>OX246755.1:52188855-52788855 GCA_945910035.1 Brachypalpus laphriformis
TCGTCCAGGTGGCTAGTCCTAAATTACAAAGACCGGTCTACGACAGAATGGGTCAAAGGCATTTTCCCTAGTTTCACTCCATGGGAGGGTGCCTCATTGAAAGCTCTTCTTCTTTCTTTTATCAGCGAGGTTATGTCGGATCACAACCCTCCCACTCCACCGCATCTGTACTGATCCGCCTGCTGGGTTCGCCTATTTGACCTCAGAAAATATCGGCAGGCCTACCGATTTTGGATCACTCGGTTACTGAGGCCAATGAAATGCCGATGTCGTCGCATTTGTCTGATCCAGGTGTTTATAGGCCTGCCTTTCCTACATCGCGATGTCTTTGGAACGTGCATAGATATTGCCTTTTTAACAGGGTTCAAATGATCTCTTCTTTGAACGTGGCAATACCAGCTGAGCCGGTCGTGCTCTATTTTTTGTACGATGACATCTTTATCTCAGCTGCCGTTAATTTACTCTCATACTTTTTGTACATCGTCCAACATTGTGAACCGTATGTGAGCGCTGGACGCACAACTGTGGTGTAGAGCCTTCCTTTCAACTTAGGGGGCATTTTTCTGTCTGTTTCTCATTGAAGGCTCTTGATGAGGATAACATTCCTCGGGAACAAATTTTAGTGGGACACTTTCCAGCAAACCCTTCATTCGGAAACGAGAAGATCCTGAGGGCTGTTTCTGCCCAAAATTCAGATCTTCTCGCTTCTCAATGGCGGGTCTTAAAATGTGAGGACAAGGGCAACTTTGCCATACTGACCGGCGGGTCTTAAAATGTGAGGACAAGGGCAACTTTGCCATACTGGCCCTCTCCATAGACCACAAATCCATAGCTTGCTTGAAAAGGCTAGATTTCAAAATAGACTATCGTTTCGCAATTCACCAGCAAAGACTCTGCCCCTCCCATCCCTATCCCTTCTCCCAAAGCATGTGTTTCAGAGTTGACTTTAATCGACTCCAAGGCAATCGCTTCCTCCCCCAACCTTCCCCACGCCGCAACAGAAACAACCCTCATTTCCCTCAAAAGCAACGTTCCAAGGCCTGTCCAGACTCCTCACTCTGGGACTCCATGTTCAACGTCTGAGGCTGCTCGACTTCGTAATAAGGCCCGACCAACTATTGGTCCAGTCTCCACTAGCTCCTCCAGCGGCTCTGTAGCAGCACCCAGAGCTACACAACATAAGGACCGAGGAGTGAAAGGGAAAGCCCGGCAAAAGCTCATAAGAGCTCCCCCAGGCTTCACCACTTCCCCGAAGTCCCAATGATCAGCACCTTAAAACTCTTGCAAATAAACCTGCACCATGCAAAGTTACTATATTGTGCTTAAACAAAATCAAAATAGAACAAAATAATCCATCTGGACAAATAACCAACATATACCACTGGAAAGAGCTTCATCAACTGATATTCAGCAAGTTTGAGTTCCTACCACATCTAAGTTGGAAATCGAAAGGTGAATTGTTTTTCTTTCTTCATTTTAACCCTTTCATGCCAGAATTAATTTGGGAGTGGCTAATACTTTTTCAAGGATATGGAGTTGTTAGCCTAGACGTAAATATAAAGTGATATCAATTTCAAAGTCCTATATACCCTGGTTTAGAAGTTATGAAATGTTGCCTAAAAAGTTTAAAAAAGTTTCTGACCATAAACTAAAAGTTTTTTTCGACTTTTTTTTGTTTTTCCTAATTTTCTTACATGTGTTTAATTATTTTACGTACTTGGTTTTGTACACTTAAATTTCTTTATATATTTTTTTAAATAATTTGCAAACTCATATTTCGCATAAAAAAATTGTACATGTGCACTCACCGAAGATCAGCTACAAAGTGATCACTAGCAATACTTTCAATAAAATATTCGAAAAAAAAATTGTACAACAAACTTGCACAACATATCAACCTATCCTAAAAAAAAAAGTCGTTAGAGAAAAAATTACGCGACTTAGAAGCTAAAACATACAATGTTGCGTATAGGCAACATTTGCATGAAAGGGTTAAACAATATATACAGAGCAAAAGCTCTACAACTGGGCGCGAAAAAATCGGTTAAACGTGTGGAACCTGTGTGGAAGGTGTGGAGCTTAAAGCTAAGGCATTATCTTAGACACAAACCAATTAATCACTTCTATCACAGAACTATTGTATGTGATTTTATGTGTGTGGTTTGATGTTAAATGTTAATAAAATAAGTGTTTGTGTGAATTGTGTACTGTGTTTCAATTAAAAACTAAATGTATTGTGTATTTTAATTTAGAAATAACAAAATTTTTGTGTAATGTATGTATGAATTTAATTGATCGACTTTAAAACAATGTGTGTATGAATGTGTGTATTAACGATTATATGTTTAATGTTAAATGTAAGAATGCGACTGCACTGGTCAACGGCTGAATCACGAATGCCGGTACTTCGATAGCAAAAAATATTACAATTAGAATTTATGTTAAGTATAAGAGAGTAACAGTGCATATAAAAAATAAATTAACTGAGAGGCAATAAACATAGGGTGAGTTCTACAATGTTTGGTGTTTTGATGCGCCGATTTCTTAACAACTATCAAAGCCCTAAAAATCAGACCAATATACTTAAAAAAAAAAAACACACTTGAGCGTCCGTAGATCGCCCCCAGTGGGGCGAAATACAAATATATCAATGTTCTTCGACAATGCAATGGCCAGCAGCATTGTCTCCTCCTCTGTCACAACAACGGCAACTTCTTCATCTGCTATAACCACCGCCGCATCAACCAATTCCACTACGACCATTTTTACAACCCAAACTATCACATCTCCTATTATATCAACAAACTCGAATACAATCATCGATACCATCCCCAACGTAAATACGCAAGAATAGGAAACGCCTTCAATCCTAACGATTAATACAACACAAAAAAACAACAGGACATCCCCTCTCAAAAACACTAGTGTAGCACAACCAATCGTTTTTAAAATAAAAGAATTACTCCGTTTCTATTTAATAGCTTTATTTAGTCTTGCCAGTTCGGCGTGCAAACAACGACTGTCTGTGGGATATCACGATCCACACATACACGAGACAAAAGAACGAACACATCAAAAAGGGGAAAAAGGATAAAAGGGATAAAAGGGAGAGCAAACTAAAGAGCACGACACAGCTCGGCCAATCCTACACTGGAGTCGTCCTCGGCTTCATCTGGATCTTCATCGAATATTGTGTCCAGATCCGGTGAGGGTTGACACCACTGCTTAATCTTATCCGACGCGTAAACAGAACAATATTATTTCTGCTTTATTCTTACCCCAGGTATATCCTCGATTCAGTATCGATCGTTACCCAGAACCTTGGAAATCTGGTAGGGGCCCCGATACTTGGGCTCAAGCTTACGCGATTCCCCGGTGGGTGAAGGTTCATTCGCGACTAACACCAAATCGCCCTCAACGAACTGGGTTGGTTCAGCGTGTTTTCCGTCGAAACGCTGCTTCCACCTTTTACGTTCGTCAATTATATTTTCGACAGCTTTCATTCGTTTTGTGGGCGCCGTGGCGTAAGTGGTTAGTGTGTCGGATCACTACGCATGAGGTTCGAAGTTCGAATCCCAGAAAACACCAAAAAAAAGTTTTTTCACGGTCCCACCTCTCGCGAGCGTCTGACAAACATTCGAGAGTATTGTTGTCACGAAAAAGCTTCTCAAATCGCCGTTCGGATACGGCACTAAACTGTAGGTCCCTTCCATTCTAGTGAAAAATATAACGCACACAACATGAGTGGTTGCGAGAAGCTAGGCCCTGGCACTTAAAGAGCTGTTGCGCCGAATTTTTTATTTTTTTTTATTCATTCGTTTTTTCTCGAATTCCAATATCGGTACTAGAAGTGACATCATCGTGAATAGCGGCGACAAGTCGATTTTGTACTACGCCGATGAGTTTGAAGTCAAAAACCAGCTCGTTTTGACTAAATCCCGATGTCGAATTCTTCTGGGAATTGATGGCCCACTCTAAATCGTGTGTGTTTAGGTCCCACTCCTTTGGCTCCTTGGTCGTCGTTCGAAGAAATGTTAGAATGGTATGGTTGGCCCTCTTAACCTGGCCGTTGGTCCTCGGCGTACGTACGGCGATCTTGACATGCTGAATGTTGTTCTGTTCGCAATACATTTCGAATGATTTGGCGGTGAACGCGGTTCCTCTATCGGTAATGACGCGCTTTGGTAGTCCAAAGTAGCTTGTAATCTCGTTTAGTGTATTGATGACGGGAAGTGTTTTTGTTGATTTGACAGGCTTTATGATGAGAAACTTACTGAATGCATCAGCAATTGCCAGGACGTGCGTATTTCCGCGTTTGCTTCGAATAAATGGACCGAGGTGGTCAATATGTATTTGACGGAATGGAATTGGCTCGATTTCCCCATAGTGAAGTCCACCATCAGGTTTTCTTCCCTTAGATTTGAACTAGCAACACTCGATCCATGCAGCGATATACTCCTTGACGTATTTTCGGATTTTAGGGGACCAGAAGTACGATTGGATGCGTTGAATAGTTTTTTCTAGACCAAAGTGGCCCACTTCATCATGGCAGGAACGGACTATTCTCCATCTTACGGATCTCGGAACAGCGAATCTTAAAGTGTTGTCGATTTTGCGATGCAACCGATGATTCTGTAAAATATAATCTGTTTTAAATTGGTTTTCTTGTTCAGACTTACGTTCTCCATTTAAAACGGCGATGATTTCTATAAGCGATGGGTCCTGTTGCTACATCGTCAGCAGCCAATCATCCGTTGCAGAGTTAATCTTCAAGATGTCGTTCCCTAGGCTGAGTTCCTTTGGCGGTAAATCGGGAGATCGGCTGAGTGCATCAACGCGGTACATGCGGCTTCCTTGGTGATAGACAGCTTCGAAATCGTAGCCGAGGATTTTGATCCACCAGCGAGCGATCTTGGGAATCATTTCTTTGTTAGCTTTTGCCTTGGCAATAGCGCCACAATCGGTTATGAGTTTGAAGGGCTTACCAAGCACATATACCCGAAAACGTTCAAGTGCCTTAACGATGGCAAGAACCTCGAGTTCATAGCTGTGACTCTTGCTTTCAGCGGCAGTACAGTGGCGGCTATAATAGAAGACCGGCTTCCAGTTTTTGTTGTCTTTAGACTGCAGAAGAACACCAGCGAGACCAACATCACTGGCATCCGTGTGCACTTCGTGGTATGCGTTATGATCATACAGATCGAGCACCGGCTTTCTGCACAACAAGTCTCCTAGCTGTGTGAAAGCATGTTGCTGTTCTTCACCCCATTTGAAATTTTTGTTTTTCCGTAGCAGCTGAGTAAGTGGCCTCGATATTACTGAGTAATGCTCCACGAACTTGCGGAAAAATCGGGTCAGTCCAAGGAAGCGGCGGACTTCTGTAATATTTGTCGAAATTTTGAAGTAATGTATGTCGCTTACCTTGTCATCTCCAGGAGTTATTCCAGACTCGTTGACGATATGTCCCAAATACGTGATTTGGGTTACCAGGAAATTACACTTGTTAAAACAAAGTTTTAGTCCGGCCGAGTCGAGAATGCATGAAAACTTTTCCAGGCGCTGCAAACCTTCTTCAGCGGTTTTACTCAGGATTATAACGTCGTCCAGATACGCAAGAACCTCATCTGGTCCCATTTTAGCAATGAGCTTGTTCATGACTGCTTGGAATACTGCCGGAGCATTGACGAGGCCAAATGGCATCCGATTATATTCGCAATGCCTTTCCGTGGTCACAAACGCTGTATAACCTTTCGATGCCTTATCAATCTCAATTTGATGATATCCCATACGTAGATACAGTGATGTAAAATATTTGTTGCCAGCAAGTTGGGCGAACTGCTCTTCTAAATTAGGCATCGGATACGGAATTTTTACTGTGATGCTGTTTAAGAGCCGGTGGTCCATACATAAGCGATGTTCACCATTCTTTTTTTTGAGCACAACACCTGCGGCGTATGGTGATTCAGACAGGCGAATGATGGTCGCTTCCAGCAGATCGTTGATTATCTTGTTGACTACCGATTGTCTAGCAAATGGCAGACGATACGGTTTGGCTTTGACTGGAGTTTCGGTAGCAACTTTAATCTGATACTTTTTCTGCAAAACAACCTCTGTGATTAGTTAAAATCGATTGCAACTCACCTCTCTCGAATTCATCAAGATGCGTGTTGACGAATATATTATTAACCGCCTTTTCCATCCAACAATCTGCACCTTCTATGAGTAGACGAGCGCGCTGGCGGCAAAGTACATCTCTACCCAAAAGGACGTTCTCGATTATCATGTCATCGTTGACGACCAGGACCTCAGCACCAAAAGCGTTGTCATCAGAATAGATTTCAGCTTCGGTTTTATTGGTACAAATGAATTTACCACCTGCAAACCCATTCAGCGTAACTGAGCACTCTTGAACATCGGTAAGATTGTTGGCGAAAGACTTTCGTGCTAGAGTATGGCTGCTTCCAGGATCGACGAAAGCTGACGTTGGCGTTTTGTTAACTTGGATGTCCTTTACGATGTCGTTATTTACATGGAGTGCACTTCCTCTAATTTCGTTGACAAGTTCAGGTTGACGCCTTTTATTTGGACAGTTCGATGCCTGGCGAGAAGTTCGGCCACATCCGCTGCATCTCGCCTTTCGCTGTGGTTCAGGACATTTGATGGAAAAATGTCCAGGCTTTCCGCAGTTGAAGCACTTTAAATTTTGATTTTTGTCGTCCGCAGTTTTCTTCGTAGTATTTGAGGTATCGTGGACATTTTTGAATGATTTCGTTGCCACATACGATGTCCTTATTTCGTTGTGTGTGCAGAAATTTACAATATCACGTAGTTTGTAAAGCCGGTTCGTTGATTCCGTTTATAATGTGGCGAGCAATAGCTGAATCGGGTAAGACTCCTTTCTTACCATAAGTGTCTCGTGAGGACACTCGCGGAAAAGGATAACGAAATACTCCGCAATCTTTACGTTTAATGAACTTAATATGTTGCGCGGTGGATTCTCGCAGGGACAAAACAATGTAGGCTTTGCTACTACTCTAGGTGCCTCGTATTAGTCAATAAAAGAAAAAAATTAACTTTGGGTTTTGAATGCTTATTTTATTTCCGACTCTTTATACTTTCAAATTGGGAATAAATGATATCATTCTTCTATGTCCAAAAGAAACCTCCGAATCCAGCTGTTTTCTGCCGTTGGTCCAGTTCCACAGATCATTGACCTGTCGGGATTGCAGGTCTTCCAATAGGCTATGCACCAGCCCAAGATTCTCTACTTAGCTCCAGTTGCTTTATGCCGTTGACCAATTTCTTCAGGTCGTTGACCACTACCAATACATACATGCGACCAAATTACAACCACCGAGATGGTTAAACAGTGGGCGGAGCCAAGTGATAAAAAAACATCGCATTTTTTATATGCACTTTCTTAATGTTACTTTTCTATGTTGTGGGTCAATTTTCTGATCTCCCACTTTTGCCAATCATTTGTGCGTGATGCATTTGTGATTTGCCGTCGGCCTTTTATTTGGCATTGTCATTTGCCGACGGAGAATACATCGTGGGTGTGATGTCGAGCAATGGATTTCATGGTTCATGTTGCGTCGCAACATCCTGCCGGGCCCCAGGGAGATCATCGACGCTGGTGAAGGTGATCTACCATCTTCTTATCATCTGTTTTACAGGGTTGATTTTCTGCTTCGATTACCGATGTATGTTCCTGGATGATTTCTGCTGGCCATGAGCTCCTCGAAGTGTGGGTAGGTACATGATAGGGAGAAGAAAGTAGGGGTGGTGAATAGTGTGTGGCAATACATAATAGTTTATAGGTATAGGTTTGATCATGTTTATTAAATTCATTGTAATTAATAATTAAGTTAAGTTGAGATATAATATAAGATATTTATTTTAGAGTGTGTGGGTGTGTGTGTGAACCTTTATTCGTTAAGCATTGGTAGAAAGCAAAGTTTAGCGATAGGACGCTTCAATGATGTGGTTGCAGTCTTGAGTGTGACCACCCTCGCTATTGGTTCCACAATCGCTATATAGGTGTGAACAGATCCCACGGCGCGCAGTGAAGCGTTTAAAAGCTGCAAGAAATGCGGATGTTGTATAGTCGCTTACAAGCTCGAAGTGTACTGCTTTAGTACAAAAGCAAATGAAAATCGCTATGTACGCCTTTGTAATTTTACTGCACCGACCCTTCCATGCTTTTAATTGAACAGGACCTGCATAGTCCACTCCGCATGTCTGAAACGGTCGCGCCTGGTTGACAGTTGTGAATACATCTTTTTACACTAGATTTGAGATTCAAAATCCAATACTCAGATCGAACTGTTGCCATCATCAATTGCTGACCGCCATGCAGAGTTTTTAGGTACGCATCTTGAACAATGAGTGACGTTAGAACATTTTGCGAAGGCAATATTATTGGATGCCGCTGTGCGTAAGGTAAATCAGCATTTTCCAATCGACCACCAACTCGCAGCATCCCCTTCCCGTCGATAATTGGCGAAAGTCTTGCCAATTTGCTTCCTTTGGGGACTGTTTCACCTTTGATCACCTTTGAAATTTCTTCGGTGAAAAACTCTTGCTGTACTATGGTAATCAATCGCCGTTGAGCTGAAGACATTTCGGCGACTGAAAGTGATCCAGACAGCCGCGTTGACGATTTTTGGGCCTTGAATCGCAAGTTGGTAAAAAACCGCAGCCAGTACGACGTAGCTCTAAAAAGACGACGTAGAGATGAAAAACCATTGATGAATTTATTTGCCTCGAAGGCGGTGAAGTGCACGCAGAGCTGAAAAATATTTTTTAAAGGGTACCCAGATGCGATAAACTCGTTTTTGGTTCTTGAGATCTCTGGTACTTTCATTTCAAGATCCGTCGGTATAACTTCATATGGAGTATGGAGTTGCTCATCAAACGCTTGCAGAAATTCGGGTCCGTGCCATCATTGACGATTTTTAAGGAGATCTCTTGGAGACAGTCCTCTAGATGCCATGTCTGCCGGATTGTCCTTAGAAGGAACGTAGTTCCAGCACCTAGGATCTATAAGTTCTTGAATCTCCGCCACTCTGTTGGCAACGAACGTTGTTCGGATGTAAGGCGCGGTTCTTATCCATGCAAGTGTGATTTGTGAGTCGCACCAGGCGAACACTTTTGCTGGTTGAAGCTCCATCGTTTTCACGGTATGCACTAGTACCGGGGGCTAGCAGTTGGGCTCCACAAAGCTCCAATCGCGCTAGCGATTTACTTTTGAGCGGCGCAACTCGAGTTTTTGACACAATCAGGTGTGTAACTGTTGTATTTCCAGTGATAACTCGAAGGTATACTGCAGCGGCATACGCCTTTTCTGACGCATCGCAGAATCCGTGGACTTCGTACTGTGAATCCTTGGTGAGATTTATCCAGCGTGGAATCTCGATGGCGTTGAGTGCGTTCAGCTTGGTTTTCAAGGTGTGCCACGCAGAACTGATTGTTAGTGGGAGTTCGGTATCCCAAGTTTGTTTTTCTTTCCAGATTTCTTGCATTAAGATCTTGCCCACGATGACGCAAGGCGAAATCCATCCCATTGGATCATACAGCCGCGCAATATCTGATAATACTGTTCGCTTTGTAGTCCTATTTGCATCCTGAAGAGTGATTTTAAAGCTAAAGTGATCCTTTGCAGGATGCCACTGGATGCCTAGCGTTTTAATAGCGTTGCCTTCGTCAAATGAGAGTGGTAGCTGTACCTCTCTATCCTCCTTTGGAACGGATGCCAACAATCGTTCAGAGTTACTTGCCCGTTTCCGAAGTGGGAAACCTCCTCGCTGCAACATTGTTCTGAGCTGTAATTGCATCTCCATGGCTTCTGCTTCTGAGTCGGCCCTATGAATTACGTCTTCTTCTTCCTTTTATCAGCGAGGCTATGATCCGAAAACAAGGGATCACAGCCCTCCCACTTCACCGCATTTCTACTGATCCGCCTGTGGGGTTCGCCTATTTGACCTCAGAAAATATCGGCAGGCCTGCCGATTTTGGACCACTCGGTTACTGAGGCCAATGAAATGCCGATGTCGTCGCATTTTTCTGATCCAGGCATTTATAGGCCTGCCTTTCCTACATCGCGATGTCTTTGGAACGTGCATAGATATTGCCTTTTTAACAGGGTTCAAATGATCTCTTCATTGAACGTGGCAATACCAGCTGAGCCGGTCGCGCTCTAATTTTTGTACGATGGTTTCCTTGATGTGAAACGTAATTCCTATGAATTACGTCATCTGCGTAAAAGTTTTCCTTAGTAATTTTCGATGCAATTGGGTAGTCCTCTCGTTCGTCGAATGCAAGTTGTTGCAGGGTACGAACCGCTAAATATGGTGCCGAGGTGGGGCCGAATGTGACCGTGTTAAGTCGATATATCTTTACCTCTTCTCCATCTGCATCTCTCCATACAATAAGTTGGTATAACGAATCGGCCGGAGGAACACATATTTGCCTATACATTTTATTGATGTCCGCTACAAATGCGATTTTGTGTTTTCTAAATCGGGCAATATGATCAAAGATATCATCCTGCAATCTTGGGCCAACGAGAAGATGATCATTGTGTGACGTACCATTGGACGATTTGCAGGACGCGTCAAAAACGATTCGTAGCTTGGTGGTTGAGCTGGATTCCTTTATCACTGCGTGGTGGGGAACGAAGTAGTGGGAATTGGTTAGTGCACTGGTGTCTATCTCTGTCATATGCTTCAGCTCCTTATATTCATTGAAAACCCTTTTATACTCCTCATGGAATGACGCATTTGCTTGGAATTTTCTTTCCAGTTGGCCGAACCTAAGAAGCGCTGATCTTTGATCTTTTGACAAACCTATCAAGGGACGTGCTCCCCCTTTAAATGGAAGTTGAACAACATATTTACCATCCGTTTGACGTTGATGCGTTCTGCAAAAATGTGTTTCACATTCCTCTTCTTCCGGTGAAAGCAGATTCCTCCTTTGGACTTCCTCAAGTTCCCGAAACTTCAGCAACAAGCTGTCCATGGTTTGACTTTCTGTAGTGGTGTGGAGGGATGTTATTCTTGACTGCTTGCTGGGTGAAATGCCTCCGGAAAATACCCATCCTAATTCTGTCCTTTGAGCCATAGGAGTTGCTGGTACTCCCTTTAAAATGCCTTCAAGGATAATGAACGGATAAACATCGCTGCCAAGTAGAATATCGATTTTACTTGGTTTATTGAACATCGGATTAGCAAGTTCAATATTTTGGAGGTGGCTCCAATTAGCATATGGAATATTGTGCGTTGGAAGCACAGTTGTGAGTTTGGGCAAGACCAAAGCATTAAGCTGTAAGCTGAAATTCTCGTTCACATTTGAGACAATTGTCAGAGAAACCTTGTGCTTGGAGGTGCTAGTGTTGGTTTCTCCTACGCCAAGGATGTTGACGCAGCTCCTTTCCCTTTTTAAATTTAATAATTGAGCGGCAGACTCTGTAATAAAAGAAGCCTCTGACCCAGGATCCAATAGCGCTCGCAGCAACAACGGTTGGCCAACGGTTGGCCAACGGTTGTCAAAACCTTGATGAGGGCCGTAGCCAGAAGAACGGGTGCTTGGTCGTTTTCGGCTATGAACGCGTTATATGCTGAAGCAGTTTGGTTGGAGGTTGTTGGGCTCTCTGATGGTACCGATCGAAGAGGTTGAACGGAAGAGGAGCCTGGTTGAGTGGGTAGCGAACCAGCTGCTGTTGAAGCGGGTTCGTTAGCATGCATTGCGTTAACTGGCTCGTTTATGTGCAGTAACGAATGGTGCTTTTGGTGGCATGTAGAACACGTAAAGGTGCTTGTGCAGTTTTGCGTAAAATGCGCGTTCGATAAACAGTTGAAACACAATTTCATTTTCTTCACAATGTCCTGTCTTTTCCTGATGTTTAGTGCCTTAAATTTGAAGCAGTTGCGCATGGAATGTGAACCCTGACACAGTGAGCACTTCAGAATTGTGGAATTGTGTACACGAATTGTGCCTGTTGCAAATTTTTTAGATCTAGGTTGATTGGAACCTGATGGGGATTGTCCAGTGACATCCAAGGTTCTTGATCTCATAAGAATGAAATCTTCTAAGACGCTGTATTGCGGATAGTCCGCATGCATAGAAATGTGGGATTCCCAATGTCCTCGAGTGATAAACGGAAGTTTCTGCACTGTGTGAAAAATGAGAACATCTTCCCATGCGTTCACAGGCACTCCAAGGTTTTTAAGTGATTGTCTTGCTTCGTTTGTTGTGTCTAGCAGTAATTTGAGATCATCGGATGATTCCTCAATAAGCTTTGGTTGATCGAAGAGCAATTTGAATTGATTGTCCTTTAACAATCGAATATTTTGAAACCACTTGACCAGTAATGCCCATGCAGCTTCAAAATTGGTATCGGTTTTCCGTAGCATACGTGCCGCTTCACCGGTTAAATTACCCTTTAAATACTGCAATTTGTGTGCATCGGATATTGACGCATTTTTGTTCACTAAACTTTCGAATAATCCTTTGAATTCTGGCCACAGTTGTAGCAAACCATCAAAGGTAGGGATTTTCATAGGAGGAAGCTTTAGTTCGACCGACGGTGTCTTTGACCCTGCTACTGAGTTGATGAGAACACTCTGACTCTCGATGGTTGCTAACTGTTCCCTTAATTCACAAGAATATTTAAAGAAAAGCTCCTTTATTTTATGGAATGTTAGAGCTTCCATATAATTCACTTTTGCCTCTTCACTAGGGGCCTCAACAATTTTTTGATGAAGAGCTCTAGCTTCCTCAAAGGATGCTTCTAAATCCGCTAAGGGCGCCTCATTCATGTGTGCAGATTTCTTTGATTTTTCTAAACCTGCATATGCCTTATAATCAGCATGTAAGCCTTGAGAAATTGTTTGAATCGCATCTACTAAGTTGGGAATCTTGTGTTTACTCATGATGAAGACAAGAAATTAGATTAACCCGCAGAACACACCACACACGATTATATTTAGATCAACGTGGATCAATGATTTAGATATAATAAATTATAAGATTACAAAAAAAATGCCACACACCTGTACTTAAGCGTTGCTCCCTCGGTGCACCACCATCTGCAGATCCAGATTCTCACAGGAAATCCGACCGTACCGAATGTCTATTTACCGACGCACACGAACACCCTTGGTTGTTTAATTATTTTGTCCTGATCCTGTACAGAATCCTTTAATCCGGCTCGAAGGACCACTATGTCTCGTAAGGACACTCGCGAAAAAGGATAACGAAATACTTCGCAATCTTTACGTTAAATGAACTTAATATGTTGCGCGGTGGATTCTCGCAGGGACAAAACAATATAGGCTTTGCTACTACTATATGTGCCTCGTATTAGCCATTGGTCAATAAAAGAAAAAATTAACTTTGATTTTGAATAATTATTTTATTGCCGACTCTCTGTACTTTCAAATTGGGAATAAATTATATGATTCTTCTATGTCCAAAAGAAACCTCCGAATCCAGCTGTTTTCTGCCGTTGGTCCAGTTCCACAGATCATTGACCTGTTGGGATTGCAGGTCTTCCAATAGGCTATGCACCAGCCCAAGATTCTCTACTTAGCTCCAGTTGCTTTATGCCGTTGACCAATTTCTTCAGGTCGTTGACCACTACCAATACATACATGCAACCAAATTACAAACACCGAGATGGTTAAACAGTGGGCGGAGCCAAGTGATAAAAAAAACATCGCATTTTTTATATGCACTTTCTTAATGTTACTTTTCTATGTTGTGGGTCAATTTTCTGATCTCCCACTTTTGCCAATCTGCATTTGTGATTTGCCGTCGGCCTTTTATTTGGCATTGTCATTTACCGACGGAGAATACATCGTGGGTGTGATGTCGAGAAATGGATTTCATGGTTCATGTTGCGTCGCAACAATAAGAAAGTATAGTAAAAGTCCTGCGGAGACTCATTGTGAAGACGCTTCGTCCGAGACATCTTTATATTGTAATATTCTTGCTGGCGTTCGTTTAAATAAAACCGTCTTTTGTATATTTTAATCGTTTATTTACTATCAAACACCAACTTTACTTCAACACAATATTCAATCACTTTATTCTTTATTTATTTCAAATTAAACTGTCGCTACTATGTCGTTTATTTTCACCACTGGTCTAATCTTTCTCTTGTAATCGTTGTATGCACTTATAAACAACTGTCTCCACGATGGTTGTGGTATGGGTATTTATATAAAATACAAGTCCTTCTAGAAAATGCTAGATGTCGCCCGGGATGAATTGATGATCCTGGAATAATTGGGATATTGTGTGGAACAATTGTGGAACGTAAGTACATCAGGTGGGAATATTTACTGCTAGCAGGCAATAGATGTCGTTGTACGCAGTACCTGACGATGTACTTGATACTACACTGCCCCCCTCTTTAACTTGTTCGTCCCGAACAAGATCATCTGGATTACTACCATGATAACGATGAAGACGATCTAGGTGGACAATTTGCATCTTGCCTCTTACTCCACGCTGGATCCGGAAGACGACGTCATTGATGCGTGTGACCACTTTATAAGGGCCTTCCCGGTCTTGCTGCAGCTTGGGTGACCTCCCCTTTTGCCTCGTGGAAGCTGGACGTTGTATTCGCTGTAATTGTAATCGCTGTATTCACCTTATTAACAACTGTACCGACGGTGGTTGTGGTATGTGTACTATATTTATAGGAAAAACAAGAAGTTCTAGAAGATGCTAAATGTCGCTCGGGATGAATTGATGATCGTTGAACAATTGTGGAACATTACGGGGATATTTACTGCTAGCAGGCTGCTTACAGTTCAGAACACAGTGTTTTAGTTTGGTACACAAACCATCCTGTAATCCTGAACAAGATCATCTGGATTACTGCCATGATAACGATGAAGACGATCCAGGTGGACAATTTTCATCTTGCCTCTTACCCCACGCTGGATCCGGAAGGATTGATGCGTGTGACCACTTTATAAGGTCCTTCCCAGTCTTACTGCAGCTTGGGTGACCTCCCCTTTTGCCGGTGTGGGTAGTACAGCCATGCTAGGTCTCCCTCGTAGTAGCTGGACGCTGTTGCCTTTGTGTCGTACCTGATTTACATGCGGTCACTCGCTATCCTTATCCTCGTCCTGGTGCTCTGATGTATGTCTCGGATCCTTTCCCTGAGGTCTGTCACGTAGTCCTCCTCACATTTAGGCTCATCGTAAGGGGATCCAAACTTCACCTCACTAGGTAGCCGGACTGCTCGACCAAACAAGACTTCAGATGGAGTATGTCCAGTAGTACTGTGCACTGCATTTCGGAAGGCCATCAAGAAAAGAGGAATTTGTCGATCCCAATCGCGCTGGTGGTCTTCTACGACCTTGGAGAGATGTTCGTTTAAGGTTCTGTTGAAGCGCTCTACCATCCCGTCAGATTATGGATGAAGCGGGGTCGTCCTCGTCTTTTTGATTCCTAGTTGTTGACATACCTCTTGGAATATCTTCGATTCAAAGTTTAGTCCCTGGTAAGAATGCAGTTCCATGGGCACGCCAAATCTGCTCACCCAGTTGTTGACGATCTGTTCCACGATGGTCTTCGCTTCCTGGTTAGGGGTGGCGAACGCTTCCGGCCATTTGCTGAAGTAGTCCATGACGACAAGAATGTCCGTTCAGAGGGTGCGCCCACGTTGTACTGGTGCACCTGCCTCGCGTTTTCGTTCTGCGTCCCTTGCTGGCTGCACACACGACGCATTTTTGGACCAACTCTCTACATCTTCTCTTGCGCTGGGCCAATAGAAACGTTCTCGCACCTTCTCCAGCAACTTGTTTACACCCAAATGACCTCCGGATGCTCCATCATGCATCTCCCGTAGCACCTCGTGTACTTTTGATCGCGGCAAGACCAGCTGCATTATGAAATCGTTCCTGCATCTCTTTCCTTCTCGGGCAGTCGGTTGAATACTCCCGAACTTTCTGTTTCTTCACGTATTCGAGTTCCTTTGCCAAATTCTCGAATCTTCCGTCAACAGCCTCGATTTTTGTTTGAACATTCCCGAATTTTGTTTCAACATTCTCGATCTTAGCCTGTACGTTTTCGAATTGTCCTTCAATTGTTCCAAATTTAGCGTCTAAAGAATTCCTCTGTTCAGCCAAGGAATTTTCTAGTATCTCGAACTTCTTGTTTTGCACATCCAGCTTAGCATCTAGAGAATTCTTTTCTTCATCGAGTTTGGTATCTAGAGACTTCTCAAATTGTTTATTCTGTTCCTCGAGATTGGCATCGAGAAAGTTCTTTTGTTCAGCCAAGGAATTTTCTAGCTTCTCGAATTTTTCATTTTGGGAATTCTTTTGCTCATCGAAAGAATTATCTAGCTTCTCTAATTTTTCGGAAAGTAATTTCATCAAGGCTGACATGTCATTTGTCGTGCTTACTTGTTCTTCTTCGACATTGAACAAACCCGTATCAGGATCTGTACCCTCGTCCGTCATTATTTTCCGCAACTTAATGATCAATTCTCTCTTCGTACCAGTCGTAAGCTGATTCCGCTGGCAAATCTTCTAGCAATTTCCGAACCATTTTTATTTTTCACTTACATAAAAAGCAATACACAAAATTTGTTTTATCCCACTTCTGACACCAATGTAATATTCTTGCTGGGGTTCGTTTAAATAAAACCGTCTATTGTGTATTTTAATCGTTTATTTATTATCAAACACCAACTTTACTTCAACACAATATTCAATCACTTTATTCTTTATTTATTTCAAACTAAACTGTCGCTACAATGTCGCTTATTTTCACCACTGGTCTAATCTCCCTCTTGTAATCGCTGTATGCAATCATAAACAACTGTCTCCACGATGGTTGTGGTATGGGTATTTATATGAAATACAAGTCCTTCTAGAAAATGCTAGATGTAGCTCGGGATGAATTGATTATCCTGGAATAAGTGGAATATTGTGTGGAACAATTGTGGAACGTAAGCATATCAGGTGGGAATATTTACTGCTAGCAGGCAATGGATGTCGTTTTACGCAGTACCTGACGATGTACTTGATACTACAATATGTACATCGGCGACATTAGGAAAATCATTTAACAATTTTGCGACGAACTGTTGCCAAGAAAAGAAAATCTCATTGCGGGAATCTACCCAGTATTTAGCAGCACCCTGCATCTTTTGCTGCACAGCGAAAATTACCAGCTGGTCGTCCCACTTATTAGCATTTCTTAGGGATTCAACTCTGTTAACCAATTGGTACGAATCCAAAGATGTTTCTGACGAAGGGTTGAATTCTGGCAGAACAGCAACTACGTCCGTATGGATTGAAGTGGTGGAGAGGAGCGGTGTATTACGATTGTGAATACACGGGTGACCTCCTGGCACTTTTCACGTAACTCTGATAACCTTAAATTTCTATAACCCGGCGTTTTATCGTTTTATTTTTATATGTTTAATTACGAATGTACGTGTAGGTTTTGTAAGTAATGCCACTTCTGAGAAATTGTCGCACAACTAATCGTTTTTAAAATAAAAGATGTGAGGGTATCTTTCTTCAAAGGCTGAGGTGGGCTCGCCGGCCCCAGGGTTAACCCAAAGGAACACCCTAGACTTTGGGAAAGAGGTACTTTATTTATAATTGGGTTGGTTTTATACAATATTGTTGCGTTAACAATGCAAATGGTTCTTAGCTAACAATGCTTATACCTAACAATATATGTATAACTTAAGCTAATGTTGGTCGTCCTGCGGCTGGTTCTGGTACGGGCCGGGGTTATGCGTCCGGTTGTCTGGCTCGGTTCGGTACGTCGGCGGGCAGGAGCTTCAGTCTGCACTTCGGGCAGGCTTCGAAGGTCGCAGTCAGCACTTAGGGCAGGCTTGCGATGACCCAGTCCGCACTTAGGGCAAGCTTAGGAGGGATCCAGTCCGCACTTAGGGCAGGCTTGGAATGTAGCCGTCCGCACTTAGGGCAGGCATGCTGTGACCCAGTCCGCACTTAGGGCAGGCTTGGGAAGGATCCAGTCCGCTCCTAGGGCAGGCTTGGAATGTAGCCGTCCGCACTTAGGGCAGGCGTGCTGTGACCCAGTCCGCACTTAGGGCAGGCTTGGGAAGGATCCAGTCCGCACTTAGGGCAGGCTTGGAATGTAGCCGTCCGCACTTAGGGCAGGCGTGCTGTAGCTCGACAAAGGGCGGCAAATCCGCTGTAATTTACTTAATTTGTTTCCCTCAGAAGGGGAGAAACCTATCGGACGGGCCGGTTATCGCTAGTAGCAGACCCGTGGATTATTGCCCTATCACCGAGATGAAGGCAGAAAATTGTGGAAAGTCGTAAGACCAATTCCGAGAGGCTGTCAAGGGTACACGAGATTGGTACTTTCACCACTTGAGCAGACTCTCTCGACTGACTCTCATCCACACTCCTTTATGGAAAAGTTCTGCAAGACGAGAATGTGAATTTTGAGCCAATGCAAAATTTCCTCCACATTCTCGTCTGCGACCTTTGTATTTACATTTTCTCCTCTGGTTTGACAGGAGATTCGGAGAATATTCTCCATTTCCTCCATTTCCTCTTGTTTGACAGAAGATTTGGAAAATACTCGCTGTTTCGCTACCTGCCAACAGATGGCGGCCTCCGCATTAGGTAGTTAATGAGGTGTGCGTGGAGTGTGGATGATCGCGTCTGGGGTGGTGAATTATGTCACTTCGTTACAAAGAATTACTCCGTTTCTATTTAATAGCTTTATTTAGTCTTGCCAGTTCGGCGTGCAACAACGACTGTCTGTGGGATACCACGATCCACACATACACGAGACAAAAGAACGAAAACATCAAAAAGGGGAAAAGGGATAAAAGGGAGAGCAAACTAAAGGGCACGTCACACTAGTAACTTGAACAAAACTAAAAACCTAAGAACCAAAAGCCAGACAAAATCAGACTCCTACTGGCTGAGCAAGCCTTGTCCAATGATTTCCAGTAACATATTCGATATTTTATCTACTCCCGAAGAAACTGACAATGTACAAGAAACTGACAACAAGCAAGAAACAGAACAAGTGGAAAGAAATACCGACAAACCTGAATCCCGCAAGACCAACAAACCCCCACCAACTTATGTCCAAGACGCAGAATGTACAAAGACCCTTACTAATGCTTTAAACGCCGTCGCTAACAAAACTTACGATTTAAGAGTCTTAAAAAGTAATGGCAAAATCGCATCATCACCTCCGCGTGGTGCCCGCTGGATAGCTATCTGATAGCGAACTAACGATGAGCGTATGCTGAGTCTGACGATATACATATGTGTAGCTGAACACTCAGACCTGCGTAAGCACATCTGGGTGAACTTCAGCGCGCATATGTTTAACCGGACGAGGCATCTCTTGGTGACCTGATCGGCTGAAATATGCGTCTCAGAAGTCTAGCAGGAGCTCCTCAGAAGGAGGACGTGCGGCGGATGAATTCTCTTGATGGAATCAACGGTGACGTCTACAGACCAGCGGATACCTTACCAGAGCTACTTCGACATATTTGGAGCTGAGGTCTGTAAGGATTTTCAATACTACGTCAGGGTATTGAAAAAGAGATGGTGGCGCCATCCAAGAAGTGCGATAGGATGGGCCGGACAAAAAGAGTATAAAAAACTGCGAAATCTACTACGACGATTGCTACAGACAAAAACGAGAGCGTCTATTCGGGTGCGGATTTGTCATTGGAGGCAGACTTAGGCAAGAAGTCTTGAGTTTCCGGCATGTGAACGAGCGCCTCATGACTATCCGTATCAAGGCTAAATTTGCCAACATAAGCCTTATATGCGTTCACGCCCCTCACGAGGAGAAGGACGACGCGACCAAGGAGGACTTCTACCAGCTCTTGGACAAGACGTATGAGCAATGCAATAGCCACGACGTTAAAATTATCCTAGGTGACTTTAACGCAAAGCTAGGAAGAGAAGACGTCTTTAGTAGCGTGGTCGGAAAGCACAACCTACACGACATCACATCCGGCAACGGACTCAGGCTAATCGACTTTGCGGCAGGGCGAAACTTTGTCGTAGCTAGTACGTGGTTCCCACGTCTCGACATTCACAAAGGAACATGGCTCTCCTTTGATCGAAAAACTGTCAAACAAATCGATCACATTGCGATCGACGCAAGGCACTCTTCCAGTATTCTGGGTGTCCGGACTTTCCGAGGAGCCAACGTGGACTCGGATCACTATCTAGTTGTAGCCAAGGTACGGATGCGGATATCCAGAACGGAGCGAAATCAACGAAATACTGTGAGGAAATTTGACGTCGGCGGCTACAATCGCAAGTGTCCACCAGAGCCTTTGTCGATCGAGTTTCTCCTAATCTTAATCGAAGTCTTATGCCGCCAGCAGCAAATGCGGAAGACCAGTGGCAGTGTTGCCAACAAGCCATCAGAGATGCCGCCTCTGATGTACTGGGTTTCTCTCGGCCACCACAACGAAACCCCTGGTTTGATGAAGAATGCCGGCAAGCACATGCAGCTAAACAAGGGGCGTACAAAGCGGCGCTGCATAGAAGGACTAGAACTGCTTACGAGCTCTACGTGTGCAGGAGAAAAGAGGAATATCGACTTCTCAGAAAGAAGAAAAAAGAGCATGAGAAGCGCTCGATCGACGAAATTGAGAGACTTTATTGCAGGAATGATGTTCGAAAATTTTACCAAAAGGTAAAAACAACATTCCAGGATTTCAAAGCCAGAACAGAAGCCTGCAGGGACGAAAATGGCAATGTAGTAGTCGAATCGCAGTCGGTGCTGAGGATATGGAAGAAACACTTCTGCAGACTGTTAAACGGCGTTGATGACCAATATTCCGCTGTCAGGCAAAATGAGCCATTCAACAGTGACGATGGCAGTCAAGATTCCCGCCAACCCGATCAGAATAAAGTGAGGATAGCGATATCTAAATTCAAATCCAACAAAGCTGCTGGAGCCGACGCCCTTGCCGCTGAACTTTTTAAGGCAGGAGGAGATGAGCTGGTAAGGAGCATGCACGAGCTCATCTGTAAAATCTGGTCGGACGAAAGTATGCCCGATGAATGGAACCTCAGCATCGTTTGCCCGATCCTGAAGAAAGGAGACCCTCTAAACTGGGAAAATTACAGATGTATAAGTCTCCTCAACATCGCATATAAGACCCTGTCTGTCGTATTATGTGAACACCTAAAACCGATCGTCAACAACCTGATAGGTCCTTATCAGTGCGGTTTTAGGCCGGGAAAATCCACCATTGACCAAATATTCACACTACGGCAGATCTTGGAAAAAACCCATGAATATAAAATCGATACGCACCACCTCTTCATCGATTTTAAAGTTGCTTATGATAGCGTGTATAGAGACGAGGTATGCAGAGCCATGTGTAGTTTTGGCATCCCTGCCAAGCTCGTCCGTTTGTGCAAAATGACGATGGAGAACTCTCGCTGCTCCATCAAAGTCGGTAAGAACATCACCGAACCATTCGATGCCAGGAAAGGTCTTAGACAAGGTGACACGCTATCATGCGATCTCTTTAACATAGTACTTGAAATAATTGTACGAAACTCACAAGCCAACCCCGGAGGTACAATCGTTTACAAGTCTGTACAACTACTCGCTTATGCCGAAGACATGGGGCATTTACGAGCATTGAGATCGAGGCAGCAAAGATGGGTCTAGCGGTCAATGAAAGCAAAACAAAATATATTCTGCCTACAAAAAAGGACACTCAACATCCGCGTCTTGGACAATAGACAGATATAATTTTTAAGTAGTAAAGGATTTTGTCTACCTAGGTTCTATGGTGAACTCCGCAAATCACATCATCACACGAAGAATTACTCTTGCCAATCGTTGTTTCTATGGGCTAAAACGGCAGTTGAGTACCAAAGCCCTATCTCGAACTTCTAAGGTAACTCTCTATAAGACACTAATCATCCCAGTCCTGCTGTTTGGCGCAGAGGCATGGGCTTTGACAAAACCGGATAAGGATCCCCTTGGTTATTTCGAGAGAAAAGTTCTTCGAGCGTCTGCATAGACGGTGAGTGGAGGAGAGGGTTCAATGCCGAACTGTACGGTCTGTACAAGGACATCGACTTAGCCAGAAGAGTTCACATACAACGACTAAGATGGCTGGGTCATTTGGAGCAGATGGGGCCCAACGTTCCCGCTAAGGAAGTCTTCGAATCCACCCCGGATGGACGACGCAGTAGAGGACGACCTCGCGGTAGGTGGCGCAAACAAGTGGACGGGGACCTCAACCAACTTATCGTGCGCAACTGGAGGCAGATGGCTGGAGAGGTTTGTTGGTTGAGGCCCAGGTCCACCCCAGACTGTAGCGCCATCTTAGTAAAAAGAAACGAAATAAGGTTCCAGCCAGAACAATTATAAAACTCCTTAAACAGAAGAATACCAAATATTACACGTTTAAACCCAAAGAAGAGAAAGGATTCAGGGTAGTTCTGCGAAATACGCACCATTCAGCGGAACAAGGGGACAATAAACAAGAGCTTGAAGACTTGGATCACAAAGTCCTAAGCATATACAATATGCAACAGAAATGAACCAAGAAACCACTTCCCTTATTCTCCATTGAACTTGCTACCAACGAAAACAACAAAAACATCTACAATATTGCGAAGCTCTTAAACTGCAAGGTTGTATTCGAAATACCGCACTACAAAAGAATCATCTCTCAGTGCACCAATTGCCAACAATATGGGCACACTAAGATTTACTACACTAGGGACTGCCAAGTAATAAACAAAGATGACAACCTAATATGTGCTTTATGCGGTGGAAACCACACTGCTAACTACAAGGGATGTCAAATCTATAAAACATTAAAAATACAACGCTTCCCACCGCTGAGAGAAAAAATACTTCCAAACCATGAACAAAACCAGGACATACCAAAAACTAATGAGGTGCTTCAAAAAAATGTAAGCTATGCTAGCGCAAATGCTTCCGATTTGGCTCATAACGCATCACCACCACTAAAACAAAACACCGACAAGCCCGACCCAACTCCCACAATTCGTGTATCGTCTCTATCCGATTCACAATCTCAACAAAGGTCAACCGAAACAAATGACATTACAGAGCTCAAAGACATGATGAAGCAATTGTTCAACCAGATGACTAACATGATGAGCATAATTACTATGCTAGTAAGTAGACTTAATGCACTTAATGGACAGTAAATAAAACTCACTGAAAATCGTATTTTGGAACGCAAACGGCCTACAACAGCACAAATTAGAACTGAAACAATTTTTCAAAGACAACAATATTGAGATTTTACTTATATCTGAGACCCATCTCAAAGATAAAAGCTGTATTAAAATCGGCGACTATAACATCTATAGCACAAATCACCCGGACGGAAGAGCACATGCAGGTACAGCAATCATAATCAAAGACAATATAAAATGTATCGAACTTTCACACTACAAAGAAACCCATATCCAATCCATAACAATACAAATAGAGGACAACGAAGGAACATTATTAGTATCGGGTATTTACTGCCTACCTAAACATATAATCTCAACAGAGTAATACAATTCCTACCTAAAAACACTGGGTCCGAGATTTATCCTCGCAGGAGATTTCAATGCTAAACACAAAGACTGGGGCTCAAGACTAACAAACAAGAAGGGCAATAACCTATTAAGAGCATTTCAAGATAACAACTGCAAGTTTATAAGTACTGGAGAACCAACATACTGGCCAACTGACCGAAAGAAAAAACCCGATTTACTTGACTTTTGTGTGACAAAAAATATCAGTCATTCAAAACTTAAAATAAACTCCTGCTTAGAACTATCCTCTGACCACTCATCTGTTCAACTAGTATATTCAAGCTATAAGCTCACTCCCAGTTCTGTCCAAAGTCGTTGAGCCTGTCCTATCAACACTAAATGTAATACCGGACCACCAGTTTGGATTCCGCAAGCAACACTCGACGATACAGCAGATCCATAGAGTGACCAATAAAATCTCAACAGACCTGGAAGAAAAGAGATTCTGCGTTGGAGTATTTATTGATTTTGCCAAAGCATTTGACACCGTGTGGCATCCAGAACTACTTCAAAAACTTGAAAGCTTTCTTCCTACTGACTATTACTTAATAAGCAAAAGTTACCTAACGAATCGACACTTCTATGTAAAATATAAAGACGCACCATGAAAGCTATACGCAATACGAGCTGGAGTACCGCAAGGCAGCGTGCTTGGACCACTTCTCTATAATATTTACACCAGAGATATTCCTCTACCTACTCAGTAAACATCTATGATCGCTACATTCGCTGACGACACCATACTGCTCTACGCAAACAAATGCCTACGCACAGCGACCCTCCAACTTCAAAAAATATTAGACGATACAAAACCAGACACTTTACTGGCTAATAAGTAAGGACTCTCCATTATCAACCTACAACAAAATGTTGCTTTATAAAACTATAATAAAACCAATATGTGCCGTGTTTTTTTGAAACCTAGCCAGCCAGTCGTTCATTTAAACGATTTGCCGATTTTATACGAACATATCTCTAGGAACCAAGCAACCTCGCAGTGACAGCAACAACAAATAACTAAAAAACATTCGTTTTTGCGCCGCATTAGGCATCACGAAATTCCCAGCCAGTAACTCTTTGCTGGAGACAAAATCAAGACTAGTAGCCACCCGGTTGTTGTATTTGTTTTATGTGTAAACTTTTACTTTACTAGCAACTACTGGCTGGCTAGGTTTCAAAAAAACACGGCTATGGACGTACGGATCTTCAATCTTGGGCACAGCTAAAAAGTCAAACATAAACATTATTCAGAGACAACAATCAAAAATTCTGCGAACAATAGTAAATGCTGACTGGTATATCACAAACTTCGACATACACAATGGCCTCAAAATTCCTATGGTTGAGGAAGAAATAACCAATGTAAGCAAACGGCACCTGACGAGGCTTAATTCTCATACCAACTATGATATCTCGACCCTTACAGACCAAGAAATTCTAAATAGACGGCGGCTAAAACGAAGAAGACCCATTGACCTCAGTAACCAGTAAAAAAAAAATAAAAAATTGTAAGTGTTAATTGTATATATTTCTATTATTCAAAGTACATAAGATGAATCTTTTAAATTTACTCAAGTTTTATTGTATTATAAAAAAATTATTTTATTCAGGAGTTATAAAAATCCATAGTATAAAAAAAAAAGTTATAAAAAATTGTTAAACAAATGGTATTAGTGGCATTGGTCGCATACCCTATTTAACCCACTTTCATCACTTATAAAATAAGTACTAAGTGTCAACCAGACAGATGTATATGTAGATGTATTATAAAAAAAAAAAAAAAAAAAAACACTATCCAGGTCCTCTCTGTCCGATCTAATTACCAATTGGCATGCCTCTGAAGAGCTCTCGTTGTCTGACCATATGCACATTAGGTTTGACATCGAAACTACTCGTGACCCAATCACCCCTAGCAGGTCTCCCAAACGCACCAATTGGAATCTCTATGCAGAAATCCTTAGGGGCGAATTTATTCTTACCTATTCAAATATAGACTCTTCTCATTCTCTTGAAGAAGAAGCCTCAAAACTTAGCTCTCAGATCACCTCCGCATATGAAGCCAGCTGCTATCCCAAAAGCAGAACTACCTTCCGCGATGTACCATGGTGGAACAACGAGCTCGACACCCTCAAAAAAAGGTTAAAAGGCTGTTTAATAAAGCCAAAGCCACCAACTGATGGAGCGAATATAAGATAGCCCTCACAACTTACAACTCTGCTATTAGGAGATCAAAACGACATGCATGGAGATCTGACGGCAATTTCACGCAGGGATTTGCCGAAAGATTAGGTCTTCTTCTGCAGACCCACTTGTTACTGACTCACTAATTACTGACCCTCACACATCTCTTCTGCATGAAGCCATACCACTCCCTCCTAGTCGACGCACTAGGACTCTGGCCAAGAAAATCTTCACCCTCGATTCCATAAGATGGGCCATCTCCACGCAAAACCTTACAAAGCTCCCGGTGGAGATGGAATTTTCCCCACCCTCATACATCATGGAATCGACACTATCATCGAATCCTTAGTGCCCATCTTCAGATCCAGCTATGAACTCAGCTACATCCCATCAATATGGAGAAAAGGTTATGTAGTGTTCATTCCTAAAGCCGGCGCCAGATCACAATCAAACCCAAAGGCCTTTAGGCCAATCAGTCTCACCTCTGTGTTCCTTAAGGTAATGGAAAAAATCTCTGATCTTCACATAAAAAATTCCGCCCTTATAGATCACCCCCTAAATAATCTTCAATTTGTATATCAATCTGGTAAAACTACGACCACAGCCCTTCACCATCTAGTCAGCACTATTGAAGAAACTTTGTCAAAGAAGGAAATAGCCTTATGCTCCTTCCTGGACATCTCTGGTGCCTTCGAAAACACATCGTTTCAATCAATTAAGTCTGCTGCTGATGTCAAAGGCATTCACCCGCAAACTACCAAATGGATATGCTCCATGCTCAGAAGCAGACTTATCACTCCCAATCTTGGACAGATCTTAATGCCCGCTAGAACTAAAAAGGGTTGTCCCCAAGGGGGTGTCCTATCCTCTTTTATGGTCCATTGTAGTGGACAGTATTCTAAATGACCTCAATAGTTCTGGATTTCTCACCCAGGGCTACGCTGACGACGTAGTCATTATAGCTAAGGGCAAGGATGAATCCAGCATTTCTGAACAAATACAAAAGGCCCTAAATAAAGTAAACAACTGGTGCCAGTCAGAAGGTCTAACGGTTAACTCTGCAAAAACCGTAATCATTCCTTTCACCAGGAGGAGACACATTTGAGTTCTCAAAAGAAACAAAATATTTAACTCTAGACCACAAATTAAACTGGAAACCTCATATAAGCAGAACCACTGTGAAGGCGACTAAAGCCTTCTGGGCCTGTTCTAGGTTTTTCGGCAAAAAATGGGGATTAAATCCAAAAATGACCCACTGGATCTATACCACAATCATCGTTCCGATAATAACTTATGCTTCGCTAGTATGGTGGGATAAAGTTAATCAAACCGTTACTCCCTCCGCCCTCCAGAAGATGCAGATACTAGCATGTGTAGGTATTACGGGCGCAGTGCGCACCTGCCCAATATCTGCGCTGGAAGTTCTCTTAAATCTTCCACCTCTATACATAAATATTATGAGGACTGCAGCTGCCAGTGCTCTAAGGCTTCACATTTAATGCTACAGTACAAATTCCGAATTAGTTGGCCACATGAAGATCCTTGAGAAAATTCCGCTACTTACTTGTCCAGCAGTATGCATCTCAGACTTCATGCCCGAAAGAATCCACCTCAATTACCCCTTCACAGTAAACATACCTGATCGCAGCTACTGGGACTATCCTCAAAACCCCCAATCAAGATCTTAACCCTTCTGTCAGTGAGTAGGTCTAGCCAGACCTTTTCCATTTTCGAAATCATTTTTTCCTAATTGATTGTGTAGCTATCTTTACCAAATTTCCTGACTTTGTCAGCGTACATATTTTTAATGCTTTAGTGTGGACAATAAATTGTAAATATAAGTGGGTGAGAAAAAAAAAAACTGTTTTTCTACTCACTTATTTATCTAATTATTTATATATTTATTCATTTGTTTATTCACTTATTTATTTAATTATTTATATATTTATTAATTTCTATATTTATTCGTTTGTTTATTCACTTATTTATTTATTTATTTGTTTATGTATTCATTTATTTATTTATTTATATATTCATGTATTTATTTATTTATTTATTTATTTATTCATTCATTCATTTATTTATTCATTTATTTGTTCATTTATTTATTTATTTACTTAATTGTTTATTTATTTGTTTATTTGTTTATTTATTTATTGATTTTTTTATGTATTTATGTATAACTACCGTGCCCATTGGATGAATGGCACTACGTTAGTGTGTCTTCTAACGGTGAACTCCAGTTTATTGGGCACCTCTGGTTTCAATATAAGTCCCCGCCGATGGCGTGCGGGAATCTGCCTTCAGTGTATTTCTTTCCCGAGCTTCTCATGGGAACAAAATCTCTAACTTTAATAAAACAAACCCAAGAGCAAGATGCTGCTCTAAACGCATCCACACACCTCTCCTCAATCGCTAGCGCGGAAGAGGACGATCTAACTATCATTGCAATTGAAGAAGCGGCCCTTCTACTCGAATCCGTCCCACCTTTGTCGGCTGATCCTCAGCCCTCCACCTCAAAAACTGCACTAGAATGACTTAGCGGAGCGAATCGCAAACGTTTAAAATGGCTCCTCTCCAAAGGCGTATCTCCTGAGGAAGCCGGAGTGGAAGCCAAAATCCCCTGCGGCCGCAAAAGAGACCGCTCTAATTCTTTTCTTCTGGCTTCGGAGCCAAAAAAGACAAAAACTGCACCCCATGCAAGAGCAACAGATGTGGCTGCCACATCTATCAAGCCTGCTCCTATAGTGCCACTTACCACCTTTAAGCAAGCTCTGGAGGTTTTCAAGATAGGGATCATCGACTCCAACTTTCCAGAAACCCTGCTTAACAACGAGCAAATGACATCCATCCAAGACTCCATCTTGGAGCGCATTATCAACCTAACGGACGAGAAAGTGAAACCCAAATTCCGAGGTACATCTTTTCGTCCAGGTGGCTAGTCCTAAATTACAAAGACCGGTCTACGACAGAATGGGTCAAAGGCATTTTCCCAAGTTTCACTCCATGGGAGGGTGCCTCATTGAAAGCTCTTCTTCTTTCTTTTATCAGCGAGGTTATGTCGGATCACAACCCTCCCACTCCACCGCATCTGTACTGATCCGCCTGCTGGGTTCGCCTATTTGACCTCAGAAAATATCGGCAGGCCTACCGATTTTGGATCACTCGGTTACTGAGGCCAATGAAATGCCGATGTCGTCGCATTTGTCTGATCCAGGCGTTTATAGGCCTGCCTTTCCTACATCGCGATGTCTTTGGAACGTGCATAGATATTGCCTTTTTAACAGGGTTCAAATGATCTCTTCTTTGAACGTGGCAATACCAGCTGAGCCGGTCGTGCTCTATTTTTTGTACGATGACATCTTTATCTCAGCTGCCGTTAATTTACTCTCATACTTTTTGTACATCGTCCAACATTGTGAACCGTATGTGAGCGCTGGACGCACAACTGTGGAGTAGAGCTTTCCTTTCAACTTAGGGGGCATTTTTCTGTCTGTTTCTCATTGAAGGCTCTTGATGAGGATAACATTCCTCGGGAACAAATTTTAGTGGGACACTTTCCAGCAAACCCTTCATTCGGAAACGAGAAGATCCTGAGGGCTGTTTCTGCCCAAAATTCAGATCTTCTCGCTTCTGAATGGCGGGTCTTAAAATGTGAGGACAAGAGCAACTTTGCCATACTGACCGGCGGGTCTTAAAATGTGAGGACAAGGGCAACTTTGCCATACTGGCCCTCTCCATAGACCACAAATCCATAGCTTGCTTGAAAAGGCTAGATTTCAAAATAGACTATCGTTTCGCAATTCACCAGCAAAGACTCTGCCCCTCCCATCCCTATCCCTTCTCCCAAAGCATGTGATTCAGAGTTGACTTTAATCGACTCCAAGGCAATCGCTTCCTCCCCCAACCTTCCCCCCGCCGCAACAGAAACAACCCTCATTTCCCTCAAAAGCAACGTTCCAAGGCCTGTCCAGACTCCTCACTCTGGGACTCCATGTTCAACGTCTGAGGCTGCTCGACTTCCCAATAAGGCCCGACCAACTATTGGTCCAGTCTCCACTAGCTCCTCCAGCGGCTCTGTAGCAGCACCCAGAGCTACACAACATAAGGACCGAGGAGTGAAAGGGAAAGCCCGGCAAAAGCTCATAAGAGCTCCCCCAGGCTTCACCACTTCCCCGAAGTCCCAATGATCAGCACCTTAAAACTCTTGCAAATAAACCTGCACCATGCAAAGTTACTATATTGTGCTTAAACAAAATCAAAATAGAACAAAATAATCCATCTGGACAAATAACCAACATATACCACTGGAAAGAGCTTCATCAACTGATATTCAGCAAGTTTGAGTTCCTACCACATCTAAGTTGGAAATCGAAAGGTGAATTGTTTTTCTTTCTTCATTTTAACCCTTTCATGCCAGAATTAATTTGGGAGTGGCTAATACTTTTTCAAGGATATGGAGTTGTTAGCCTAGACGTAAATATAAAGTGATATCAATTTCAAAGTCCTATATACCCTGGTTTAGAAGTTATGAAATGTTGCCTAAAAAGTTTAAAAAAATTTCTGACCATAAACTAAAAGTTTTTTTCGATTTTTTTTTGTTTTTCCTAATTTTCTTACATGTGTTTAATTATTTTACGTACTTGGTTTTGTACACTTAAATTTCTTTATATATTTTTTTAAATAATTTGCAAACTCATATTTCGCATAAAAAAATTGTACATGTGCACTCACCGAAGATCAGCTACAAAGTGATCACTAGCAATACTTTCAATAAAATATTCGAAAAAAAAACTGTACCACAAACTTGCACAACATATCAACCTAGCCTAAAAAAAAAGTCGTTAGAGAATAAATTAAAATTACGCGACTTAGAAGCTAAAACATACAATGTTGCCTATAGGCAACATTTGGCATGAAAGGGTTAAACAATATATACAGAGCAAAAGCTCCACAACTGGGCGCGGAAAAATCGGTTAAACGTGTGGAAGGTGTGGAGCTTAAAGCTAAGGCATTATCTTAGACACAAACCAATTAATCACTTCTATCACAGAACTATTGTATATGATTTTATGTGTGTGGTTTGATGTTAAATGTTAATAAAATAAGTGTTTGTGTGAATTGTGTACTGTGTTTCAATTAAAAACTAAATGTATTGTGTATTTTAATTTAGAAATAACAAAATTTTTGTGTAATGTATGTATGAATTTAATTGATCGACTTTAAAACAATGTGTGTGTGAATGTGTGTATTAACGATTATATGTTTAATGTTAAATGTAAGAATGCGACTGCACTGGTCAACGGCTGAATCACGAATGCCGGTACTTCGATAGCAAAAAATATTACAATTAGAATTTATGTTAATTATAAGAGAGTAACAGTGCATATAAAAAATAAGTTAACTGAGAGGCAATAAACATAGGGTGAGTTCTACAATGTTTGGTGTTTTGATGCGCCGATTTCTTAACAACTATCAAAGCCCTAAAAATCAGACCAATATACTTAAAAAAAAAAACACACTTAAGCGTCCGTAGATCGCCCCCAGTGGGGCGAAATTCAAATATATCAATGTTCTTCGACAATGCAATGGCCAGCAGCATTGTCTCCTCCTCTGTCACAACAACGGCAACTTCTTCATCTGCTATAACCACCGCCGCATCAACCAATTCCACTACGACCATTTTTACAACCCAAACTATCACATCTCCTATTATATCAACAAACTCGAATACAATCATCGATACCATCCCCAACGTAAATATGCAAGAATAGGAAACGCCTTCAATCCTAACGATTAATACAACACAAAAAAACAACAGGACATCCCCTCTCAAAAACACTAGTGTAGCACAACCAATCGTTTTTAAAATAAAAGAATTACTCCGTTTCTATTTAATAGCTTTATTTAGTCTTGCCAGTTCGGCGTGCAAACAACGACTGTCTGTGGGATATCACGATCCACACATACACGAGACAAAAGAACGAACACATCAAAAAGGGGAAAAAGGATAAAAGGGATAAAAGGGAGAGCAAACTAAAGAGCACGACACAGCTCGGCCAATCCTACACTGGAGTCGTCCTCGGCTTCATCTGGATCTTCATCGAATATTGTGTCCAGATCCGGTGAAGGTTGACACCACTGCTTAATCTTATCCGACGCGTAAACAGAACAATATTATTTCTGCTTTATTCTTACCCCAGGTATATCCTCGATTCAGTATCGATCGTTACCCAGAACCTTGGAAATCTGGTAGGGGCCCCGATACTTGGGCTCAAGCTTACGCGATTCCCCGGTGGGTGAAGGTTCATTCGCGACTAACACCAAATCGCCCTCAACGAACTGGGTTGGTTCAGCGTGTTTTCCGTCGAAACGCTGCTTCCACGTTTTACGTTCATCAATTATATTTTCGGCAGCTTTCATTCGTTTTGTGGGCGCCGTGGCGTAAGTGGTTAGTGTGTCGGATCACTACGCATGAGGTTCCAAGTTCGAATCCCAGAAAACACCAAAAAAAAGTTTTTTCACGGTCCCACCTCTCGCGAGCGTCTGACAAACATTCGAGAGTATTGTTGTCACGAAAAAGCTTCTCAAATCGCCGTTCGGATACGGCACTAAACTGTAGGTCCCTTCCATTCTTGTGAAAAATATAACGCACACAACATGAGTGGTTGCGAGAAGCTAGGCCCTGGCACTTAAAGAGCTGTTGCGCCGAATTTTTTATTTTTTTTTATTCATTCGCTTTTTCTCGAATTCCAATATCGGTACTAGAAGTGACATCATCGTGAATAGCGGCGACAAGTCAATTTTGTACTACGCCGATGAGTTTGAAGTCAAAAACCAGCTCGTTTGGACTAAATCCCGATGTCGAATTCTTCTGGGAATTGATGGCCCACTCTAAATCGTGTGTGTTTAGGTCCCACTCCTTTGGCTCCTTGGTCGTCGTTCGAAGAAATGTTAGAATGGTATGGTTGGCCCTCTCAACCTGGCCGTTGATCCTCGGCGTACGTACGGCGATCTTGACATGCTGAATGTTGTTCTGTTCGCAATACATTTCGAATGATTTGGCGGTGAACGCGGTTCCTCTATCGGTAATGACGCGCTTTGGTAGTCCAAAGTAGCTTGTAATCTCGTTTAGCGTATTGATGACGGGAAGTGTTTTTGTTGATTTGACAGGCTTTATGATGAGAAACTTACTGAATGCATCAGCAATTGACAGGACGTGCGTATTTCCGCGTTTGCTTCGAATAAATGGACCGAGGTGGTCAATATGTATTTGACGGAATGGAATTGGCTCGATTTCCCCATAGTGAAGTCCACCATCAGGTTTTCTTCCCTTAGATTTGAACTAGCAGCACTCGATCCATGCAGCGATATACTCCTTGACGTATTTTCGGATTTTAGGGGACCAGAAGTACGATTGGATGCGTTGAATAGTTTTTTCTAGACCAAAGTGGCCCACTTCATCATGGCAGGAACGGACTATTCTCCATCTTACGGATCTCGGAACAGCGAATCTTAAAGTGTTGTCGATTTTGCGATGCAACCGATGATTCTGTAAAATATAATCTGTTTTAAATTGGTTTTCTTGTTCAGACTTACGTTCTCCATTTAAAACGGCGATGATTTCTATAAGCGATGGGTCCTGTTGCTACATCGTCAGCAGCCAATCATCCGTTGCAGAGTTAATCTTCAAGATGTCGTTCCCTAGGCTGAGTTCCTTTGGCGGTAAATCGGGAGATCGGCTGAGTGCATCAACGCGGTACATGCGGCTTCCTTGGTGATGGACAGCTTCGAAATCGTAGCCGAGGATTTTGATCGACCAGCGAGCGATCTTGGGAATCATTTCTTTGTTAGCTTTTGCCTTGGCAATAGCGCCACAATCGGTTATGAGTTTGAAGGGCTTACCAAGCACATATACCCGAAAACGTTCAAGTGCCTTAACGATGGCAAGAACCTCGAGTTCATAGCTGTGACTCTTGCTTTCAGCGGCAGTACAGTGGCGGCTATAATAGAAGACCGGCTTCCAGTTTTTGTTGTCTTTAGACTGCAGAAGAACACCAGCGAGACCAACATCACTGGCATCCGTGTGCACTTCGTGGTATGCGTTATGATCATACAGATCGAGCACCGGCTTTCTGCACAACAAGTCTCCTAGCTGTGTGAAAGCATGTTGCTGTTCTTCACCCCATTTGAAATTTTTGTTTTTCCGTAGCAGCTGAGTAAGTGGCCTCGATATTACTGAGTAATGCTCCACGAACTTGCGGAAAAATCGGGTCAGTCCAAGGAAGCGGCGGACTTCTGTAATATTTGTCGAAATTTTGAAGTAACGTATGTCGCTTACCTTGTCATCTCCAGGAGTTATTCCAGACTCGTTGACGATATGTCCCAAATACGTGATTTGGGTTACCAGGAAATTACACTTGTTAAAACAAAGTTTTAGTCCGGCCGAGTCGAGAATGCATGAAAACTTTTCCAGGCGCTGCAAACCTTCTTCAGCGGTTTTACTCAGGATTATAACGTCGTCCAGATACGCAAGAACCTCATCTGGTCCCATTTTAGCAATGAGCTTGTTCATGACTGCTTGGAATACTGCCGGAGCATTGACGAGGCCAAATGGCATCCGATTATATTCGCAATGCCCTTCCGTGGTCACAAACGCTGTATAACCTTTCGATGCCTTATCAATCTCAATTTGATGATATCCCATACATAGATCCAGTGATGTAAAATATTTGTTGCCAGCAAGTTGGGCGAACTGCTCTTCTAAATTAGGCATCGGATACGGAATTTTTACTGTGATGCTGTTTAAGAGCCGGTGGTCCATACATAAGCGATGTTCACCATTCTTTTTTTTGAGCACAACACCTGCGGCGTATGGTGATTCAGACAGGCGAATGATGGTCGCTTCCAGCAGATCGTTGATTATCTTGTTGACTACCGATTGTCTAGCAAATACCGATTGTCTAGCAAAATACGGTTTGGCTTTGACTGGAGTTTCGGTAGCAACTTTAATCTGATACTTTTTCTGCAAAACAACCTCTGTGATTAGTTAAAATCGATTGCAACTCACCTCTCTCGAATTCATCAAGATGCGTGTTGACGAATATATTATTAACCGCCTTTTCCATCCAACAATCTGCACCTTCTATGAGTAGACGAGCGCGCTGGCGGCAAAGTACATCTCTACCCAAAAGGACGTTCTCGATTATCATGTCATCGTTGACGACCAGGACCTCAGCACCAAAAGCGTTGTCATCAGAATAGATTTCAGCTTCGGTTTTATTGGTACAAATGAATTTACCACCTGCAAACCCATTCAGCGTAACTGAGCACTCTTGAACATCGGTAAGATTGTTGGCGAAAGACTTTCGTGCTAGAGTATGGCTGCTTCCAGGATCGACGAAAGCTGACGTTGGCGTTTTGTTAACTTGGATGTCCTTTACGATGTCGTTATTTACATGGAGTGCACTTCCTCTAATTTCGTTGACAAGTTCAGGTTGACGCCTTTTATTTGGACAGTTCGATGCCTGGCGAGAAGTTCGGCCACATCCGCTGCATCTCGCCTTTCGCTGTGGTTCAGGACATTTGATGGAAAAATGTCCAGGCTTTCCGCAGTTGAAGCACTTTAAATTTTGATTTTTGTCGTCCGCAGTTTTCTTCGTAGTATTTGAGGTATCGTGGACATTTTTGAATGATTTCGTTGCCACATACGATGTCCTTATTTCGTTGTGTGTGCAGAAATTTACAATATCACGTAGTTTGTAAAGCCGGTTCGTTGATTCCGTTTATAATGTGGCGAGCAATAGCTGAATCGGGTAAGACTCCTTTCTTACCATAAGTGTCTCGTGAGGACACTCGCGGAAAAGGATAACGAAATACTCCGCAATCTTTACGTTTAATGAACTTAATATGTTGCGCGGTGGATTCTCGCAGGGACAAAACAATGTAGGCTTTGCTACTACTCTAGGTGCCTCGTATTAGTCAATAAAAGAAAAAAATTAACTTTGGGTTTTGAATGCTTATTTTATTTCCGACTCTTTATACTTTCAAATTGGGAATAAATGATATCATTCTTCTATGTCCAAAAGAAACCTCCGAATCCAGCTGTTTTCTGCCGTTGGTCCAGTTCCACAGATCATTGACCTGTCGGGATTGCAGGTCTTCCAATAGGCTATGCACCAGCCCAAGATTCTCTACTTAGCTCCAGTTGCTTTATGCCGTTGACCAATTTCTTCAGGTCGTTGACCACTACCAATACATACATGCGACCAAATTACAACCACCGAGATGGTTAAACAGTGGGCGGAGCCAAGTGATAAAAAAACATCGCATTTTTTATATGCACTTTCTTAATGTTACTTTTCTATGTTGTGGGTCAATTTTCTGATCTCCCACTTTTGCCAATCATTTGTGCGTGATGCATTTGTGATTTGCCGTCGGCCTTTTATTTGGCATTGTCATTTGCCGACGGAGAATACATCGTGGGTGTGATGTCGAGCAATGGATTTCATGGTTCATGTTGCGTCGCAACATCTTGCCGGGCCCCAGGGAGATCATCGACGCTGGTGAAGGTGATCTACCATCTTCTTATCATCTGTTTTACAGGGTTGATTTTCTGCTTCGATTACCGATGTATGTTCCTGGATGATTTCTGCTGGCCATGAGCTCCTCGAAGTGTGGGTAGGTACATGATAGGGAGAAGAAAGTAGGGGTGGTGAATAGTGTGTGGCAATACATAATAGTTTATAGGTATAGGTTTGATCATGTTTATTAAATTCATTGTAATTAATAATTAAGTTAAGTTGAGATATAATATAAGATATTTATTTTAGAGTGTGTGGGTGTGTGTGTGAACCTTTATTCGTTAAGCATTGGTAGAAAGCAAAGTTTAGCGATAGGACGCTTCAATGATGTGGTTGCAGTCTTGAGTGTGACCACCCTCGCTATTGGTTCCACAATCGCTATATAGGTGTGAACAGATCCCACGGCGCGCAGTGAAGCGTTTAAAAGCTGCAAGAAATGCGGATGTTGTATAGTCGCTTACAAGCTCGAAGTGTACTGCTTTAGTACAAAAGCAAATGAAAATCGCTATGTACGCCTTTGTAATTTTACTGCACCGACCCTTCCATGCTTTTAATTGAACAGGACCTGCATAGTCCACTCCGCATGTCTGAAACGGTCGCGCCTGGTTGACAGTTGTGAATACATCTTTTTACACTAGATTTGAGATTCAAAATCCAATACTCAGATCGAACTGTTGCCATCATCAATTGCTGACCGCCATGCAGAGTTTTTAGGTACGCATCTTGAACAATGAGTGACGTTAGAACATTTTGCGAAGGCAATATTATTGGATGCCGCTGTGCGTAAGGTAAATCAGCATTTTCCAATCGACCACCAACTCGCAGCATCCCCTTCCCGTCGATAATTGGCGAAAGTCTTGCCAATTTGCTTCCTTTGGGGACTGTTTCACCTTTGATCACCTTTGAAATTTCTTCGGTGAAAAACTCTTGCTGTACTATGGTAATCAATCGCCGTTGAGCTGAAGACATTTCGGCGACTGAAAGTGATCCAGACAGCCGCGTTGACGATTTTTGGGCCTTGAATCGCAAGTTGGTAAAAAACCGCAGCCAGTACGACGTAGCTCTAAAAAGACGACGTAGAGATGAAAAACCATTGATGAATTTATTTGCCTCGAAGGCGGTGAAGTGCACGCAGAGCTGAAAAATATTTTTTAAAGGGTACCCAGATGCGATAAACTCGTTTTTGGTTCTTGAGATCTCTGGTACTTTCATTTCAAGATCCGTCGGTATAACTTCATATGGAGTATGGAGTTGCTCATCAAACGCTTGCAGAAATTCGGGTCCGTGCCATCATTGACGATTTTTAAGGAGATCTCTTGGAGACAGTCCTCTAGATGCCATGTCTGCCGGATTGTCCTTAGAAGGAACGTAGTTCCAGCACCTAGGATCTATAAGTTCTTGAATCTCCGCCACTCTGTTGGCAACGAACGTTGTTCGGATGTAAGGCGCGGTTCTTATCCATGCAAGTGTGATTTGTGAGTCGCACCAGGCGAACACTTTTGCTGGTTGAAGCTCCATCGTTTTCACGGTATGCACTAGTACCGGGGGCTAGCAGTTGGGCTCCACAAAGCTCCAATCGCGCTAGCGATTTACTTTTGAGCGGCGCAACTCGAGTTTTTGACACAATCAGGTGTGTAACTGTTGTATTTCCAGTGATAACTCGAAGGTATACTGCAGCGGCATACGCCTTTTCTGACGCATCGCAGAATCCGTGGACTTCGTACTGTGAATCCTTGGTGAGATTTATCCAGCGTGGAATCTCGATGGCGTTGAGTGCGTTCAGCTTGGTTTTCAAGGTGTGCCACGCAGAACTGATTGTTAGTGGGAGTTCGGTATCCCAAGTTTGTTTTTCTTTCCAGATTTCTTGCATTAAGATCTTGCCCACGATGACGCAAGGCGAAATCCATCCCATTGGATCATACAGCCGCGCAATATCTGATAATACTGTTCGCTTTGTAGTCCTATTTGCATCCTGAAGAGTGATTTTAAAGCTAAAGTGATCCTTTGCAGGATGCCACTGGATGCCTAGCGTTTTAATAGCGTTGCCTTCGTCAAATGAGAGTGGTAGCTGTACCTCTCTATCCTCCTTTGGAACGGATGCCAACAATCGTTCAGAGTTACTTGCCCGTTTCCGAAGTGGGAAACCTCCTCGCTGCAACATTGTTCTGAGCTGTAATTGCATCTCCATGGCTTCTGCTTCTGAGTCGGCCCTATGAATTACGTCTTCTTCTTCCTTTTATCAGCGAGGCTATGATCCGAAAACAAGGGATCACAGCCCTCCCACTTCACCGCATTTCTACTGATCCGCCTGTGGGGTTCGCCTATTTGACCTCAGAAAATATCGGCAGGCCTGCCGATTTTGGACCACTCGGTTACTGAGGCCAATGAAATGCCGATGTCGTCGCATTTTTCTGATCCAGGCATTTATAGGCCTGCCTTTCCTACATCGCGATGTCTTTGGAACGTGCATAGATATTGCCTTTTTAACAGGGTTCAAATGATCTCTTCATTGAACGTGGCAATACCAGCTGAGCCGGTCGCGCTCTAATTTTTGTACGATGGTTTCCTTGATGTGAAACGTAATTCCTATGAATTACGTCATCTGCGTAAAAGTTTTCCTTAGTAATTTTCGATGCAATTGGGTAGTCCTCTCGTTCGTCGAATGCAAGTTGTTGCAGGGTACGAACCGCTAAATATGGTGCCGAGGTGGGGCCGAATGTGACCGTGTTAAGTCGATATATCTTTACCTCTTCTCCATCTGCATCTCTCCATACAATAAGTTGGTATAACGAATCGGCCGGAGGAACACATATTTGCCTATACATTTTATTGATGTCCGCTACAAATGCGATTTTGTGTTTTCTAAATCGGGCAATATGATCAAAGATATCATCCTGCAATCTTGGGCCAACGAGAAGATGATCATTGTGTGACGTACCATTGGACGATTTGCAGGACGCGTCAAAAACGATTCGTAGCTTGGTGGTTGAGCTGGATTCCTTTATCACTGCGTGGTGGGGAACGAAGTAGTGGGAATTGGTTAGTGCACTGGTGTCTATCTCTGTCATATGCTTCAGCTCCTTATATTCATTGAAAACCCTTCTATACTCCTCATGGAATGACGCATTTGCTTGGAATTTTCTTTCCAGTTGCCCGAACCTAAGAAGCGCTGATCTTTGATCTTTTGACAAACCTATCAAGGGACGTGCTCCCCCTTTAAATGGAAGTTGAACAACATATTTACCATCCGTTTGACGTTGATGCGTTCTGCAAAAATGTGTTTCACATTCCTCTTCTTCCGGTGAAAGCAGATTCCTCCTTTGGACTTCCTCAAGTTCCCAAAACTTCAGCAACAAGCTGTCCATGGTTTGACTTTCTGTAGTGGTGTGGAGGGATGTTATTCTTGACTGCTTGCTGGGTGAAATGCATCAGGAGTCCCTGGTACTCCCTTTAAAATGCTTTCAAGGATAATGAACGGATAAACATCGCTGCCAAGTAGAATATCGATTTTACTTGGTTTATTGAACATCGGATTAGCAAGTTCAATATTTTGGAGGTGGCTCCAATTAGCATATGGAATATTGTGCGTTGGAAGCACAGTTGTGAGTTTGGGCAAGACCAAAGCATTAAGCTGTAAGCTGAAATTCTCGTTCACATTTGAGACAATTGTCAGAGAAACCTTGTGCTTGGAGGTGCTAGTGTTGGTTTCTCCTACGCCAAGGATGTTGACGCAGCTCCTTTCCCTTTTTAAATTTAATAATTGAGCGGCAGACTCTGTAATAAAAGAAGCCTCTGACCCAGGATCCAATAGCGCTCGCAGCAACAACGGTTGGCCAACGGTTGTCAAAACCTTGATGAGGGCCGTAGCCAGAAGAACGGGTGCTTGGTCGTTTTCGGCTATGAACGCGTTATATGCTGAAGCAGTTTGGTTGGAGGTTGTTGGGCTCTCTGATGGTACCGATCGAAGAGGTTGAACGGAAGAGGAGCCTGGTTGAGTGGGTAGCGAACCAGCTGCGGTTGAAGCGGGTTCGTTAGCATGCATTGCGTTAACTGGCTCGTTTATGTGCAGTAACGAATGGTGCTTTTGGTGGCATGTAGAACACGTAAAGGTGCTTGTGCAGTTTTGCGTAAAATGCGCGTTCGATAAACAGTTGAAACACAATTTCATTTTCTTCACAATGTCCTGTCTTTTCCTGATGTTTAGTGCCTTAAATTTGAAGCAGTTGCGCATGGAATGTGAACCCTGACACAGTGAGCACTTCAGAATTGTGGAATTGTGTACACGAATTGTGCCTGTTGCAAATTTTTTAGATCTAGGTTGATTGGAACCTGATGGGGATTGTCCAGTGACATCCAAGGTTCTTGATCTCATAAGAATGAAATCTTCTAAGACGCTGTATTGCGGATAGTCCGCATGCATAGAAATGTGGGATTCCCAATGTCCTCGAGTGATAAACGGAAGTTTCTGCACTGTGTGAAAAATGAGAACATCTTCCCATGCGTTCACAGGCACTCCAAGGTTTTTAAGTGATTGTCTTGCTTCGTTTGTTGTGTCTAGCAGTAATTTGAGATCATCGGATGATTCCTCAATAAGCTTTGATTGATCGAAGAGCAATTTGAATTGATTGTCCTTTAACAATCGAATATTTTGAAACCACTTGACCAGTAATGCCCATGCAGCTTCAAAATTGGTATCGGTTTTCCGTAGCATACGTGTCGCTTCACCGGTTAAATTACCCTTTAAATACTGCAATTTGTGTGCATCGGATATTAACACATTTTTGTTCACTAAACTTTCGAATAATCCTTTGAATTCTGGCCACAGTTGTAGCAAACCATCAAAGGTAGGGATTTTCATAGGAGGAAGCTTTAGTTCGACCGACGGTGTCTTTGACCCTGCTACTGAGTTGTTGAGAACACTCTGACTCTCGATGGTTGCTAACTGTTCCCTTAATTCACAAGAATATTTAAAGAAAAGCTCCTTTATTTTATGGAATGTTAGAGCTTCCATATAATTCACTTTTGCCTCTTCACTAGGGGCCTCAACAATTTTTTGATGAAGAGCTCTAGCTTCCTCAAAGGATGCTTCTAAATCCGCTAAGGGCGCCTCATTCATGTGTGCAGATTTCTTTGATTTTTCTAAACCTGCATATGCCTTATAATCAGCATGTAAGCCTTGAGAAATTGTTTGAATCGCATCTACTAAGTTGGGAATCTTGTGTTTACTCATGATGAAGACAAGAAATTAGATTAACCCGCAGAACACACCACACACGATTATATTTAGATCAACGTGGATCAATGATTTAGATGTAATAAATTATAAGATTAGAAAAATAAAATGCCACACACCTGTACTTAAGCGTTGCTCCCTCGGTGCACCACCATCTGCAGATCCAGATTCTCACAGGAAATCCGACCGTACCGAATGTCTATTTACCGACGCACACGAACACCCTTGGTTGTTTAATTATTTTGTCCTGATCCTGTACAGAATCCTTTAATCCGGCTCGAAGGACCACTATGTCTCGTAAGGACACTCGCGAAAAAGGATAACGAAATACTTCGCAATCTTTACGTCAAATGAACTTAATATGTTGCGCGGTGGATTCTCGCAGCGACAAAACAATATAGGCTTTGCTACTACTATATGTGCCTCGTATTAGCCATTGGTCAATAAAAGAAAAAATTAACTTTGATTTTGAATAATTATTTTATTGCCGACTCTCTGTACTTTCAAATTGGGAATAAATTATATGATTCTTCTATGTCCAAAAGAAACCTCCGAATCCAGCTGTTTTCTGCCGTTGGTCCAGTTCCACAGATCATTGACCTGTTGGGATTGCAGGTCTTCCAATAGGCTATGCACCAGCCCAAGATTCTCTACTTAGCTCCAGTTGCTTTATGCCGTTGACCAATTTCTTCAGGTCGTTGACCACTACCAATACATACATGCAACCAAATTACAAACACCGAGATGGTTAAACAGTGGGCGGAGCCAAGTGATAAAAAAACATCGCATTTTTTATATGCACTTTCTTAATGTTACTTTTCTATGTTGTGGGTCAATTTTCTGATCTCTCACTTTTGCCAATCTGCATTTGTGATTTGCCGTCGGCCTTTTATTTGGCATTGTCATTTACCGACGGAGAATACATCGTAGGTGTGATGTCGAGAAATGGATTTCATGGTTCATGTTGCGTCGCAACAATAAGAAAGTATAGTAAAAGTCCTGCGGAGACTCGTTGTGAAGACGCTTCGTCCGAGACATCTTTATATTGTAATATTCTTGCTGGCGTTCGTTTAAATAAAACCATCTTTTGTGTATTTTAATCGTTTATTTATTATCAAACACCAACTTTACTTCAACACAATATTCAATCACTTTATTCTTTATTTATTTCAAATTAAACTGTCGCTACTATGTCGTTTATTTTCACCACTGGTCTAATCTTTCTCTTGTAATCGTTGTATGCAATTATAAACAACTGTCTCCACGATGGTTGTGGTATGGGTATTTATATAAAATACAAGTCCTTCTAGAAAATGCTAGATGTCGCCCGGGATGAATTGATGATCCTGGAATAATTGGGATATTGTGTGGAACAATTGTGGAACGTAAGTACATCAGGTGGGAATATTTACTGCTAGCAGGCAATAGATGTCGTTGTACGCAGTACCTGACGATGTACTTGATACTACACCCCCCCTCTTAAACAAGATCATCTGGATTACTACCATGATAACGATGAAGACGATCTAGGTGGACAATTTGCATCTTGCCTCTTACTCCACGCTGGATCCGGAAGACGACGTCATTGATGCGTGTGACCACTTTATAAGGGCCTTCCCGGTCTTGCTGCAGCTTGGGTGACCTCCCCTTTTGCCTCGTGGAAGCTGGACGTTGTATTCGCTGTAATTGTAATCGCTGTATTCACCTTATTAACAACTGTACCGACGGTGGTTGTGGTATGTGTACTATATTTATAGGAAAAACAAGAAGTTCTAGAAGATGCTAAATGTCGCTCGGGATGAATTGATGATCGTGGAACAATTGTGGAACATTACGGGGATATTTACTGCTAGCAGGCTGCTTACAGTTCAGAACACAGTGTTTTAGTTTGGTACACAAACCATCCTGTAATCCTGAACAAGATCATCTGGATTACTGCCATGATAACGATGAAGACGATCCAGGTGGACAATTTTCATCTTGCCTCTTACCCCACGCTGGATCCGGAAGGATTGATGCGTGTGACCACTTTAAAAGGTCCTTCCCAGTCTTACTGCAGCTTGGGTGACCTCCCCTTTTGCAGGTGTGGGTAGTACAGCCATGCTAGGTCTCCCTCGTAGTAGCTGGACGCTGTTGCCTTTGTGTCGTACCTGATTTACATGCGGTCACTCGCTATCCTTATCCTCGTCCTGGTGCTCTGATGTATGTCTCGGATCCTTTCCCTGAGGTCTGTCACGTAGTCCTCCTCACATTTAGGCTCATTGTAAGGGGATCCAAACTTCACCTCACTAGGTAGCCGGACTGCTCGACCAAACAAGACTTCAGATGGAGTATGTCCAGTAGTACTGTGCACTGCATTTCGGAAGGCCATCAAGAAAAGAGGAATTTGTCGATCCCAATCGCACTGGTGGTCTTCTACGACCTTGGAGAGATGTTCGTTTAAGGTTCTGTTGAAGCGCTCTACCATCCCGTCAGATTATGGATGAAGCGGGGTCGTCCTCGTCTTTTTGATTCCTAGTTGTTGACATACCTCTTGGAATATCTTCGATTCAAAGTTTAGTCCCTGGTAAGAATGCAGTTCCATGGGCACGCCAAATCTGCTCACCCAGTTGTTGACGATCTGTTCCACGATGGTCTTCGCTTCCTGGTTAGGGATGGCGAACGCTTCCGGCCATTTGCTGAAGTAGTCCATGACGACAAGAATGTCCGTTCAGAGGGTGCGCCCACGTTGTACTGGTGCACCTGCCTCGCGTTTTCGTTCTGCGTCCCTTGCTGGCTGCACACACGACGCATTTTTGGACCAACTCTCTACATCTTCTCTTGCGCTGGGCCAATAGAAACGTTCTCGCACCTTCTCCAGCAACTTGTTTACACCCAAATGACCTCCGGATGCTCCATCATGCATCTCCCGTAGCACCTCGTGTACTTTTGATCGCGGCAAAACCAGCTGCATTATGAAATCGTTCCTGCATCTCTTTCCTTCTCGGGCAGTCGGTTGAATACTCCCGAACTTTCTGTTTCTTCACGTATTCGAGTTCCTTTGCCAAATTCTCGAATCTTCCGTCAACAGCCTCGATTTTTGTTTGAACATTCCCGAATTTTGTTTCAACATTCTCGATCTTAGCCTGTACGTTTTCGAATTGTCCTTCAATTGTTCCAAATTTAGCGTCTAAAGAATTCCTCTGTTCAGCCAAGGAATTTTCTAGTATCTCGAACTTCTTGTTTTGCACATCCAGCTTAGCATCTAGAGAATTCTTTTCTTCATCGAGTTTGGTATCTAGAGACTTCTCAAATTGTTTATTCTGTTCCTCGAGATTGGCATCGAGAAAGTTCTTTTGTTCAGCCAAGGAATTTTCTAGCTTCTCGAATTTTTCATTTTGGGAATTCTTTTGCTCATCGAAAGAATTATCTAGCTTCTCTAATTTTTCGGAAAGTAATTTCATCAAGGCTGACATGTCATTTGTCGTGCTTACTTGTTCTTCTTCGACATTGAACAAACCCGTATCAGGATCTGTACCCTCGTCCGTCATTATTTTCCGCAACTTAATGATCAATTCTCTCTTCGTACCAGTCGTAAGCTGATTCCGCTGGCAAATCTTCTAGCAATTTCCGAACCATTTTTATTTTTCACTTACATAAAAAGCAATACACAAAATTTGTTTTATCCCACTTCTGACACCAATGTAATATTCTTGCTGGGGTTCGTTTAAATAAAACCGTCTATTGTGTATTTTAATCGTTTATTTATTATCAAACACCAACTTTACTTCAACACAATATTCAATCACTTTATTCTTTATTTATTTCAAACTAAACTGTCGCTACAATGTCGCTTATTTTCACCACTGGTCTAATCTCCCTCTTGTAATCGCTGTATGCAATCATAAACAACTGTCTCCACGATGGTTGTGGTATGGGTATTTATATGAAATACAAGTCCTTCTAGAAAATGCTAGATGTAGCTCGGGATGAATTGATTATCCTGGAATAAGTGGAATATTGTGTGGAACAATTGTGGAACGTAAGCATATCAGGTGGGAATATTTACTGCTAGCAGGCAATGGATGTCGTTTTACGCAGTACCTGACGATGTACTTGATATTACAATATGTACATCGGCGACATTAGGAAAATCATTTAACAATTTTGCGACGAACTGTTGCCAAGAAAAGAAAATCTCATTGCGGGAATCTACCCAGTATTTAGCAGCACCCTGCATCTTTTGCTGCACAGCGAAAATTACCAGCTGGTCGTCCCACTTATTAGCATTTCTTAGGGATTCAACTCTGTTAACCAATTGGTACGAATCCAAAGATGTTTCTGACGAAGGGTTGAATTCTGGCAGAACAGCAACTACGTCCGTATGGATTGAAGTGGTGGAGAGGAGCGGTGTATTACGATTGTAAATACACGGGTGACCTCCTGGCACTTTTCACGTAACTTTGATAACTTTAAATTTCTATAACCCGGCGTTTTATCGTTTTATTTTTATATGTTTAATTACGAATGTACGTGTAGGTTTTGTAAGTAATGCCACTTCTGAGAAATTGTCGCACAACTAATCGTTTTTAAAATAAAAGATGTGAGGGTATCTTTCTTCAAAGGCTGAGGTGGGCTCGCCGGCCCCAGGGTTAACCCAAAGGAACACCCTAGACTTTGGGAAAGAGGTACTTTATTTATAATTGGGTTGGTTTTATACAATATTGTTGCGTTAACAATGCAAATGGTTCTTAGCTAACAATGCTTATACCTAACAATATATGTATAACTTAAGCTAATGTTGGTCGTCCTGCGGCTGGTTCTGGTACGGGCCGGGGTTATGCGTCCGGTTGTCTGGCTCGGTTCGGTACGTCGGCGGGCAGGAGCTTCAGTCTGCACTTCGGGCAGGCTTCGAAGGTCGCAGTCAGCACTTAGGGCAGGCTTGCGATGACCCAGTCCGCACTTAGGGCAAGCTTAGGAGGGATCCAGTCCGCACTTAGGGCAGGCTTGGAATGTAGCCGTCCGCACTTAGGGCAGGCATGCTGTGACCCAGTCCGCACTTAGGGCAGGCTTGGGAAGGATCCAGTCCGCTCCTAGGGCAGGCTTGGAATGTAGCCGTCCGCACTTAGGGCAGGCGTGCTGTGACCCAGTCCGCACTTAGGGCAGGCTTGGGAAGGATTCAGTCCGCACTTAGGGCAGGCTTGGAATGTAGCCGTCCGCACTTAGGGCAGGCGTGCTGTAGCTCGACAAAGGGCGGCAAATCCGCTATAATTTACTTAATTTGTTTCCCTCAGAAGGGGAGAAACCTATCGGACGGGCCGGTTATCGCTAGTAGCAGACCCGTGGATTATTGCCCTATCACCGAGATGAAGGCAGAAAATTGTGGAAAGTCGTAAGACCAATTCCGAGAGGCTGTCAAGAGTACACGAGATTGGTACTTTCACCACTTGAGCAGACTCTCTCGACTGACTGACTCCACACTCCTTTATGGAAAAGTTCTGCAAGACGAGAATGTGAATTTTGAGCCAATGCAAAATTTCCTCCACATTCTCGTCTGCGACCTTTGTATTTACATTTTCTCCTCTGGTTTGACAGGAGATTCGGAGAATATTCTCCATTTCCTCCATTTCCTCTTGTTTGACAGAAGATTTGGAAAATACTCGCTGTTTCGCTACCTGCCAACAGATGGCGGCCTCCGCATTAGGTAGTTAATGAGGTGTGCGTGGAGTGTGGATGATCGCGTCTGGGGTGGTGGATTATGTCACTTCGTTACAAAGAATTACTCCGTTTCTATTTAATAGCTTTATTTAGTCTTGCCAGTTCGGCGTGCAACAACGACTGTCTGTGGGATACCACGATCCACACATACACGAGACAAAAGAACGAAAACATCAAAAAGGGGAAAAGGGATAAAAGGGAGAGCAAACTAAAGGGCACGTCACACTAGTAACTTGAACAAAACTAAAAACCTAAGAACCAAAAGCCAGACAAAATCAGACTCCTACTGGCTGAGCAAGCCTTGTCCAATGATTTCCAGTAACATATTCGATATTTTATCTACTCCCGAAGAAACTGACAATGTACAAGAAACTGACAACAAGCAAGAAACAGAACAAGTGGAAAGAAATACCGACAAACCTGAATCCCGCAAGACCAACAAACCCCCACCAACTTATGTCCAAGACGCAGAATGTACAAAGACCCTTACTAATGCTTTAAACGCCGTCGCTAACAAAACTTACGATTTAAGAGTCTTAAAAAGTAATGGCAAAATCGCATCATCACCTCCGCGTGGTGCCCGCTGGATAGCTATCTGATAGCGAACTAACGATGAGCGTATGCTGAGTCTGACGATATACATATGTGTAGCTGAACACTCAGACCTGCGTAAGCACATCTGGGTGAACTTCAGCGCGCATATGTTTAACCGGACGAGGCATCTCTTGGTGACCTGATCGGCTGAAATATGCGTCTCAGAAGTCTAGCAGGAGCTCCTCAGAAGGAGGACGTGCGGCGGATGAATTCTCTTGATGGAATCAACGGTGACGTCTACAGACCAGCGGATACCTTACCAGAGCTACTTCGACATATTTGGAGCTGAGGTCTGTAAGGATTTTCAATACTACGTCAGGGTATTGAAAAAGAGATGGTGGCGCCATCCAAGAAGTGCGATAGGATGGGCCGGACAAAAAGAGTATAAAAAACTGCGAAATCTACTACGACGATTGCTACAGACAAAAACGAGAGCGTCTATTCGGGTGCGGATTTGTCATTGGAGGCAGACTTAGGCAAGAAGTCTTGAGTTTCCGGCATGTGAACGAGCGCCTCATGACTATCCGTATCAAGGCTAAATTTGCCAACATAAGCCTTATATGCGTTCACGCCCCTCACGAGGAGAAGGACGACGCGACCAAGGAGGACTTCTACCAGCTCTTGGACAAGACGTATGAGCAATGCAATAGCCACGACGTTAAAATTATCCTAGGTGACTTTAACGCAAAGCTAGGAAGAGAAGACGTCTTTAGTAGCGTGGTCGGAAAGCACAACCTGCACGACATCACATCCGGCAACGGACTCAGGCTAATCGACTTTGCGGCAGGGCGAAACTTTGTCGTAGCTAGTACGTGGTTCCCACGTCTCGACATTCACAAAGGAACATGGCTCTCCTTTGATCGAAAAACTGTCAAACAAATCGATCACATTGCGATCGACGCAAGGCACTCTTCCAGTATTCTGGGTGTCCGGACTTTCCGAGGAGCCAACGTGGACTCGGATCACTATCTAGTTGTAGCCAAGGTACGGATGCGGATATCCAGAACGGAGCGAAATCAACGAAATACTGTGAGGAAATTTGACGTCGGCGGCTACAATCGCAAGTGTCCACCAGAGCCTTTGTCGATCGAGTTTCTCCTAATCTTAATCGAAGTCTTATGCCGCCAGCAGCAAATGCGGAAGACCAGTGGCAGTGTTGCCAACAAGCCATCAGAGATGCCGCCTCTGATGTACTGGGTTTCTCTCGGCCACCACAACGAAACCCCTGGTTTGATGAAGAATGCCGGCAAGCACATGCAGCTAAACAAGGGGCGTACAAAGCGGCGCTGCATAGAAGGACTAGAACTGCTTACGAGCTCTACGTGCGCAGGAGAAAAGAGGAACATCGACTTCTCAGAAAGAAGAAAAAAGAGCATGAGAAGCGCTCGATCGACGAAATTGAGAGACTTTATTGCAGGAATGATGTTCGAAAATTTTACCAAAAGGTAAAAAGAACATGCCAGGGTTTCAAAGCCAGAACAGAAGCCTGCAGGGACGAAAATGGCAATGTAGTAGTAGAATCGCAGTCGGTGCTGAGGATATGGAAGAAACACTTCTGCAGACTGTTAAACGGCGTTGATGACCAATATTCCGCTGTCAGGCAAAATGAGCCATTCAACAGTGACGATGGCAGTCAAGATTCCCGCCAACCCGATCAGAATAAAGTGAGGATAGCGATATCTAAATTCAAATCCAACAAAGCTGCTGGAGCCGACGCCCTTGCCGCTGAACTTTTTAAGGCAGGAGGAGATGAGCTGGTAAGGAGCATGCACGAGCTCATCTGTAAAATCTGGTCGGACGAAAGTATGCCCGATGAATGGAACCTCAGCATCGTTTGCCCGATCCTGAAGAAAGGAGACCCTCTAAACTGGGAAAATTACAGATGTATAAGTCTCCTCAACATCGCATATAAGACCCTGTCTCTCATATTATGTGAACACCTAAAACCGATCGTCAACAACCTGATAGGTCCTTATCAGTGCGGTTTTATGCCGGGAAAATCCACCATTGACCAAATATTCACACTACGGCAGATCTTGGAAAAAACCCATGAATATAAAATCGATACGCACCACCTCTTCATCGATTTTAAAGTTGCTTATGATAGCGTGTATAGAGACGAGGTATGCAGAGCCATGTGTAGTTTTGGCATCCCTGCCAAGCTCGTCCGTTTGTGCAAAATGACGATGGAGAACTCTCGCTGCTCCATCAAAGTCGGTAAGAACATCACCGAACCATTCGATGCCAGGAAAGGTCTTAGACAAGGTGACACGCTATCATGCGATCTCTTTAACATAGTACTTGAAATAATTGTACGAAACTCTCAAGCCAACCCCGGAGGTACAATCGTTTACAAGTCTGTACAACTACTCGCTTAGGCCGAAGATATGGGGCATTTACGAGCATTGAGATCGAGGCAGCAAAGATGGGTCTAGCGGTCAATGAAAGCAAAACAAAATATATTCTGCCTACAAAAAAGGACACTCAACATCCGCGTCTTGGACAATAGACAGATATAATTTTTAAGTAGTAAAGGATTTTGTCTACCTAGGTTCTATGGTGAACTCCGCAAATCACATCAGTAGGGAGATCACACGAAGAATTACTCTTGCCAATCGTTGTTTCTATGGGCTAAAACGGCAGTTGAGTACCAAAGCCCTATCTCGAACTTCTAAGGTAACTCTCTATAAGACACTAATCATCCCAGTCCTGCAGTTTGGCGCAGAGGCATGGGCTTTGACAAAACCGGATAAGGATCCCCTTGGTTATTTCGAGAGAAAAGTTCTTCGAGCGTCTGCATAGACGGTGAGTGGAGGAGAGGGTTCAATGCCGAACTGTACGGTCTGTACAAGGACATCGACTTAGCCAGAAGAGTTCACATACAACGACTAAGATGGCTGGGTCATTTGGAGCAGATGGGGCCCAACGTTCCCGCTAAGGAAGTCTTCGAATCCACCCCGGATGGACGACGCAGTAGAGGACGACCTCGCGGTAGGTGGCGCAAACAAGTGGACGGGGACCTCAACCAACTTATCGTGCGCAACTGGAGGCAGATGGCTGGAGAGGTTTGTTGGTTGAGGCCCAGGTCCACCCCAGACTGTAGCGCCATCTTAGTAAGTAAGTAAGCAAAAAGAAACGAAATAAGGTTCCAGCCAGAACAATTATAAAACTCCTTAAACAGAAGAATACCAAATATTACACGTTTAAACCCAAAGAAGAGAAAGGATTCAGGGTAGTTCTGCGAAATACGCACCATTCAGCGGCACAAGGGGACAATAAACAAGAGCTTGAAGACTTGGATCACAAAGTCCTAAGCATATACAATATGCAACAGAAATGAACCAAGAAACCACTTCCCTTATTCTCCATTGAACTTGCTACCAACGAAAACAACAAAAACATCTACAATATTGCGAAGCTCTTAAACTGCAAGGTTGTATTCGAAATACCGCACTACAAAAGAATCATCTCTCAGTGCACCAATTGCCAACAATATGGGCACACTAAGATTTACTACACTAGGGACTGCCAAGTAATAAACAAAGATGACAACCCAATATGTGCTTTATGCGGTGGAAACCACACTGCTAACTACAAGGGATGTCAAATCTATAAAACATTAAAAATACAACGCTTCCCACCGCTGAGAGAAAAAATACTTCCAAACCATGAACAAAACCAGGACATACCAAAAACTAATGAGATGCTTCAAAAAAATGTAAGCTATGCTAGCGCAAATGCTTCCCATTTGGCTCATAACGCATCACCACCACTAAAACAAAACACCGACAAGCCCGACCCAATTCCTACAATTCGTGTATCGTCTCTATCCGATTCACAATCTCAACAAAGGTCAACCGAAACAAATGACATTACAGAGCTCAAAGACATGATGAAACAATTGTTCAACCAGATGACTAACATGATGAGCATAATTACTATGCTAGTAAGTAGACTTAATGCACTTAATGGACAGTAAATAAAACTCACTGAAAATCGTATTTTGGAACGCAAACGGCCTACAACAGCACAAATTAGAACTGAAACAATTTTTCAAAGACAACAATATTGAGATTTTACTTATATCTGAGACCCATCTCAAAGATAAAAGCTGTATTAAAATCGGCGACTATAACATCTATAGCACAAATCACCCGGACGGAAGAGCACATGCAGGTACAGCAATCATAATCAAAGACAAGATAAAATGTATCGAACTTTCACACTACAAAGAAACCCATATCCAATCCATAACAATACAAATAGAGGATAACGAAGGAACATTATTAGTATCGGGTATTTACTGCCTACCTAAACATATAATCTCAACAGAGCAATACAATTCCTACCTAAAAACACTGGGTCCGAGATTTATCCTCGCAGGAGATTTCAATGCTAAACACAAAGACTGGGGCTCAAGACTAACAAACAAGAAGGGCAATAACCTATTAAGAGCATTTCAAGATAACAACTGCAAGTTTATAAGTACTGGAGAACCAACATACTGGCCAACTGACCGAAAGAAAAAACCCGATTTACTTGACTTTTGTGTGACAAAAAATATCAGTCATTCAAAACTTAAAATAAACTCCTGCTTAGAACTATCCTCTGACCACTCATCTGTTCAACTAGTATATTCAAGCTATAAGCTCACTCCCAGTTCTGTCCAAAGTCGTTGAGCCTGTCCTATCAACACTAAATGTAATACCGGACCACCAGTTTGGATTCCGCAAGCAACACTCGACGATACAGCAGATCCATAGAGTGACCAATAAAATCTCAACAGACCTGGAAGAAAATAGATTCTGCGTTGGAGTATTTATTGATTTTGCCAAAGCATTTGACACCGTGTGGCATCCAGAACTACTTCAAAAACTTGAAAGCTTTCTTCCTACTGACTATTACTTAATAAGCAAAAGTTACCTAAAAAGACGCACCATGAAAGCTATACGCAATACGAGCTGGAGTACCGCAAGGCAGCGTGCTTGGACCACTTCTCTATAATATTTACACCAGAGATATTCCTCTACCTACTCAGTAAACATCTATGATCGCTACATTCGCTGACGACACCATACTGCTCTACGCAAACAAATGCCTACGCACAGCGACCCTCCAACTTCAAAAAATATTAGACGATACAAAACCAGACACTTTACTGGCTAATAAGTAAGGACTCTCCATTATCAACCTACAACAAAATGTTGCTTTATAAAACTATAATAAAACCAATATGTGCCGTGTTTTTTTGAAACCTAGCCAGCCAGTCGTTCATTTAAACGATTTGCCAGGCAGCCAAAGCCAGCCGATTTTATACGAACATATCTCTAGGAACCAAGCAACCTCGCAGTGACAGCAACAACAAATAACTAAAAAACTTTCGTTTTTGCGCCGCATTAGGCATCACGAAATTCCCAGCCAGTAACTCTTTGCTGGTGACAAAATCAAGACTAGTAGCCACCCGGGTGTTGTATTTGTTTTATGTGTAAAATTTTACTTTACTAGCAACTACTGGCTGGCTAGGTTTCAAAAAAACACGGCTATGGACGTACGGATCTTCAATCTTGGGCACAGCTAAAAAGTCAAACATAAACATTATTCAGAGACAACAATCAAAAATTCTGCGAACAATAGTAAATGCTGACTGGTATATCACAAACTTCGACATACACAATGGCCTCAAAATTCCTATGGTTGAGGAAGAAATAACCAATGTAAGCAAACGGCACCTGACGAGGCTTAATTCTCATACCAACTATGATATCTCGACCCTTACAGACCAAGAAATTCTAAACAGACGGCGGCTAAAACGAAGAAGACCCATTGACCTCAGTAACCAGTAAAAAAAAAATAAAAAATTGTAAGTGTTAATTGTATATATTTCTATTATTCAAAGTACATAAGATGAATCTTTTAAATTTACTCAAGTTTTATTGTATTATAAAAAAATAATTTTATTCAGGAGTTATAAAAATCCATAGTATAAAAAAAAAAAAGTTATAAAAAATTGTTAAACAAATGGTATTAGTGGCATTGGTCGCATACCCTATTTAACCCACTTTCATCACTTATAAAATAAGTACTAAGTGTCAACCAGACAGATGTATAGATCAAACTTGCGAAATAAAAAAAATGCAAAAGTTTTACCAGATTGATATACAAATTGAAGATTATTTAGGGGGTGATCTATAAGGGCGGAATTTTTTATGTGAAGATCAGAGATTTCTTCCATTACCTTAAGAAACACAGAGGTGAGACTGATTGGCCTAAAGGCCTTTGGGTTTGATTGTGATCTGGCGCCGGCTTTAGGAATGAACACTACATTAACTTTTCTCCATATTGATGGGATGTAGCTGAGTTCATAGCTGGATCTGAAGATGGGCACTAAGGATTCAATGATAGTGTCGATTCCATGATGTATGAGGGTGGGGAAAATTCCATCTCCACCGGGAGCTTTGTAAGGTTTTGCGTGGAGATGGCCCATCTTATGGAATCGAGGGTGAAGATTTTCTTGGCCAGAGTCCTAGTGCGTCGACTAGGAGGGAGTGGTATGGCTTCATGCAGAAGAGATGTGTGAGGGTCAGTAATAAGTAAGTCAGTAACAAGTGGGTCTGCAGAAGAAGACCTAATCTTTCGGCAAATCCCTGCGTGAAATTGCCGTCAGATCTCCATGCATGTCGTTTTGATCTCCTAATAGCAGAGTTGTAAGTTGTGAGGGCTATCTTATATTCGCTCCATGAGTTGGAGCTTCTGCGACCCCTGCCGCAGGTTTACAATAAAACAACCTGGACCTTATCCGGAGCCATGGGTCCAAGATGGCAGAATATGTGGCCTCCCCAGTAAACCATGTAAGCTAATGTATGACAACAGGCAATCGCTTCCCAGGGCTGCCATTCTAATAAGTAACAGAATCAACTTTCTTCCTATCCCACAGTTTATAAGCAAAGACCTTGTAGCAATTTCAATGGATATAGCTACCAGCAGAGGACGGCAATCCATCATCATCGCCTTAGGATACTTTGCTGACGACCAAACCAGCTCCACCTGACGAAGTCGCCAAACTGTTTAGATACGATAAGAAGACTGGACAGTAGATCGTATTAGGCTGCGACGCGAATGCCCATCACATGATCTGGGGCAGTTCCAATATCAGCAAAAGAGGTGAGTGCCTCCTTAACTTCCTCATTGGTTTAAATATTGATATTTTGAATAGAGGGAATAAACCTACTTTTATCAACTCCATCAGACAAGAAGTTCTGGATCGTACACTATCCAGGTCCTCTCTGTCCGATCTAATTACCAATTGGCATGCCTCTGAAGAGCTCTCGTTGTCTGACCATATGCACATTAGGTTTGACATCGAAACTACTCGTGACCCAATCACCCCTAGCAGGTCTCCCAAACGCACCAATTGGAATCTCTATGCAGAAATCCTTAGGGGCGAATTTATTCTTACCTATTCAAATATAGACTCTTCTCATTCTCTTGAAGAAGAAGCCTCAAAACTTAGCTCTCAGATCACCTCCGCATATGAAGCCAGCTGCTATCCCAAAAGCAGAACTACCTTCCGCGATGTACCATGGTGGAACAACGAGCTCGACACCCTCAAAAAAAGGTTAGAAGGCTGTTTAATAAAGCCAAAGCCACCAACTCATGGAGCGAATATAAGATAGCCCTCACAACTTACAACTCTGCTATTAGGAGATCAAAACGACATGCATGGAGATCTGACGGCAATTTCACGCAGGGATTTGCCGAAAGATTAGGTCTTCTTCTGCAGACCCACTTGTTACTGACTTACTTATTACTGACCCTCACACATCTCTTCTGCATGAAGCCATACCACTCCCTCCTAGTCGACGCACTAGGACTCTGGCCAAGAAAATCTTCACCCTCGATTCCATAAGATGGGCCATCTCCACGCAAAACCTTACAAAGCTCCCGGTGGAGATGGAATTTTCCCCACCCTCATACATCATGGAATCGACACTATCATTGAATCCTTAGTGCCCATCTTCAGATCCAGCTATGAACTCAGCTACATCCCATCAATATGGAGAAAAGTTAATGTAGTGTTCATTCCTAAAGCCGGCGCCAGATCACAATCAAACCCAAAGGCCTTTAGGCCAATCAGTCTCACCTCTGTGTTTCTTAAGGTAATGGAAGAAATCTCTGATCTTCACATAAAAAATTCCGCCCTTATAGATCACCCCCTAAATAATCTTCAATTTGTATATCAATCTGGTAAAACTACGACCACAGCCCTTCACCATCTAGTCAGCACTATTGAAGAAACTTTGTCAAAGAAGGAAATAGCCTTATGCTCCTTCCTGGACATCTCTGGTGCCTTCGAAACACATCGTTTCAATCAATTAAGTCTGCTGCTGATGTCAAAGGCATTCACCCGCAAACTACCAAATGTATATGCTCCATGCTCAGAAGCAGACTTATCACTCCCAATCTTGGACAGATCTTAATGCCCGCTAGAACTAAAAAGGGTTGTCCCCAAGGGGGTGTCCTATCCCCTCTTTTATGGTCCATTGTAGTGGACAGTATTCTAAATGACCTCAATAGTTCTGGATTTCTCACCCAGGGCTACGCTGACGACGTAGTCATTATAGCTAAGGGCAAGGATGAATCCAGCATTTCTGAACAAATGCAAAAGGCCCTAAATAAAGTAAACAACTGGTGCCAGTCAGAAGGTCTAACGGTTAACCCTGCAAAAACCGTAATCATTCCTTTCACCAGGAGGAGACACATTTGAGTTCTCAAAAGAAACAAAATATTTAACTCTAGACCACAAATTAAACTGGAAACCTCATATAAGCAGAACCACTGTGAAGGCGACTAAAGCCTTCTGGGCCTGTTCTAGGTTTTTCGGCAAAAAATGGGGATTAAATCCAAAAATGACCCACTGGATCTATACCACAATCATCGTTCCGATAATAACTTATGCTTCGCTAGTATGGTGGGATAAAGTTAATCAAACCGTTACTCCCTCCGCCCTCCAGAAGATGCAGATACTAGCATGTGTAGGTATTACGGGCGCAGTGCGCACCTGCCCAATATCTGCGCTGGAAGTTCTCTTAAATCTTCCACCTCTATACATAAATATTATGAGGACTGCAGCTGCCAGTGCTCTAAGGCTTCACATTTAATGCTACAGTACAAATTCCGAATTAGTTGGCCACATGAAGATCCTTGAGAAAATTCCGCTACTTACTTGTCCAGCAGTATGCATCTCAGACTTCATGCCCGAAAGAATCCACCTCAATTACCCCTTCACAGTAAACATACCTGATCGCAGCTACTGGGACTATCCTCAAAACCCCCAGTCAAGATCTTAACCCTTCTGTCAGTGAGTAGGTCTAGCCAGACCTTTTCCATTTTCGAAACCATTTTTTCCTAATTGATTGTGTAGCTATCTTTACCAAATTTCCTGACTTTGTCAGCGTACATATTTTTAATGCTTTAGTGTGGACAATAAATTGTAAATATAAGTGGGTGAGAAAAAAAAACTGTTTTTCTACAACAACCCCTAGAATCAAGGTTTTAAAACATCCATTGACAGAAGGGTTAAATCAATTGGTACACTGATGGTTCAAAATTGTCAAATGGGGTTGGAGCTGATATCCTTGGTCCCAACTACAAACTATTTACACCATTAGGTCAATCCACTACTGTCTTCCAAGCAGAGGTCTATGCCATCGAGCTCTGCGCCAGAGAATGCATTAGACGAAACTTCCAAAGACCACATATTAATATAGTGTCAGACAGCCAAGCAGCACTCAAGGCTCTCATGTCCTTTGACTATAAGTCTAAGCTGGTTTGGAATTGCCTCCAGACGCTTTTGCAGCTTGTTGCACACAATAATATCACATTAATGTGGGTCTCCGGTCACAAAGGTATCCCTGGTAATAAAGCAGATGATAAGCTTGCCAGACTAGGTGCCCAACCTCCTTACTTTGGACCTAAACCCTTCTGCGGCTTACCCACCAGCCAGATTAAAATAGAGCTGTTCCGCTGGGAACGCGAACAAATGCTCTCTCACTGGAATGCTCAACCCAGCCTAAGCTATTCCAAGAAATTTATTAACTTCTCAAAAAATAGAACTAGAGACATTCTATCAATGAGCAAACAGAATGCTAAGATCTTTACTGACTTCCTAACTGGACATTGCTCTCTCAACTACCATCTCAAGAAAATGGGCCAAGTTCAATCGGAAACGTGCCATCTCTGTCTTGAAGACACCGAAACAGCCCATCACATACTCTGTGATTGCCCGGCCATAGCCAGACTTAGGCTAAAGCACTTTAATAAAGGCTTTACAACACCTTCTGACGTCACCGCTTCTTCTACTCGAATTATTCTTAACCAGGGGATAGCACAAAATATTCTTTTAGGTCGCAGTGCTCCAGGGATCATACTCTGCCTTCCTCCACTTTTACCACAACAAAAAAAAAAAAATGTATTTATCTATGTATTCATGTATTTGTTTATTTATTTATTATTTATCTATTTATTTAGTTTTTTATTTATTTAGTTATTTATTAATTTATTTATGTATTTTTGCATTTATTTATTTATTTATTTCTTTGTCTATTTATTCCTTTATTTACTTATTTGTTTATTGATGTATTTACTTATTTATTTTTATTTTTTTATTTATTTATTTATTTATGTGTTTATTTATTTATTTATTTTTTATCAGTTTGTTAATTGATTAATTTATTTACTTATTTATGTATTTATTTTTTTATTTACTCATTTATTTATCTATTTATTTATCTATTTATTTATTCTATCGTTTATTTATTTATTTATTTTTTTATTTATTTATTTATTTATTAGTTTTTTATCTATTTCTTTACTTATTTATTTCTATCTTTATTTATTTATTCATTTACTTATTTATTTATGTATTTATTTATTCATCTTTTTATTTCTTTATTATTTTTTTTCATTTATTTACAAATTTACATATCTATTTATTTACTCATTTATTTATTCATTTATTTATCTATTTATTTATTCATTCATTTTTTTATTTATTTCTTTATTTATGTATTTATTTAGTTATCATTTTTTCATTCATTTGTTTATTTATTTACTTATTTATTTATCTATTCATTTACTCATTTATGTATTTATTTATTTATTCATTTATTTATTTATTTATTCATTTATTTATTTAGTTATCTCTTTATTTATATAATTATTTATTCATCTATTTATTTATTTATTACTTGTTTATTAATTTATTAATTTATCTATTAATTTATTTATTTATTTATCTATTCACTTATTTATTTATTTCATTCTTTATTTATTCATTCATTTAATTATTTGTTCATTCATTTGCTTATTTACTCACTTAACCATTTGATATCTTCGTTTATTTATTTATTCATTTATTTGTTTATTTATTTATGTATTTATTTATTTATTTATTTATTCATATGTTTATTCGTTTATTTATTTATTTCTATATTTATTAATTTATTTATTTATTGGTTTATTTATTTATTTAAGTATTCATTTATTATTTGTTTATTTATTTGGTTATTTTTATTCATTTATTTATTTGTTTATTTGTATATTTATTTGTTCATTTGTTAATTATTTAATTAATTTTTTTATTTATTTATGTACTATTTATGCATTTACTTGTTTATTTATTTATTTATTTATTTATGCATTCATTAATTTGTTTATTTATTTGTTTATTTATGTATTTATTTTTTTATTTATTTATTTATTTATTGATTTATTTTTTTATTAATTTTTTTTAATTATGTATTTATTTATTTATTTGTTTATTCATTTATTTATTTATTTATTGATGTATTTTTTTTTATTTATTTATTTATCTAATTATCTACTTATTTATTTATTTATTTATTTATTTACTTATTTATTTAACTATTTATTTAATTATTGATTTATTTATTTATTGATTAATGAATTAATTAATTTATTTATTTATAGACGTATTCACTTATTTATTTATTTATTATTTATTTATTCATTTATTTAATTATTAATTCATTCACTTGTTTATTTATTCACTTAATTATTTATTTATTTACTCTTTTATTTATTTATGCACCTATTTATTTATTTAGTTATTTATTTACTTATTTCCTTATTTATTTATTCATTTACTTAATAATTCACTTCTCTATTTATTTATTATTTGTTTATATATTTATTAGTTTATTAATTTATTAATTTATGTATTTACTTATTTATTTATCTATTTATTTACTCATTTATTTATCAATTTATTTATCTACTTATTTATCTATTAATTATTTTATCATTTATTTATTTAGTTATTTATCTATTTATTTCTTTATTTACTTGTGTATTTATTTATTCATCTATTTAAATATTTATTATTCTTTTGCTCATTTATATATTTATTTATTTATTTGTCAATTTATTCATTCATTTTTTTTTTTATTCGCTTATTCAGCTATTTATTTATTTATTTATTTATTTATATATTTATTTACATATTTATTTATTCGTAAATTATTTATTTATTATTTGTTTATTTAATAATTCATTTATCTATTTATTTATTTATATATTTATATGTTGATTTATGTATCTGTGGACTCATTTATTTATTTACTTATTTATTTATTCATTCACTTAGTTTTTTTGTTCATTCATTTGCTTATTTACTTAATTATCATTTATTTATTTATTCGTTTATTCATTTATTCATTTATTTATTTATCTGTTTATTTATTTGTGTATTTAGTTATTTATTTATTTACTTATTTATTTATTTATTTATTTACTCATTTATTTATTTATTTACTTATTTATTTATATAATTGTTCATTCACTTATTTGTTTGTTTATTTATTAATTTATTAATTATTTTTATTATTTATTTATCTATGTATTTATTTATTTAATTAACTATTTATTTGCTTATTTATTTATTCATTCACTTATTTATTTATTCATTCACATGTTTATTTATTCACTTATTTGTTTATTTATTTTTATATTTATATATTTATTTGTTTATTTGTGTATTTATTTATTAATTTATTTATTTATCCATTTATTTATTTATTAATTTATTTATTTATTTATTCATTTATTTATTAATTTATTTATTTACTTATTTATTTATTTATTTATTTATTTATTTATTTATTTATTTATCTATTTATTTATTTAATTATTTATTTATTCATTTATCTATTTATTTATTCATTTATACATTTATTCGTTTGTTTATTTACCTATTTATTTATTTGTTTATTTATTTATATACTTATATATTTGTTTATTTATTCATTTTTTTAATTATGTATCTTATTTATATATTTACATATTTATTCATCAAATTTTTATTCATTTATTTATGTATTTACTTATTCATCTATCTAATTATTTATTACTTGTTTATTTATTGATTTATTTATTCATTTATTTATCAATGTATTTATCTATTTATTTGTTTATTTATTTATTTATTTATTTATGTATTCATGCATTTATTTGTTTATTTATTTATTTATCTATTTATTTATTCATTTATTTATCTCTTTAGTTATTTATTTATTTATTTATCTATTTATTTATTTATTGGTGTATTTATTTATTTACTTATGTTTTTTTATTTATTTATTTATTTATTTATTTATTTATTTATTTGTTTATTTATTTATTTCTTTACTTAGTTATTTCTTTCTTTATTTATTTATTAATTGGTGTATTTATTTATTTACTTATGTTTTTTTATTTATTTATTTGCATATTTATTTATTTCTTTACTTAGTTATTTCTTTCTTTATTTATTTATTCATTTATTTATTTATTTGTTTATGTATTTATTTATTTATTTACTTATTTAATTATATTTATATCTATTTATTTATTCATTTATTTATTTATTTATTTATCCATTTATTTATTCATTCAGTTATTAGTTTATTTATGTATTTTTTTATTTATCAATTTTTTATTCATTTATTTATTTATTTATTTATTCATTTATTTATCCCTTTAGTTATTTATTTATTTATTTGTTTCTTTACTTATTTATTTCTTTATTTATTTATTTATTTATGTATTTATTTATTCGTCTATTTACTTATTTATCTTTTTTTCATTTATTTATTTATTTACTTCTTTATATATCTGTTTATTTACTCATTTTTTAACATATTTATTTATCTATTTGTTTAAACATTCATTTATTTATTTATTTCTATTTTTTTCTTTATTTATTTATTTATTTATTTAATAATTCATTTACTTATTTATGTCTTTATTTATATACCTATTTACTTATTTATTTATTTGTTTACTTATTTATTTATTTATTTATTTATTTATTTATATATTTATTTATTTATTGATATATTTATTTCTCTTCATTGTGGGCTGCGATGCTAATGCCCGTCACTCGTAATGGGAAAGGAGTGATGCTAGCACATGTGGTGAGTATCTTTTTGATTTTATTTTATATACTAAACCACCATTTGCAACAAGGGAACTACGCCAACTTTCGTAGTAGTCAACAGACAAGAAGTGCTTGACATAACTCTAGCTTCTTACTCTGATCACTTAACGGTAGAGAGATAGAGTTTCTTAGAAGAGACATTACTTTGTGATGACAGGTGTATAAGTTTTCGTATGGACTTTCAACCCAGAGCTAGTCTCAGCTACAGAGACTTTACTTACTTACTTAGGTGGCGCTACAGTTCGGGGTGAACCTGGGCCTCAACCACAAAGCCTCTCCATTTAGCTCGGTCTTTAGCTAATTGCCTCCAGTTGCGCACTCCAAGTTGGTCGAGGTCCCCTTGAACTTGTGCGCGCCACCTACGGCGATAATTCCCTCTACTGCGTCGTCCCTCGGGGTTAGATTCGAAGACTCTGCGGGCCGGAGCGTTGGTGTCCATTCGCTCTACATGTCCTAGCCATCTCAGACGTCCAATACGCAGTTTTGTAACTAGGTCGATGTCGCTGTACAGCTCGTATAGATCGTGATTGAATCTTCTCCTCCAAAACCCGTCAACGCAAACGGGACCGAATATCTTACGAAGAATTTTTCTCTCGAAGCGACCAAGGATATCTTCATCCTCTTTTAATAAAGTCCATGTTTCAGCGCCGTAAAGCAGGACTGGGATGATCAAGGTCTTATATAGAGTCTCCTTAGTTGTTCGAGATAGGGCTTTACTGTTGAATTGCCTTATAAGCCCAAAAAAACAGCGATTGGCAAGAGTTATTCTTCGATTGATTTCTGCACTGATTTTGTTAGTAGAATTTATAGCAGAGCCAAGGTAGACAAAGTCCCTTACTACCTCGAAGTTATAGCTACCCACGGTGACGTTTTGTCCAATTCGTCGGTGTTGGTTTTCCCTTCTAGTTGACAGCATATACTTGGATTTGCCCTCGTTTATCGCTAAACCCATTTTGGCCGCTTCCACCTCAATGCTTGCAAAAGCACCGGTGACAGCCCGCTGTCTATATCGTCGGCGTATGCAAACAGTTGTACAGACTTGTAATAGATTGTGCCTCCGGTGTTGGCTTGTGTGTTCCGCACAATCCGTTCAAGTACAATATTGAAGAAGTCACATGACAGCGCGTCACCTTGTCTAAAGCCTTTTTTGACATCAAAGGTCTCGGTGAGGTCATTACCGACCTTGATGGAGCAGCGAGCGTTCTCCATCGTCAGCCTGCACAGACGGACAAGTTTGGCAGGGATGTCAAAACTAGACATGGCTCTATAAAGCTCTTCTCTATAGATGCTGTCATAGGCGGCCTTGAAATCGATAAAGAGGTGGTGAGTATCGATTTGGAATTCTTGGGTTTTCTCCAGGATCTGCCAAAGTGTGAAGATTTGATCGATGGTAGACTTTCCTGGCCTGAAACCGCACTGATAGGGTCCAATCAGGCTGTTGATAAAAGGTTTCAGGCGTTCACACAATATCGCAGAAAAGATCTTATATGCGATGTTGAGGAGACTGATGCCTCTATAATTGGCGCAGTTGAGGGGGTCTCCTTTCTTGTGGATCGGGCAAACGATGCTGAGATTCCATTCATCAGGCATACACTCGGCTGACCAAATATTAGAAATGAGTTGGTGTATGCACTCTATCAATTCATCCCCTGCTGCCTTGAAAAGTTCGGCCGGTAAGCCGTCAGGTCCAGCAGCCTTGTTCGATTTTAGCTTGGATATTGCTATCCTCACTTCGTTTTGGTCAGGTGGACGGAAATTTTGACTATCATCGTCCATGTTGAATGGTTCATTCTGCCTGACACCGGGATGTTGGTCTTCGTCGCCGTTATACAGTCTGCAGAAGTAGTTTTTCCATATTCTCAGCACCGACTGTGATTCTACTACGAGGTTTCCATTTTCATCTCTACAGGTATCTGTACGGGTATTACTTCTCTGACACGTTCTTTTTACCTTTTGGTAAAACTTCCGTACATTGTTCCTGGAGTATAGACTCTCGATATTCTCAAACGCGCGTTTCTCATGCTCTTTCTTCTTCTTTTGGAGAAGCCGATGTTCTTCCCGTCTCTTTTGCTCGTAGAGCTCACGAGCAGCTCTCGTCTTCCTTTGCAGCGCCGCTTTGTATGCCTCTTGTTTTGCTGCATGCACTCGCCGGCATTCTTCGTCAAACCAGGGGTTTCGCGGTGGTGGGCGAGCGAGACCCAGCACATCAGTCGCGGCGTTTCTGATGGCATGTTGGCAGCGTTGCCACTGGTCTTCGGTACTTGATGCTGGCGGCAAATGGGTGATTGAGAGATTTCGGGATACGCGTTCAGCGAAGAGTCTGACGGTCTCTTGCGATTGTAGCTTTTCGACGTTAATTTTTCTCACAGTAATTCTTCTTTGTTGCTCAGATTGGGATATCCTCATTCGTACCTTGGCTACAACAAGGTAATGATCCGAGTCTATGTTGGAGCTACAGAGGCCCCCTAAGAGGGCAGACTGGAGTAGGTATGCAGAGGTAGTAAGGAAACTTCTTAAAGACAGGCCTATTCGCAGCGTCAGGAAATACAAGATACCACCCTTCAAACTGCCTAAGCTAGCAGGGGTGGAGCTTTCCCTTTCGGATCGCGCTCAATATCTTGGTATAATGCTAGTCAGGAAACTAAATTGGAAACTTAATATGCAGGAAAGAGTTCGAGAAAGTGGGGCCAGAAGCCTGCAATGATGCACTATCTATATATTATGATAGTCAGAAAAACATACGGGATACGTTGGCAATGGTACAAACAACAGCCGGCATTGCTATCACGGGTGCTCCACACGGGTCGGGGACATAATCCCGAAAACCAAAATCCCGAAAACCCAAAATCCCGAAAATCCAATATCCCGAAAATCCAAAATCCAAAAAAAAAATTCAGAAAACGAGATCCCGAAAATTTATGTAAAATGAAAAATTTTGCGGATTTCGTTTTCGAAATTTTTTATTTTATTTTGAATGTAAAATAGACAAGTGATTGTCCCTTCCCATTAGCGTTAGGGTTTTAATCTTTTGCAATTCGCAATGTGGATTCAGTTGTGTTGATAAGGTAAGGAGGTAAGGAGAGTAAAAAAAGAACACAGGGTGGACTTCTAGTTGCAGGCAGTCCTGCATATTCCCCTCATTATTGACCGATTCATAACCTTGTGGCACAAAGTCTACCGCGGACACAGAACAACATAGAGGTGTGGCACCGGCGGTTTAAAGTTCTCGCAGGACACCAAACACATTGGTGTATATTCACTGATTGCTCTTTTAGGTGAAGGGTAAATTCGTGTGAAAACATGTTTATCTTATAAATACTATAAAAGCAAAATCAATTTTCCTTGTGAACACCGTTTCTCGAAAACTGCTAGACGTAAGTACTTGAAATTTTGCCCTGTTATTCCTTATTCTGCCTAGATGCGGGATAAGAAGGGAGTTTCCGAAATTCAAGGTCAAGGGATGGAGATCGAATTTTCCATCTGTAAATATTGATTCCACAGCCGTAGCTCAGTACTGTCTTTCCTGATTAAAAAAATAAAAATTAGGTGAATTTAGTAAATTCGCCACTGATTTAAGGTATAAAACATCTTTCTGCGTTGTCCTGAAGCTGAGCAATGCTAAAAATAAAATAATCAAATCATTGCCCACAATTTTCCTTCAGTGGATACCACGGCCAGCAGCCATGCAGCAGTGGCTATCGTTGCAATAGTATGTGTGCGTGAGTATATGTGCGCGCTATCCCATGATTATGTTTTGATCTTCAGTGTGCGATCTCTTCTAGAGTTAAAATTGAAAAAAAAACATTATCAGTGCTAAATCTAAGATATCGTAAAATTTATTAAATAAGATATCCATGTGCTGTCAAAAATTCATGCAATTAAGAGACTTGGGAATATGCGCGTAGGTACATATGCACATGCATATGCATGTGTAGACATAGAACTATTGCAATATTTTTCCATTGTGTTAAGGTGCGTCCAGACCAAAGAAACATTTCAGAAACATTTCAGAAACATTTCAGAAACAGAGAAACATTTCTGAAATGTTTCCGAAATGTTTCTGAAATGTTTCTCAGTTTCCCATTCGCGACGGAAAACTATTTTTGTTTCTCAAGCTCCACGTGCAGAAAGTGAGTGTTTTTTTGTGAAAATAAAAATAAAAAAATGTCAAGAAAGGCGTGGAGTAATGAGGATACAATTTCTTTAATTAAATTGTATGAAACTAAAAGAGTTTTATGGGATCCCCAAAACGAAAATTACAAAAATAGAATTTTTTAAGAAAATGTCTTTGCCACTGTTTTTTTTTTCTTCTTCTTATCGTTTTCTATTTTTTTCATGATGATGAAGCACGACGCTATTAAAACTACCTCTTTTGAGCCCATCATCTTCAAGAGCAAAAATGGATAAAAAGAAACATTTCAGAAACATTTCAGAAATGTTTCATTTGGCGTCCACACCAAAAGAAACATTTTAGAAACATTTCTGAAATGTTTCTGAAATGTTTCTGAAGCAAATGGGAAACAATCGGGAAACATTTCAGAAACATTTCAGAAACAATGTTTCTGAAATGTTTCTTTGGTCTGGACGCACCTTTAGATGAGGTGTTGTTGATCATGTTTAGGTCTTTTGCTGTTAAGATTCCCTAGGGATCGCGATGGGCCCAACTTGGTGCCTAGTGTCTTATGATAACCTCATAACCCAACTCAACCTAACCTAACCCAACCTCGTCTGATAGGACACTTCACACTTTTCTTTCTTTGTTGCCGAATACATACATACATAATATCGTTGTATATACAACTAATAGTATTCTTATCAGACGAAATTTATTCTTACCCTCATGGTTCGCTAGGTGGCGTGTGCTTACCTCTCACAGAAAAGTATACATCGAAACCGAAATGAAAAAGCACAAAGAAGACGAGAATATTAACAAAAAATTCTCTTCGTAGTAGTGTACAAACATATGTATATACGCGCTGGGGTGGGTATTATTATGAAGGGTTGGTTTGTGAGATTATGTCTGGTTGTATCTTTCGTGTTTTCTTGTATTTTTTGGTGTTTAAGTTAGTTATCAATGAATTTATTTTGCAATATGCACTGACTCAAACGTTGCTACATTTCATTATTTCTATGCGGTTACATAATAAGCAACGTTGCTATATTTCGGGTTTTGATGCATCAAGATTTTTCCTTGTGTTAATATACGAGTATTTGTATGTAGGGATATGTATGTATAAGTACATGAGTATGCATTTGCAAAAAAATATTTAATACTTAGTCTAATGTTTTATTGCTCAATTAGAGATTCATCTTCTGTTATTTACAAACACTGAATTAAACATCGGTTGTAACGACAGATTTATTAAAACGACCCTTTTTTACTTTTTTGAAATAATATATCGTTTGCCAATAGTGATAATGCTTAAGATATTAATGTGGCTTTGTATATACATATATAGCCACAATCTATATAGGGTGATGTAGTCAGTAGTCGGCCCCTTAACTTTTTTTTTACGTTTAATTTGCTTTTAAAAATCCGTTATTATAATAAAGAATATAATATTCAGCATTTCTGATTAATTGGAATGTGTTGATTATGAAATTCAAGGCATTTTTAGTGTATTTACTACCCAAAACAATTTTATTACAAAAATGTTAATGAAAACCTCATTTTTGAGTAGTCGGCCCCCTCTACTTCAGAAGTCGGCCAGTTAAGTATTTAGTAGTCGGCCCGAGTTTTTACATCCAGACTTTCACTATTTCAACTAAGGTTAAAAGTTAATTTTTCAACTTTACAGTAGGTATTTATTAATTCATAAAAACCATCAAAGTACATAGCTATTATATAGCTCTCCAGCCACTCTATGACCTTCTCAAAATCTATTTGTCTGGTATACTCTGGATTAGAGCTTGTGGGTGGCGGACGTATGGAAACACGACTAAAGGGGCTAACAAAAGAGTGACTGTCTCCTTTTCGTTGCCTTACTTATGTCCTGTATCCCCTTGTGAGTCCTAGGGCCTCTACTACGCCTACGCGCCATCATGTAAGGTTTCTGGCAATGTGTCTGAGTTCTCCCCATTTTTTCCCTAACTGCCGTGCCTTCTTCTCAACTGTTCTGCGCCATGTTCTCTTGGGACCGCCAGGTCTTCTGCCATCCTAAGCTAAAGGGTTAAATTGCATAGCATGGTTCGCTATGGAACTGTCACCCTTTCGGAACGTGTGACCAATCCACTGCCACTTCCGTCGTTGGATGGTTGTGCCTATTGGTTCCTGACCCGTTCTCTCGTAAAGGTTTTTGTTAGAGATACGATTGGGCCAGAAAATCCTTAAGATATTGCACAGGCACCTATTAACAAACGTTTGCAGTTTTCTGGTGATAGTAATGGTCACTCTCCACGTACTGCAACCATATAAAAGCACGGATTCAACGTTGGAGCGGAACAGTCTTAGCTTCCTCTGCTCTCTCTACCGGTTTTCCAGCAATGCATATTTGAGCCGATGAGTTTCTTCCAAGGCTGATAATTTTAGTTTTTGCCGTATTAATTTTCAGCCCGACGACGCCTGCCTCCCTCTCCATATCTGCTGTCATTTAATGGAGGTCCATAATTCTGTGAGAGAGTAAGCATACATCGTCAGCGTAGTCAAGATGTTTCAGTTGAGATGTAAGAGTCCACCAAATTCCTCCGTTTCCCATCGACAAAGCTGCATGAAGCACATCGCTAATCACCAATAGGAATAATATTGGTGAAAGGATACAGCCTTGCCTTACCCCACTTTGGATCTCAAATTCCCCAGACAACCTTCCCCTGTGCAGAACGTGATATTTGGAGCCTTCATATGGTGGCTTTGATAATAGGAATTAGTTTATCGGGATACCTCTCCTGCGTAAGGCACGCCAAATAAACTCCCTGTTGACACAGTTGAACTCCTTCTCAAAATCAATGAACAGCAGGTGGAGTGGCGATCGATATTCAACGCACTGTTCGATGATAATTCACAGGTGTTGATGTGGTCGACACAGGAGAATCCAGAGCGGAAACCTGCTTGTTCGGCATCGAGTGTGTCTTCGAGATGTTGCTTGATTCGCTCCAGGATGATTTTAGCTATTATCTTAGCCACAGCAGGCAGCACGCAGATACCCCTCCAGTTTCCGCACTTCATCAAATTTTCCTCCAGGTTGGGGGTTGTGCCGTCGGGGTAACTTCCCTACCACGTAAAAAACGCATGGTTCCGAAACAACCAAAAGCCTCGGATAAGGATGACCCAACTAATGACGACCCCAGCAAACGAAATAAGGACAACGACCTTCGGATCTGTACGTGGAATGTTCTGTCCCTTTACAGACCACGTGCAGCCGAACAACTAGCAGAGGCCCTAGACTGCTATAAAGCAGATATTACCGGCATCCAGGAAGTGCGATGGGATGGGCCAGGCAAAAAGAGGATGAAAAACTGTGACATCTACTACGGTGATTGCTACAGAGGCAACAGGCAACGCTTATTCGGATGCGGATTTGTCATACGCGGCAGACTTAGGCAAGAAGTCTTAAGCTTCCGACACGTAAGCGAGCGTATTATGACTATCCGGATCAAGGCTAAATTCGCTAACATAAGCCTAATATGTGTTCATGCCCCCACGGAAGAAAAGGACCCTGCCACCAAAGAGTGTTTCTACGAGCTCCTCGACAAAACATACGAGCAGTGTCCTAAATACGACGTTAAAATCGTACTGGGCGATTTTAACGCCAAAATAGGAAAGGAGGACGTCTTTGGTATGGCAGTCGGTAAGCATAGCCTACACAATACCACGTTTGATAACGGACTAAGGCTAATTGATATCGCTGTGGAGCGAAATGTCACCATAGCAAGCACATGGTTACCTCATCTCGATATTCATAAGCAGACATGGCGGTCCAATGATCATGTAACGATCAACCAAATTGATCATATTGCGATCGACGCAAGGCAAGCCTCCAGTATTCCGGATGTCCGGACCTTCCGAGCGGCCAACATAGACTCGGATCATTACCTTGTTGTAGCCAAGGTACGAATGCGGATATCCCAATCTGAGCAACAAAGAAGAATTACTGCGAGAAAATTCAACGTCGAAAAGCTACAATCGCAAGAGACCGCCAGACTCTTCGCTGAACGCGTATCCCGAAATCTCTCAATCACCCCTATACCGCCAGCATCAAGTGCCGAAGACCAGTGGCAACGCTGCCAACATGCCATCAGAAACGCCGCGACTGATGTGCTGGGTCTCGCTCGCCCACCACCGCGAAACCCCTGGTTTGACGAAGAATGCCGACGAGTGCATGCAGCAAAACAAGAGGCATACAAAGCGGCGCTGCAAAGGCGGCTTCTCCAAAAGAAGAAGAAAGAGCATGAGAAACGCACGTTTGAGAATATCGAGAGTCTATACTCCAGGAACAATGTACGGAAGTTTTACCAAAAGGTAAAAAGAACGTGTCAGAGAAGTAATACCCGTACAGAAACCTGTAGAGATGAGAATGGAAACCTCGTAGTAGAATCACAGTCGGTGCTGAGAATATGGAAAAACTACTTCTGCAGACTGTATAAAGGCGACGAAGTCCAACATCCCGCTGTCAGGCAGAATGAACCATTCAACATGGACGATGATAGTCAAAATTTCCGTCCACCTGACCAAAACGAAGTGAGGATAGCAATATCCAAACTAAAATCGAACAAGGCTGCTAGACCTGACGGTTTACCGGCCGAACTTTTCAAGGCAGCTGGGGATGAATTGGTAGAGTGCATACACCAACTCATTTCTAATATTTGGTCAGAGGAGTGTATGCCTGATGAATGGAATCTCAGCATCGTTTGCCCGATCCACAAGAAAGGAGACCCCCTCAACTGCCCCAATTATAGAGGCATCAGTCTCCTCAACATCGCGTACAAGATCTTTTCTGCGATATTGTGTGAACGCCTGAAACCTTTTACCAACAGCCTGATTGGACCCTATCAGTGCGGTTTCAGGCCAGGAAAGTCCACCATCGATCAAATCTTCACACTTCGGCAGATCCTGGAGAAAACCCAAGAATTCCAAATCGATACTCACCACCTCTTTATCGATTTCAAGGCCGCCTATGACAGCATCTATAGAGAAGAGCTTTATAGAGCCATGTCTAGTTTTGACATCCCTGCCAAACTTGTCCGCCTGTGCAGGCTGACGATGGAGAACGCTCGCTGCTCCATCAGGGTCGGTAATGAGCTCACCGAGACCTTTGATGTCAAAAAAAGCTTTAGACAAGGTAACGCGCTGTCATGTGACTTCTTCAATATTGTACTTGAACGGATTGTGCGGAACTCACAAGCCAACACCGGAGGCACAATCTATTACAAGTCTGTACAACTGCTTGCATACGCCGACGATATAGACATTATCGGAAGATCTCAGCGGGCTGTCACCGGTGCTTTTGCAAGCATTGAGGCGGAAGCGGCCAAAATGGGTTTGGCGATAAACGAGGGCAAAACCAAGTATATGCTGTCAACTAGAAGGGAAAACCAACATCGACGAATTGGACAAAACGTCAGCGTGGGCAGCTATAACTTCGAGGTAGTAAGGGACTTTGTCTACCTTGGCTCTGCTATAAATTCTACTAACAAAATCAGTGCAGAAATCAATCGAAGAATAACTCTTGCCAATCGCTGTTTTTTTGGGCTTATAAGGCAATTCAACAGTAAAGCCCTTTCTTGAACAACTAAGGAGACTCTATATAAGACCTTGATCATCCCAGTCCTGCTTTACGGCGCTGAAACATGGACTTTATTAAAAGAGGATGAAGATATCCTTGGTCGCTTCGAGAGAAAAATTCTTCGTAAGATTTTCGGTCCCGTTTGCGTTGACGGGTTTTGGAGGAGAAGATTCAATCACGAACTATACGAGCTGTACAGCGACATCGACCTAGTTACAAAACTGCGTATTGGACGTCTGAGATGGCTAGGACATGTAGAGCGAATGGACACCAACGCTCCGGCCCGCAGAGTCTTCGAATCTAACCCCGAGGGACGACGCAGTAGAGGGAATTATCGCCGTAGGTGGCGCGCACAAGTTCAAGGGGACCTCGACCAACTTGGAGTGCGCAACTGGAGGCAATTAGCTAAAGACCGAGCTAAATGGAGAGGCTTGTTGGTTGAGGCCCAGGTTCACCCCGAACTGTAGCGCCACCTAAGTAAGTAAGTAAATTTCTTTTCTTAGGAAGCTTGACTATCATTCCCTATTTCCACTCGTCAGGAAAGATGTCAGCTTCCCAAGCTCTATCTATAAGTGGAAGCAGAAGCTCAGCCGATTTTTTTGGCGCTGCTTGGATCGCGGTTAGTGATCTCATCTTTAATGGGAGTCGTGGTGCGTATTCGGGAACTTCTCACCTCGGGCATCTCAGTCTGATTTGGGGGCATATCCCTAGCGAATACGCGGTTCAAAACCATATCAAAATGCTCCTTCCATCTCTTGAGCTGGTCCTCATCCGAAATGAGCAAGGAGACGTCTAGGCTTTTCACTGGGTGTTGGCTGGAGCTAGGACCACCTATCAGCTCTTTGGTGATTCTGTAGACGGTCCTGCTGTCACACCTCCGTGCAGCTTCTTCTGCTTCTGTGGCCTTTCGTTGCCTTGGCTTACCTTATAAAGGTTTTTCCATCATTTAGGTGCCAGAACAGTCCCAGATTTCGGAGACACGCTGAACGATGTTTCGTCCCCATTAAAAATCCTGGAAGGGTCTTCAAGAATATCTGCAGCATCAATTTCCTGCAGATAATTTTTTTAGGTCCGAAAACCACATCCTGATCGACTCTTCGGTGACTATCGCCCGACCTTATGAGAGTCCCTCTGGTGTTCTGAGGGACAGTTCAGGATGGCGCTTTAGGAACCTGTAGTACCAAGTCTTTCCTGGTAGACCGTCTTTGAATTGTGTTTTTCGATTTTCTTCTGAAATGATTGCACCATGTTTAGCAGATCTGTTGGTTTTTGTGGAAATCCACATTTTGCTAAGTTCAAAAGCCAGTCTGCCAGGGTCTGTTCTTTTGCTCCACCAAGCACAGTATCCGGTCCCATTTGTCTTGGCTTTTCCACAATCCTCCCATGAATTCGGTCTTGGATTGTTGTTCTAGGGACTCGGAATTCCTTGCATGCTTTCCTTATTGGGTAATTTTCCTCCCTGATCTTTTTCAAGGCCTCATCAAGTGCCTCTTCTGAGAATTTATGGAAAGCACGTTCTGGCCGTCCTTCAGATTTTTTTCATTTTTGATCAAGCCATAATAAATAATAGCTTTTTGAGCCGTTAATTTGCCCCGATCTACATATCTATTATAATTTTTTAATCTAAAATATTGAAGGCCGACTTAACAAAACCTGTCTCCTAAAGTCGGCCATCCATTCTTTGGTTTCGTTTACGGGGGCCGACTACTAAAAATAAGGAAGAAAACTTAAAAATTTTATCAAAAATCAATCATAGCTGAAGTTAGCTTTGAATTTGCATCGTTAGTTAACCAAAACAAAAAAAAACTCAATCTTCGGTAGTCGGCCAGGGCGGCCGACATTAGAAGAATCACACAAAAAATGTCTTCTTAGGTCGGCCTCTCTCTTTTTATTTAAAATAACATTTTTATTAGATTTGTGTCCAATAAGCAGTAAAAAGAATCTATTAATAAGATAAATATAATAACAAAAAGCACTTACTGTCAATATTTCGCTGATTTTAAGACTTTTTTGTAAATCACTTCCACTATTTTGTTACTACTAAAATTCAGACGTTTCACTTCAGACAAGAACTTGAATCAAAGTGACAATTTTAACGAAGAAACTAGCAGCTGCATTGCAACAACCTTTTGCTCACAGACAGGAAAACCGCTAACCTTTTGGAAAACAAAATTTGCATGTGTATTTTACAAACGCATTAACTATTACACATCATTTTTTGGCGCGGCGGCCGACTACTGGAGAGGGCCGACCTTACATGCCATCAACCTATATGTATGTAGGTATATGCATGTATTCTTTTCCACATCATCCAGTGGGGTAAAATACTCGAGGCCCATTCCTCGTTCTACTACTACTTCATAAATTATATTATTGCAATGACTATATGCATTGCACATGCATTTAAGAAATAAGTGATTGTAATCATAAGTTTTAGTGTAATGACTAGATGTATTGCACATGCAATTAAGAAATAAGTGATTGTATTCATAAGCTATATACATATGTATATGAAGACAATGGCCAGGGAGTAATCATATCGCTATTCTTAGCCGTAGTCTTTCTTGTTTTATGATCTCCCCAGATTTCCTGCGGTCTAACACAGAACAAAGGCCACAAACAAGCTCTTGGACACCCTATGACCATCTAAGTTGGATCATCTTCCATTAGCCATGTTGATGATTCTATCAAGGATAATTTCCTTAGCCACGCACCTTAGTAGTTTAATGCACAAATTATGTCACTATGTGGGAGCTCTGCTCCTCTTATGACCAGCGCGTTGGCTTTTTCGTTGACTTCTATATAGCAGTGTCCAGGTACCTACGCAACATAATCTGACACGGTTCTGCGTACATAATGCCTCCAGCATTGTGCGGCAATTGCTGACGATCTCAGATTTTGTGACGTAAGACTCTAGCGCAGCCTGACTGTCAATGTAGATGGCGATATTCTTATCGGATATTGATCCCATCTCAAGTAATTCCGCATGTTTAAATACAGCTAGAATCTCTGCTTGGAACATACTGCATGTGTCCGGAAGTTTTAGGGCCACCTGTAAGTCTTAATTGTAGCCTAATAGCACAGTAATTAACTAATTATTTATTTTTATTACTTATTTTACATTCTTTTAGAAGTATTCATTTAAAATGTTCTCTATAAATTGTAGGATAATTTTGCGATACCTGATTAGCGTTGGGACGTTCATCTCATTAAGGATGTGAAGGACTACGCTCTCCGATAAGACATCAATTCCAAACACAGATCCGCTTGGGCACTTTCCAAAAAAGTCAAAAGTATCCTGTGTCTCTGACAAATTGCACATGCTGCAGACTGGTGGTGGATCATTCCTATGAGCATATGGTATACATAATGCGTATAATGCATATAAAGGAATACCCCGATTTAAGTTGCTTCGACGAAAGTCTTTTCAAACTTTAGTCATTGAGAAATACCCACCCCGACTCGGTATACGAAGAAGAAGCAGAAAAATAAAGAGCAAAAGACAGATGTGAAAGCTCTCCTTTAACATCCCAAGACTTAACTGAAAGTAAAAGCAATTTTCAGCTTGGATTCAGACAGGGATAGAAACGAAAGATTTATGCAGAATATACTTAAGTAATGCCGCATTTCCTTATAAGGAATTACATGCTGAATAGAGGGGGCGCGCAGTTCAGCGGGATATAGATGCATACTTTTCAAAGATCCCCCTGCAAACAACACGTTCGTTATCACCCACTCCCACTTTAAAAGAAGCATGAACTAATTTAATACACTATTTATTTATGTAAATTAATTGGCCAATAAAAAATATATTATATGTATGTGTAGATATATTGTACAATATATTCATTACATGTGTATGTACATTCTAAATTAAGTGAATACAAATTATCCTTGATCCATACTCATACATATGTATGTATGTACATGCATTTATATTGGATCCGATTTAAGTCGTTTCAAGTTAAGTCGTCATTTTCTGGAACGTAACCCTGTCGGAAAGCGGGGTATTCCTGTAGTTTCTTATTCTTCAAGAGAAATGACAACACAATACTACTCGTATTTAAGCCAAACACGTGATCAACAATAGAATATCCTTGCTCGAAACCCGCTTGATATTCCTTGGACAGATTACGAGTATTGGTACCTATCTATGCAGTTAGTCGACTTTTAACGCAACTTTTCTTATGAACGGGAGAGATCAAGGCTTCCTTGAAGCGATGCGGTATTATCTTTTTTTCCAAAATGTTGTTAAACAAGTAAGTAAAATCGGTGTTCAGTTCGTCAGTACCATATTTATATAATACGGCTGGTATTCCATTCGATCATGCAACTTTATCAACCTTAAGACGACTTAGTGCCTCAACAATATCCTGCAAGGCAATTGGGCAATTCAAAATTTCTTTCCGGAAGCCAGCTATAGCATACTTTATTCTAAGTGAACTGCCAGATGGGTTCAGAGGCTTTTCGAAGTTCCCTGTCTATGATATATGTATATAATTTCGACCAATTAGTTTTTTTTGTCAAAGTCCAGAATTCTGAGGGATTATTACTGCGCACCAGTCTTCGATTCATAATACTATCCATTATAACCTTCAGAAATATATTACCAATGTGCATCCATACCTTCTTTCTCTCTTATATCCTTATCTCATTAATAATCACGCTACATACATATTTGATTTTGATTTTTTTTAAATGGTGAAGGAAATACACTTCGGATTCGGCTTTAATATATGAGGCGAATAAACGCCCTAAGCTAGAGTATAACGCTCACATCTGGTCAGGTGCACCAAAAACCATATTGCACTTCCTAGAAGGAAGCTTGTAGGAGACATGAATGTAGGAATATTTAGATTATTTTTATTTTTTTTTTAATAAATTTAATTTACAATAAAAAGATGAGAATTTAACAAACAGAAGAAGTAGACTTATTATTTTCACTACCGGCTCATTCTTTTCTTCACTTGTCCACGCACACGACCGTTCCTCGATGATGGTTTTTCTTCGAACCCCCTGGCCATTTTCTCCTCTTTCCTCTTTGCATCGTCGCCTCGTCCAGTCAGCAAAATCCCACACAGACGGGAGGATCAACGACTTGAACCATATCCATAGTAGAGTAAACATTAACCCCACACCCAAGACGGCAACAATCCATATCGCTTTCCCCATTATGCTGCTATGCCTGCCAGTGCACTGCCCTTTTGTTTACATTTCGGTGCACTGGCTTTATGCGATGGTATGTGGGTCATTAATGGAACGTGATCGTTTCTACTGCAAATCGATCGTGGTGATGACCTCTCGTTCGGCGACGCCCGACGATGCATGAAAATAGATACTTATTATGATTAATCGAAAAAGAATGCTTACTCTATATTTTGGTACTCCCACATGAATATTGCGAACAGCATTGTTTCGCTTGAACACCGTCGTAATGTCTCCTGCCTATCCCTGTTTTGCTGATATATTCATCGAAAGTGCTCAATCGAAATAGCCAGTTTATCCTAAAGCCTATCTTCGGACGTAGGTACCACGTAATATAGAGATCATTGCATGACCTCCGGAAGCACACCACGTACATACATAATGCTCTTCCGAACTCTATTTTTTCTCTCCATATACATTTATGACAAATGTGCATGGATAGCTTCTTTCTAGTCCTTATCTCATTAATGCTCACATACGTCTGTTTCCAAACAATGCATAAAAAAGGGAAGTCGAGCCCCTTTAGCGCGAGTGAATAATTCTAGTAAAAAAAAAAATAAATATTTCATCCACCAGAACCTTGAAATGAAAAATAATATATACCATACGTATGTACATACACAAGTAAATACAAAACTACACACAATATACATCATGGTAGAAACTTCACACTACACGTTGATCGTAAAAGATTTTTTTTTTTTTGTTTATCTTCCCATTTGCCACCTATTATCGGCTGTTTCTTTTGGTGCTCTTTTACTTTGTTCTCCTCAAAGTGGGCAAGAGTGCAAATGGTTGGTTACTTGACGTCTCGCTAGAGGCAGTAGTGACGATTTCCTTAAGTGATACTACTATTAGTTGTATATACAATGATAATATTCAAACCGAGGCCTGTTAGATGGCTAACTTCTCTTATGTAACGGGTGGGCCATCTAGTGCTTTCCTTTTAAATCATAGCTTATTTTGACACTGACAGCTGTTTTCCGCTCGAAATCTTGACAAAAAGTCAGTATCATACCTCCGCGGAATGAAACGAGTCGCTTTACGCTTGAACAACATTGGGAAATATTGAAAACTTATTTCCAAAGCGAGTGCTGTGCAGCCCAAACAGTGCGTTTTTTGAAAATAAGTTTTGCCCGAAATGAAGCACCCACCGCGCCTGCTGTACGCAAGTTTGTGCAAAAAGTTGGTGAGACTGGTATACTAGTGGACAACACTCATGGTCCCCGTCGACGTACGGTGCGCACAGACGAGAATGTGGCTGCTGTAGCCGAGAGTGTGAGACTCAATTCACGAACATCAACTCGTCATCGATCTCAACAGCTCAACATTTCACGCACTAGCCTGAGGAGAATTCTGCACAAAGATCTGGGACTATTCGCTTACAAGGTCCAATTGATTAAGCGATTGAAAGCGCACGACCATCCGCTTCGTTATCGCTTCGCAGTTTGGGCCTTAGAGCAGCTTGAATTTGACAACGATTTTGGGCGAAAATCATCTTTTCTGACGAGGCACATTCTCATCTCGGCGGCTACGTTAACAAACAAAATTGCCGCATCTGGGGCTCGGAAAACCCGCACCTTATGGTCGAGAAGCCAATGCACCCACAGAGAGTGACAGTTTGGTGCGAATTGCGGAGTGGTGGCACCACTGGACCATTTTTCTTCGAAAATGAGGCTGGGAACAACGTTTCGGTCAACGGTGGGCGTTACAGAGCCATGTTAACTTTTTAACTTTAACTTTCTTTTTAAAAAGAAACTTGTAGTTGGCCCACCCTGTATTTATTGTCGTTCTATTCAAATGTCATTTAAAGCTTACCCGAATTCGATCTGGCATTAAGTATAATAAAACAAAGTCACCGTCTATGCCCAAAACTCACGCTCTACTTTGGAATATGATTAATTAATTTGCCTGTCCAGTATTGTATTTTAGCATTAATATTCAAACAGAGCACCTAGCTACTCGTATACATATATAAATACCATAGGCATTTTTTTGCTACGGCAAAATCCGAAGACAGTCCAGAGGATTTTCGTGATTTATTCACCCACGTCTGCTTAACTGCGCATAAGATGCGTCTCAATCCAGCTGCATACACGTAACATATGCATACATATTCAATATACCATATGTCACATTAAGCACCCCATGGCTACACACTGATGATCATTACGACTAAGTTGATAAGAGATTCTGCGTGCCATTAGTATTATAAATGCCACACGTTCAACGATAAACGATTTAGAAGTTCACCTTTGTCTATTATAGACAGTTGTCTCCGTTATTCTGCTTTTTTTTCTGGTTTTCGATTTGTGCAAGCATGAAATGCCAAATAGAGCATAAGTTGAACTGAAATCATGGAAAAGGAGGTAACAGAGCGCATTATTGCAATAAGTAAAACGTGATCGGTTACACTTTTAATTTGTTATAGCATTGCAACCAGTGTTGGTGCTGGCCTTATAGAAAAGGTATGACAATTTTTAAATTTTTTTTATTTTTTATTATTGAAACGTTATAAAAAATGTGTTACATTTCATAGTACTACAACTAGTTTATGACCAAACTAACGAGCAGTTTTCACTTTATATCTTATCTTTAAATACTATAAAAGCAAAATCAATTTTCCTTGTGAACACCGTTTCTCGAAAACTACTAGACGTAAGTACTTGAAATTTTGCACAGTTATTCCTTATTTTACCTAGATGCGAGATAAGAAGGGATTTTCCGAAATTCAAGGTCTAAGTGGCATGAAAGGAGTGGAGATCGAATTTTCCATCTGTAAATATTGGTTCCACAGCCGTAGCTCAGTACTGTCTCTCCTGATTAAAAAAATAAAAAAATAGGTGAATTTAGTAAATTCGCCGCTGATTCATTTAAGGTGCATTCATTTAAGCATGCTTCTGCGTTGTCCTGAAGCTGAGCAATGCTAAAAACAAAATAATCAAATCATCGCCCACAATTTTCCTTCAGTCGAGACCACGACCAGCAGTCATGCAGCAGTGGCTATCGTTGCAATAGTATGTGTGTGTGAGTATATGTGCGCGCTATCCCATGCGTATGTTTTCTTCAGTGTGCGATCTCTTCTAGAGTTAAAATTGAAAAAAAACATTATCAGTGCTAAATCTAAGATATTGTAAATGTTATTAAATAAGATATCCATGTGCTGTCAAAAATTCATGCAATTAAGAGACTTGGGAATATACGCGTACATAGGTACATATGCACATGCATATGCATGTGTAGACATAGAACTATTGCAATATTTTTCCATTGTGTTAGATGAGATGTTGTTGATCGTTGGATTTGTCCATATTTTAGAATGTTTTAATGAATTTAAAATAAATTGTGTGTTGGAAGCGGGTTTGTGTATGCTCTGGTGGGATTCCCGCGGGGGAAGTTATAATTGAGTTTACACATTTTCGGTATTGGCTTCAGTTGGTAATTATATTTCAACAAATTAATAACCGTCAACTAAAATGCGGGCGAAGAAAGGCAGGCACTGGCCAGCTAGTTTAATTATATAGTGTAAGCAAAGATAAAGGTAATTAAATGATGAGTGGATTTAAAACTCTTAATTTTGTTTTAATAAATTTAAAAATTTGATTTAATAAGATAGGTTCTATGATGTTTTAGGGTACTACCAAGTCACAAGGTTTTTTTCACTTCAATCTTCGATACACAGCAGCATGGATTGAGTCTTAATGCCTCCTCATTTACGTGTTGGGTAAGTCTTCTTTTGTGGGCCTTCGCCATGTTGCCGATGGAATCGTGGACAGTTGCTATCCCCAGATCCCGGTGAAGGTCGAAATTTCTAACCATGGTGCATTTACGATGTTTCTTAGAACTTTATTTTTGAATCTTTGAATACATTCAATAACACGATTCTTTTCTTTTTGACATGTTCTTTCCAACGTAGCTTTGCATCCAGGGTCATGCCCAAATACTTTGCAGAGTTTGAGTGTGGGATTTGCGAACCAAAGATGGTTACTGGGTGGAATTGAATTGTTTTATATGTAAAGTCCACATAGATTGACGTCGTGTTGTTAAGTTTTATTCGGCACAACTTTGTCCAATTGGCTACCTCATTAATCGTTTCTTGTAATTTTTTACTAGATTCTCCTTCGTTTTGTCCAACTGCTAGAATTGTCGTGTCATCGGCAAATATAGCTATAGTACTAGTAACTGTAACTAGTAGATCCCTACTATATAAAATATAGAGAATCGGTCCCAAAATACTTCCTTGGGGGATTCCTGCTTTAATTTCATTAAGTTGAAAATATACACTTTCATATTTGACCCGAAATAATCTTTCGGAGAGGTAGGATTCAATAAGGTCTACATATTGGAGTGGAAGTAGTAATTTCAACTTAATGATCAATCCTTCATACCAGACCCTGTCAAAGGCTTGGGCAACGTCGAGGAAAACTGCTGAGCAAACCATTCTGCTTTTAAAGGCCTTTTCGATATCATCGGTAATTCTGTGGAGCAGATCCAGGGTAGAGTGCTTGGCCCTGAATCCGAATTGATGGGATGGAATAAGCTTCTAAGATTTAATTATAGGTTTTAGTCTTTTTAAAATTAATTTTTTAAATAGTTTTGACATTAAAGGCAATAATGACATTAGCACAGATAATAAACTTACCCAGATGTCGCATCCCCACACAAAAGAATGTTGATCTTTTTTGCGATGAGCAAACAACGATGAGCAAAGAAAAAGCTTTCTGCTTCGCAAAGAAAAAAAACGGAAAATAAATTTTCTGTGCGAAAAGCTTTTTCTTTTGCTACTCTTTGTACCGTCTGCGACCTGTGACTGCGAGACACAATTTCATTTATACATACATATTTATGTACATATATTCATATGTAGGTACGTATTTTCCCTTTTCTTTTTGCTATATTGACCGAAGTTTCGATCTGTGTAGATCTGTGGTGTGGTAAAAAAATATCTAAATTGTATTTTTTCGAAGTGAAAAGTGATATTTTACTGTTGGACACACAAAATTTTAAGAGTTAATCTAGGAAAGGTAAAATATATTATTTAAGTTTATTTCAGATTGATAAGGTACCTTGGTACTTACAAATACAAAAAAGTCGACTTAGAGGAAATGTCGTGGCGAATAAGTGCGCTATTGTATGCTGCAATGCAACAACTGCCCAATTTCCAGAAAGGAAAACGCTTAGATTTTCTAAAAAGGGAACTAAGAAATATAATGACTGGCTAGCACAGGCAGACGAATCCCGTGATAATGTTGAAAATCATAAACGGCCATACATTTGTAGTAAACTTTTCGATTTGAAATTTTTTGGGAAAAAAAAATTAAAATACGACGCTGTTTCTACACTTTTTATGAAAAGGAGTGAAATGTTTTTCGAATCTAATGTCAATGAACTTGCTTTTAATCCGAAGAAAGCCAAAATAAACTACTCTAATCACAGAAGATTAAAAGTGCAAACGAGCGCTAAATGAAGTTTCAGCACTTATAGACTGCAACAGATCTATAGATTCCATAGAATCTGTATGCAAGAAATGCGAAGCGAACACAAAAAAGCCATTTGTTTATATTCAATAAATCAGTAGACTGAAAAAAATTAACAAAATCCTCAAAGAGAGAGCTAAAAAAAGTCTAAAATTCAGAAATACCCTGGCAATTAAAGTCCGCAGGCTAAAAAAAGATAAAGCACAGCTTAGAGAATATTAAAAGCAAACAATAGAAGAAAAAATAGATTTCTTGCATGATATAAATAAAAATTCGAAAACATTTTGCAAACTCATTTTATCACAAGGCAAACGACAATTTACCCAAGAAGAAAGGTGGATTTGCCAATGTATATTTTTCCGCTCGTCGCCTGGATATAATTTTGCAATTGCACTTGCCACACCCAGCTTCATTGCATAGATGGATAAAACTTAAAAGTTGATCTCCTGGTCTAAGCGAAAATGTTTTTGAAGAAATACAAAAAAATGTTTTAGCATGGGAACCAAAAGACAAAGAAGTCATTTTAATAGTCGATGAGATGAGTATCCAGGTGAATTTAACATACAACAAATATAAAGGCATAATCGAGGGCTTCGTTGATTATGGAGAAAATCAAAGATTAGATTTGTGTGCGAAATCAGTTTGCGTGTTCATGATTCGTGGTATATGTGGTAAATATAAACAAGTGATTTGTCATGTGACCTGTCCAAGCAATATACCAACAAAGCAGCTCGAAATTGAAGTATACAACTGTATTGACATACCATATGTAGAAATCTGGGACTAAACGTAAGAGGCATTTGCTGTGACCAATGCCCTACGAATCAAAACCTTTACAATAAATTAGAGCTGGATGAGGACAACAGTTCCTTTTTTTATAAAGAAAAAAGGTGTATGGAATGTATGATGTGCCACATTTAATCAAAAGTGTAAGAAACAATCTTTTAAGATCAGACTTACAAACTCTGGATGGAGTTGCAAGCTGGAAAATAATTGAGTATATCTATAATATAGAAAGAAATAATACCACACAAATGTGTCCAAAACTAAAATATGCTCATATAGATCCCACAGAATTTCAAAAAATGAATGTGAAACTATCGGCACAATTACTTAGCAGATCCGTGGGTTGCGCAATTAATGCATTACAGCGCTTGAATAAATTTCCAGAGAAAATTGCACAGTTTGCGCAACCAACAGCAGAATTTATAAATAAAATCAATAAAATATTTGATTTATTGAATGGAAGATCTGCACTTATTCGAAATGATGCAAATATTGGATTTTTAAAAGAAATGCAATCATATTTAAAACAAATTCAGCCAATCAATGCAAAATGTAAACCCTTGTGCTTTAAGGGCCTGATTATGAAAATTGAAAGTATTTTAATGATAAAAAAAGAAGAAGAAGTCAAAATGTTCCAATTGTGAAGAAAAAGATTCTGAATATTTACAGTTAGATTGGAATGCTGTGTTGGATACTGAAAATAAAACAAAGATTGTCCTAACACAGGAGCAAGAGAAAAATGAAAACATATTCGATTTAGCCAAATATTGTGAATCCGAACTTCTAGCGATAGAATTACCAGATGAAGACACGATTTCAAGAAAAATGACAGAAATGAATGACATAGACACAAGGTATTTTGCAGGTTACTGTTTTTTTAAAACACTTAAAAAAATGAATGCAGTTTGTGAGAACTTTGTCAAAGAAATGACAAAGGACAAAAACAATTTCGATCTCACGGAAATATTAATCAAATTGAAAGAATATGAACACTCGAATGAAAATCCAATACTTGTCTGGCCATCAGACAAGTACTTCAAAATATTTCAACTTCATATACAAGTATTTACCACTTGCTTTCAGAAATGTCCATTTGCATCTAATCTTAGAGAAAATATAGTAAATCAATGTATCTCAAAAACAAATTTGCACTATCCAGATTGGTTTGAAACGACAAATAAATGTTATTCGCACAAAATTGATACAGTCAATTTCCTTGTGGTAGTTCTGCTTTGGAAAAATTGTAGGTGGTTTATTGACAAGAGCATAAACAAGAAAAGGAATCCAAAACAAAAGACAAAAAAGTTGCAAAATTTAATGAATATGTAAACTAAAATAAATATTTACATATGTACATAATGTATGAACATTTAAAAAAAAAACTAAGGCGGCGGTGAGGTAAGGGAGGTGGTGGGGGTCAATATTCTGCCACGTCCTCGTTCGTGTCCCCTGGAAACCACTTGGGTTAAGGCACTGTGAATAGCTTAAAATCATACTCTAATATGTATTATGTAAATGTCTAAAGACAAAAATATTTTGCAAATGCATTTTCACATAAATGCCTTTTAACTAAAGTGGGCTAAGAGCAGAGTTGATTTTGTTTCCTATTGTTTAACGTGCATGAACAAAAAAATAATAAAAGAGTGGCTATGACTACTAATCAGACCTCTTCTTTTATGTAAAATGTAAGGACCAAACATCAAAGATACTGTAAATGAGAGTAGGAGTACCACAAGGATTTGTAAAAGACTGATGTATTCAAACAATTAGGAAATAAATAAACATAATTATTTGTCTCAGCCTCAATCTTATAATACGTACATACCTACATACATATGTATAAAGTAAAGTAAAATAAAGTTAGCCTACAATACCTACAGTACCTACTATTTAAATTTTTTGTACCGTACCTACAAATTCTTAACAACGTGGCAGATCGCATTAAAATTATTCCTGATCTTAACCTACCCTAATTTAATCTTCATATGTAGGTATACATACATACGTAGGTATATTTCTGCTCTGTCTGTTCCTCACCGTGCCAAAGTCGCAGTCCAGGACAAAAAATATGAGAATACAAAACAAAACAAAACATATATTTCGCTGTGGGTATGTCACAAACTCTATGCTGGTGGTGAAAGCTTTTCGCAAAGCAAAAGAAAAAGTTTTTCGCACGGAAAATTTATTTTCCGTTTTTTTTCTTTGCGAAGCAGAAAAGCTTTTTGTTTGCCCATCGTTGTTTGCTCATCGCAAAAAAGATCAACATTCTTTTGTGTGGGGATGCGACATCTGGGTAAGTTTATTATCTGTGATATTAGCCTGCACGAAGATACTTCATGAGGGTCCTTTCCCGAGTTCTGAATCATGATTACTTCTGCCATTTTCCAGTAATAAGGAACATAGATTAGGCGAATACAAGCATTATATACGAGTAGTGAGTTAAGCTTTTTTAGTGCTTTGGATTCAAGCTGTCTTAGTAACTCTGCTGTTATTAGGTCGAATCCAGATGCTTTCTTCAGTTTCGGTTGGAAAGTATTCTGAAGATGTTCAGCGAGTAACTCTGCTTTGTTTTTATCAGATTTAGCCCAGGTGCGATCTGCTTTTCCTAAAGGTGATATATGTAATGTTTAATCGGCCTTTTAAGATATTTGGTTGATTTCCATAATAAGTAGTCGGCCGATTTATCGGTTGATAAACCAGATAGATATATTTTCATTGTTTGTTGTTTGAAGTCGTGCATTTTGTTGTAGTATTTCTGTTGTAGTATTTTAGTGATTTCATTTAATTCGGTTTTGTGAGCTGGGTATCTAGATTGTTGCCATTTCTTTCGAATTTTTCTCTTATCCGATATGAGATTTTGGATTTCAGAAGGATAGTTAAGTCCATACAATTTTCTTTCTAGAGCAGGAGAACTTTTCCAAGCAGCTTTTTGGAGTGTTTGAGTAAAAATCAGAATATCATCGTCAAGCTGGTCTTCAGTTTGTGGGCGAGTTGTTAGATTTATTTCTTCGTCTAATATATGTTGGCTATAATTCCAGTCCGTCAATTTATTTACAAGATGTGTATTTTGTTGTCTCAATATTATGTGGTCGAATAGTGTTAAAAAGACGGGAGAATGATCAGAGCTGAGGTCAGCTCCTTCTTCAACTAACAAACAATTTTTGGTTACTTACTTACTTAGGTGGCGCTACAGTTCGGGGTGAACCTGGGCCTCAACCAACAAGCCTCTCCATTTAGCTCGGTCTTTAGCTAGTTGCCTCCAGTTGCGCACTCTAAGTTGGTCGAGGTCCCCTTGAACTTGTGCTCGCCACCTACGGCGATGATTCCCTCTACTGCGTCGTCCCTCGGAATTAGATTCGAAGACTCTGCGGGCCGGAGCGTTGGTGTCCATTCGCTCTACATGTCCTAGCCATCTCAGACGTCCAATACGCAGTTTTGTAACTAGGTCGATGTCGCTGTACAGCTCGTATAGCTCGTGATTGAATCTTCTCCTCCAAAACCCGTCAACACAAACGGGACCGAAAATCTTACGAAGAATTTTTCTCTCGAAGCGACCAAGGATATCTTCATCCTCTTTTAATAAAGTCCATGTTTCAGCGCCGTAAAGCAGGACTGGGATGATCAAGGTCTTATATAGAGTCTCCTTAGCTGTTCGAGATAGGGCTTTTTTGGTTGTTTGCCTGGTAATGAAAAAGTCAAGTAAGTCAGGAGACTTAGCCAAATCGGATGGCCAGTTTGTAGGTTTTCCAGTTGAAATAAATTCACAACCCGTTTCATGCATTGCTTTTAGAAGTTCGCTGTCTTTTGTTGAGCTAACCCGCGATCCCCAGTGGGTGTGTTTGGCGTTGAAATCCTCCCCCACGATTAATTTATTATTATGAGTTTGGATTAGATCTTTATATTGAAGGTATTTAATTGCATGTTTTGGCGGGCTGTATACAGCTGTTAGGGTTAAGATGTTGGCTTTAGTTTTTACAGTAATCGATACTGTTTGAAAAGAAGGAGTACAGAGTTTATTATCCTCGAAGTGCTCTATTCGCTGATTAACGATAATAGCACTTCCACATCGAGCATTATTACTTGGATGGTTAGCACAGTATACACCGTAATTTTTAAACTTTACAAAGGTTTGGCTTGTTAGGTGAGTTTCTGGAATTAAGCCGACATTAATTTTTTTTAGGTTTAATATGGATAGAAGTTCATTGCTGTGGTTCAGCAGTCCATTGGCATTCCATGTCATTATTTTAAGTGTGTTCATCATGGCGGTGTTTGTAGGGGTTTTTATTTTTTGTGTACAGTAGTTCAAAGTTATCTAACTCTTGAGTCAAGGAAATTATCAGCCCTTCCTGCATATCTAGTTTTTCGTAAATTTTGGACAGAAGATTTTTTTGCTTGATTTATCCTGTACTCACTGGTCTTATCAGCAAATTCCCTCTCTAGTCGATGATGACATCTTATCAGACATGGAGACGGATGACTGCTTCAACAAAATTCTTCTGAGTGAGGACGATCTTTTGGCCAGCTCCTCAGACTCGGAAGTCTTAAATTCTACCGTGATGGAGGTTTCCCTACCTGATTGTAGCGATAATGCTGCAGTTAGTACAGATTAACCTCCAACACTCCATTACGGCTTCTGCCGGCCTTCTTCTCCGTCTCTCCAAGGATAGGAAAGATATCGCCATGGTCTAAGACCCTTGGGTTGTTAACAACTTGGTATGTGGACTGAAGACTCCAGAATACTACTCCTTGTATACACCAGATAAAGGTAAACCCAGATGTTGTATACTGGTAAAAAGAAGCCTAAAAGTAACCTTACTCCCTAACTACAGCGATCGAGATACCACGGCGGGTAGGATAGAGACGTCAAGCGGGTCATACTACTTGGTATCAGCATATTTCGCCCACGGAAATATGGACTCTCTTTTAGGGTATAACCTGGAAAGATTGATCGCAGATGCAGGGAGGCAGAAAATGGGTCTCATAATAGGGTGTGACGCAAACGCTCACCACACCGTATGGGGTAGCTCGAACATCAACGAAAGAGGTGAGCTACTTTTTGATTTTATTTTAAGTACAAATCTCATTGTGTGCAATATCGGTAATGAACCCACATTCATTACCAAAAATCGACAAGAAGTGCTAGACATTACCCTTGTCTCTGACAACATGCTTCAAAGGATCAAGAACTGGAAGGTATCAGGTGAACATTCCTTCTCAGACCATCGATATCTTCAATTTAGCCTGAATATCGACCCTATAGGCCCCAAAGTCTTTAGAAATTATCGAAAAACTGACTGGCTCAAATACAAAGTAACTGTAAAGAAATTACTTACCTCGATTTCCTCTAGGACCCCTTGCAATACCCAAGAATTAGATCGCATGGTTGAGGATCTTACCTCAGCCCTTAATAAAGCGATGTCTTCCTCCTGTCCTATAGTATGACCCAGGGGTAAGAAAAACCTCATTGGTGGAATGCAGATTTAGGTCCTTTAAGAACTAATTCTAGAAAACTCTTTAACAATGCCAAAAGCACGAAGAATGCAACAGACTGGGTCTTGTACAAAACATCCTTAACTATCTACAAAAAAGAACTGAGGAAAGCTAAACGCGATTCTTGGAGACTCTTTTGTGGCAAAATAGAAGAGGTCTCTGAGGCATCTAGACTAAGAAAAATCCTCTCCACAAATCCAATAATGTCCAGTTATCTCAAAAAATTAGATGGGACTTGGACGACTTCTAGCGAAGATTCGCTAAATCTACTACTTGACACACATTTCTTAGGTAGCTCCCAAGTTGTCAGTAACATTGTATCTAATGGACCAGCTGCAAATTTAAACAACTCCTTTAACTTAATTACACAGAACAAACTCCGCTGGGCGATACACAGCTTCAAACCATACAAATCCGCAGGACCAGACTGCATAATACCAGCCGAACTACAGAAGTCGTCGGACCTTATCTTGCAGGTGCTAGAAACAATTCTTACAAGCTGTATAGATCTGGTCCATATACCAAAAGTATGGAGAGAAGTAAAAGTAGTTTTCATACCCAAAGCTGGCAAATGTTCTCACACAAGTCCGAAAGATCTTAGACCCATTAGTCTATCATCATTTCTTCTAAAAACATTAGAATGATTGATTGATATCCACTTACGCAACAGTATTGATACAAAACTTCTGTCAGCGGCCCAACATGCCTATTGCAAAGGTAAATCAGTTGAATCGGCATTACATTCGTTGGTTCGTAACATTGAGTACTCCCTGTTTCACAAGGAATATACAATGGTAGTCTTCTTAGATATAGAGGGTGCTTTTAACAATGTCAATGCATCAGCGATTACAGATGCACTCTCGGACCTGAAGGTAGACAACTCACTATGCGAATTGATCAATTTACTGCTTAATGGTCGGACTATCAAGTCAGAGCTGGGTGGGACGTCTTCTAGAAGATCTGTGAGTAGAGGTACTCCGCAAGGTGGTGTTCTATCTCCTCTCCTTTGGAATTTGGTGGTCAATGAACTATTGACAATACTGAAGGGTGAGGGATGCACGGTGATTGTTTATGCAGATGATGTTGCTATAGCAGTCTCAGGAAGTACCTTAATACTCTAAAAGAACTATACCACAAAACGCTTTGAACAAGTTAACCAGATGGGCGGCTCGGTGTGGGTTGAGTGTAAACCCACATAAAACTGAACTGGTACTCTTCTCAAGGAAATATAAAATTCCGTTCATCGATCCTCCCTCTCTTAATGGTATCAGCTTAACTTTCTCTGATAAAACGAAATATTTGGGTCTTATCCTGGATAGGAAACTAAGCTGGATAGAGTCAAGAAAGAGTCAAGAAAGCTACAGTAGGACTTTTCTCTTGCAAAAAAGCTTTTGAAAATAAATGGGGTTTACAGCCTCGAATAACTTACTGGCTATACATCTCGGTCATCAGACCGATAATCACATACGGGGTGATTGTTTGGTGGACAGCCTTAGAAAAAGCTATAAATCGCAACTATCTAAGCAAAGTCCAGCGTATAGCTTGTCTGTGCATAAGCGTACAACTACCTCTGCGGCACTAGATACTATGCTTCATCTGTTACCCCTTGATATATTTAGCAAGCAAATGGCAGCGAATGCAGCCGTTCGCCTTGAAGATACCCAACAGTGGTCAAGGAAAGAATTTGGCCACGCCTCCATTCTGAATAAATTCACAATCTCTCCCGAAAACACGGACTACACCATCCCTCGTCAAAATTTTGACAAGAACTTGCTTGTCACCATCCCTTCCAGATCACTCTGGAATGAAGAGGCTTTCATAGAAGACGACTCGATCCACTTCTACACTGACGGCTCGAAAACGAAAGACTGTGTTTGTGGAGGTGTTTTCTCTGACAGGCTTAATCTTGAGCTCTCCTTCCATCTACCAGATTATTGTAGCGTTTTCCAGGCGGTCTTATCTTGGCTAAAGTAAAACGTGATATCCGTCAAGGACATCCGCATCTTTTCAGATAGCCAAGCTGCAATCAAATCCTTGGAATCGATCTCTATAAATTCACTAGTAGCCCCAGACTGCCATTCGTCTCTTGCGGAGATGTCGGAGCAGTTTAACATTCACCCTGTTGGGTGCCGGGGCATAGGGATATTCCGGGGATCTGAAATGCTCTAAGAAATTGATCTCTCTCAATCGATTGCATATTGGCTCTATTATAGGTGTAATTACAGGACACTGTCTAATAGGCAAGCATGCAACAAGGCTTGGCGTATTTTCAAATGATTTTTGGAGAAGCTGCATTGACGAAGAAGAGGAAGAAACCATTGCCCACCTTCACTGTGTATGCCCAGCTCTCTCCCATAGAAGTAAGCTTCACCCATGAGCTTTCTACTTTAACGATTTAGGCGAAAGATTTAGATATCAGGAGCCTCCTTTTCTTCATCAGAAGCTCTAATTGGTTTTAACGAGTAGGATTGTAAAGCAATTCTAGTTTCTGAATTTTTTCCTGTATATCAAGGTTTTTCTTTTCTAGTATCAAAATTTTCTCGGTGGGGGAGTTCCATTCCCATTTTATATAGTTATTATTATTATTTTTATTTTTTTAAAAATCTCTCTCTCTCTCTCTCTCCCTCTCTCTCTCTCTCTCTCTCTCTCTCTCTCTCTCTCTCACACGCTGTATGTCTTTCCAAACTAAATCCTAAAAGCACATCATTCCTTAGTCTTAAGGAATTGTTTTTTTTTTTTTTTAGTCAAGGTGAAAATCTCGAAAGACAATGTGGGGTTAGAAACCCAGAGTGGTGTGTAACTCTAATTAGACTTAAAACTAAAAACAATCATGACCAATCAAAGAAGACAAATGATTTTAGTTTCAATGTTCAGTTGTTTAAATACGGGTTCTTATAATTGTCAGATTATAAGGTCGTGAGGTTTAGTTCTTCTTAATCTACGAATATTATATCGTAGATTTAAGACGTCTGATATCTCAGGAATTGCGTTCTTTTTAATTACATCTGTTACAAAATCAATCTGCAAATTACGATGCAAGTGGGGCATTTACTATTCCCCGAAAGACTTTGCTTTCAAATGTTTGTACTATTTGTACATTCATTTTCTTTGTACAACCACTTAATTGGATACCGTATATCCAAACAGGTTTTAGTATATGATTATATTGTATTGTAGCATCGACTTAAACACTATGTTTCAAACTGTAAGCAACGCCATCTATTCGCCAAACCTGCTAGTGGCAAATATTCCAACCAAACCTAGTGTGCCAAGGTTCATTCATATTTCACCAATTATTCCACAATCACCAATTCACCCCACCGACTTCTAGCATGTCCTAGAACTTCTTGCATTTCGTATAAATACACCAACTAGAACCACCGTCGACACAGTTGTTTATAAGTGAATACCGCGATTAAAAGAGAGACTCGACCAGCGGTGAAAATAAACGACATTGCGATTGAGAGTAAATGTGTAAAGACGGTTTAATTTGAAATAAATAAAGAATAAAGTGATTTGAATATTGCGTTAAAGTTGGTAATCACTAATAAATAAACAGTTGAAATACACAAAAGACAGGTGTATCTAAACGAACCCCGGCAAGAATACTACAGTATGATAAGATTTTATTCTCAATGGACTTTTCTGAATTATACCCTAACAACCAATAAGGATTTCTGTATTTAATATTTTATATATTTTTCAGTTTAGCATCCACATTCATACCCAGATACTTAGGTTAGATTAGGTTGAAGTGGCTGCCAGCTTACCCCAACATACATAGATCAAGGAAGGTCCGTTGTGGTACCACGAAGGATCATATAATCCCAGCCTACTGGACATGCACAAAGAAGGTGAGAAATAGTTTCTTCCTCTTCTTCGTCCATGCAGCTTTTGCAAAAGTCTGTTGAATATACGCCAAGCCTTGTTGCATGCTTGCCTATTAGACAGCGTTCTATAATTACACCTATAATAGAGCCAATATGCAATCAATTGAGAGAAATCAATTTCTAAAAGCGTTTCAGATCCAGGTTAGGTTAGGTTAGGTTAGGTTGGCTGTCCACACGAGAGTGTAGACACACTTAGACCAGCGAAGGTCCTTTGTGATACCATGGATCAAACCATTAGGCCACTCAGGGACTAACAAAACCAACCGGAGCTTTTGACAAAGCGATGGATGCTCATGACGTCCAAGGACGCCAGATCGCAGAGGTCGTCAAGGAAGGGGGACCCTAGATGGAGCATTCTTTTATGCGACAGGGCTGGACATGTGCATAGGAGGTGAGGGATGGTTTCCTCCTCCTCCTCGTCCCTACAGCTTCTGCAGAAGTCATTGGAGAAGAGGCCAAGTCTTTTGGCGTGTTGGCCTATAAGACAGTGTCCAGTGAGAACACCGACAACGCAGCTGATTTGTGTACGCTTTAACTTGATCAGATCGGCACTACGTTTTTGATCCAGCTTAGGCCAGATCTGTCTCGAAATGTGACACGTTGAGCCGTTTCCCCATCTGAGGTTGGTCGTGCTAATAGCGTTCAGCTTTAGTAGATACTTACGTGTAGCGAGGGGCATACCCAGGGCTTGCCTTTCAGGCAAAATCCTTAGAGTGGTACCCTGTCTGGCGAGGTCGTCAGCCCTGCAGTTACCTGGAATGTCTCTATGGCCCGGCACCCAGCATAGGTGAATGTTGAACTGCTCTGTCATCTCCATAAGAGATAGACGACAGTTTAAGGCAGCCTTTGAAGTGAAGGAGAACGATTCCAGGGACTTGATTGCCGCTTGGCTGTCAGTGAAAATGCTAATATCCCTGACAGATAATACATTACATTTCCGCCAGGACAGGGCTTCTTTAATTGCCATGATTTCCGCCTGGAAAACGCTACAATGATCAGGGAGGCGGAAAGAGATGCTCAGATTGAGGTGTTCGGAGAAAACACCACAACCCACCCCACCCTCCGTCTTAGATCCATCTGTAAAGAAGTGAACCGAACTACCATCGACAGGGGGGGAAGTGTCCCATACATCCCGGTTAGGGATGCTCGTACGGAAGTTACGGTCAAATCTCAGTTTCGGCGGGGTGTAGTCCGTGTTTTCGTGTTTGAAGTTGAGAAGATCAAGGATCGAGGAGTGGCCAAAGCGATAGCTAGACCACTGAGAGGAGGCTTTCAAGCGGATGGCCGCACAGGCAGCCAACTGTTTGCCGAAAATATCTAAGGGTAGCAGGTTGAACAAAATGTCCAGTGCCGCGGAGGGAGTAGTTCTCAGTGCACCACTGATGCAGATGCATGCAGATCTTTGCACCTTAGCTAGTTGAGTGAGGTGGACAGCCCTATCGAGAGCGGGCCACCATACGATCACGCCATATAGTAGTATAGGCCTGATAACGAACGCGTATAGCCAATGGGTGATTTGAGGTTTGATACCCCAGCTCCTACTTATAGCCTTTTTACAGGAATAGAGAGCTACATTAGCTTTCTTGACGCGCTCTAGTAGTTTAATTTCCTATTAAAAATAAGACCCAGATATTTTGCGTTTTCAGAGAAGGTGAGACTGGTGCCATTTATCAAAGAGGGGTCTATGAGGGGAACTTTATATTTCCTCGTGAAGAGAACGAGTTCCGTTTTATGGGGGTTAACCCCCAGTCCACAATTGGAGGCCCATTTGGTGAGCCGAAGGAGAGCATATTGGAGGATATCCCTGAGAGTATCCGGGTGTTTACCGGAGGAAGCAATAGCAATGTCATCAGCATAGGCGATCACTCTACAACCTGACGTATCCAGGTCCAACAGTAGTTCATTAACTACCAGGTTCCACAGAAGAGGTGACAAGACTCCACCTTGAGGTGTACCGCAGCGAGCAATTCCTCTGACCGATGCTCCGCCCAGCTGTGTGTTAATAATCCTGCATGTAAGCAATTGATTGATCAACACTCCGAGCGAGGTATCCACTTTCAGATTTACAAGTGCGTCGGTAATTGCCTTTGGTTTGACATTGTTAAAAGCTCCCTCAATGTCAAGGAAAGCCACCATGGTGTATTCTCTGATGCTCAATGATTTTTTGATGATGCGCACAAGCGAATGTAAGGCAGTCTCAACCGATTTGCCTTTGCAGTACGCATGTTGGGACGGCGAGAGCAGAGCTGGGCTAATACTTTGCCGAAGATGGATATCAATTAATCTTTCTAACGTTTTGAGCAGAAAGGACGATAGACTGATAGGTCGGAGATCCTTTGGTTCCACGTGCGAGCTCTTTCCTGCCTTAGGTATGAATATGACTTCAACCTCGGTCCATAATTTGGGAAAATAGACCAGATTTAGACAGCCCGACAAGATGACTTTGAGCCATGGAAGCACAATGTCCTCGCATTGCTGAATTTCAGCTGGAATAACACCGTCAGGTCCTAGGGACTTGAAGGGTTTGAAGCTGCGCATGGCCCAACGGATCTTTTCTGTTGTTATCAAGACTAACGAGTTGCTGCAAGGTTGAGGGGGGGGGGGGGGGGATTTCCCTCTCGCGATATAGCAACAGGGAGCTATCAGGAAAATGGGTATCCAGTAAGATGTCAATGGATTCCTCAGCAGAGGAGGTCCAGTAACCATCCGGATGCAAAAGGAAGCTGGGTGTAGCAGGGCTTTTAGAGAGGATTTTCCGCAACCTGGAAGCTTCCGAGGACTCTTCAATGCTGTCGCAGAAAAGTCTCCAGGAGCGTCGTTGCTCCTTCCTCAGTGAGATTTTGTATTTTCTGAGAGACAGTTTATAGGAGTCCCAGTCGGCCGTCTCACGGGAGCTTTTAGCAGTATTAAAAAGGAGCCTACTGTCTTTCCTAAGAGTACTGAGATTTGCATTCCACCAGGGAGGTTTCATTTTACCTCGAGGTTTGCGGAGTGGGCAGGCCTCGGCCATGGCACCATTTAGTGCCGATGTTAGGGTGTTGACTAAATCGTCGAGGTCTTCAGTGCAAGAAGGTTCAGTAGGCAGATGGGAGAGAATAAGCGTTAATAAACGTTTCCTATAAAGGGACCAGTTGGTTTTCCTATAATTTCTAAAAGCCTTCTGGTCAGGCAGATAGTCATCAAGACTAAATTGGAGGTAACGGTGGTCTGAAAAAGAGTGCTCATCAGAGACCGAATTATATAAATGATCGGAGACAAGAGTGATGTCCAGGACTTCTTGTCGGTTACGAGTAATGAAGGTCGGTTTGGATTACTTTTGCTCGATCAGTGAGGGGTATGAAATTAATTGTGCCACCATTTACACATTGTATCGGAGAACGTTCTTTTTTTGTATCTACAATTCGTTTGTGGAACCGCCTTCCACATGAATTGCAGACAATCAATTCCATTACCGAATTCTTCTTATTTATTTGTCAAATAATAGTATCACAATTTGACTAAAAATGTTACCATCGATTTTATATATTTATTTATTTATTTTTATTTTTATTTTTCTTTTTGTTTAATTTTGTCTTTAACATTACGTGATATAAGCAATCATTTTTGTAATTTGCCCCAACAATTAATGCTTCTAAAAGATACCATTATCTTGTAGCATAATGTGAAAAATATTATTTTGCCCAATAAATACAAATACAAATAAATACAAATTGAGTGATGGGCATTCGCATCACAGCCAGTGTTTCGGCTCTCTGCTACAGCAATCAAGCTCCCCAAAATGTCCGGGGGGAGTGGGCCCACAAGATCGTGACCTAAATAAGCCGATACCAACCAGTAATTTCTTGATCGCAATTCCAGGTTGGTAGCGACTATGTCTTGATTGAGATGGGTCTTCGCAAGGATACAGGATCTCGGTTTACCTTCCTTTCTTGCGTAGATTAATTTGTAGTTTGGAGTCTTGAGTCCACAAACCCGGTTTCCAACAACCCATGGTTCCTGGATCAAGACTAAGCCTTCCCCGTATTTGCTGAGCCGGAGAATAAGGGAGGCCGAAGCCGTGATGGAGTGATGCAGGTTAATCTGTAGGATCCGCAGCAATGGGGCTACTTCTCGCTACAGATACCATTACCACGGTATTATTAGCTTCCTCTGAATCTGATGACAGAAGGTCATCCTCGAGAGAGAGGCCACATGGAGTGATGGTGAGGGAGAGGGAGGATCAGAAAAGTCCAATTTCAAGAGAGCGTCAACCATTTCGGTGTCTGTCGACGAGGAGTCAACCCCCGAAAAAGATGGATCGGCGCAAGGGAGCGAGGGAAGGGGCTCGGAAGGAGAGGTATTCTTAGCTGGTGCAGAAGGGACTGCGACCTGCTTGGGAGGTACTTTCTCGAGCTCCTTCTCGTCACATTTGTAGACTTTCAGGGTGATGGAGCTGAAATCATAATTTACTACCCCTTTAGAAGATTCCAGGGGGGCCAGAGACTCTTCATTGATGACAATGATCACACTTCTGACGTCTCCTCTCGGCTCGTCCACTTTGGCAACCTTCCAATTATGGGTAGGAAGGGAGCTGTTGTTAGCCTTCAGAATTTCCAGGAGGATTTTAGGATCAAAGGGTTCAGCCGGAATGGTAGCACGTGTTCTTGGTCGGTTAGGAATCTGGTCCTTTTCCACGACCTCCAACTATGCACCTGGCCAAACCTGTCCTAATCTGGAGACAGCAAGTTTATAGAGATCTTTCGATCTTTGGTCATCGCAGGCAATGAGTTTGACATGCCCTTGATGCCAGCCACCATCCCTACAGGAAACATCAGGGCCGGGATGGTCACGTAGGATTTGGAGACAGTTGATGGCGAGTTTAATCTCCACTTATCCGCCGTAATGCTGCCATCCGGATCGCTATGGTCAACGACCGCAATCTCCAAGTGTGCCTTAAGCACTTGGTTGAAGGGCTTGGTAGTAGCGATGGAAGGTACTACATTGGTCTTTTTGGCAAGGGTGGGAGACTCATCCTGAGACCTCTGGCGTTTGGACGGCAAGTCCTTGCTGGATGAGTCGGGGGGAGCTGGACACGATTGAGTGCCCAGCTTAGAAAAGTCTTATGCTTCTGGGTTCTGTCCTGCTCAGGAATTACCTGGATGCGGCGTATTAGCTTATAAGCTAGCCGGCGATCTTGGTAGGAGATCTTGGGGAGAGCGACATTCGGCAAGCTCGAAGCCGAGCCGTCCGTCGCCCCCGAAAGAGATTTGAGAAGGGGGTGTGGATCCTTCGAAGTGGAGGGCACAGCATGCTGTAAGCTCGAGGCCGAACAGTAAGCTGTCCCTGAAGGGGCAGAGATGTTAAGGGGTTTGCCCCCTCGCGTTTCATGGTCTGGCTTTACGATGGGACCAAGTGTTGACACCACTGTCCTATCCGCCAGTGTACCAGACGCGCGTTCAGCAATCCTGGGGGCGTCCACCTGCTTGCAACTGTTTGCAACGCTAGTGCTAGGCCACAAGGCCAATGCGCTAGATGGGATTGCCACAGCAGAGCTTGCGGGTATGCTTCCCAGGAGGCTGGAAGACGGTTTTTTAAGAGGACCGTTCTCTTTCTTTATTTTTTTTTATATTTTTTATATGTTTTTGTTTTTCATTCATAATTGGACCCACGAGTGGCGGAGAATGGGAGATCGACCTGCACAGAGGTCCGCATTGTGCAGGCAAGGCAGGCTAATCCGGAGGTCGCCAGGTATCCGGATACTCCGTTAGCGACTGGACTATTATTTAAAGTGGGCCCCCAGCCAGGCTGATCCTTGGCACGGGTCGTATTACACCTTGATCCAACCCACCGGAGAGGAGAGAGGGAAGGAAAGGATATGACGGGGAGGGATTAGGACGAGTACAACTTGGCTTCGTGTCTTATCTGGGGAAATACCCGAGAATCCTTGACCATTACTAGGCCCCTACACCACGGCGAGGTGTGTAGTCATGTAGGAGTTTCAGATCCAACTTGGGCCAAAACTGCTTAATCGCTAGACATGTTGTACCACTTGCTAGATTATCCTTGTCTGGAAGGATGGGTACAGTTGTTCCTATTCTGGCGAGTTCGTCAGCCTTACAATTCCCCGGAATATCCCTATACGCCGGCACCCAACAGAGGTGAATATTAAACTGCTCCGACATCTCCATAAGAGACGAATGGAAGTTTTCTTAATCGCCATTATCTTCGCCTGGAACACGCTACAATGATTTGGTAGACGGAAGGATAGCTTAAGATTAAGCATGTCAGAGAAAACACCTCCACCAACTCCGTCTTTCGTTTTCGAGCCGTCAGTACAGAAGTGGATCGACTTATCTTCTAAAAGGCCTATTCATTCCAGAGTGATCTGGAAGGGATGGTGACAAGCAAGTTCTTGTCAAAATTTATACGTGGGATGGTGTAGTCTGTGTTTTCGGGAAAGATTGTGAATTTATTCAGACTGGAGGGGTGGCGAAATTCTTTTCTTGACCACTGTTGGATAGCTTCAAGGCAAATGGCTGCATTCGCTGCTAAATATATCAAGGAGTATCAGATGAAACATAATGTCCAGTGCATATACGAATAATCTGGTAGCTACCACCATTCAAGCTTTCACTGCTGCAAATGAAAATTGCGTATCGAATTTGTTTATAAATGAAGACAACATAGAATTTATTGGCAATAACCTGCGCATCAGAAAAGTAGGAGGTGCTGACCTGATACGAAATATATATTTAAAACAACTACCTAGGTTAGGTTAGGTTAGGTTAGGTTAGGTTGGCTGTCCACAAGAGAGTGCAGACACACTTAGACCAGTGAAGGTCCATTGTGATACCATGGATCAACCCATTAGGCCACTCAGGTACTAACAAAACCAACCGGAGCTTTTGACAAAGCGATGGATGGTCATGACGTCCAGGGACGCCAGATCGCAGAGGTCGTGAAGGAAGGGGGACCCTAGATGGAGCATTCTTTTATGCGACAGGGCTGGACATGTGCATAGGAGGTGAAGGATGGTTCCCTACAGCTCCTGCAGAAGTCGTTGGAGAAGAGACCAAGTCATCTGGCGTGTTGGCCTATAAGACAGTGTCCATTGAGAACACCGACAACGCAGCTGATTTGTGTACGCTTTAGCTTGATCAGGTCGGCACTACGGTTCTGATCCAGCTTAGGCCAGATCTGTCTCGAAATGTGACACGTTGAGCCGTTTCCCCATCTGAGGTTGATCTTGCTAATAGCGTTCAGCTTTAGTAGATACTTGCATGTAGCGAGGGGCATACCCAGTGCTTGCCTTTCAGGCAAAATCCTTAGAGTAGTACCCTGTCTGGCGAGGTCGTCAACCCTGCAGTTACCTGGAATGTCTCTATGGCCTGGCACCCAGCAAAGGTGAATGTTGAACTGCTCTGTCATCTCAATAAGAGATAGACGACAGTTTAAGGCAGCCTTTGAAGTGAAGGAGAACGATTCCAGGGACTTGATTGCCGCTTGGCTGTCAGTGAAAATGCTAATATCCTTGACAGATAATACATTACATTTCAGCCAGGACAGGGCTTCTTTAATCGCCATTATTTCCACCTGGAAAACGCTACAATGATCAGGGAGGCGGAAAGAGATGTTCAGATTGAGTTTATCGGAGAAAACACCAATACCCACCCCATCCATCTGTAAAGAAGTGAACCGAACTACCATCGACAGGGGGGGAAGTGTCCCATACATCCCGGTTAGGGATGCTCGTACGGAAGTTACGGTCAAATCTCAGTTTCGGCGGGGTGTAGTCCGTGTTTTCGTGTTTGAAGTTGAGAAGATCAAGGATCGAGGAGTGGCCCAAGCGATAGCTAGACCACTGAGAGGAGGCTTTTAGGCGGATGGCCGCACAGGCAGCCATATGTTTGCCGAAAATATCTAAAGGTAGCAGGTTGAACAAAATGTCCAGTACCGCGGAGGGAGTAGTCCTCAGTACACCACTGATGCAGATGCATGCAGATCTTTGCACCTTAGCTAGTTGAGTGAAGTGGACAGAGCGGGCCACCATACGATCACGCCGTATAGTATAGGCCTGATAACGGACACGTATAGCCAATGAGTGATTTGAGGTTTGATACCCCAGCTCCTACCTATAGCCTTTTTACAGGAATAGAGAGCTACATTAGCTTTCTTGACGCGCTCTAGTAGATTGGCCTTCCAGTTTAATTTCCTATTAAAAATAAGACCCAGATATTTTGCGTTTTCAGAGAAGGTGAGACTGGTGCCATTTATCATAGGAGGGTCTATGAGGGGAACTTTATATTTCCACGTGAAGAGAACGAGTTCCGTTTTATGGGGGTTAACCCCCAGTCCACATTTGGAGGCCCATTTGGTGAGCCGAAGGAGAGCAAATTGGAGGATATCCCTGGGTGTTTACCGGAGGCAGCAATAGCAATGTCATCAGCATAGGCGATCACTCTACAACCTGACGTAACCAGATCCAACAGTAGTTCATTAACTACCAGGTTCCACAGAAGAGGTGACAAGACTCCACCTTGAGGTGTACCGCAGCGAGCAATTCTTCTGGCCGATGCTCCGCCCAGCTGTGTGTTAATAATCCTGCATGTAAGCAATTGATTGATCAACACTCCGAGCGAGGTATCCACTTTCGGATTTACAAGTGCGTCGGTAATTGCCTTTGGTTTGACATTGTTAAAAGCTCCCTCAATGTCAAGGAAAGCCACCATGGCGTTTTCTTTGATGCTCAATGTTTTTTTGATGGTGCGCACAAGCGAATGTATGGCAGTCTCAACCGATTTGCCTTTGCAGTACGCATGTTGGGAAGGCGAGAGCAGAGCTGGGCTAATACTTTCCCGAAGATGGATATCAATTAATCTTTCTAACGTTTTGAGCAGAAAGGACGATAGACTGATAGGTCGGAGATCCTTTGGTTCCACGTGCGAGCTCTTTCCTGCCTTAGGTATGAATATGACTTCAACCTCGGTCCATAATTTGGGAATATAGACCAGATTTAGACAGCCCGACAAGATGACTTTGAGCCATGGAAGCACAATGTCCTCGCATTGCTGAATTTCAGCTGGAATAACACCGTCAGGTCCTAGGGACTTGAAGGGTTTGAAACTGCGCATGGCCCAACGGATCTTTTCTGTAGTTATCAAGACTAACGAGTTGCTGCAAGGTTGAGGGGGGGGGGATTTCCCTCTCGCGATATAGCAACAGGGGAGCTATCAGGAAAATGGGTATCCAGTAAGATGTCAATGGATTCCTCAGCAGAGGAGGTCCAGTAACCATCCGGATGCAAAAGGAAGCTGGGTGTAGCAGGGCTTTTAGAGAGGATTTTCCGCAACCTGGAAGCTTCCGAGGACTCTTCAATGCTGTCGCAGAAAAGTCTCCAGGAGCGTCGTTGCTCCTTCCTCAGTGAGATTTTGTATTTTCTGAGAGACAGTTTATAGGAGTCCCAGTCGGCCGTCTCACGGGAGCTTTTAGCAGTATTAAAAAGGAGCCTACTGTCTTTCCTAAGAGTACTGAGATTTGCATTCCACCAGGGAGGTTTCATTTTACCTCGAGGTTTGCGGAGTGGGCAGGCCTCGGCCATGGCACCATTTAGTGCCGATGTTAGGGTGTTGACTAAATCGTCGAGGTCTTCAGTGCAAGAAGGTTCAGTAGGCAGATGGGAGGGAATAAGCGTTAATAAACGTTTCCTATAAAGGGACCAGTTGGTTTTCCTATAATTTCTAAAAGCCTTCTGGTCAGGCAGATAGTCATCAAGACTAAATTGGAGGTAACGGTGGTCTGAAAAAGAGTGCTCATCAGAGACCGAATTATATAAATGATCGGAGACAAGAGTGATGTCCAGGACTTCTTGTCGGTTACGAGTAATGAAGGTCGGTTTGGATTACTTTTGCTCGATCAGTGAGGGGTATGAAATTAATTGTGCCACCATTTACACATTGTATCGGAGAACGTTCTTTTTTAGTAATTTACCCCAACAATTAATGCTTCTAAAAGATATCATTATCTTGTAGCATAATGTGGAAAATATTATTTTGCCCAATAAATACAAATACAAATAAATACAAATTGAGTGATGGGCATTCGCATCACAGCCAGTGTTTCGGCTCTCTGCTACAGCAATCAAGCTCCCCAAAATGTCCGGGGGGAGTGGGCCCACAAGATCGTGACCTAAATAAGCCGATACCAACCAGTAATTTCTTGATCGCAATTCCAGGTTGGTAGCGACTATGTCTTGATTGAGATGGGTCTTCGCAAGGATACAGGATCTCGGTTTACCTTCCTTTCTTGCGTAGATTAATTTGTAGTTTGGAGTCTTGAGTCCACAAACCCGGTTTCCAACAACCCATGGTTCCTGGATCAAGACTAAGCCTTCCCCGTATTTGCTGAGCCGGAGAATAAGGGAGGCCGAAGCCGTGATGGAGTGATGCAGGTTAATCTGTAGGATCCGCAGCAATGGGGCTACTTCTCGCTACAGATACCATTACCACGGTATTATTAGCTTCCTCTGAATCTGATGACAGAAGATCATCCTCGAGAAAGAGGCCACATGGAGTGATGGTGAGGGAGAGGGAGGATCAGAAAAGTCCAATTTCAAGAGAGCGTCAACCATTTCGGTGTCTGTCGACGAGGAGTCAACCCCCGAAAAAGATGGATCGGCGCAAGGGAGCGAGGGAAGGGGCTCGGAAGGAGAGGTATTCTTAGCTGGTGCAGAAGGGACTGCGACCTGCTTAGGAGGTACTTTCTCGAGCTCCTTCTCGTCACATTTGTAGACTTTCAGGGTGATGGAGCTGAAATCATAATTTACTACCCCTTTAGAAGATTCCAGGGGGGCCAGAGACTCTTCATTGACGACAATGATCACACTTCTGACGTCTCCTCTCGGCTCGTCCACTTTGGCAACCTTCCAATTATGGGTAGGAAGGGAGCTGTTGTTAGCCTTCAGAATTTCCAGGAGGATTTTAGGATCAAAGGGTTCAGCCGGAATGGTAGCACGTGTTCTTGGTCGGTTAGGAATCTGGTCCTTTTCCACGACCTCCAACTATGCACCTGGCCAAACCTGTCCTAATCTGGAGACAGCAAGTTTATAGAGATCTTTCGATCTTTGGTCATCGCAGGCAATGAGTTTGACATGCCCTTGATGCCAGCCACCATCCCTGCAGGAAACATCAGGGCCGGGATGGTCACGTAGGATTTGGAGACAGTTGATGGCGAGTTTAATCTCCACTTATCCGCCGTAATGCTGCCATCCGGATCGCTATGGTCAACGACCGCAATCTCCAAGTGTGCCTTAAGCACTTGGTTGAAGGGCTTGGTAGTAGCGATGGAAGGTACTACATTGGTCTTTTTGGCAAGGGTGGGAGACTCATCCTGAGACCTCTGGCGTTTGGACGGCAAGTCCTTGCTGGATGAGTCGGGGGGAGCTGGACACGATTGAGTGCCCAGCTTAGAGAAGTCTTATGCTTCTGGGTTCTGTCCTGCTCAGGAATTACCTGGATGCGGCGTATTAGCTTATAAGCTAGCCGGCGATCTTGGTAGGAGATCTTGGGGAGAGCGACATTCGGCAAGCTCGAAGCCGAGCCGTCCGTCGCCCCCGAAAGAGATTTGAGAAGGGGATGTGGATCCTTCGAAGTGGAGGGCACAGCATGCTGTAAGCTCGAGGCCGAACAGTAAGCTGTCCCTGAAGGGGCAGAGATGTTAAGGGGTTTGCCCCCTCGCGTTTCATGGTCTGGCTTTACGATGGGACCAAGTGTTGACACCACTGTCCTATCCGCCAGTGTACCAGACGCGCGTTCAGCAATCCTGGGGGCGTCCACCTGCTTGCAACTGTTTGCAACGCTAGTGCTAGGCCACAAGGCCAATGCGCTAGATGGGATTGCCACAGCAGAGCTTGCGGGTATGCTTCCCAGGAGGCTGGAAGATGGTTTTTTAAGAGAACCGTTCTCTTTCTTTATTTTTTTTTTATATTTTTTTATATGTTTTTGTTTTTCATTCATAATTGGACCCACGAGTGGCGGAGAATGGGAGATCGACCTGCACAGAGGTCCGCATTGTGCAGGCAAGGCAGGCTAATCCGGAGGTCGCCAGGTATTCGGATACTCCGTTAGCGACTGGACTATTATTTAAAGTGGGCCCCCAGCCAGGCTGATCCTTGGCACGGGTCGTATTACACCTTGATCCAACCCACCGGAGAGGAGAGAGGGAAGGAAAGGATATGACGGGGAGGGATTAGGACGAGTACAACTTGGCTTCGTGTCTCATCTGGGGAAATACCCGAGAATCCTTGACCATTACTAGTGTAGGACAGCCGCAATAAAACACAAAAAGAACAAAACAAAATGTTAACCTTTTTAACACTTTATTAAAGAAACGACATCTCTTGCAACTTGCTAACATTGAACTGACTTTTTTTGTAACATGATATGCAATCGATTAGCTAATACAAGAATGTACATAGTATAGCAGTTAAAGCATAAATTTATACGAGTATATAAAGTAACAGTTTGTATGCTGTGATAAGTGTTGCCATTATATGCTTACAATTCGGCCATACCTGATATATAATCGTCTCGATTATACTCTTAATTATAAAAATACTTATATATGTTTCATTTATAGCTATATTTCACATTTTCGAATGTATGTTTCGTATAAGTTTAAAATATATTTCCGACTCCTTTAAAATACATACAATATTTCTTAAAACTATCGGCTTAATAGGAATTGTGAAATTTACGAATATACATAAGTAGGAATAGAACACCGAATTTAATTTTTTTTTTTTTCATATATATACATTGATATTTTATAATACGTTAATAGATTGACTTTTAAAAAGAACGAAGTCATGTGGTATAATTCCAGGTGTAAACTTGTAATCATATTTCTGAAATATATGGTTTCATATTGCACGGAGAACAAACACCCGTATACGGAATGCGAGAAATTTGAATACCATCAATATCTTTGACTATGTATCTATCGTTTGATAAAGTTTTGATAATTTCATAAGGGCCCCGAAATTCAGCCAATAATTTTTTGTTTATTCCCTGGGTAGTGTCTACGTTTCTGAGCATTACTAAGTCACCCTCCTTATACACATGAGGAGGCTTATGCTTTTGGTCGTAATATGATCTGTTATAATCCTGATTTTTATGTATTCTTTGTCACAAAATTCCCCCTTTTGATTAACCCCGAAAAGTAGCATGCTTGGGGTGAATCCAGTACTTTTGCTGACTGTGTTGTTTAGCCCAAATTCAACTTTTGCCAAATAATGTGACCAATTACTAGTGGAGTTCTCATCACACTCTATTGAGAACATAGGTGTCAAAATGCGGTTAATTCTTTCCACTTGGCGGTTAGACTGTGGAGAAAGTGTAGCTATTTTGATGTGTTGAATATTACAATTAAGTAAGAAGTCGGCAAAATCTTGAGATGTAAAGCAGGATCCTCGATCGGATACAATTGAATTTGGTCTACTATAAGTGGAAAAATATAATTTTAAACATGCAATTGACTCTGAACTTTTCGTGGTATTTACAGCGTAAAATTTTACAAATTTTGTAAAACCATCTACTATCACAAACAAATGTTTTTTCTTTGTACTCGTAGTTGATAGTGGACCATAATGGTCAATATGGATGACGTCAAATGGTAGTTTGCCCTTAGGAATGTTATGCAACGTTCCTTCTACTTTTCCAGATTTAGGTGAAAAGTATATACATTTCAAACAATTCGAAATGTAGTTTTTAATTTTGGTTTTCATTTCGGGAAACCAGTAAGTCTTGTTGAGATAATCAAAACACTTGTCTACGCCAAGATGACAAAGAGCGTCGTGATGTTTCTGAATGACTTGCTGTTCCATTTGCTTCGGAACGTAAAATCTAGTAGCGGCATGGACTTTTCTATAAACTAAACCATTTATCATCTCGTAGAGACTGCTCTCGTTTTGCTCCAACTTAGATATTATAGCCACAATATCAGGATCTCGTTTTTGAGCAATAGCTAAGGCGAATTCAAATGAATCATCTTCAACCACCAATACATTTGTGCACCTACTTAGTGCGTCTACATGGGACATTCTGTTCGAAGCTCTGTGTTGAATCGAATAATCACAGGTCTGAAGCTCTAATGCCCAGCGAGATATTCGTGGATTTAAAAATCGTTTGCTTAAAGTTAGAGTTAACGATTGACAATCTGTTATAATTTTGAACTGAATTCCAGTCAAGTAAATTCGGAATCTTCTAAGCGCATAGATTATCGAGAGCGTTTCGAGTTCATAACTATGATATCTCGATTCTACATCAGAAACTCTCTTGGAAAAATAGGAACATGGGTGAAATTTCCCATCCATTTGACGTTGCAAAAGAATTGCACCATAGCCGATACTACTTGCATCGCAGTGCAATTCAGTCTCATTACTTGAGCTATAGATTGCTAATATTGGCGCTTCTAATAGTTTGGTCTTAAGCGTCTCGAAGCAATTTAATTCTTCTGAACCGAAATAGTAAGTGGTATCTTTGCGTAAAAGATCGTAAAGTGGTTTTGTTATAAGGGAAAAGTTCATAATGAATTTTCTGAAATATGAACAGAGACCGATAAAGCTCTGAACATCCCTTACGCACTTAGGTACGGGGAAATCGCTCACCGCCCGCAAATTTTCTGGATTCGGACGTATACCATCAGAATTTACAGTATATCCTAAGTGGGATATTTCTTCATAAGCAAATCGACATTTATCTAGTCGAAGGTCTAAACTATGTTTTGAGATTAACTCGATTACACTTCGAAGACACTCCAAATGATGTTCAATATTTTCAGTGGCAATCAATAGATCATCCATATAAATCAACAACTTATCTTCATTACTTAATTTTTTAAAAATGTTATTTATGAATTTTTAAAAAACCGATGGCGCATTTCTCAAGCCAAATGGCATTTTCAAATATTCATACTGTCCTATCGGGGTTACGAAGGATGTTAATTTAATAGAACTATCAGCTACTTTGACATGATGAAATCCACTGCGTAGATCTAATACCGAAAAATATTTTTTTTTTCTCAACCTATCAATCAAATCCTCAATTAAAGGGAGGGGGTAATTGTCCTTCAGTGTAAATTTATTTAAAAGTCGATAGTCAATACATAGACGAAGCTCGTTATTTCGTTTTCTTACTAAGACAATTGGCGATGAATAGGGAGAATCACTCTCACGTATAATTTTCCTTTCTATCAGATCGTCAAGTATTTTTTTTAATTCAATTTTGTGAGCATAAGGCAATCTACGCGGTGTAAAACAAAAGGGTTCATCTTTACTTAAACGGATTTCCATCTTAACGTTATCATGCAAAATTGGGGCGAATTGAATTCTATCTGTCAAGCAAGCTTCGGACACTATTTCTATAATTGCGATGGCGCATTTTTCAAGCCAAATGGCATTTTCAAATATTCATATTGTCCTATCGGGGTTACGAAGGATGTTAATTTAATAGAACTATCAGCTACTTTGACATGATGAAATCCACTGCGTAGATCTAATACCGAAAAATATTTTTTTTTTCTCAACCTATCAATCAAATCCTCAATTAAAGGGAGGGGGTAATTGTCATTCAGTGTAAATTTATTTAAAAGTCGATAGTCAATACATAGACGAAGCTCGTTATTTCGTTTTCTTACTAAGACAATTGACGATGAATAGGGAGAATCACTCTCACGTATAATTTTCCTTTCTATCAGATCGTCAAGTATTTTTTTTTAATTCAATTTTGTGAGCATAAGGCAATCTACGCGGTGTACAACAAAAGGGTTCATCTTTACTTAAACGGATTTCCATCTTAACGTTATCATGCAAAATTGGGGCGAATTGAATTCTATCTGTCAAGCAAGCTTCGGACACTATTTCTATAATTTTGTTTCTTAATGCATGCGAAAGATTTTTATTAATATTTAGTTCTAAACTAGTATTCAAAATTCTTTCATCTGATTCATTTAAAATGTCAATATTCATAATCTGTTCTTCAAAATTTTTAATTAAAATATTTGTTTTATGATTACCTGTTTGTACCTGCTTATTTACCACACTCACTTGTTCAGTTTTCGTTAGTTCCATTTTATTCAAATTTAAAAAGTCGCGACCTTGAACGACAGGATATTTCATACTTGAGTCTTTTACAACTATTAAATTTAGACAAACACAATTATTTTGAAAATATATTTCTGTACATACGATACCGAGTACACCTAATAGACTACCATTAATTCCAGTAAAGTTGTAGTTGTTAACATCAACAGAACTTGTCAAGAAGGAGCAAAGACAAAAGTAAGATGCCCCGCTGGAGTAACCGAAGAGTTCCCAATCAAAGTCGGGGTGCACCAGGGAAGCGTTTTAAGTCCTTTGCTCTTTATTACAGTCCTTGATTATCTGCTTGAAGGTAAAGTGATGGACCCCAAGGTACATCAGTTATTCTTTGCTGACGATGGAGCCATCATAAGTGAGGATCCTACATCCCTGCAACGAGCACTTGATGTGTGGGTGGACGTTTTGGAGGGAAATGGGTATCGCATTAGTTCAAAAAAGACAGAGTACTTGTGCTGCCCGTTCTCTGATCCACTCAGGCCTATTCCAGACATTTATTTGAATGGAACAGTGCTTCCCAAGTGCGAAAAGTTCAAATATCTGGGATCTATGATCAATAGCAAAGCAACTTGTGATGACGACATCAATCATCGTGTAAGCGTAGGGTGGATGAAGTGGCGAGAAAATTCCGCTATCTTCTGTGACAGAAAAATGCCCCCTAAGTTGAAAGGAAGGCTCTACACCGCAGTTGTACGTCCAGCGATCACATACGGTTCACAATGTTGGACGATGTACAAAAAGTATGAGAGTAAATTAACGGCAGCTGAGATGAAGATGCTTCGCATGACAGCAGGAGTGACCAAGCTTGATCGAATAAGAAGTTCGAAGATCCGTGGAAGCTTTCACATCAAGGAAACCATCGTACGAAAATTAGAGCGCGACCGGCTCAGCTGGTATTGCCACGTTCAAAGAAGAGATCATTTGAACCCTGTAAAAAAGGCAATATCTATGCACGTTCCAAAGACATCGCGATGTAGGAAAGGCAGGCCTATAAACGCCTGGATCAGACAAATGCGACGACATCGGCATTTCATTGGCCTCAGTAACCGAGTGATCCAAAATCGGCAGGCCTGCCGATATTTTCTGAGGTCAAATAGGCGAACACCACATGCGGATCAGTAGAAATGCGGTGAAGTGGGAGGGTTGTGATCCCTAGTTTTCGGATCATAACCTCGCTGATAAAAGGAAGAAGAAGAAGAAGAAGAAGAACTTGTCAAGACTTGTGGTACATACTGCTGTTGGACGAAACTTATTGGGCTTCCAGAATCCATCAGTGTACGGAGCGTCGTTGAATAATTGGATGTTGGTTCACCTCTCTCTTTAAAGGTATACCTAAGTAGATGTTCAAATTTATTTTCAGTATTGGTGACCTTATTGATGTCTTCTCTGCATTCCACCTGTTGTTGATGCTGTACCTCTTCAGGATCAGAGATAGATGCTCCCAGCGTTAGCACTCCTGTCTTCACGTTGCATTCGGACACTCGATGTCCAAGGTTTCCGCATTTAAAGCACAATCCTCTAGTACGCTGTGGCTTGGAGCAATTACTGCTATAATGTCCACTTTCGTTGCAGTTGTAGCATTTTACACCAATGGGCTGAGCGGACTTCACTTCTGTCAAACGCGGGTTGCTATAGGCTGTGTTGTTGACAGACGATATTGTAGATCGTATTTTCTCGTACTTCTTTACAAGAGACTTGAGTTCGGCCACAGTATTCGCCCCATATAACAGCATTTTATTTATGTGAGAGTCCGGAATACCGTTTATTATGTACTGCAATAGATCAGACTCCTCCACTTCAGAGAGAGATGCAATTTCTTGCATTGCAAATATGTACTGTTGATGGGATTCATCACGCCTTTTTCTTCGATTTAGCAGTTGATTGTGAATATCGGCACTGGTTATTTTTTTAGCAAACTCTTTCAGCAATGCAGATGTAAGCTCTGCCCAATTCTTCACACAAAAGGTTCGTAAGAAAAGTTTCGCTGTTCCGCTAAGAAGCCGTTTTCCATATATAAATCGCATTCGCAGGTCCCACTCCATAACATCAGCAGACTCTTCAAACTGGCTTATCCATTTCTCGTCACCGGAGAAACTGTGCATAGACTCTTCAATGTCTTTGAAATGAAATAACGGAGGTTTAGGCTTTGGCGATTCATTAGCGTATGCCAGACCCGCTAATTGTTGTTTCAACCTGGCAATTTCTTGTTTTTTTTCAAGCTGATGACGTAAATGTTCGATTTCTATGTCCAAAAGGCCATCCTCCGGATCAATATTTTCTCCGGAACCAAAGGAGGAAGATGTTTCGTCATCTGCAGCAGCCACGGGCACATGTTCATTAAGCTCACTAACGGACAAATTTGTCCAAGCTTCTTGTAGACGAAGTATGAATGCAGGTTTATTACCAGTTGTCGTCAAATTTAAGGCACTCAATTTTTCTTTAAGTTGACCAATAGTTGATCTTTCCAAAAAAATGCGTACATTATTCGATATTTCACTGTCCATTTTGCGTATATAGCTTGTATTTTAAAGTTCCGTATGAATTAATTCACTGTTAATACTCCGTATGAGATTATATTTTCTGTAATTCCGTATGAATTCACAATTTTAAAACAGTACAAAGAAATGTAGAACAGTTGTTTTTTAATCCCACTTCTGAATTTGTAGGACAGCCGCAATAAAACACAAAAAGAACAAAACAAAATGTTAACCTTTTTAACACTTTATTAAAGAAACGACATCTCTTGCAACTTGCTAACATTGAACTGACTCTTTTTGTAACATGATATGCAATCGAATAGCTAATACAAGAATGTACATAGTATAGCAGTTAAAGCATAAATTTATACGAGTATATAAAGTAACAGTTTGTATGCTGTGATAAGTGTTGCCATTATATGCGTACACTAGGCCCCTACACCACGGCGAGGTGTGTAGTCATGTAGGAGAAAGAAAAAAAACCACTACCTAAGACTGGCGAAAAAGGTAAAGTGGTACCCATTCTAAAAGCTGGTAAACCTCCACAGTGCCCAGAAAACTATATGCCTATAAGCTTACTAAGCAATCTAAGTAAATTGTATGAAAATGTTATAAAAGAACAAATTTTAAGATTTATCAGTAATCACAACATTTATCCTAAAGAACAATTTGGCTTTAGACGGTATCACAATACTTCCCATCAGGTACTAAGAATTTGTAACGCTGTTAGAAATAATCGATCACAAGCTAAATCTACAGGTATGATACTTTTAGACATCGAGAAGGCATTTGATTCGGTTTGGCAAGATGGCCTAACATACAAAAGGATAAATTTAAGCTTTCCTCCGTCTCTTTGTAAAATAGTGCAGTCTTTCTTGTCCAATCGTTGTTTTAATGTCCACGTAAATAGCAGCGTTTCTAATTTGATGTTCTTTAATTCCGGTGTACCACAAGGCTCAGTTCTTGGACCGGTGCTCTATAATATATATACGTCCGATTTTCCTAATTTACCGCACTGTGACATAGCTATTTTCGCAAATGACACTGCAATATATTCATTCCATCAATTCGCTCTCAATATCGAGAGGAATTTAAACGATGGGATGGATATATTAGTGAAATATTACAGCAGATGGAAAATAAAGTTAAATGAAAGTAAAACCAAAGCGATCTTTTTCACGCGAAAAAGAAAAGCCTGTTTTCTCCCCAGCAGTCAACTACAAGCAAATGGAACTAATATAAATTGGGAACCATCGATAAGATACTTAGGTATTCATTTGGACACTAAATTAACGTTTAAAAACCACATTAATAACACACTAAAGAAACTCGGCATCGCGATAAAGATGTTGTATCCGTTCATTAATCGAAAGTCTTTACTCTCAAATGAAAATAAAATTATTCTTCACAAAATTGTCTTTCAGGCAATTTTGCTGTATGGTTGCCAAGTATGGGGTGACTCTGCAGTCTGCCATATAAAAAAATTGCAAGTATCACAAAATAAAATACTAAAAGTGATGCTTAACTTGCCATGGCGCTACTCAACCTATGTTGAATTGATCTCACATAGGATCCAAAAGCTAAGAGACAAATTTCTCACAAGATGTAGTTTTGTTGACAATCCTCTGATCAATGAATTAAATACTTAAGAGTGTAAACCATCAAATATTCATGTATTTTCTCATCGAAACTCGTCATTGTTATTGTTAATTTATTATTTGGTTTTTTCTTTTTTTTGTCGGGATAGGAAACACTCGACTGGAGCACTCAAACACAACTGGTCCATTGTACTGCCAGAGAGCAAACCCTGATGATTTACCCATTTTATTGGAATTTTCTTGACTTTCGAAGAAAGCCAAGCAAGCACTTCAGTGATGAGGTGCTTACAGTACCAGCACTCACCACATCCGCACCGAAGATCTGCCACCTGATACGAGCAAAGGCCGGACACTCACAGAGATAATGTTCGGCGGTGTCGTCGCTCTCTCCACAAGCGTCGCAGATTGTAGTGTCACTTAAGCCTAACACGTTAAGGTGCTTGGCAAAAGCGAAGTGGCCTGTTAAGACGCCGATAAGTTGTCTACAGTCTTTTCTGCTGAGAGACAGCAAGAATGCCGCTGACTTCTTACAGACGTCCGGGAGCATGCGTTTAGTTAACCTGCAACCTGGAGAGTCATGCCACACACAATTGTGCTCGTGAGAGACCCAATCGTCAATGGAAGCCCTAACCGAGGACGCGGGAAGACCCAACGCGGGTTCGGGACCTGAGAAAGCCTCCTCTGAGCCTTGTCTAGCAATCTCATCGGAGATCTCGTTCCCCAAGATCCCAGTGTGACCTGGGACCCAGATAAGAGACAGAGAATTCAGCCTTGCGACCGAGTTCAAAGAGTTTTTGGTTTCACGAACTATTTTGGAAGTGGTTAAAGGGTTAAGCAAGGCCTTAAGCGCAGCCTGACTGTCACTACAGACACAAATGCTACGTCCCTTCCACCTGTTCTTCACAACATAGTTCATGGCCATTAGGATTGCATAAGTTTCCGCTTGGAAAACAGACGCATATTTGCCTAACGAGAAGTGAAGTCTAATGTTGTCGACTTCCACGAAGACCCCAGCGCCAGACCCTTGACTGGTTTTGGAACCATCCGTGAAAATACGACTACATTCCATTCCCGGCTCAGACTCTGACCGAAGCCAGTCCTGGACACAAGGAAAGTCGACTCTGAATTTTCGCATCAGCTGGAGTTCTGGTGTCATTGCATCAGACGGCATATCCATAAGACAGGAGTCGTAAGATAAGTGTCGCGCAAGTTCATCAAAGTTCCAGTGTGGAGTATACCAAAAACCGCCTCGCCTAAGACGATGGATGGCTTTGATAGTGCAACCCATGATATAAGTATCAAGGGGAGATAAGTTCAGCAAAGCGTCTAGAGCAGAGCCAGGCGTACTCGGGAAAGCTCCCGAACAGCCGAGACAAACCGTTCTTTGGAGTTTCGCACAAAAGGCAACCACATATTTACGCGAGAGCCCCTTCCACCAAACAACCGACGCATATGCGAGGAATGGTCTTATCATAGCCGTGTAGATCCAGAGAACCTTATTCGGTGATAAGCCCCAAGTCTTGCCAAAAGCACCCTTACATTGCCAGAAAACTGAGAGCGCCTTGGATGTTTTCGACTCGACGTGTTTGGACCAATGAAGTTTCTTATCTAAAATCACTCCCAGATATTTGGCTTCATTGGAAATGCGAATGGTGACGCCTTTTAGTACTGGCTGAGTCAGACCGGTCAAAATCCTCCTTCTCGTAAAAAGAACAACCTTAGTCTCAAGAGGATTCACCGAAAGCTCACTCCTAGTACACCATTCATCGATCATGTCCAGCGCCGCCTGCGCGTTAGCACAGACCGTCGCCAGGCATGGCCCGACAAAAAGTACGGCGACATCATCCGCATATGCCTGAGCGTAGATGTTAGAACTATTTAGAGTGTTCAACAGAGAGTCGACCACCATGCACCATAACAATGGAGAAAGAACGCCACCTTGCGGACAGCCCCTATTTACCCCTGTCATAACATATTGGCCACAATCCGCATCCACTACCAAAGTTCTATTCATTAGCATTGCTTTAATCCACAATACTAATGTTTCATCTACCCCGTGTTGTCTGGCAGAGTCGCATATGCAGTCAAAAGTCGCATTGTCAAAAGCACCCTCAATGTCGATGAAGATACCCATCGCGTATTCTCTCCTATCAAGCGCGCATTCAATTCTGGCCACTAGATTTTGAAGTGCGATCTCACAGGATTTCCCACGCTGATAGGCATGCTGCATCTCCGATAGTGGATGCAGTTTCAAAGCAACTTTGCGCACGTGAAATTCTACCAGTCTCTCCATACTTTTCAGTAAGAAGGATGTCAAACTTATAGGTCTGAAACTCTTGGGGAGCGAATAGTCTTCCTTACCAATTTTCGGTATGAAAGCTACTCTGAGTGGCCGCCAAGGTGTAGGAATATATGCCAGCGCCAAGCCAGCGGTGAAAATTCTTTTCAGAGTTGGCAATAGCTGATCTATACCCTGTTGCAGCATAGCTGGATATATTCCATCGTTGCCAGGCGATTTGAAACCATCAAAAAATGCCACAGCATATTTGATGGCCTCATCTGTTACCACGGCTGATGCAATATACCAGCTGTGCCGAGTTTTCTGGCTTAGATCAAGCTCAGCCTGGGTAAGCGGGCCAAGCTGCCACCTAGTGATTATCTGATTGCCAGGAAAGTGAGTCTCCAGCAGAAGACTAAAAGTTTCCGCTTTCGTCTCAGTAAACTTGCCATCAGATTTTCTCAGTGACTCCGGTTTGGTCGGCTTGCCCCTTTTGAGAATCTTAACCAACCTGCTGGTTTCACCGAGTGTCTCGATCTTTTCACAAAAATCTCTATAAGAAGCACTTTTCGACAACCGAATTAACTTCTTGTAGTCTTTTTGCTTCGATCTAAAAAGATTCCAGTCACCTTCTAAATTTGTCTTGAGTGACCTATTTAGAAGTTTTCTGGATTCTTTCCTAAGTCGCTGCAGTTCTGGGCTCCACCAGGGAACCGGAGTTCTGCAGGGGGTTTTTGTCAATGGGCACGTCAGTTCAAAACAGCTGGTAAGGACACTAGTCAGGTTTTGAACAGCATCCTCAACCTTTCGTTTCGTTCTGAGTTTAGTTGGAGTTTTGACAGATCTGTCTAGCTCTTCCCTAAACCGCACCCAGTTGGTTTTCCTCGGATTCCTCCTCTCCTGCAAAGTTATGGCCTCGCATTCGATTTGGAAAGCGATGTATCTATGGTCTGACAAGGACAGCTCCGGCAGTACCCTCCAGTTAGTAATTGACTTGAAATACCTATTAGATAAAGTCAAATCAATTACCTCCTGCCTCCTCGCCGTAACAAAAGTTGGCTGGGAGCCAACATTGTTAATTACCATGCCAGACGATAGTATAAAATCTAGGAGATGGTTTCCTCGTATGTTACATTTGCTGCTGCCCCAGACTGTATTCTGAGCATTCGCATCGCAACACATGACTAGTCCCATCTCCCGAGTGTCACAGTACTTTACGAGTTCGGCAACCGCTTTCGGTGGTGGAGGCATTACCGAATCATAAGGGAAGTAAGCTGACGCAACGACGAAGGTTTTCCAACTTCCGGTCGTTTCGTAGCTTACAGCTGCAGCAACCAGGTCCTGTCCACAAAATTGTCCAAGCTTGGTTACTGAGAAGAAATTCGGCACAATTAGACAATCTCTCGGTCTTTCAGATCGCTCGTCACATAGCACCGTTACTCCACGAATACCCCCAAAACCACATATGTGCTTGTTCCGCACGTATGGCTCCTGGATAGATGTTATGTGGGGTTTTGTACGCACCACGGAAAGTCTGCTACTTAAGAGAGCGGTAGCAGCCTTTGAGTGGTGGAGGTTTATCTGCGAAAATATCAAAGATATAGACGCAGTTTTATTAGCAGAACGGCGCACACCAGGTGCGCACATGCTTTCGGCGAGGCGAGCGCCCCTACCCGTGGCATTGCCTACGTCAGCCATTTTCTGTCCGCTAGTGCTGGGACCTTTATAACAGCACCAGTATCCACCAGATTTTGTGCGCAGATAACGCCACCGGTAAGAGTGTGCCCGACAGAAGAGCGCGCATCAGATGCGCATACGCTTCCACCAAGAAGAGCAGGCGAAACTTGCTCCATCAGATTGGACCTGTTCGAGCCGACCGAAAAGGAGCCAGCGTTGGGCCTGAGGGATTGATCGGCTCCAGTTGGAATACTTTCTGCCGACCTAGGCTTCTTTCCTGTCGCTACTGAAGGATGACTGCTTTCGGCGCTTGCGCCTTCAGCTGACTCTGCAGCCTCTTTGCACCGCGCCATCGCCGCCTTCCTTCTTCTCCTTTTCAGTTGACTCTGAGTCAGGAGCCCATCGGAGTGCGCCGCTTCGGGAGCTCTCTTAGGGTCATTGACTCTTAAGCCGTTCCGCCACGTCAAGGCAGCTGAAGAATGGGAACGGTTTAATTTGTTTAACTTATTATTGGCTATACTTATTTCTATATGTTTATTTATTTATATTTATTTGCTTTATTTATGTATTTGTTTATTTATTCATTTATTGTTATATTCTTTAATAATTTATATTTTTTTTTGTTAAATTTATTTATTTATTTGTTAAATTTATTTATTAATTTGTTAAATTTGTTTATTTATTTATTAAATTTATTTATTTATTTGTTAAGTTTATTTATTTATTTGTTAAGTTTATTTATTCATTTATTTATGTATTATTAATCTATCTACGTACTCATTTATTTATTTATTTATTTATATATTATTTATCTATTTATCCATTTAGTTATTTATTTATTTGTTATTTATTATTACTGTTTTTTTTTTTATAATTAGTTATTTATTTATAAATTACTTATTTGTTCATTTACATATTGTTTTATCTATTTATTCTCTTCACTCTTGAGTGTATTTTTTATATCCAATTTTCTGTTTTATGAAGCGAACAATATTTTTATTTTTGGTTCTTTGAATTTAAGGTTTTCTTTCGTATTTTTCCTTCAGAGTTCATTTTTGTCATTTATATAGTTTAATAAAATAATATACTATATTTAAGTAGAAAGATACTAAAAATTATCGTATTACTTATATAAAATGTGCGGTTACAAATTACCTATGTAAACTTTTTATACGAAATCAAAAAAAAAAATCTAATCTAATAATGTCCAGTGCCGCAGAGGGAATTGTACGTAGTGCTCCGCTTATGCACAGACAAGCTATACGCTGCACCTTGCTTAAATAGTCGCGATTTATAGCATTTTCTAAGGCTGTCCACCAAACAATCACCCCGTATGTGAGTATCGGTCTAACGGCCGAGATGTACGTATATAACCAGTGAGTAATTCGAGGCTGTAAGCCCCATTTATTACCAACACCTTTTTTGCAAGAGAAAAATGCTACTGTAGCTTTCTTTACTCTTTCTTGAATATTAGGTTTCCAGCTTAGTTTCCTTTCCAGGATAAGACCCAAATATTTTGCTTTATCAGAGAAAGTTAAGCTGATACCATTAAGAGAGGGAGGATCGATGAACGGAATTTTATATTTCCTTGAGAAGAGTACCAGTTCAGTTTCATGCGGATTTACGCCCAAGCCACACCGAACCGCCCATCTGGTTAACTTGTTTAAAGCGTTTTGTAGCAGATCTTTTATAGTATTAAGCTGCTTTCCTGAGACTGCTATAGCAACATCATCTGCATAAGCAATCACCGTGCATCCCTCACCCTCCAGTATTGTCAATAGTTCATTAACCACGAAATTTCAAAGGTGAAGAGATAGAACACCATCTTGCGGAGTACCTCTACTGACAGATCTTCTAGAAGACGTCCCACCTAGCTCTGAGTTGATAATCCAACCATTAAGCAGTAAATTGGTCGAATAGCAAATCAATTCGCATAGTAAGCATCTGCAATCGCTGACGCATTGACATTGTTAAAAGCACCCTCTATATCTAAGAAAGCTACCATTGTTTATTCCTTGTGAAATATGAGTACTCAATATTACGAACCAGCGAGTGTAATGCCGATTCAACTGATTTACCTTTGCAATAGGCATGTTGGGCCGCTGACAGAAGTTTTCTATCAATACTGTTGCGCAAGTGGATATCTGTCAATCATTCTAATGTTTTTAGAAGAAATGATGATAGACTAATGGGTCTGAGATCTCTCGGCCTTGTATGAGAACTACTTTGACTTCTCTCCATACTTTTGGTATATGGACCAGATCTATACAGCTTTTTAGAATTATTTCTAGCACCTGCAAGATAAGGTCCGACGACTTCTGCAGTTCGGCTGGTATTATGCAGTCTGGTCCTCCAGATTTGTATGGTTTGAAGCTGTGTATCGCCGAGTGGTGTTTGTTCTGTGCAATTAAGTTGGAGGAGTTGTTTCAATTTGCAGCTGGTCTATTAGAGACAATGTTGCTGACAACTTGGGAGCTACCTGGGAAATGTGTTTCAAGTAGTAGATTTAGCGAATCTTCGCTAGAAGCCGTCCAAGGGCCGTCTAATTTCTTGAGATAACTGGGCATTATTGGATTTGAGTCGAGGATTTTTCTTCTATTTTGCCACAAAAGAGTCTCCAAGAATTGCGTTTAGCCTTCCTCATTTCTTTTTTGTAGATATTAAGGATGATTTCTACAAGTCCCAATGTGTTGCATCCTTCGTGCTTTTGGCATTGTTGAAGAGTTTTCTGGAATTAGTTTTTTAAATCTGGATTCAACCAATGAAGCTTTTTCCTACACCTTTGCCGTACTGTAGGGCAGAAAGAAGACATCGCTTTATTAAAGGCTGAGGTAAAATCCTCAACCATGCGATCTAATTCCTGGGTATTGGAAGGGGTCCTAGAGGGAATCGAAGTAACCAATTTCTTCACAGTTACTCTGTATTTGACTCAGTCAGTTTTACGATAATTTCTAAAGACTTTGGGGCCTCTAGAGTCGATATTCAGGCTAAATTGAAGAATCGATGGTCTGAGAAGGAATGTTCATCTGATACCTTCCAGTTCTTGATCCTTTGAAGCATGTTGTCAGAGACAAGGGTAATGTCTAGCACTTCTTGTCGATTTTTGGTAAGGAATGTTCGTTCATTACCGATATTGCACACAATGAGATTTGTACTTAAAATAAAATCAAAAAGTAGCTCACCTCTATAGTTGATGTCAGAGCTGCCTAATATGGTGTGGTGAGCGTTTGCGTCACACACTATTATGAGACCCGTTTTTTGCCTCCCTGCATCTAAGACGTCCTTCCAGGTTGTACCCAAAAACAGAGTCCATATTTTCGTGAGCGAGATATGCTGATACCAAGAAGTATAATCCGCTTGACGTCTCTATCTTTGCCGCCGTGCTATCTCGATCGCTGTAATTAGGGAGTAAGGTTACTTTTAGGCTAATTTTTACCAGTATACAACATCTGGATTTACCTTTATCTAGTGTAAGTATACAGGGAGTAGTATTCTGGAGTCTTCAGTCCACATACCAAGTTGTCCACAACCCATGGCTCTTGGACCAAGACGATATCTTCCCTGCCCTTGGAGTTTGCCCGTGTCAGACCCTTCGTCCTTTTTAAATACTTTTAGGGTAATTGGATCTGTTTGAGTCGGATTGCTAAAGTGCACACTGAGAGTATCTTTGGGTGTTGTGTTGTGTGGGGTTGACGGTCGCTTTTTCACCGACGGGTATGTGTGAGATATCTCTAGATATGTACCGCGACGAATATCTAGACTTCGGAAGGAACAATAGAAAGACCAACTTGTCTGTTTGAAGTTATAAATTGGAGTGTTTTATTGTATTGTTTCAATATTTGACAATTGAGAAATGACATTATTAATTCTTTGTTTTTGACATTTAAGAAAATTAACCTTTACTTTAGATTACCAAAAATATAATTGAATGTAATAGAATTTAAATTTAACTCCAATAACAATTAGTAAAAACACTCAAAAGTATTAAAAATAGTTATGTTTTTAATAAAGCTCAAAATATTCTCCCGGCCCGTGAACTATGGTATGTTCGCAACAAGTCTTTCATCAGCTCCAGTACTTTTTCGCCGAATTGGGTAGTTATCTTCGGACGCATCCTTTGTCGTGTTATCTAGTTCACTTCTTGCCTGTCCTTATTCTCACATGAAAGTAGAAAACAAATGCATTATTAAAAGGGACAACACATGCATAATTCTACGACAACACAATCAACAGAGAATTGACAATAAAAGTGACCCTGTCTGTCTCTGTTCAGCTGCAGATGATATATGGATATGTATTCTACCCTCGATCGCCTTCTTACTACAGTAGCCGTAATTCGCGCTTACGCTGCTGTTGTTGTTGTCTAGTAAGTGCCGCGAATGTGCGTAGTGGACGGTGGTGTTTTTTTTTTGTTTTAATTTTATTGTGCTTACGTTTTTTATTGGATGCATTTAATGTGCAATGGTTGCACCGACGCGGGATAATGCAGGTAAGTGATTTTTAATTGCAAAAATGAATTTCCCTTCAAGTGTTTATTGTTGTGATTTTCATTCATTCACCCTGATTGTCGTTGGCGTTTGTCGCTTTTCGACGATTGTCGTTTTATTCATAGCTACGACCTGCTGACCATTGAACATTACTAAGCAATTTGTTTGTCGTGTAGAATACTATTACAACTCTTTCACAGTGAAAAGGTTTTAAAAATGGATTCGTGCTTCATCTGAAGAATAAAACGACAATCGTCGAAAAGCGACAGACGCCAACGACAATCAGGGTGATTATTTCGGTGTAAAATTAGCGATGTGCATGTAAATTCTCTTCATAGTGATGTGCAGGTATAGGTAATCGATTGTTATCGATTTTCGAATTGCGTTCGATATGTTTTTATTTATTTTATTATTATTTAATTAGATTATCATTTTAAATGAGATTATTAGTTTAGGGTTGAGTTCAGTTAAGTATTTAGTGTTGAGTGTGGCTTTAGAAATTAAGTGTAGTGTAGAGTGTGTTTTATTTTTAAGGAGTCAGTGTAGTGTAGAGTGTGTGTGTTCGAATGATTGTGTAAAGGATGAGTGTAGTGTGAGTGAGTTGTTGATAGCGCCTAGAGTGTGTGTGTGAAAGCGAATGAGTCGGAGATTGATTAAGTTTGCGAGTGGACTGTATGCAATGATTGGAAATTAAGTGTAGTGTAGAGTGTATGTATAGGCTTAGTGTCGTTATACAAGCATTTTATCGGTATGGGTATCGTTATAGGGAAGAGGGCATATTTTGGTTATCGGTCTTTTTACTATTCCATTTTGCGTTTGTAATGTGACGACGCGAGTGAGGTTGTCCTTTCCTAAGTGTTTTTCGGTGATGCGCGCTAAGCTCCATTTCGTTGGTGGCAGCCGTTCGTCCTTTATAAGCACTAGGTCTCTTACTTCGGGTTGTGCCTCAATTTTCAACCATTTCGGTCTATGTTGAAGTCGTGCGAGATATTCGGAGCTCCACTGCTTCCAAAAGACTTGATAGAGATTTTTAATTCGTTGCCACCGTTCCAGGCAGCTGATTTTCTTTTCGGTCTGATCCGGATGAGGGGCGTGAATTTAAGCACGCCTCTATTTGAGTCAGCCACGTGGTAAGCTCTTCAAAGGTGAAGGTTTCATTCCCGATAATTCGCTTGAGGTGGTACTTGATGGATTTGACTCCTGCCTCCCATAATCCTCCAAAGTGGGGAGAAGCAGGTGGGATGAAGTTCCATTTTGTCCCATCGTTGGCAAGCGATGTTGTGACTTCCTTCCAATCCTGTTGTGCCGCTTTGAGTAATCTCTTGCCGCAATCGCTGAAAACCTAAGAAGGAACGCCCCTCCTTGCTGTGAATCGTCGAAAAGCTGCTCAGAAAGTTTGAGTGGTCATATCACTGACCAACTCGATATGAATTGCCTTAGTCGCCAGGCATATGAATATAGCAAAGTAAGGCTTGAATTTCTTGAACACCCTACCTTTCCAGGCTTTTACGTCGATAGGCCTGGCGTAGTCGATGCCAGTATGATTGAATGCTCGCGAGATACAGACGCGTGGAGCTGGCAAGTTGCCCATCAGCTGTTGTATTGGTTTCGCCCTGTAGCGAAAACAAATAGTGCATTTCTTCACGCTATTCTTTATATTTAAAATCCAATATTTGCTTCGGAGATATGCTACCATCTACTGAATTCCGCCATGAAAAGTTCTTTCATGTGAATCTCATAGCAAAAGTTTTGAAAAGTAATGTGTAGGGTTGAGTATAATTGGTTGCCGCTGATCGTAAGAGAACTCAGAATGTTGCAATCTACCTCCTACTCGAAGAATGCCTTCCCTGTCTACAAAAGGAGTGAGAGAGTGGAACATTTTACCTTTTGAACCACCCCTTTATCGCTGCAATTTCCTTTGGAAACATCTGATGTTTAACTACCTTTATCGCTTTCAGTGTAGCTGCTTGAATCTCCTCGGGTGATAACGCCGTAAGCTCCCGATCATGAGGTAGTTTTCGTAGATTGTTAACGAATCTTGAACACCAAGCAATGATCCTTACCAATTTCAAAAGATTAGAGTGCTGGCTAATCGATGTGTTGATTGCATCATCGGCTACGATCGCGCAAAGACCTTTCACCTGTCGAACTTCCTCATCGGTTTCCTGTTTTGAAGGTTGACATGGAATAGTAAACTCCCATTCCTTTCGGAGATATTCTGGGCCATTCCACCAGAGTTGATTTCCTTCCACGCTTGAGGGAAGAAGTCCGCGCGACAACAGATCCGCAGGGTTATGTTTGGTGAGTCGCTGAATCTCTGCTACCCTATTAGCCACAAAAGTCTTCCATTTAGATGGAGGTGCATTGATCCAGGCCAATGTTATTTCTGAGTCCGACCACACGAATGTCTTGACCTTCTCCCAGCGCAATGTCTTCGATGTGTAGTGTAAGAGTGAAGTCAACATAACTGCTGCACATAGCTTTAAACGAGGGAGAGCTACTGTCTTCAGAGGAGCCACTTTGGTTTTAGACATCAGTAGATAAGTATGAATGTTGTTGTCTTTATCTAAACTCCGCACGTAAATTGCAGCACCGTACGCTTTCTCCGACGCATCACTAAAGCCATAAAATTCCAGGTCCCATTGTTTGCTTTGTGTGTGGATCCACCGTGGCAACCGAAGCATCTCGATCAGGGAAAGTTCCTTTCGAAAGGCTTCCCATTCTTCTTGAAGCTCCACAGGAATCGGTTGGTCCCAGGACACTCCGCGCCACCAAAGTTGCTGCATCATCATTTTTGCCTTGACAATGCACGGCGAAATCCAACCAAGGGGATCGAAAAGTTTTGCGATCGTGGAAAGCATTGATCTTTTTGTGACTTCTGAGGTATCTACTTGGAGGTTCTGAAAAGAAAAGCAATCACCGAGTGGAAACCATCTGACCCCTAAAGCCTTAATGTGCTCTGCCGAATCAAAAGAAAGTACAAAACCTAACTCTCTTTGATCTAGTGGAATATCCTGAAAGAACTCCTCAGTGTTGCTCGTCCACTTTCGAAGGTTAAAGCCTGCAGGTGATAACAAGTGTCTGACATCATCTCTTCTCTTCAAAAGTTCCTCCAACGAATCAGCTCCTGTGATGACATCATCGACGTACGTGTCTTCTCGGATAATCCTGGATCCAATGGAATGTTGCTTTTCTCGCATCGTATAAATAAGGATAGAGTCCCAATGCTCAACCGGAAGCCCTAAATTCTGAAGAGAATGCCGACACTCTGTAGAGGTATCGAGAACCTTTTTTAAGCCAAGGGAACTTTGACTGAGTAATAACTCATTGTCCAAAGAACAGTTTCAACTGCGCGTTTACAAGGATGCGCTTATGGTCATACCGAGAAGTAAGGATCAACCAAGCCCTATCATAATTTCCCTGATCGATACCTAAATGCTGTATTAAACGGTCAGCCTCACCCGTTACGCTGGATTTCAAAAAGTGAAGTTTTTGGATTTCCGACAGAGACGCGTTATCGTGGATGAGTGAAACAAAAATATCGTGGAGAGACCTCCACTCCTCATAACTACCAGCAAATGTAGGCAACTTCACCACAGGTAATTTTAAATCCCGAATTCCCATATTTAAATTTATTGGCACAGAACTCACCGGACCTCCTGTTTCGATTTCAGCTGCCCGTGTTGATGCCGGTGACGGTGCTCCTGATGGCTTCGGTTTGGTAGCCGGTTTGGTGGCGGTGGTGGTGCTGGTATGGGTACTGGTGTCGGTGCCAACTTGTCCAAGGAGTCCATCATCGCAGCCCGATAATCTAGGTACAGATCCTTAATCTGATCAAAAAGTTTTTCACACTCCTCCTGGCCTTCAGGTTCCTTTGATGAAACTACGTCCTTATTGTAGTCGCAGCTGACTTTAAAAATTATTTTCTAGTATTGCAATTCTCGCTTTGAGGTAATTTTTGCTTCCATCCGCTTCCGATCTTTTTTTAAAATTTACGAAATTCTTTTGAATTTGCGACAGAACGTTTTTCAACAGTTTTTCCATTGCGCTCATTGTATTGCAGAGAAAAAAAAATTCGAGGTAAGACAACGAAAATTTTTTTGAGAAACACACACTCTACTCACTTTTACTTTTTCCTATTTTAGCACTCCGTTGCGTATCCTGATACGGTGCACGGAATGGGTTGCTGTATGCAATGAACGGTCCCACGGTGTGGTAATACTTGCAGTACACCGGGCAGTTGCAGTATACAAATACAAATATTTGGCGCAATAGCTCTTTAAAGTGCCAGGGCCTAGCTTCTCGCAACCACTCATGTTGTGTGCGTTATATTTTTCACACGAATGGAAGGGACCTAACTGTTTAATGCCGAATCCGAACGGCGATTTGAGAAGCGTTTTCGTGACAACAATACTCTCGGATGTTTGTCAAACGCTCGCGATATCAAATCCTTTCATACTAAAATATATAAGGTACTGTATTATGAAACGGTCCCCCGATGCGGCTGTACTTGCAGCAGTAAACCGGATAATTGCGGTGTACCGTACCGTATTGCGAAACGGTTACACGATGCGGTTCCAATTAGCACAGTACACAGACAGTTGCGGTATTACGTACCGTATTGAGTTTATAGCGGAGCAGAAATAAGTTTACTAGCGGCGCGGGACACCGTTCTGCACTTTGCCTTTGTCTAAACGTTTGTTAAGTCACGAAACTGTCACGAAATTAGAAAATGTAAAACAAATATGCACTTTAGCTTATAAGCACAACAAATAAATGCACTTTATCTTTTCTAGTACACTAACAATTCGATTCGTTTCTGTTTTAGGCTCGAATGGACCAAATGTTTGAGTAGGGTTGCTAAAGTGCACACTGAGAGTATCTTTGGGTGTTGTGTTGTGTGGAGTTGACGGTCACTTTTTCACCGACTGATATGTGTGAGATATCTCTAGATATATACCGCGACGAATATCTAGACTTCGGAAGGAACAATAGAAAGACCAACTTGTATGTTTGACGTTATAAATTGGAGTGTTTTATTGTATTGGTTCAATATTTGACAATTGAGAAATGACATTATTAATTCTATGTTTTTGACATTTAAGAAAATTAACCTTTACTTTAGATTAGCAAAAATATAATTGAATGTAATAGAATTCAAATTTAACTCCAATAACAATTAGTAAAAACACTCAAAAGTATTAAAAATAGCTATGTTTTTAATAAAGCTCAAAACAGGATCAAAACCATAGTAGATCACACCTTCAGTCTTCGCCAAAGGAGCAAGGGATTCTTTATTGACCACTATAAGGGCGCATCTATTAAGGCCTTTTTGCTCATCTAACTTGGCGACCTTCAAATTGTGAGTTGTTAACTCCGGATTGCTAAGTCAGATGATATTGAGGAGTACATCCGGATCGGAGGGCTTGGCTGGGATCCAGGCACGAGTTCTCGGTCTACTCGGGATATCTTCCCTCGCAACAACCTCGAGCTTTGCACCTGGCCATACCTTACTCAATTTCATTATGGCCGCTTTGTTCATATCGTACGACCTTTGATGGGCGTAAGCGATCAGCTTGACATGGCTTTGATGCCATCCACCGTCGCGGCAAAAAGGAGGAAGACCAGGGTACTCCTGCATGAACTCCACGAAAATTGTTGGAAGTTTATCCGATATTATACGCCATTTATCTGGAGCAATCGTACTGTCAGTATCGCTTCTGTCAACCACCGCCAGCACGATCTTGTCTTTAAGCACCTCGCTATAGGACTTAGATATGGTGTTGGTGGGCTTGGAGGAAGTGTTGGTGTAATGAACCTTGACCGTTTTAGAATCCGACACAGATTCCTCCAACGATTTATTTCGCTTCGACGTTAAGTCTCCGCTAGTCCCAGCTGCTTCGTTGTCATCGATTTTAATGGCGCATTCAAACATGGATTGAATTTTATCCGTTCTCTTGCACTCCGGAATATTTCCAAAGTGCTAGAGAATTGTTGTAGTTAAAAGGAGAATTCCAGTTAAAAGACGGAATTGAACTTCAATCTTACTACAAACTTTATTAGATATTCTTATAACTTATAACTAGGGAAAAAGGAAAAGGTGTGCTCTTAAGGCTTAGAGGGTCGAGCGGGAATGTGGGTTTTTTGGCGGGAAAGAAACTGTTTGACAGAAAGTGTCGAGTCAGGATGACCAACATAATCTCGCCGACAGGGCGATGTAAAAATGCTGCCAAATCACAACAGTTTCCCTCACTCTTATTTTTGATTGAATCTGACCTTTTTAGTGCGTAATCGCTCAGACCTTCGGAGCTCTGGTGTTGTTTCTACTGGTTCCAGATCTCCAGCTGGATTACCTGGATTCGCACGTCGGACTGGACTCGCTATCGGATTAGGTGAATCCCGATCAATGTTGGTTGGTGGTGAATCTAGATTGATGTTGGTTGGTGGTGAATCTGGATACATTAAAATGTCAGAGTCGTTTAAGTCAGGTCGACCATCGTTTGGTGCTGCTTGAATGACCTCTGTGTTTTGCTTGTTGATAGGGTTTGATACTGCTACGAAAGGATGGATGTCCTCATCTTCAGTTGGAGATCGAGGTCGCATTTGATTCTGATGGCACCGGAAAGTACCTGTGTTGGACCTTACCAAGTACATTCTTCTGCCTAGGTGCTTCTCTACAACTGCAGAAATCCACTTGAGCTTTCGTTGATATTGACGTACGAAAACTGGTTGACCAACAGAAACTTGGTCTTGACATCCTCCATCACTTTCTTGGCTTCTGGGACCACCGCAGAGAGAATAGTACGATGTTGTCTTCCATGTAGCTTTTCTGCAGGTGATGTTCCCCTATCGTCAGGATTGGATCGGTACGTCGAGAGAAAAATGGATAGGGCTTCTTCCCACTGCGGTGTATCCGTTAAAATTTTTCGAAGTGCGGTCTTGAAATGAATGATGGATGGAGTTTGTTCGACAGAACTGCTGGAAAACACTCGAAGTAAATTGTGTTCCGTTGTCAGACACCAGGGTTTTGGGTAGTCCCTCTAGTGTGAAAATTGATCGCAAGGCTTGAATAGTTGCCTCTGACGTGGTAGATGCCATTCGGACAACAAAAGGGAATTTGGATTTTGAGTCGACGACAATCAACCACATCTGCTTCTGAAACGGTCCAGCGAAATCAATGTGTATTCGCTCCCACACTTCTTCGGTCGACGGCCAGCTGGTGTATTCCCTTGGTGAATTATTGGCATTAGTTTGACATGCGACACATTTCGAAACCAATTTGGTGATGTCATCGTCAATGCTGGGCCACCAACAATATCAGCGTGAAATCAGCTTCATCCGGGTGAGTCCCCAGTGTCCATGGTGAGAAGTGCCAGTACCTTTGGTTGTAGCTGCTTGGGTACAACCACTCTAGGGCCTCCACTGTGGAATAGAAGGAGATTATTACATAGTTCAAAAGAAAGTCTTCTGTGAAAGTAGGGCAATAACGAAAGGGTAACTTCCCGCGCCTCGTTTGGCCACCCCTTCTGGACATAATACATGACCTTAGTGAGAGCCTGATCGCTCTGTGTAACCTTGGCTATAGTGTTACGATGTATAGGGAAATCTTCAACTAATGAGGAGCAAACTTCATCCAATTGATGACCAGATTCTTCGGTGCGGTCAAAGATCTCAGTTGGTAACCGCGACAGACAGTCGGCATTCCCGTGTTGTTTTGTGGGACGATAACGTATGGTATACGTGTATCCCATAAGAATGAGTGCCCATCGTTGAAGACGTTGGATCGTCATATGTCGTAGCTTTTTGGACGGACTGAAGATGGTGACCAGCGGTTGGTGGTCTGTAATCAATTCAAATAGACGTCCAAAAAGGTATTGGTGAAACTTTTTCACTCCGTAAATGATGGAAAGAGCTCGCAGTTTGTTGAGGGGAGCGGCTACTTGGGCGAAGTTCTTAATGAACTGATTATAGTAGTTCAATTTTCCGATGAACGCCTCTAGGTCCTTTACATTACTCGGCTTAGGCAGATCTCGGATCGCTGCAACTCTCGCTTCTGAGGGACGTATACCTGTAGCATCGATTATATGTCCCAAGTAGTCGATTTCGCTCTTTGCAAATTGACATTTTCCTAACCGGCATCGTAATCCATGCCTTTCTAAGCGCTCCAGTAGTGTTTGGAGGTTATGCAGGTGTTCCGCATTGGTTCGTCCAGACACGATAATATCGTCTAAATACGACGTGCAAAAAACTAAGTCAGAGGTTAATTGCTCCATGTAGCGTTGAAAAATTCCAGTGGAACTCGAAGTTCCAAAAGGCAGACGTTGGTATTCGAAAAGACCAAATTCAGTACTTATGACGCAAAGCTTCTTAGATTCTTCATCTAAAGGGACTTGGAAGTAGGCATCGGACAAGTCGACCTTTGTAAAATATTGACCACCTTGTAGTTTGTGGAAAAGTTCCTGTATTCTGGGGATAGGGTGACGATCGATCTCTAATTGGGGATTAATCGTAACTCGAAAATCTCCGCAAATACGTAAGCTCCCGTTGGCTTTCTTCACGACGACTATGGGTGCTGCCCACTGACTAGTCTCAACCGGTCGGAGAATGTTTAATCGTCGTAAACGTTCAATCTCAGATCGAACACCTTCCTTTAAACCGAAAGGGACAGGACGGTGCTTAAAATATTTCGGCTGACTATTTGGCTTCAGCGTCAAATGAGCTACAAATAGCTTACTGCATCCCAGTTCTGGACTGAAAACACGTTCGTGTCGCTCGCTCGCAGATGGACTTTGCTTCAGATGCCAGCATCTCTCTTGACTCACATGCCATTTGTAGTACTGATTCCTCTTTCGAAAAATGGATTGAAAACTTAAACGCCTCGAACCAATCTAACCCCATTATGTTATCGCCATGCATACTCTCGCTTACCAGAAGAGACAAATTGCAGATTTTGTTCCTCCAGCGAACTACTACGTCTACAACCCCCTTTATCGGAACGCCTACACTTCCATAAGCTTTCAACGAACGACGAGTAGGTTTACAGTAAGGATTACCAAGGGCCTGATACCCTTCAATACCAACAAGTGAGCAGGTTGCTCCAGTGTCTAGCTGAAAAACCATTGGTTGCTGATTAACGTGAAGCGACACAAAAATTTGACGGGCCTTTCGTTTGGCCTCCCGCTGTGCTGACGAGACTTCGTCGATACCAGTTTCGATTACCTCATTGATTGAGTGGTTTGTTTCTATCTTGTCGCGATTACTGGGGTTTGAGCGGTTTTCATTCTCGTGTCTACGACGAGATTGTGACGACGACCTACGTCCGCGGCTTTTGAACCTCTGCCGCGACGTCATACGAAAACCTGCTTCAGCGTTTTTTGCAGACATGCAAACGGTACTTATGTGCCCTCGCCGTTGACAATTATTACATACTGAGTTCATGTGCTTGCACTGATCCCGATCGTGATGGATTAAACATCCGGGGCAAGACTTCCTAGCAAAAAAAATGTTCGTTTGACTTACTTGGATTTTGTCGCTCACGTTTATGGCTAAGTTAGTTGATTTCAACTGCTGATGGTGTTATTTGAGCACTGCTTCCCTTTAAAATTTCAGCGGCTGTCTGTGTTGACTCGAATGCCGTAACTAGCTACTCAATTTCCTCTAGGGTTGGGCCTTTTTTCTGTGTTGCTGCCATGCGGACTGATTCATGTGGGGTATAGTAAACAATCATGTCTCTTATCATGCAGTCAGCGTATGATGTATCACAGCCTTGCTTTGAACAGACGAAATTACAGTCTCTGGCCAGTGCCCGTAAATCGGCGATCCAGTCGGCGTAGCTCTGTCCAGGTGACATCTTCTGTCGCAGAAATTTACACCTCGATCCGAGCACGTGCAGTTTGGTTTGGAAATGACTTGTCAATTTAGTTGTTAACGCTTTAAATGAGTGTATACTCACATCTGTGGTCTCGAAAAGTTTTTGGAGAACCTCGTTGACGTAGTTTCCACAGGTTGACAAAAAATGCGCCTTCATTAGACTGTCGTCTTCTACGGCGTTAGCCTTGAAATGCTGCTGAAGTTGGAACAAGTAGTTGTCCCAGGTTTCTTTTTCTACCGAAAACGCGCGAAACTGTGGAATGGAGGTGGACGTCGTAATAGTTGTGGATGATGATGGCTTTTGGAAAATCTTCTCCATGCGCTCCGCGTTGGATTTTAGCACTTCTTCCATCCATTTCTTCTGCTGTAGTTCTTAAAGTTTTAACCTCGTCGCCAAAATGTTGTAGTTAAAAGGACAGTTCCAGTTAAAAGACGGGATTGAACTTCAATCTTAGTACAAACTTTATTAGATATTCTTATAACTTATAACTAGGGAAAAAGGAAAAGGTGTGCTCTTAAGGCTTAGAGGGTTCGAGCGGGAATGTGGGTTTTTTGGCGGGAAAGAAACTGTTTGACAGAAAGTGTCGAGTCAGGATGACCAATATAATCTCGCCGATAGGGCGATGTAAAAATGCTGCCAAATCACAACAAGAATCCTACTGGCTTTACGGCGATCTTTATACACTTGTTTAGAAGGAGCGATATGCCGCAAGCTTGCGCTGCGGCTCGGTCCTGAAGTGTCCCTAATGGACTGTGGGGTGGTATTCCTACTTTTAGGCTCGACGCGGCTTTTGGAGGTAGTTGGACTATGTGAGGCCTCAATCCTCTTACCATCCAGCACTTCAGGAGCTGTTACCGCCCGGTTTTAAAGGAGTACCGGTCTCAGATTTTATTTGTTTTTTTTTGTTTTGAATTCATGATTGTGTTCCCACAAGTAGCGGAGAAGGGATTGTCCGTCCGTACAGATATCCTCACTGTACAGATAAGGCTAGTTAATCCGGATGTTGCCAGGTTTCCGAATATTCCGTTCGCGACTGAGCTATTTTTGGAATGGGCTCCCAGGTTGATCCTCGGCACGGGTCGTATGACACCTTGATCCAGCCCACCCGAGGGTAGAGAGGGGAAAGGAAAGTATAGGAGAGGAAGGAATGGGGTCAACCCTAGCTTAGCTTCAAATCTAATTTGGGAAAGACTACCCGAGAATCTTTGACCTTTACTAGGACCTTACACCACGGCGAGGTGTGCAGTCACGTTAGGGTACCCACATACTTAGCTGTGTTAGGAAAAGGAACTATTTCATTATTAATAACTACAGGAAGATTTGTTATTTTTTTATTTGTGAAATTGATATGAGTGGACTTTGACTCATTAAGTTAAAGTCCATCGTTGCGTCCAATCATATATCTCATTAACCGAATGATGTTCCATAGCGAACTCTGAAGTACTGTTACGAAGTGACATATTTCACCACCACCGAAATACAAACATTCAGTCATCCTTTGCCCTGCCGCAGCACAACGAACAACCGGTGGTGTGGTTAGTCCATCAAATGACAGCAGTACACTTGGGTTCATTCGCACACTTTTAGCGAGCTCGGTGCCGCTGCGAGCGCCGTCTCACTATGAAAGTAAAAATCACACAAATCACATTACGGCCGTGCGAAACGAACTCTTTTTTTTCGGGCCAGGGTAAGTTCTGATCGCCTGTGGACCACGAATTGGAGCTGGAATCTGATGTGGGTTGACGGATGGATCTCTTCTTGTTAACACAAGTCTTTCCGCTTGTAATGTAGTTGACGAAGTAGCTGCAGTCGGACGCCTCAAAGAGGTTTTTGTTGCCGGTGCCTGCTGAAAAGTTGACTGTTTCTGCGAAGTTCCAGAAATCGGTTGACTTGTACTTGCAGGTGTTGGCAATAGGTCAACTTCGGGACTTCCAGGAGTGTTGTGAGAAGAGGGATCTGCCTGGACAACGTTGCTGGAAGTTCGCACGGATAGCGTATGTTGGTGAGCTGCTCGAGGTGTTCGAAGAAAGCTGGTTTCAGCCTTTCCGTCGATATTGTCGTGGGAACACCGTTCAGATTTACTTTGAGAACCCAATTTCATATCCTCTCGAGCACTTCAAATGGTCCCTCGTATGGTCGTTCGCAGGGTTTTCGTACCGCATCTACCCGAACATAGACATGGGTGCATGTAAAAAGCGACCTATGTGCGAAAGGTTTGCGCTGCGCATGATGTGCGGATGGGGAAGATCGGACTTGTCGCATCTGCTCTCGGAATTTTTCAACAACAATCTACGAGTCAGGTGAAACTTCCTCGTCGATGAAGAACTCTCCGGGTAACCTCAATGTTGTGTGACATCTTCCTTGTAGCTCGTTCTTAGACCTAGGAGAACGGTAGGTAAGACACTCACCCAGTCGGCGCATCCTGGCACTTGATGTCTGCCTTGAATGATCTGTGCCATCGTTCAATAATTCCGTTAGCAGCGGGATGGTAGGCTGTCGTTCCCTTTCGGTCACTGCCAATGAGCCGCGCCAGCGCGTTAAACAGGATGGACTCAAACTGGGATCCCCTGTCGGAGGTGATGGTCGCTGGTGCACCGAACCTGGGGTGCCAGCACGTAACTTGATACAATCGACAGTTTCCTATATACCAGTCCGCATTGATTATGGTTCGTAATATTTTGATTGTTGTCTTTGGATTATGGCGATGTTTGTTTTCTTTGACGTTCCCCAGAGTTGTATCTAGGGTTCCATAAATGTTCCTCAACAAATCGGGAGGTTAAAGGGAAAAATATCGGGAGAATGGGAAAAAATCGGGAGAATAAGAAAAACGTCCTTACTTCATAGTACAGAACAAATTTGTATTGCATGGAATTTGTCGCATATTTTCTTTTTCTGATGCGTTGTCCATAAAATGAATGCAATCTGATAATGCACAACATTGTTTTATTTGTTTGTAGCTGAAATTCATATTTCATAGCTTACATTTAATATTTTCCGTTAGAAAAATTGTAAGCTACCATTCTTCTTCGAGCAAACAAATATATTTGGGGAAATGTCAATGTCAATGTCAATGTCAATAATGCCAAATAAATTGTATAGTTACATAAGGCGCTGATTACTTTTCTTTGTAATGAAACTTTCTTTTATCTGTTAGTGGTTTTTTAAGAAAGCAAAAATAAGAAATTGGAAAATCGGGGGATTTCGTAGAATTTTCGGGAGACCGGGAGATAAGTAAAAAATCGGGAGAACTCCCGGAATATCGGGAGAACTGGCAACCTTAGTTGTATCCCGTATTTCCAGATAGGTTTGATAATGGATTTATATACAGTCAACTCCGCTTATCTGAACTACGCTTTACTGAAAAAATCGGTTAACTGAAACCCAAAATTTGTCCTGGAGCATTTTTTCACAATCTTCATACAAATGACTCCGCTTAACTAAAATCCTCTTAACTGAAAAACCTGGTTAACTGAAAAAACTTTTACAACAGAAATTATGAATTTATACTCAAACTACTCCACATAGCTGTAAATTGGCATACAAATATTTATTTTTCCTTCTTTTGTTTTTCTTTACTTACACGTTATCGAAGTTTTGTTTTGTTTCGAGTTTTTTTTGATAAAATATTGACATATTAAAAATTATGTTGTTGGTATTTTTTTGATTTTCAGGTTGGATAAGTGAAATTGTTTTTCAGTTATCCGAACTCCGGTTAAATTAAATTTTTTTCAGTTATCCGAAGTTCGCTTAAGAAATACCGCTTAAGTGAAAAAATAATTGTGGCAAATTGGTGTTTCAGTTAAGCGGAGTCGACTGTAGTAGTAATTTATTGGTTGTCGATAGTTTAGAATTTTTACGCAGGGGCCAGTACAGTTGATTATATTTTAGTTTAATTTGGTCCCTTTTTTTGTATGTGGTATTTCCAGCTAAGTTTGTTGTCCAAGTGCATACCAAGATATTTGGCCACATTGTCGATTGGTATAATTTTGTCTTTTATTTTTATTGGGATTGGAGAGTTGTTTAATTTACTGTTAAATATAACTTGTCTTCGTTAATTTGTATGCTCCATTCGTCAAACCATTGCAGTGTCTTATCCAGAAGTCGTTGGGCTCGAGTGCTTACAGTGTCCAGGTTTTCATCGGATATCAGCGGAATAGTATCGTCAGCAAAGGTTGCCATCATGGTTGTAGCTCTACTCGGTAGAGGGATGTCAGCAGTGTAGAGGACATATAGTAGTGGTCCCAATACAGATCCTTGCGGTACTCCAGCTCTTGTCTGTAGTATTTTGGATTGTTGGTCATTATATTTTACGAAGGTAACTTTCAATGGTTTGGTAGACGTCTCGTGGAAGTAAGTTTTGAAGTTTGATCCTGGCCCAAGATCCGTCTGGTTTCTGTAGAGGAGTTTGATGTTGTTAAAATGAATTCATAAATATTTGTCTCACTCTTTATTACACACATTTGAGTACATGCGTATGTGTTAGTTAACTTCTTCTCTTACTTTTACATAAATTATGTATTCTTTATTCAGTCCTATTAAAGACCTTAAACCGATTGGTCGTGTTTGTTTTTTGAACCTTAACAGGTTATGGGCCCAGACACGCGGTAACTGCCCAGTCTTTTTTGGAAATTAGCAATTGCGGACGAATCGCGGGAATTGAAATTTCAGATCGAAAAAGTTTACGGTAGTGATCGGTTTTTGCATAAAAAATGGACTCTGAAAATAAAATTGAAAGGCTGCAGACGGCGGATCAGTGGGTAACTTGGAAATTCCAAATAAAAGTCATATTACAGGCCAGTAATCTATATAGTGTTGTGAGTGGGGCGTTAGAAAAGCCTGGAGATGAAAGTTCAGCAAATTTTAAAGAATTCATCAAATCCGATTTCAAGGCACAAAAGATTATTGTGACTGCCGTTGGTCAGCAGCCACTCACACACATAGTTAATTGCAAATCATCACACGAAATGTGGGTTAAATTAGAATCAGTTTACGAACAGAAAACCCAAACGAACATACATATGCTTCAGCAAAAATTCTATGCCTTTGCAAAAGACGAGACGGACGATATTGCAACGCATATCTCGAAGTTGGAATCCATCGCACAACGGTTGCGCGATTTGGGTGAAACGGTATCCGAAAGTATGTTAGTCACAAAAATTCTGATGACGCGTCCAGAAAAATACATGCATTTCCATACAGCATGGGAGTCAACGGGAACTGATGATCGTACGTTACTAAATCTCACCAGTCGCCTCATTATAGAGGAGACCCGTTTGCCACTTCATCCAGTTACACACCAACAGAATGCATTCATAGCAGAAAAGGGAAAACGGTTCACACAAAACATTCCCCATGCAAACAGCAGCAGAAATAGTAACAGAAGTAGCATTGGCGGTAGTGGTGGTGGCGGTGGTAAATGCTTTGTTTGTAAGAGACCAGGACACTGGAAGAGAGACTGCCCAAAGATAAAGCATGAAAACAAAACAAAGGACGCGTTTATTTCCACTATCCTTTTGAACGAAAAAGATAACGATGCAGAAAATTGGTTTCTGGATTCAGGGGCAACGGATCATATGACATTTAACAATAAAATGTTTTCATTGTACAGTAAATTTGATCAACCCCAAAATGTACGCGTTGGTAATGGTGAGTTAATAAAGGCATTCGGTCGTGGTGATGTGCGGATTTTATCGTTCAACGGTTTAACTTGGTTAAAGAAAAGCTTAAAAGATGTGCTATATGTACCGGACATAAAAGTAAATTTATTCTCGTCTAACTCAGCCTTAGATAAGGGACATCGATTAGTGTCTAACCGCGAAAAATGTCAACTGCTAGAAGGCAAAAATATTGTGGCAGTGGGAGTGCGCGAGAGATCTTTGTTTCGAATGATTTTTAAAATAGAATTTCCTTGTGCTAATATAGCAGCGACCAAACAGGATAGTTTAAAAACGTGGCACGAGCGATTAGCCCACCAAAACTGGAAATCCGTCTCAAGTTTTTTGATCAGGGAAAATATAGCTGTTGTTAATTCAGATAATTTTTTCTGTGAAGCGTGTGTTTTCGGAAAACACTCAAAGTTAAAGTTTCCCACAAGTAAAAGTTAATCAAATCTACCGGGTGAGCTGATCCACGCTGATTTGTGCGGGCCTATGCAACAGCCATCGCTGTCAGATTCTCGATATTTTCTATTGTTTAAAGATGATTTTTCAAATTACCGCGCTGTTTATTTTTTAAAAAATAAAAATGAGGTTTCTTCTCATTTTGAGGAATTCATTCATTAATAAATTAAAAACAGAAACAGGTTACGATTTAAAAACTATAAGAAGTGATAACGGAACAGAATTTGTAAATCGAGACTTCAAAAGTATGCTGCGGAAGTACAAAATTACTCATCAGACATCGGTGCCATATTGCCCGGAGCAAAATGGGAAGGCAGAACGAGAAATGAGAACTCTGGTAGAGGCGGGTAGGACAATGATACATGCTAAAAGTTTGCCACGCAAACTTTGGGCTGAAGCAGTCAACACTGCAGCTTTTATCATAAATCGGACATCTTTAGATAAGAACGGAAAGTCACCTTTTGAGCTATGGACCAGCAAGCGTTTGTCGAATTGCGTCGATTGGAAGGTTTTCGGAGAGGTATGTTATGTTCATATTCCTGAACAAAAAAGGCGAAAATGGGATGTAAAGTCTGAGAGAGGTATATTTTTGGGATACGTGGAAGGAACTAAAGGCTACAGAATATGGATTCCAGGAACCAACAAAGTTAAGGTTAGTCGTGACGTCATTTTTAAACCATTTCCAGATTCCATTGGCGGTATAGTTGAGCAAAATCCCAAATTTGTTGACGATGTGAGTGACGATGCAGGTGATGATGCAGGTGGCGATGCAGGTGTTGACGCAGGTGGTGATGCAGATGACAATGCAAGTGGCGATGCGAGTGGCGATGCAAGTGGCGATGCAGGTGATAATGTGTGTGACAATGCAGGCGGTGATTCAGCTGAGGAACAAGAAGCCATTAATATCTGTGAAGTTCCGCTTAAGGATCGTCTAAGAAATTCAGAAAAGGCTAGCACTCGTTTGGCTTCAGCTATGCTTGCGGGCTGTGCCCTTGTAGCTGAATCTGTGGAGCCCAGAACTTTTGAAGAAGCATTACGGTCCGAGGATTCGACCAAGTGGGAGCAGGCGATGGAAGCAGAAATGGGTGCTCTTAAAGACAACAAGACTTGGGAGTTGGTACAACCGCCTAAAGATCGAAAGATTATTGATAACAGATGGGTGTATAAAATTAAAGGTTCCAGTACTAATGAGCCTGCTCGTTTCAAGGCAAGACTTGTGATTAGGGGTTTCTCTCAGGTAAAAGGCGTCGACTATGAAGAACATTCAGCCCAGTAGCCAGATTTTCATCAATTCGAACAGTTCTTCGGTTAGCAACTTTAAAAGGGTACAAAATTAAACAGTTCGACATTACAACAGCATTCTTGAATGCCAACTCAAGGAAGATATTTTTATGAAGCAGCCAAAAGGTTTCGACGATGAAACTGGACGCGTTTGCAAACTCCTCAAGAGCCTGTATGGGCTTAAGCAAGCATCACGGGTGTGGAACGAAAAATTTACATCATTTCTTCGATCCTTTCGACTACAAGTGTCACGAGCTGATCCGTGTGTTTTTGTTGGAAAAGGCATTGTTTTGGCCATCTACATGGACGACGGCGTTATCGCAGCGATTGACGAAGACAGAATATCGAAGGTTATCAACTTTCTGATGAAGGAGTTTGCAGTTAAGGTTTTTGAAGCAAGATATTTTCTCGGATTGGAGATTAGACAGAAGGCAGACGGTGAAATAACCATCAATCAGGCGAGCTTTGCGGGTAAAATAATTTCCAAGTTTGGCATGTCGAACGCAAATTCTGTTTCAACACCCGCGGATACATGCAGCTTCCAGAATGTTGACGACGACGGCTCTGGTGATAAAAACTTTCCATATAGAGAGGCAATTGGCAGCCTCATGTATCTGGCTGTTGGTACCAGACCCGACATATCTTTTGCGTTGGGTGTAGTCAGCCGGTACATGGAAAATCCAGCGGAAGTTCATGTTAAGGCATTAAAACGTATCTTAAGATACGTAAAAGGAACACAAAACTATGGTATTGTTTTTAATTCAGTATCTAAATTTAGCTTTGACTCTTACAGCGACGCTGATTATGCTGGGGATCGAAGAACAAGGCGATCTACCAGTGGGTTTATCTGTTTTTTTGGTAATGGTCCAAACTCCTGGGGCTCTCGACAACAGCGCTGTGTAGCGCTCTCGACAACGGAGTCAGAGTACATAGCTGCAGCCGAAGCGGTAAAAGAGATCTCCTGGCTTAAGCTACTTCTAGAAGATCTCCATGTTCATTACGAGAATTCAACACTTTATCTGGACAATGAAAGCGCTATCAGGCTGGTAAGGAATCCCGAGTTTCACAACACAACGAAGCATGTTGACGTGAGATACCACTTCATAAGAGACAAGTATGCTGAAAACGTTTTTGGTATTCAACATGTTCCATCCCAGTTGCAGAAAGCTGACATTTTCACCAAAGCTCTCCCCAAAGAACGATTCCAAACTCTGAGGCAAATGATTGGTGTGCTGCCGATAACATAAGTTTTTGTAAATTTTTTTTTAATGGAATTTTTGGTTTTTTTTAAATGAAAAGAATTGTTTAATTATCTCTCGCAGTTTTTAATGAAATTAAATTTTGAATGAAATGTTTAAACATGTATTAATAATGTTAAATTCCAAATGTAACGTAGTAACTAAATATTAATGAAAGTGGGAGTGTTAAAATGAATTCATAAATATTTGTCTCACTCTTTATTACACACATTTGAGTACATGCGTATGTGTTAGTTAACTTCTTCTCTTACTTTTACATAAATTATGTATTCTTTATTCAGTCCTATTAAAACCTTAAACCGATTGGTCGTGTTTGCTTTTTGAACCTTAACAGATGTACTATTTTGTTCTTGAACTTTTTAGTAGCTTTCCAAAGCTAATAGTTGGTCTCAGAAGTTGGGGTCAGATTTTTTAAGTAGTCATTAAATTGATTGTTTTGGATTGCCTTTAGTTTCGCTTTGAGTTCTTTGACTGCTTTGTTGTATTTTGATTTGTCTTCGGGTAGCCTAGTGATTTGCCATCGTTTTCTGAGTTTTCTCTTTTCATCTATCTGTTGTCGAATTATAGTTGGTGTAATGTTATTCTGTGTTTTTGGTCTATTGATTTGAGTTGTTTTAGATACTGCAGCAGTTACTATGACGTTAATGTGAACTACAGTTCGTTCGACGTCATTTTTCGATTGTAGTGTCGTCCTATATATTCCCGAAAAGAGTCCCAATCGGTTTTTTTTGCTGTTATGGGGGTTGTTTTAGATGAGTATTTGAGTTGGATAGGGGAGTGGTCCGATGAAAGTTCTAATCTAGATTTAATGCTTAGTGTCTTTAGTTGAATGTTTTTAATGATGCAAAAGTCGATTAAGTCTGGTGTTTTATTTGGGTCAGTAGGCCAGTACGTAGGTTCGCCGGTGCTGAGATATCTACAGTTATTCTTAAGGATTGCTTTTAGCACGTTTTTGCCTTTAGTGTTGGATATCCTCGAACCACAGTCGATGTGTTTCGCATTGAAGTCTCCAGCTGCTATGAATCTGCACCCTAGTGATTTGATGTAGTCTTCGTACTGCAGAGTTGTGATAATATGCTTAGGCAGTATAGGGCTGAAAGTACTAATGGTCTGTCTTTGTCTTCTATTTGGATTGTAGTCGATTGAATGTGTTCGTAGTTATGATGTTCTAATTCAATGCAGCTGAATTTGTTGTTAATTATAATAGCTGTGCCACCGTGTGCGGTTCCGTCAGGGTGATTTGTGTTGAAGATGCTATATCCTGGTATTTTGAAGAAGCTTTTAGTAGTAAAGTGTGTTTCTGCTATCATTCAAAAACCGTCAACGTGATTGTATTTTATAAATTGCTTTAGTTCTAGTGCATGTTGGTTTAGTCCATTCGCGTTCCAGATGATGATATTAAGTTCTTTATGCATGGTCCATTAAGTTTCGTCGTTAGGATGGTCAATATTTGTAGCATATTCGTCATTTGTTGAATAAGGTTTTTCATCATTTCTTTTAGTTCAGCGAAGTCATATTTTTTGTGTTTGTTGAGAGCTTTGTCTAGATTCTACTACAGGAATACCTAATGTGTCATTGGTTGCACCGGCGCTTTCATTTGGTTTGCCGCACTCTCGGGGATTGCTATGGTGGGGTTTTTTGAATGCAGCTGCTAGGGCCAAGGTTGTATCTGGTCTGATGTTGGTGAGGGTTTCAGCATTTGTCTCTTCTCTAGCTGTCGGTAGATCCTTTTTACGCATTGGTGGGAAGCGCTCTATTTTTAAGCTTTATAGGTTTCGCATCCCCTGTAGTTTGCCGTGTGGCTACCATTACATAAAGCACATTTTACTGTGTCTTCTTCTGACGACATTTGCCAGTCCAGGGTCTTGTGCGATCCCGCGCATTTAACGCACATTGGGTTCTTGGGGCAGTAATTTTTAGTATGTCCATACCTTTGACAATTTGTGCACTGGGATATAGATCTTTTCTAGTGCGGTGGTTCGAAGGAAACCTTACATTGGAGTAAATGTGTAATGTCATAAATGTTTTTATTATTGTCGCCCATGGCTACCTCAACATTGAAAAGTGGCAATGGTTTTTTTGTGTTGTGTTACAAAAAAGTTTTTTCACGGTCCCACCTCTCGCGAGCGTCTGACAAACATCCGAGAGTATTGTTGTCACGAAAAAGCTTCTCAAATCGCCGTTCGGATTCGGCATTAAACTGTAGCTCCGTTCCATTCGTGCGGAAAATATAACGCACACAACATGAGTGGTTGCGAGCAGCTAGGCCCTGGCACTTTAAAGAGCTGTTGCGCCAATTATTTGTATTTGTAATGGTTTTTTTGTATTTCGCTGTAGAATGTATACATATTCATGACGTTATGTCCTTTTTCTTCTAGCTCGTTCTTGATGTCTTCTGTACGACTACTGGAACCTGGAAGAGGGTAAAACCTCACATGGCGATCCTGCCAGGAGTAAATTAAATACTTCCAGAAGAAAATTCAGAAGATTCCAGGAGACCATTGAGAGACCATTGAAAGACGACTAAAAGGCGATTAGCACCAGCCCATGTCCCAAGAAAGGCCATAGCTGCGATCTTTCTGTTCCTGTCAAACCAGAGGCGAAGAAATACCATGACCTATAGAAGAGTATACATCAACTGCGAACAACGATGCTGCGAACAAAGATCCTGCTTATAGACTAGGATGCTCGTCAGTACAATTTTCCTTTTTATCGACGACGACGTAGTAGCCTCAATGAAATCAGTAACTTAGATCGATACTATAAAGCCAATATAAAAGCTAGACCAGAAGAAAAACGTTACAACAGTACCACGTCGCAACCTCAGCCAAATGGGAGGTACTGAAAGCCGACAGGAAACCTCCGCACCCAGCGTAAACCAAGCGATAGACCACACCGCCATAGTGCTGGTCGTTATGTTCACAAGAGCCACCCTCATAGGACTGGCGTATTTGGGGCTCCAGCACTACCGGAGGAAGATCATCGCCTGCGTAATAAAGCACCTCGAGCGAAGACCCATTCAGGTATAAAGGAGAGAAATAAATAGCTTAAATAAAAATAAAAAATAAAATAACCTCCATTTGAAAACAATTCAATTTTATTTATTTACGTAAGACTTAGTTTTTAGAGTAATGACAAAAGTAATTTCACACACATATTAATATTCTAAAATAAAGATTTATATTATTTAAAGATATAAGTAAATTTTAAACATATTTTCCGCATTTAAGCATTAATGCTGTTTTGAAACTTACTAGACAGACATAAGAATTATTGGCTGATTTATATATGTATGAATCTTATGGAAAAAGGAATGAGAGATACCTCATATCACCATAGCCAGCATCTCGAGCAGAGGAAAACGAATTAGTTTGAACATTTTTTTTGTTTAGATTTCATTGTTTTCATAATTGTTAGGAGCCGTGCTTTCATTTCTTATAGAACCAACCATGGCCGAGTTTGACTTCAATACCGCAAAGAAATTGCCAACATTAGCATGCGAAGATAATAACACTCGCACCGAAAACATCAGGGATTACTTAAATAGCGCTGAGTTCTACCGTGACACACTCAGTACAACATCCAAGACTACCTTCATCACATTTCTACTGAAATGTAAGATTAAAGGAAAGGCATTAACTGAGTTAGGCTCTAGCCAGCCTACCACATTTGCGAACCTAAAAAAAGATCTGCTGAGCAAGTGTGGATCTAAGGACACGATCGAGAGCATACAGACGAAACTCAACAAAACGCGTCAAGGTAACAGACCCATGCGAGAGTTTATCTCCGAGGTAGAGTGCCCAATCAATAAAATGACTGAGCTCGAAATCGCCATACAGGGAGAAAGCGCTAGAACTATATTGACCTCCGCTAACGAGCGACGAGGCTAAGCATTCCTTAAGAAGGGCATTCAAGACAGGTTCAAGATAATTCTCGATTCCGCCCGTCATACTAAAATGCAGAGTGCTGTCGAACATCTGCTAGAACTCGAGCCTAGCACAATACATAACACAGAGACTGTTCGGTATACTAATTCCCACCCAAGATTCCAGCAACGACGCTCGCAATCTCAAAATGCATATAGACAAGTACGGAATGAGAATAGAGCAAATTACCAAACCAGTCCGAATAGGTATCCTCAGAATAGAAATAACAGCTTCTCGCAATATCGACAATACTATCAGCGAGGAGTTAACTCCAATAGTAACAGCTCCAATCATCTTCAAAGAAACAGAGGTAGCAGTTACAACCAAAGAGGATTCGACCCAATCAGCACTAACAGATCCAGAGGTAACATATCTAGAAGTAACACACAAAACGAAGTCAGGCAGACCAATAGACATTCCGTTTTTGCCAGAAATGAGGGAAACGGAATACCCACCGATCGGGAAGCCGGCCGATCGGAGGGGAACCATTAAGCTCACTGTCACCAGTTGCGATATGTGCAGGTGGCATAGCCAACGGCCTATATGTCCGACTTATCAATAAACAAACCAACACAGAAACAGATTTTTTAATAGACACCGGTGCATCAATATGTACCATAAAAAAACACGCATTAGATCAGGACACAACAATAGACACCAACAGTAGGACAAAGGTAATGGGTATCTCAGGGGAGATAACGACAATAGGAACTTGCACAAATAAATTTTTGTTAGGTCAACATCAAATTACATACACTTTTCACGTAGTGCCCGATTCATTTCCAGTACCCACACACGGTATCATCGGAGCCAATTTTCTGAAAGATTGCGGAGCGATATTAGATTTAGAGTCTTTCAAGCTAAAGCTAAATATAAACATTACCCAAGTTTCACTATCAATTCTCAACCCCTGCAATTCATTTTCCATTCATATTGCACCCCGATCCGAAGCTATCTATTGGCTAGACAGCATAAACCTAGATACACGAGTATTCCACTCACAAGAATTGTGTGAGGGAGTCTTCATGGCTAGCTCTATTTCACCGGTAAAGAAGGGAAAAATCCCTATCAAAATCCTAAACACACGTGAATCCGAAGTTAAGCTGAAATAGATAGAACCAACATCCATGCCATTGTCTGACTACTACACCTTAAAATATGAACAAAATACAACATCACCAAGCACACGACTCAGAACACTACTCACAGAAATAAATTTCGATACACTAAACGAAGAAGAAAAATCAGAACTCAAAACCATTTGTTCAAAATATCAAGATATTTTCCATCTTAAAGATGACAAACTCACATACACGCACATAGGTCAAGCCCACATATCACTCAAAGAGGGAGCTACCCCCAAATATACTAAACCCTACAGACTACCTCACTCACAAAAACAAGACATACAAGATGAAGTGCAGAAGATGTTGGCAGACGATATAATTGAACCATCCATTTCAGCATGGAATTCACCAATCCTTGTCGTACCAAAGAAGAAAAACCCAGTAACTGGTGTAGAGAAATTAAGGATAGTAATAGACTACAGAAAAGTAAACGAAGTAATTGAAGACGACGAATTCCCGCTACCGAACATTACGGACATATTCGACATGGTAGGAGGAGCAACATATTTATCCTGTTTAGATCTAAGCCAAGGTTATTACCAAATGAAATTAGACAAAGACAGCAGACCTTGTACAGCATTTTCTACTGAGAAAGGGCATTATCAGCTTAAACGTTTACCAATGGGCCTCAAAATCTCACCCAGTACCTTCTCGAGAATGATGTCTACAGCTATGTCAGGTCTAACACACTCACGTTGTTTTGTATACCTTGACGATCTAATAGTATTTGATAGAAGCCTAGAACAACACAACAAGAATTTAATCGATGTATTTGAGAGACTCAGAAAGGTTAATTTAAAGATACACCCGGGAAAATGTTCTTTTCTCAGAAAAGAAGTATTATACCTAGGACATATTATTTCCGATAAAGGTATAGTACCCGACCCATCAAAATCAGAGGTAATGAGAAATTTTCCCACCCCCAAGAATGCGGATGAGGTCAGAAGGTTCGTAGCATTTGCAAATTACTACCGCAAATTTATACCGAATTTCGCCACATTAGCAATTCCTCTGAATCGGTTGTTACGGAAAAATGTAGAGTTTAATTTTAATGAAGACTGTGTAGGTTCATTCAATGCACTCAAAGAATATCTTATAAGTCCTAGAATCTTACAGTTTCCGAACTTCGATGAAGAGTTCATCTTGCGAACAGATGCATCAGGATTTGCTTTAGGCGCGGTGTTATCGAATTTCGATGACAGACCCATTGCTTATGCGAGCAAAACTCTTAATAATGCAGAAAAAAATTACAGCACTATTGAAAAAGAATTACTTGATATAGTATGGGCAGTCAAACATTACAGACCATACCTATTCGGAAGACGCTTCAAAATTATAACGGACCACAGACCATTAGTGTATCTATTTTCGCTGAAAGAACCATCTAGTCGATTAACCAAATTCAGACTGTTACTAGAAGAGTACAGTTTTCGTGTCGAATATTCACCGGGAAAAGATAACTGCACAGCAGATGCTCTGAGTAGGATAACAATTAATTCCGAAGACTTCGAAGAACTACACGTTTGAAAATATAATATTAGGCCCAAACAATATTTTGGGTTATGTTCCAGAGGATAATTGTCTAATATTAAATCGGTCCAAGATTAGCACTATTGCCCGATCGACATCATTCGACAGAATGTTAGGTCTGGTAGGACCTCTAGATGAGTCAGAGACTGGATCAAAATATATCCTAACCCTACAAGACGAACTCACAAAATTCGTCGAGGCAATACCACTCCCAAATAAGGAAGCCACCTCAGTAGCCAAGGGACTAGTAGAATCTTTCATTCTAAAGTATGGAGTTCCAGGGGCTATAGCATCTGATCAAGGAACAGAATTCATAAATAAAATGTTCAAGGATGTATGCAAATTGTTAAAAATAGAACAATTGCAATTCACGGCTTACCATCACGAAAGCATCGGAGCACTAGAAAATTCTGATAAGGTTTTAGGAGCATATCTTAGAAACTATGTAGCAGAAAAGCATACAGATTGGAGCGAATGGCTACCCTATTATGTTTTCTGTTATAATACGTCAGTGCACTCGGAAACAGGTTTCACGCCATTTGAATTAGTATTTGGAAAACAATGCAACCTACCGTCAAATCTAATCAGAAACGTGGATCCAGTGTCCAGGATTACATAACAGATCAAAAGAATAAATTACAGATTGCTCACAGGGATGCTAGGGATACTTTATTAGAAAAGAAAATCATACGGAAGAATAGGTATGATACAGATGTTAGGGCGAAGGTTTCAAATTTTGAAGCAGAGAGTTTGGTTCTACTGAGAAATGAGAACAGGAAGAAGCTAGATCCAATATATACTGGACCATATGAGGTCATATCCCAAAATGGGGTGAATTGTGAAATAAAATATGAAAACAAGAAAATCAATGTCCATAAGAACCGATTAAAACCATTCTTTGTATATGGTATATCTTAATGATATGAATTTATATGACTAAAGAAATATATGAATAAGTAGTATTAAGATAATTGTAAAGATAATACAATAAAGAGAGTTATGTTATTATATAAGCATTATATTGCTAAATAGTAGTAAAATAAATATATAATTAGTATGTACATGTAAACACGATAATAAAGAGAATTATATTATAAGAATCATACGAATTAAGATAAATGTGTAAATTGTAAGAGAAAATAAATAAATGTATAAATAAGGGAAAATAAATAGTTAATACCATGATAAATATGTAAAGAGAATAGTAACTACCAAGTTGAATATGTAAATAAAAGAGAAAAACAAAAAAAATATGTATATATATAATAACGATATTAATAAGAGATAGGTTAAACGTACATATTATTACAGTCCTTGATTATCTGCTTGAAGGTAAAGTGATGGACCCCAAGATACATCAGTTATTCTTTGCTGACGATGGAGCCATCATAAGTGAGGATCCTACATCCCTGCAACGAGCACTTGATGTGTGGGTGGACGTTTTGGAGGGAAATGGGTATCGCATTAGTTCAAAAAAGACAGAGTACTTGTGCTGCCCGTTGTCTGATCCAATCACGCCTATTCCAGACATTTATTTGAATGGAACAGTGCTTCCCAAGTGCGAAAAGTTCAAATATCTGGGATCTATGATCAATAGCAAAGCAACTTATGATAACGACATCAATCATCGTGTAAGCGTAGGGTGGATGAAGTGGCGAGAAAATTCCGCTATCTTCTGTGACAGAAAAAGGCCCCCTAAGTTGAAAGGAAGGCTCTACACCGCAGTTGTACGTCCAGCGCTCACATACGGTTCACAATGTTGGACGATGTACAAAAAGTATGAGAGTAAATTAACGGCAGCTGAGATGAAGATGCTTCGCATGACAGCAGGAGTGACAAAGCTTGATCGAATAAGAAGTTCGAAGATCCGTGGAAGCTTTCACATCAAGGAAACCATCGTACCCAAATTAGAGCGCGACCGGCTCAGCTGGTATTGCCACGTTCAAAGAAGAGATCATTTGAACCCTGTAAAAAAGGCAATATCTATGCACGTTCCAAAGACATCGCGATGTAGGAAAGGCAGGCCTATAAACGCCTGGATCAGACAAATGCGACGACATCGGCATTTCATTGGCCTCAGTAACCGAGTGATCCAAAATCGGCAGGCCTGCCGATATTTTCTGAGGTCAAATAGGCGAACCCCACAGGCGGATCAGTAGAAATGCAGTGAAGTGGGAGGGCTGTGATCCCTTGTTTTCGGATCATAGCCTCGCTGATAAAAGGAAGAAGAAGAAGGTTAAACATACAAAAATAAATATTATAATGATGTAAAAATAATAATTTGAATTAACCCTTAAAATGTAAGATTTAAGTAGAAATAAGTGGAGGGCCCACCACAAAAGAAAATTTATTTGATATAAGTAGTAAAAAAAAAAAACAGTGTGCTTATAAGTAAAGATTCCAAAAATCCAAAATGTAAAAGAAAATGTATTATATATGTGAAAATTTCAAAAGCAAAAATGTACTACACATGTGAAGATTCCAATAGTATTTTTACAAACACATATCCCCAGTGATAGCGGTCGCTCCACTAATAACAAAAATATGCCGAATGGGCAATACCGAGTTAAAGCGTGAGTTGAGTGACATCGGTCACTCAACTAATAATATGGAATATGCCTGAGGCAATATAGGGTTGAATGTGCGAAGTATGGAATTTAGGTAAGAACGAATGTATTGTAAATTAGTATATAAGACAAATGAATTTTTTAATAAAATCACTTCTGATCTAGAAGCCAAAGGAAAACCTCTGAGTTCATTTACAGCAACTCGCTAAAAACCGAGGTTTTCCATCCCCAATCACGACGCCTTGAGGGAGCAAGTAATTGCTCCAAGGTTTGAGTCGAAAGGCGTAATAGACAGGACGAGTCGTGGGGATTTCTACAGAGAAAGGAACGACTAGTGTAACCTGGAAGAGGGTAAAACCTCACAAGTGGAGTGGTGTATGTTTCTTAGCACGACTTTAAATCCTCTTTCTTCTTTTGGTCTAAATGTGAAGTATTTTGTGTCATTTTTTCGTATCATTTTTATTATAGCCGTGTCGTGAGTCGAATTGGAGGGCTGTATTCGGATTTCATTGTTCTTTAGTACTTTCAATTCAAAATTGTCTTTTGCAACTTCGTTAAGCGTTGTTTAGTATTTTAATGCATTCAACACTTTGCACGTAAATCGGAGGTGGTTTGCTGGGTCTCTTAAATTGCGTTTTGTTAGGTTGGTTAATTTTTTCGGTAGTTTCGTTTTTTGTATTATTGTAGTCGATGTCTTCGTCCACGCTGAGGATGTCGAAACGATTTGACGAGCTTAACTCCTTGGGTTTGCTTAACCAGTAGTTCAAAGTTGGTTGGTTTTTTGTTTTAAGTTTCTTTTGGTTGTTGTTGTCTGTTATTTTGATTGGGGATGATCTGTCTCTTTTTTGCCTTGAAGGATTGCGTTCGTCAATATTTGTCATGGTATCAGTGGCGATAATGGGTTTGGGAATTGTTCGGTTTTGTGAATGATTTGTATTTTTGAGGTCCATATGGGCAGAAGTAGGGGTCTTTGGAGTTTCAGTACTTGCACGGTTAATTGATGTTTTGATGTTGCTGTTGCTTGGTTTTTGTGTTTCATTCATCGAAGTTGTTATAAATGGTATCGTTTTTGTTTGTCCTATATGTGTCATAGTTGATGCAGTACTTCCTGAGGCATGTGTTGTTATGACGCTAGTAGATGTCGAGGTTTGGGGTCATCATTGTGATGAAGTTATCGTGGACATGGAGATCCGGGAATGCGTTAAGATCGCGATCGTAGAACACTCATCGAATTTGCAGTACAAGCCTAGGAGTATGCAATTGGATAAATGTATCTTTTTCAAGCTTTTTTAGAGGTTTTTCGCTGTGTTTAGCGTAGGTCCAAAAACTTAGCTTGTGCAGCTTTTAGTACTGAGAAGTACTGATATTTTCGGTGTTGTACACCTTCCACAAAGAGCTTTGCGCCAAATCAGCTGTCACTGAAGAATATGGTATTGTTGGAGTTTGATAATTTACCTATATACTACAAGATCGGCAACCACTGGATGAGAACTTTAGTATCCAGCGGTGCGCGAACCAAACGTTATGTGTTTGGCATATGCTCTCTATTTTAAGTATGAATTTATAGTGAGAAAAATTAAGTTTGATCTAGCACTGGTTTAAAACACAGCCTTATAACTGGGCAGAGTTACCGGAACGAGGAAATTTTTTAGGGATAGGTTAGGTTAGGTTAGGTTGGCTGTCCACACGAGAGTGCAGACACACTTAGACCAGTGAAGGTCCTTTGTGATACCATGGATCAACCCATTTGGCCACTCAGGTACTAACAAAACCAACCGGGGCTTTTGACAAAGCGATGGATGCTCATGACGTCCAAGGACGCCAGATCGCAGAGGTCGTCAAGGAAGGGGGACCCTAGATTGAGCATTCTTTTATGCGACAGGGCTGGACATGTGCATAGGAGGTGAAGGATGGTTTCCTCCTCCTCCTAGTCCCTACAGCTCATGCAGAAGTCGTTGGAGAAGAGACCAAGTATTCTGGCGTGTTGGCCTGTAAGACAGTGTCCAGTGAGAACACCGACAACGCAGCTGATTTGTGTACGCTTTAGCTTGATCAGGTCGGCACTACGGTTTTGATCCAGCTTAGGCCAGATCTGTCTCGAAATGTGACACGTTGAGCCGTTTCCCCATCTGAGGTTGGTCGTGCTAATAGCGTTCAGCTTTAGTAGATACTTACATGTAGCGAGGGGCATACCCAGGGCTTGCCTTTCAGGCAAAATCCTTAGAGTGGTACCCTGTCTGGCGAGGTCGTCAGCCCTGCAGTTACCTGGAATGTCTCTATGGCCCGGCACCCAGCATAGGTGAATGTTGAACTGCTCTGTCATCTCCATAAGAGATAGACGACCGTTTAAGGCAGCCTTTGAAGTGAAGGAGAACGATTCCAGGGACTTGATTGCCGCTTGGCTGTCAGTGAAAATGCTAATATCCTTGACAGATAATACATTACATTTCAGCCAGGACAGGGCTTCCTTAATCGCCATGATTTCGGCCTGGAAAACGCTACAATGATCAGGGAGGCGGAAAGAGATGTTCAGATTGAGCTGTTCGGAGAAAACACCACAACCCACCCCACCCTCCGTCTTAGATCCATCTGTAAAGAAGTGAACCGAACTACCATCGACAGGGGGGGGGGGGGGGGGTGTCCCATACATCCCGGTTAGGGATGCTCGTACGGAGTTACGGTCAAATCTCAGTTTCGGCGGGGTGTAGTCCGTGTTTTCGTGTTTGAAGTTGAGAAGATCAAGGATCGAGGAGTGGCCCAAGCGATAGCTAGACCACTGAGAGGAGGCTTTTAGGCGGATGGCCGCACAGGCAGCCATATGTTTGCCGAAAATATCTAAAGGTAGCAGGTTGAACAAAATGTCCAGTACTGCGGAGGGAGTAGTTCTCAGTGCACCACTGATGCAGATGCATGCAGATCTTTGCACCTTAGCTAGTTGAGTGAGGTGGACAGCCCTATCGAGAGCGGGCCACCATACGATCACGCCGTATAGTAGTATAGGCCTGATAACGGACACGTATAGCCAATGAGTGATTTGAGGTTTGATACCCCAGCTCCTACCTATAGCCTTTTTACAGGAATAGAGAGCTACATTAGCTTTCTTGACGCGCTCTAGTAGATTGGCCTTCCAGCTCAATTTCCTATCCAAAATAAGACCCAGATATTTTGCGTTTTCAGAGAAGGTGAGACTGGTTCCATTTATCATAGGAGGGTCTATGAGGGGAACTTTATATTTCCTCGTGAAGAGAACGAGATCCTTTTTATGGGGGTTAAACCCCAGTCCACAATTGGAGGCCCATTTGGTGAGCCGAAGGAGAGCAAATTGGAGGATATCCCTGAGAGTGTCCGGGTGTTTACCGGAGGCAGCAATAGCAATGTCATCAGCATAGGCGATCACTCTACAACCTGACGTATCCAGGTCCAACAGTAGTTCATTAACTACCAGGTTCCACAGAAGAGGTGACAAGACTCCACCTTGAGGTGTACCGCAGCGAGCAATTCTTCTGGCCGATGCTCCGCCCAGCTGTGTGTTAATAATCCTGCATGTAAGCAATTGATTGATCAACACTCCGAGCGAGGTATCCACTTTCAGATTTACAAGTGCGTCGGTAATTGCCTTTGGTTTGACATTGTTAAAAGCTCCCTCAATGTCAAGGAAAGCCACCATGGTGTTTTCTTTGATGCTCAATGTTTTTTTGATGGTGCGCACAAGCGAATGTATGGCAGTCTCAACCGATTTGCCTTTGCAGTACGCATGTTGGGACGGCGAGAGTAGAGCTGGGCTAATACTTTCCCGAAGATGGACATCAATTAATCTTTCTAACGTTTTGAGTAGAAAGGACGATAGACTGATAGGTCGGAGATCATTTGGTTCCACGTGCGAGCTCTTTCCTGCGAGACGGAAGACAGTTTATAGGAGTCCCAGTCGGCCGTCTCACGGGAGCTTTTAGCAGTATTAAAAAGGAGCCTACTGTCTTTCCTAAGAGCACTGAGATTTGCATTCCACCAGGGAGGTTTCATTTTACCTCGAAGTTTGCGGAGTGGCCAGGCCTCGGCCATGGCACCATTTAGTGCCGATGTTAGGGTGTTGACTAAATCGTCGAGGTCTTCAGTGCAAGAAGGTTCAGTAGGCAGATTGGAGATAAACGTTAATAAACGCTTCCTATAAAGGGACCAGTTGGTTTTCTTATAATTTCTAAAAGCCTTCTGGTCAGGCAGATAGTCATCAAGACTAAATTGGAGGTAACGGTGGTCTGAAAAAGATTGCTCATCAGAGACTCCCCAGTCCCTAACTGAGTTATATAAATGATCAGAGACAAGAGTGATGTCCAGGACTTCTTGTCGGTTACCAGTAATGAAGGTCGGTTTGGACACCCTGTTACAGATTAACAGTTTAGTACTAAGGATAAAGTCAAAACGTTGCTCACCTCTTACATTTATGTCGGAACTGCCCCAGATTGAGTGATGGGCATTCGCATTATAGCCAAAGATGAGACCAGTGTTTCGGCTCTCTGCTACAGCAATCAAGCTCCCCAAGATGTCCGGGGGGAGTGGGCCCACAAGATCGTGATCTAAATAAGCTGATACCAGCCAGTAATTTCTTGATCGCAATTCCAAGTTGGTAGCGGACTATGTCTTGATTGCTGAAATTAGCGAGTAAAAGAATGTTTAGATGGGTCTTCGCAAGGATACAGGATCTCGGTTTACCTTCCTTTCTTGCGTAGATTAATTTGTAGTTTGGAGTCTTGAGTCCACAAACCCGGTTTCCAACAACCCATGGTTCCTGGATCAAGACTAAGTCTTCCCCGTATTTGCTGAGCCGGAGAATGAGGGAAGCCGAAGCCATGATGGAGTGATGCCGGTTTTTAGGGATAAAAATTTCATAAAAAAATAAATAAAAAATCATGTAAAATTTTTGAGAAAAATGCATTTTAAGTAAAAAAAATGGAACAACACATTTTCATTATTTTAAGTTTAAGGAGCCATTACTTTTTTGTAGCTGCACAGGTGTACCCAATGTGTTTGAAACTTGTATGCGCTACTAAATTGTCTTTCTAAAATATATAATATATAATTTATATATATATATTTGTACCTATAATAGTTTAGAAGTTATAGCGCTTAAGGTGGTTACACTTCCAAATAAGAGGTCACCCACTTTGATGAGCTATAACTTGAAATGTGGTGAGAATAGACCCCCTCTGCCGTACAATTTTTTGTTCGGCGGAACTTCAGGTATCTCCTCTTAAAGGATTATACTGCTTAACTGGGACACCCTGTATGTGTTGGTCCTTGAGTCGAGAAGTATGTGGGTCTCACATCGTTAATACAGTGCTCCACATTTTTCCGTCTTCGACACTCGTTCGTGTTGTGTGTCCTCGTTTTACAATTATGGCAATAGTCGTTTGTATGTCATTGGTTAAAGCCTTGTCTAGGTGCCGCGAGTTTTTCCTCCTCCATAATGATATCAATAGCTGTGTCGAGGTCATCACATCTCGCATTTTTAACAAGAAGCTTTAGCTGGTGTACGAGCACATTGCAAAAACTGCTTAGGATCACTTTTTCATTTAAAAGACGGATGGCTTTGTTCGCAGAGGCGTCCTGTGTGGAAGCGGTCGCATTGTTCAGTTCATCGAGCAATGCGTGCGCTCATTGTACTTCTGCTGGAATTGGAAAATCTCAGTCTGTATAAGTGGTATACACCTGGATTTCCTAAAACTCTTGATTAGTGCGTCTTTTAGTTCCGGCCATGCATTGTAATCACTATATCTTACGACAGTGTTGTATGCTCTGCCCATTAACTTTGACTTCACTATATCAATGAGTTCCAACTTTTTTAGGCGGAAGAGTACCGGCGACTCTGGGATTGGGTAGATTTTTGTTCTTAGTCTTTGACTGCCCGACCATTGAACCTGATGCTGTGGTTTCGGAAATTGTTTCTAAAGTTAAGGAATCAGTTGGTGTTCTTCTTACCTTTTTACCAGATCTGAGGAATATGTTTAGGTTAATACCCGACATACATCATCGTATGAACACGCGAAAACAATACAAAATCAAGGAGTAAGTAGACCGGTTCACCCCGGCTTGGCGACTTCTTCCTTCCTTCTAGTATCGGCTTTCCTCTGTGATGTGCTGGACTACTCGTATGTAGTTCACTGATTTTCACTGATTGATTTTATTGTATTTTATTTTCTCTTCACTTCTTCAAATGTTGTGTTTTATTTACTCTTCACTGATTTTAGCGATTTTTATTTTTCACTGAATGTTTCGTTTTGAGCCCACGGAACAGCTTTAGCGTAAGAGATAGAACTTTTAGAATTAGAACTTGAAGCTTGTAACTTGAAACTTAGAATTTGGAAAGAGAAACAAAAAATATATAAAAATTATACGGGACTCTGGGCAGATGCTTTGTCCTAGAGATCCCACCGCTGCCACCAATGTTGTATTTGCCGGTACAACAACGCGAACTTTGAAATTGAGAGCAATACCGATACCACTTTGAAAATGTAAGAAACGAAATATTCTTTTAGCGTAACCTACGCTTCTGCAGCCAGCAATACACTCCTTGTTCGCGTCACAGTTCATATCTGTAATACTCTCTTGCAGTGCCTACTACCAATATTCGCATCGGATCAAGTCCGTAATGCGATATGGGAAACACATGTTTTGCTTTTCGTTGTTCCTTACGCAACGCTTGGGTGGCATAATTCTGTGACATACACGAAAGGTAATGTGAGTATTGAAGTGACCTCGATTGTGAATCGGGTATCGAGTCACTTCTGCGACACACATGCTTCGCTTTCAGAGGATAAAGCGAACATAGTGGATATTGAATATAGAACGTAGAGTGACCAATGTCACTGTGTCATGAAGGAATGCATGTGTGGTCTTTGATTTCGGTGCCGTTGTGTCAAGAAGGTTCGGGTGCCCCTGTGTTACGAAGAAATGTGTGTTTTGGGCACAACAAAGTCGATGTAGTGTTGAAAATTGTTCAAAGAACGTTTTATTAATTAGTGTACAATGAGCTACTACCTGTGTAAACTGAGACTTTATCTGTTTTAAATGTACCTGATAGAAGTATGATTGATGTTCATGTTTCTGATTTATGCCTTTAGTTTTCAGATTGGTGTGAATTGGAACTGCTGCTGGAAATTCTGTGGCGGAAATTTTTTTTTACAAATCTGGGACCAGACCACCACTTCGAGTTGTTGATCAGCTCTTTGGGTGAAAGTCCTCGTGAGCGGAGATCTGCTGGATTGCCTTTTGATGCGGCGTGTCTCCACATCTTTTGACTGGTGAGGGTCTGGATCTCAGCCACTCGATTGGCTACAAAGGTTGTTCTTATTAACGGATTCCCCTTTATCCATGCTAAAGCGATCATTAAGTCGCACCATGCGAAGACTTCAGGATTGGTGAATTGCATTGCTCACGATATGAGACGCAAAAGCTTTGCTAACAGAAGCGCTGCGCATAGTTATAATCGTGGTAATGAAACGCATTTCACTCAGGCAACTCTTGTTTTGAACGCTAGGATGTTAATATGTTCCTTACCATTTTCCATTACTCGAGCATATACTACGGCTGCATATGCCTTCTCCGAGGCTTCGCTGAAGCCATGTAGTTGTACCTTAGCTGAGTCTTCATATTGTATCCAACGCGTTATTTGCATGTCCTCAAGAGCACTTGAAGCCATAGTTGCTGCAAAATAAGTTTTGCCTTGACAATGCAAGATGAAATCCACCCGAGGGGATCGAATAAATGGGCAATATCTGCTAAAACGGAGCTTTTAGTGTATGCCTTCACTACAGGTAAATTAGTTTTAAATTTAAATACGTCTTGTGCTGGGTTCCATCGGATTCCGAGGGTCTTGGTGGTATCGGTCGAGCCAAAGCTTAGTGGAAGATTGAACTCCCTTTCATTTTCAGGTATAATACCTTTTCAGAGTTACTTGCCCACTTTCTAAGAGGAAATCCAGCCGACTTCAAGGTCTCCAGAACGTCTCTTTGAAACGTAATCGCTTCGGATTCATTGTCTGCCCCATAAATCAGGTCATCCACGTAGAATCCTTCTGTGATTCCCTTGGTAACGTGAGGATACGATTTATGGGCATCCGCTGCAAGACTCGCACTGCCAAGTAAGGCGCTGATGCAGTGCCAAAGATGACGGTCTTTAGAAAGAAGGTTTTTAAATGGTCTGTGGGATTGGTTTCCCACAAAATTAGCTCATAAGGGGTATCGACAGGTGCCATCCACACCTGTCAGTACATCATACTGATGTCCGCAACAAATACCACATTATATTTTCTCCTCCTTGCAATCAGCTCTATAATATCTGCCTGTAAACGTGGTCCAACCATTAAATTGTCGCTCAATGATTCGCCATTTGATGATTTGCGTGAGGCATCGAACACAACGCACAATTTCGTTGTACTACTCGACTCTTTAATGACCGCATGATGTAGAAGGAAGTAATGCTGTGTTACAGAGATTCGCATATCTTTTGTTACTTTTTCCATATGACCAAGGGTAATGTATTCCTGAATGCAGTCGGTATATGCCTTCTTTAATTTTTTATCTGCTGTGAGCCGTGTTTCTATTTGAAAGAATCTGGCCATAGCCGGCCTTAGAGAATTGCCAAGGTTTGGGCGAATATTGTTTTTGAAGGGTAGTTATACTATTTTGGAAATGTTATTCACATTTTTTCTCTTCCTGGGTTAACCTTCTATCCTCAAAATCTTCCTCCAATTCCAAAATCTTTTCAAAATGAGCGATCTGCAAGGGGTAGGTTGACAAGATGTGTCCAGACTTTAGTTTGCAACTGGTGCGCTGGCAGCATTGATGTCAGTTGGTTGAATACAAATGCTTTGACTCCGAGTGAGAATGTTGAGCTCGTCAATGAGAAGAAGTGGATTGTATATCCATAGGTCGCTGGCTTGTATCCGGCTAACCGACAAGAGGTCTGTTGGGAGTTGGAAAGGGCTACGGAGGCATCTTTGGTGTAGGTGTGGAAGACGGTAGCACGCTCGTGGTTGCTCGGCTTAAGCTCGTCGGACGGGGAAGTTCTTGTCAACCCCACCATACACCCCCTACTCACCAAACATTTTATATAGTGCCAAAAAAAAAATTAAGATAGAAAAGAAAGCTACGTTAAATTCACATCGGACGGACAAAAAAAGAATAGGATAGAAAGGATGAAAAGAAAATTCCCTTGAACCTATGCCCTTAGTAGGGAGAAAATCGGGAAAAAAACACGCGTTACTAAGCCTATACTAAACCTGAACTAAGCCAATACTAACCTAACGACTTAAGCTAACCCCTAAGCTACCCCCTTATCACTAACTTAATCTATCTATCGCAACTCTTCCTTCCCGGAGTCCCTCCCTTCCCAAGGTTCACCAAGAATCCGAGGCATGCCTGATGTTGGTGGCAAAGGTTGGCCTGCCCACCCCTTCATGCTTGAAAGCACGAACCAATGCCATCTCCCTGGCCAGAAACGGTGGGAAATGGCCCCCCAAAGTACCTTCCAGTCAAAACCACTAAGCGTTCGTAGTAGAGAAGTGTCGGTCAAAGGTCAGGTCATATTGTCAGCGTTTGTGGTCGTCCTGTCACGTCATCGTTCTTCTAATAGAGATCGGCTGGTCCATTGTCCACACACCAGTCGCTAAAGGAATCTAAAGGTGCATCTTCATCACCAAAACTCAATGTTAGCACAAAATTTATTTATATATATAAGCTTTTCCAGCTTTAATATCATAATCTTAACCTAACCAATTAATTCACAGATTATATATAGATAATGTTTAATTCAAAAAAATAAATAAAAATAAAACAAGAGAAAGATATACATATGTATCTTAAGGATAATTATAAGGAAAATACTATGAAAAAAAAGGATAGTTCTGTATTTAGAGTGTATGTGACCTCTAAATATACAGAGGTCATAAAAAAATACTAAGTTGTAAGTACTTACGGTTTTGCGATCCCCGTCGTCCTGCCGGCAGCACAAGAAGGATGGAAGTTTGGGGCAAGATCCACTGTGAACCCGTTTTTTTGTAAAGCACTTTAAAAACAGAACTATTTTAAATCTTAACCCTAACCTTATTCACTACTTTACGTTATTTGAAAAACACAAAAGGAAAAATTCAAAATTCAATTGGAAATTAAAAAAAAAAATTAAACTTCGTTTTATAACCCGAGCAAATATGTGCTCATCTTTGGGTTCTAGATCAACTGAACTGCACAAATGATCAATCGTTCGCACTAAAAAAAAACAAACTGCTTCTGTCCCTCGGAGCACCCCCTTTCGGTGGGCGGAAACCAGACAGGGTCACCTTGTTTTTGGTTATATGTATGTATATAAGTGTGTGTGGGGTGGCACCCTGTCTTGCTGTCGGGCTTATCGCGCCCGATGCTTGCGCCCAAGGTGGGCTCACTATTCTAGATGTATATATGGGTATATCTGGCATCGGGATTCCACTATATATATATATATATAATTTGTCCCCTCAGAATTATAGCCTTGTCTATGGTTCTACCTCACGCTCCACGCCTGGCTATGGTACATACGTACATACATGTAAAAAAAATGGCAGAGGCCTGAACTACCCCCGTAGGGTTACACTCGCTCAACGCCTCTGTAACGTCGATTTTCTATATCGAATATACTATATATATATGTATATGCCTATAGCTGGGGTTGACTTTATACGCCTCCGTCGAAGTATCAGCCCCAATTAATTAAAATTGGCCCAAATATAGCAAACACTATCAGAAAAAAAAACCAACTCTGCAGTGCATTGACCTATGTCTAGCTTCAGATCAGCTGTTCACGTAGGTCCGGGTACGAATACCTATGTGGTCGATGCACTTTGCCTTCCTTCCCTTTGTTCTCCTAATTCTCGTTCCCCTGCGTACTCTTTGTCTCACTCATTTTTCTTTGTTCTGTCTGATTTTTCTTTGTTCTATTTCTGTAGCTATTTCTCTTCTTGTCGTCCTTTTCTAATCTTTTCTGTCTCTCTCTCTCTGGAAAGAGAGTAGAATATCACTCTCTTTTCCATATATGTACGTCAAGCTAAGGTTTTTTCAGAGTAATGGAAAGAGAGTAGAGTATCTCTCTTCTTTCCAGTTCTACGTCAATATGCTCTACATAATGTTGACATTGCGTCATCATGGACCTGGGATGCTACGCTAAAAGAGGTCCCCGTAACAGGTCTTATAACTTCCACCCTACGAGTAGTTCCAATGAAACTTCGCTTTTAGTTGGTAATGTAAATTAGCAAAGGTTGCAGATTTAATATTCTTCTTCTTCCTTTTATCAGCGAGGCTATGATCCGAAAACAAGGGATCACAACCCTCCCACTTCAGCGCATTTCCACTGATCCACCTGTGGGGTTCGCCTATTTGACCTCAGAAAAATCGGCAGGCCTGCCAATTTTGGATCACTCGGTTACTGAGGCCAATGAAATGCCAATGTTGTCGCATTTGTCTGATCCAGGCGTTTATAGGCCTGCCTTTCCTACATCGCGATGTCTTTGGAACGTGCATTGATATTGCCTTTTTAACAGGGTTCAAATGATCTCTTCTTTGAACGTGGCAATACCAGCTGAGCCGATCGCGCTCTATTTTTTGTACGATGGTTTCCTTGATGTGAAAGCTTCCACGGATCTTCGAACTTCTTATTCGATCAAGCTTTGTCACTCCTGCTTTCATGCCAAGCATCTTCATCTCAGCTGCCGTTAATTTACTCTCATACTTTTTGTACATCGTCCAACATTGTGAACCGTATGTGAGCGCTGGACGTACAACTGCGGTGTAGAGCCTTCCTTTCAACTTAGGGGACATTTTTCTGTCACAGAAGATAGCGGAATTTTCTCGCCACTTCATCCACCGTACGCTTACGCGATGATTGATGTCGTCATCGCAAGTTGCTTTGGTATTGATCATAGATCCCAGATATTTGAACTTTTCGCACTTGGGAAGCACTGTTCCATTCAAATAAATGTCGGGAATAGGCCTGAGTGGATTAGAGAACGGGCAGCACAAGTACTCTGTCTTTTTTGAACTAATGCGATACCCATTTCCCTCCAGAACGTCCACCCACACATCAAGTGCTCGTTGCAGGGATGTAGGATCCTCACTTATGATGGCTCCATCGTCAGCAAAGAATAACTGATGTACCTTGGGGTCCATCACTTTACCTTCAAGCAGATAATCAAGGACTGTAATAAAGAGCAAAGGACTTAAAACGCTTCCCTGGTGCACCCCGACTTTGATTGGGAACTCTTCGGTTACTCAAGCGGGGCATCTTACTCTTGTCTTTGCTCCTTCGTACATGTCCATGATTATCTGTACATAGGTTTCTGGAACCCCTCGATGTCTTAGCGCGACCCATATCAAATCTCGTGGTTGTCTGTCGAATGCCTTTTCAAAGACAACCAATACAATATGCAAATCCCTTAATGAATCACGATGTTTTCCCATTATGATCCTTATAATCCTTTGGATTGCATCTGTGGTTGATTTACCCGAGACAAACCCGCACTGATCATCGGATAGCCGTATTATTTTTCACAGTCGGCCATCTAATACCCGCTCAACGATCTTCATGGTGTGTGACATCAGCTTGATCAAACGGTAGCTATCACCCTTCCCTTTGCATACAGGGAGAAGGTAACTTTCCCTCCATTCATTCGGCATTGGATCACCTCTCACAAATTTGAAGATGAGAATTCTGAGCCATCTGAACCCGATGTCTTCCATCTTTTTCCAGAACTCAGAGGGCATCTCGTCTGGCCCAACCGCTTTTCGTTTTTTGGAGTATTTGACCGCCTCACTAACTTCTTCGACTGTAATGTCGGGTATTTCTTCACAGTTAGGGGCGGCTCTTGGAAAGTATAGCCGGGGAAACTGTTCATTTAAAAGCTCTTCACAATACTGCCGCCACCTCTGCAGAATTTTGTCGTCATCCACAAGAAGCTGGCCATGAGCATTGCTAATGAACTTTGGCGAACGAATCTCCTGAGCATTCATCCTTCTTTGGGCGGCTATTTTGAAGATAGTGGCGCTCTTGTTCATATTGTGTCTTCGCAGCTCCTGGATAGCCTGGTTTGCATCAGCAACCGGGGAAGATAGATGATGATTTTCCCGACATGTCCATTCAAATCTCCTCCAACAAACAGAAACTCTTCCTTTGGGATTTTCTTAAGGAGATTGTGGAAATTTACCCAAAATGCATCTTTATCTCTCTGATTGCACCCATTTTCGGGAGCATATGCACTGACAATATTCCACACCTCTCCTTGTATTACTAGTTTGGGAGACATCAAACGGTCACTGGACTTCGAAATGCTCAAGACGTTTCCAAGTAGCTCTGCCGCAAGGATGATACCGATTCCGTTCTTAGCCTTTTCCGTTCCGTAGTAGAACATCTTGTAATCTTTTGTTCTAACGTCCAAGAAACGCGCCCGATTTCCGGTGTTTTTCCATTTCGTCTCTTGGACACACAAGATGTCCACCCGCCTTATATTCATCATTTCTTCCAGCACGTAACTTCGACCGGTCATGCTTCCAACGTTCCAACTCGCGACCGTGGCGAGGTCACGATCAGTAGTGGCGTTTTCGGTTAACCAGTCCGCAATTACGCCCTTTTGTTGGACCCCAAATAAAAGTTTCGATGGGGTTTGGTGGGTTGTACTGTTAAGGGCGAATTCGACTTCGCTTAACTTACTAACCCAATCGGAGTTATGACTCGATTAGTTCTTTCGACCTGCCCATTAGCTTGGGAAGATCCTACCGCTACGTTTATGTGATTTATACCATATTTCGTTCTAAGAGGAACTCGATGAATTCAAATGTTGTGAAACACGAACCTCGGTCGGATATTATTCTTGAAGGTCTACTATAATACTCGAAGTATTTTTTCAGTGACGAAATTACTTTTTTGAACTGGTAGAGTTCACCGCGTAAAGCTTAACGAATTTAGTGAATGCATCAATTACTATAAGGATGTGCTTGTGTTTGGACTTAATAGCCGGGAACATGAACCTCGGTCGGATATTATTCTTGAAGGTCTACTATAATACTCGAAATATTTTTTCAGTGACGAGATTACTGCCTTTGAACTCGTACAGTTCACCGGGTAAAGCTCTAAGAATTTAGTGAATACATCAATTACTACAAGGATGTGTTTGCGTTTGAACTTAATAGCTGGGAGCGGTCTCAGGTGATCGACATGTATGGTGTCGAATTGAACTGTTTTTTCTGGAATACTGCATAGATTTCTCTGGTTGGACCTAGCAGGTGCTGAGTACAGTATGCACTTTAAGTAATTGTTGATGTGCTTTTCGATTTTTGTTTTCATCTCCGGAAACCAGTAGCGATTTCTCATTTGATTGTGACACTTAGAAACTCCTAGATGGCCAATAACTTGGTGAGTGCATCTAATAATATTTTCTTCAATTTCATTTGGAACATAAAAGCACAGATAATAAACTTACCCAGATGTCGCATCCCCATACAAAAAAATGTTGATCTTTTCTGCGAAGAGCAAACAACGATGGGCAAACAAAAAGCTTTTCTGCTTCACAAAAAAAAAAACCGAAAATAAATTTTCTGTGCGAAAAGCTTTTTCTTTTGCTTTGCGAAGCGTAGAGTTTGTGACATACCCACAGCGAAATATATTTTTTGTTTTGTATTCTCGTATTTTTTGTCCTGGACTGCGACTTTGGCACGGTGAGGAACAGACAGAGCAGAAATATACCTACATATGTATGTATACCTACAAACGTACATTAAATTAGGGTAAGTTCAGATCAGGAATAATTTTCGTGCGATCTGCGATGATGTTAAGAGTTTGTAGGTACGGTACAAAAAATGTAAATAGTAGGTACTGCAAGTATTGTAGGCTAACTTTATTTTACTTTACTTTGTTCATACATATGTATGTAGGTATGTACATATTATAAGATTTAGGCTGAGACAAATAATTGTGTTTATTTATTTCCTAATTGTTTGAATACATCTGTCTTTTACAAACCCTAGTGGTGCTCCTAATCTCATTTACAGTATGTTTGATGTTTGGTCCTTACATTTTACATAAAAGAAGAGGTCTGATAAGTAGCATAGCCACTCTTTTATTATTTTTTTGTTCATGCACGTTAAACAATAGGAAACAAAATCAACTCTGCTCTTACCCCACTTTAGTTAAAGGCATTTATGTGAAAATGCATTTCCAAAATATTTTTGTCTTTAGACATTTACATAATACATATTAGAAGTCTGATTTTTAGCTATTCACATTGCCTTAACCCAAGTGGTTTCCAGGGAACACGAACAAGGACGTGGCAGAATATTAACACCCACCACCTCCCTTACCTCACCACCAACTTAGTTTTTTTTTTCAAGTATTCATACATTATATACATATGTAAATATTTATTTTAGTTTACATATTCATTAAATTTTGCAACTTTTTTGTCTTTTGTTTTGGATTCCTTTTCTTGTTTATGCTCTTGTCAATAAACCACCTACAATTTTTCCAAAGCAGAACTACCACAAGGAAATTGACTGTATCAATTTTGTGCGAATAACATTTATTTGTCGTTTCAAACCAATCTGGATAGTGCAAATTTGTTTTTGAGATACATTGATTTACTATATTTTCTCTAAGATTAGATGCAAATGGACATTTCTGAAAGCAAGTGGTAAATACTTGTATATGAAGTTGACATATTTTGAAGTACTTATCTGATGGCCAGACAAGTATTGGATGTTCATTCGAGTGTTCATATTCTTTCAATTTGATCAATATTTCCGCGAGATCGAAATTGTTTTTGTCCTTTATCATTTATTTGACACAGTTCTCACAAACTGCATTCATTTTTTAAAGTGTTTTAAAAAAACAGTAACCTGCAAAATACCTTGTGGCTATGTCATTCATTTCTGTCATTTTTCTTGAAATCGTGTCTTCATCTGGTAATTCTATCGCTAGAATTTCGGATTCACAATATTTGGGTAGATCGAATACGTTTTCATTTTTCTCTTGCTCCTGTGTTAGGACAATCTTTGTTTTATTTTCAGTATTCAACACAGCATTCCAATCTAACTGTAAATATTCAGAATCTTCTTCTTCACAATTGGAAAATTTTGACTTAAACAAAAATTTTAGAGCCGCAATTTTGGCCAGTAGTGAGGCAAATTCAGACGCGTTCGGATTATTTTTATTAAAATTTCTTGCTCTTATTTTTCCAAAAAGGTTTTCAAGTGGATCCTGATTGAACTTGTTAACATATATATAATGTAACTCACAGTAATCATTGAATAATTCTTTTTTTATCATTAAAATACTTTCGATTGTCATAATCAGGCCCTTAAAGCAGAAGGGTTTACATTTTGCATTGATTGGCTGAATTTTTTTAAAATATGATTGCATTTCTTTTAATAATCCAATATTTGCGTCATTTCCAATAAGTGCAGGTCTTCCATTCAATAAATCAAATATTTTATTGATTTTATTTATAAATTCTGCTGTTGGTTGCGCAAACTGTGCAATTTTCTCTGGAAATTTATTCAAGCGCTGTAATGCATTAATTGCGCAAACCACGGATCTGCTAAGTACTTGTGCCGCTAGTTTCACATTCATTTTTTGAAATTCTGTGGGATCTATATGAGCATATTTTAGTTTGGGACACTTTTTTGTGGTATTATTATTATCTTTCTGTATTATAGATGTAATCAATTATTTTCCAGCTTACAACTCCATCCAGAGTTTGTAAGTCTGATCTTAAAAGATTGTTTCTTGTTTCCATACACATTGTTTTCTTTATAAAGAAAGGAACTGTTGTCCTCATCCAGCTTTAATTTATTGTAAGGGCTTCGATTCATAGGGCCTTGGTCACAGCAAATGTCTCTTACGTATAGTCCCGGATTTCTACATATGTCAATACAGTTGTATACTTCAATTTCGAGCTGCTTCGTTGGTATATTGCTTGGACAGGTCACATGACAAATCACTTGTTTATATTTACCACATATACCACGAATCATGAACACGCAAACTGATTTCGCACACAAATCTAATCTTTGATTTTCTCCATAATCAACGAAGCCCTCGATTATGTCTTTATATTTGTTGTATGCTAAATTCGCCTGGATACTCATCTCACCGAATATTAAAATGACTTCTTTGTCTTTTGGTTCCAATGTTAAAACATTTTTTTGTATTTCCTCAAAAACATTTTCGCTTAGACCACGAGATAAACTTTTAAGTTTTATCCATCTATGCAATGAAGCTGGGTGTGGCAAGTGCAATTGCAGCTGATCACGAAGAGAATTATATCCAGGCGACGAGCGGAAAAATATACATTGGCAAATCCACCTTTCTTCTCGGGTAAATTGTCGTTTGCCTCGTGATAAAATGAGTTTGCAAAATGTTTTCGAATTTTTATTTATATCATGTAAGAAATCAATTTTTTCTTCTATTGTTTGCTTTTGATATTCTCTAAGCTGTGCTTTATCTTTTGTTAGCCTGCGGACTTTAATTGCCAGGATATTTCTGAATTTTAGACTTTTTTTTAGCTCTCTCTTTGACGATTTTGTTAATTTGTTTCAGTCTACTTATTTGTTGAATATAAAAAAAAATTATTTTTTGTGTTCGCTTCGCATTTCTTGCATACAGATTCTATGGAATCTATAGATCTGTTGCAGTCTATAAGTGCTGAAACTTCATTTAGTTCATCAATGGATATATCGGTACTCGTTTGCACTTTTAATCTTTTGTGATTAGAGTAGTTTATTTTGGCTTTCTTCGGATCAAAAGCAAGTTCATTGTCATTAGATTCCAAAAACATTTCACTCCTTTTCATAAAAAGTGTAGGAACAGCGTCGTGTTTTAATTTTTTTTTTTTCCAAAAAAAATTCAAATCGAAATGTTTACTACAAATGTATGGCCGTTTATGATTTTCAACATTATCTCGGGATTCTTCTGCCAGTGCTAGCCAGTCATTATATTTCTTAGTTCCCTTTTTAGGAAATCTAAGCAATTTCCTTTCTGGAATTGGGCAGTTGTTGCATTGCAACATACAATAGCGCACTTTATTTGCCACGACATTTCCCCTAAGTCAATTTTTTTTTCGGAACTTTTTTGTAGTACCAAGGTACCTTATCAACCTGAAATAAACTGAAATAATATATTTTACCTCTCCCAGATAAACTCTTCAAATTTTGTGTGTCCAACAGTAAAATATCACTTTTCACTTCGAAAAAATACAATTTAGATATATTTTACCACACCACGGATCTACACAGATCGAAACTTCAGTCAATATAGCCAAATGAAAAGGGAAAATATGAATATATGTACATACATATGTATGTATAAATGAAATTGTGTCTCGCAGTCGCAGGTCGCAGACGGTACAAAGAGTAGCAAAAGAAAAAGCTTTTCGCACAGAAAATTTATTTTCCGTTGTTTTTTCTTTGCGAAGCAGAAAGCTTTTTGTTTCCCCATCGTTGTTTGCTCATCGCAAAAAAAGATCAAAATTTCTTTGTATGGGGATGCGACATCTGGGTAAGTTTATTATCTGTGATAAAAGCATAAATTGTCATGAATGTTCTTCTTGTAAGCAAGGCCATTCTTTAACTCGAAATTCCCACAAGATCCATTCACTTACTTATCACGTATCTTCAAAATATTGGTATCTCTATTCTGAGTTGCTTAAAGCTGAAACTCAATGTCGTGGCCCTACGTGGCCCATGCTTCCGCCACCTCGGTGCTGAATTGTGTAGTTGAAGTTCTGGAACTCTAGGGCCCACCCGGCAGTTCAAGGGTTTACATTTTTCTTATTTAGGGTGATCGTAAGAAAGTGAGACAGCCCGATCCCCAAGAAAGGAAACCCCCTCAACTGCGCCAACTATAGAGGCATCAGTATCCTCATATAAGATCTTTTCTACGATATTGTGTGAACGCCAGAAACCTTTTATGAACAGCCTGATTGGACCCTATCAGTGCGGTTTCAGGCCAGGAAAGTCCACCATCGATCAAATCTTCACACTTCGGCAGATCCTGGAGAAAACCCAAGAAGTCCAAATCGATACTCACCATCTCTTTATTGATTTCAAGGCCACCTATGACAGCATCTATAGAGAAGAGATTTATAAAGCCATGTCTAGTTTTGACATGCCTGCCAAACTTGTTACTCTATGCAGGATGACGATGGAGAACGCTCGCTGCTCCATCGAAGTCGATAACGACCCCAGTGAGACATTTGATGTCAAAAAAAATTTAGACAAGGTGATGCGCTGTCATATGACTTCTTTAATATTGTACTTGAACGGATTGTGCGGAACTCACAAGCCAACACCGGGGGCACAATCTATTGCAAGTCTGTACAACTGCTTGCATACGCCGACGATATAGACATTATCGGAAGAACTCAGCGGGCTGTCACCGGTGCGTTTGCAAGCATTGAGGTGGAAGCGGCCAAAATGTGTTTAGCGATAAACGAGGACGAAATCAAGTAAGTATATACTGTCAACAAGAAGGGACAGCCAACATCGACGTATTGGAGAGAACGTCACAGTGGGCAGCTATATCTTCGAGGTAGTAAGGGACTTTGTCTACTTTGGCTCTGCTATAAATTCGGAAAACAAAATCAGTGCAGAAATCAAGCGAACAATAACTATTGCCAATCCCTGTTTTTTGGGGCTTATAAGGCAATTCAACAGTAAAGCCCTATCTCGAACAACTAAGGAGAATCGGTTGTAAAGAAGCGTTAGACTTTTTATCGCCTCTACTGTGGTCCACCTTCACGGCCGCTACTGTCCATAGCTGGTTCAGCATAAACCAACAACACCCAACCACTTCTCTCAATCTCGTTTGCCAAGTGGTTTTCAAAAGTGAATTGCATCCACTTTTATAATTCGCATTCGCTTCTTGCAGGCAATTTCATAAGGCGGAGATTGGGAGATGTGGCCGACGGAGTTCCTCACCCAGTAACAAAAATAAATATTTGGCGCAACAGCTCTTTAAATTGGCAGGGCCAAGCTTCTCGCAACCACTCATGTTGTGTGCGTTGTATTTTTCACACGAATGGAAGGGGCCTACAGTTTGGTGCCGTATCCGAACGGCGATTTGAGAAGCTTTTTCGTGACAACAATACTCTCGGATGTTTGTCAGACGCTCGCGAGAGGTGGGACCGTGAAAAAACTTTTTGGTGTTTTCTGGGATTCGAACTTGGAACCTCATGCGTAGTGATCCGACACAATAACCACTTACGCCACGGCGCCTACTTCCTCACCCAGTGGTTTAGTACCAATTTCGAGTACATGTAAGTCAACTCTCCAACGTGGTGATACCAGAGAAATTTTTCACCGTCTGTCTTCCAGACTTGGATGATTCATATATCGGACATGCTGCTGACCAGAGCCGACCCGATTGCTCATCCTCCTCTAAGAGAAACCATTGCTGATTCTGTCAATAATCCTCGAATTGGAGGATCCGAACCGTGCTCCTAGGAGTTTACCGCGCTATTGGAGACTAAGTACCTGCCTTAAGCAAGTCCTGCTAAGTGACGGCCCTAAGCCGCTGCTACCAAGTGACTGCCACAATCAGTTGCTGCCTAAGTGACGTCCCTGAGACGTTGCTGCCAAGTGACTGCCACAAGCAGTTGCTGCCAAGTGACGGCCCTAAGCCGTTGCTGCCTAAGTGACGTCCCTGAGACGTTGCTGCCAAGTGGCTGTCACAAGCAGTTGCTGCCTAAATGACGTCCCTGAGATGTTGCTGCCAAGTGGCGGCCACCAGCAGTTGCTGCCCAAGTGACGGCCCTAAGCCGTTGCTGCCAAGTGACTGCCACGAGCAGTTGCTGCCTAAGTCACGGCCCTAAGCCGTTGCTGCCAAGTGACTGCCACAAGCAGTTGCTGCCTAAGTGACAACCCTAAGCCGTTGCCAGTGACTGCCACAAGCAGTTGCTGCCCAAGTTACGAACCTCAGCCGTTGCTGCTCAAGTGTTCACCACCAGCGGACGCTAACCAGTAGTTAGTAGAGTAGTTAGTAAGTTAGCAAGTAAGAAAACAAGGCCGACGTAGGTATCCGAATATTGTTAAGTAGAAGAAAATTGTTAACGTCAGCTTACACCGGGCCTCGCAAGAGCACATATTGGAAATAGGACTCGATTCATTGTTAAGTAGCTCCATATTGTTAAGGGCAGCTAAACTGAACATTAATTATAGTACTGAATAAATAATTTACCTTTTTACCCAAAGTTTCGGGTGTTTATTTGGGAGACCCTGGGTCCGACGAGCGAAACCCCAGCCTTCGGAAAACACCCTCACACGGCATTAGACCCTGATCATCCCAGTCCTGCTTAACGACGCTGAAACAAGGACTTTATTAAAAGAGGATGAACATATCCTTGGTCGCTTCGTAAGATATTCGGTCCCGTTTGCGTCGACGGGTTTAGAAGGAGAAGATTCAATCACGAATTATACGAGTTGTACAGCGACATTGACCTAGTTAAAAAACTGCGTATTGGACGTTTGAGATGGCTAGGACATGTAGAGCGAACGCACACCAACGCGCCGGCCCGCCCGGTCTATTCTTACCACATTTGAAGTTATAGCTCATCAAAGTGGGTGACATCTTGTTTGAAGGTGTAACCACTTTAGACGCTATAACTTCTAAACTATTATAGATACCAAAATAGTTTTATATATTTTGGAAAGACAGTTTAGTAGCCCTCCAGGTTGGGGGTTGTGCCGTCGGGGTAACGGTCCTACCACGTAAAAAACGCATGGTTCCGAAACAACCAAAAGCCTCGGATAAGGATGACCCAACTAATGACGACCCCAGCAACCGAAATAAGGACAACGACCTTCGGATCTGTACGTGGAATGTTCTGTCCCTTTATAGACCACGTGCAGCCGAACAACTAACAGAGGCCCTAGACTGCTATAAAGCAGATATTACCGCCATCCAGGAAGTGCGATGGGATGGGCCGGGCAAAAAGAGGATGAAAAACTGTGACATCTACTACGGTGATTGCTACAGAGGCAACAGGCAACGCTTATTCGGATGCGGATTTGTCATACGCGGCAGACTTAGGCAAGAAGTCTTAAGCTTCCGACACGTGAGCGAGCGTATTATGACTATCCGGATCAAGGCTAAATTCGCTAACATAAGCCTAATATGTGTTCATACCCCCACAGAAGAAAAGGACCCTGCCTCCAAAGAGTGTTTCTACGAGCTCCTCGACAAAACATACGAGCAATGTCCTAAATACGACGTTAAGATCGTATTGGGCGATTTTAACGCCAAAATAGGAAAGGAGGACGTCTTCGGTAGAGCAGTCGGTAAGCATAGCCTACACGACACCACGTCTGATAACGGACTAAGGCTAATTGATTTCGCTGTGGATCGAAATGTCACCATAGCTAGCACATGGTTTCCTTATCTCGATATTCATAAGCAGACATGGCGGTCCAATGATCATGTCACGATCAACCAAATTGATCATATTGCGATCGACGCAAGGCATGCCTCCAGTATTCTGGATGTCCGAACCTTCCGAGCGGCCAACATAGACTCGGATCATTACCTTGTTGTAGCCAAGGTACGAATGCGGATATCCCAATCTGAGCAACAAAGAAGAATTACTGTGAGAAAATTTAACGTCGAAAAGCTACAATCGCAAGAGACCGCCAGACTCTTCGCTGAACGCGTATCCCGAAATCTCTCAATCACCCCTTTGCCGCCAGCATCAAGTACCGAAGACCAGTGGCAACGCTGCCAACATGCCATCAGAAACGCCGCGACTGATGTGCTGGGTCTCGCTCGCCCACCACCGCGAAACCCCTGGTTTGACGAAGAATGCCGGCGAGTGCATGCAGCAAAACAAGAGGCATACAAAGCGGCGCTGCAAAGGAAGACGAGAGCTGCTCGTGAGCTCTATGAGCAAAAGAGACGAGAAGAACATCGGCTTCTCCAAAAGAAGAAGAAAGAGCATGAGAAGCGTGCGTTTGAGAATATCGAGAGTCTATACTCCAGGAACAATGTACGGAAGTTTTACCAAAAGGTAAAAAGAACGTGTCAGAGAAGTAATACCCGTACAGAAACCTGTAGAGATGAGAATGGAAACCTCGTAGTAGAATCACAGTCGGTGCTGAGAATATGGAAAAACTACTTCTGCAGACTGTATAACGGCGACGAAGACCAACATCCCGCTGTCAGGCAGAATGAACCATTCAACATTGACGATGATAGTCAAAATTTCCGTCCACCTGACCAAAACGAAGTGAGGATAGCAATATCCAAGCTAAAATCGAACAAGGCTGCTGGACCTGACGGCTTACCGGCCGAACTTTTCAAGGCAGCTGGGGATGAATTGGTAGATAGCATACACCAACTCATTTCTAATATTTGGTCAGAGGAGTGTATGCCTGATGAATGGAATCTCAGCATCGTTTGCCCGATCCACAAGAAAGGAGACCCCCTCAACTGCGCCAATTATAGAGGCATCAGTCTCCTCAACATCGCGTACAAGATCTTTTCTGCGATATTGTGTGAACGCCTGAAACCTTTTATCAACAGCCTGATTGGACCCTATCAGTGCGGTTTCAGGCCAGGAAAGTCCACCATCGATCAAATCTTCACACTTCGGCAGATCCTGGAGAAAACCCAAGAATTCCAAATCGATACTCACCACCTCTTTATCGATTTCAAGGCCGCCTATGACAGCATCTATAGAGAAGAGCTTTATAGAGCCATGTCTAGTTTTGACATCCCTGCCAAACTTGTCCGCCTGTGCAGGCTGACGATGGAGAACGCTCGCTGCTCCATCAAGGTCGGTAATGAGCTCACCGAGACCTTTGATGTCAAAAAAGGCTTTAGACAAGGTAACGCGCTGTCATGTGACTTCTTCAATATTGTACTTGAACGGATTGTGCGGAACTCACAAGCCAACACCGGAGGCACAATCTATTACAAGTCTGTACAACTGCTTGCATACGCCGACGATATAGACATTATCGGAAGATCTCAGCGGGCTGTCACCGGTGCTTTTGCAAGCATTGAGGCGGAAGCGGCCAAAATGGGTTTGGCGATAAACGAGGGCAAAACCAAGTATATGCTGTCAACTAGAAGGGAAAACCAACATCGACGAATTGGACAAAACGTCAGCGTGGGCAGCTATAACTTCGAGGTAGTAAGGGACTTTGTCTACCTTGGCTCTGCTAAAAATTCAGCAAACAAAATCAGTGCAGAAATCAATCGAAGAATAACTCTTGCCAATCGCTGTTTTTTTGGGCGAGTGATCCGACACAATAACCACTTACGCCACGGCGCCTACTTCCTCACCCAGTGGTTTAGTACCAATTTCGAGTACATGTAAGTCAACTCTCCAACGTGGTGATACCAGAGAAATTTTTCACCGTCTGTCTTCCAGACTTGGATGATTCATATATCGGACATGCTGCTGACCAGAGCCGACCCGATTGCTCATCCTCCTCTAAGAGAAACCATTGCTGATTCTGTCAATAATCCTCGAATTGGAGGATCCGAACCGTGCTCCTAGGAGTTTACCGCGCTATTGGAGACTAAGTACCTGCCTTAAGCAAGTCCTGCTAAGTGACGGCCCTAAGCCGCTGCTACCAAGTGACTGCCACAATCAGTTGCTGCCTAAGTGACGTCCCTGAGACGTTGCTGCCAAGTGACTGCCACAAGCAGTTGCTGCCAAGTGACGGCCCTAAGCCGTTGCTGCCTAAGTGACGTCCCTGAGACGTTGCTGCCAAGTGGCTGTCACAAGCAGTTGCTGCCTAAATGACGTCCCTGAGATGTTGCTGCCAAGTGGCGGCCACCAGCAGTTGCTGCCCAAGTGACGGCCCTAAGCCGTTGCTGCCAAGTGACTGCCACGAGCAGTTGCTGCCTAAGTCACGGCCCTAAGCCGTTGCTGCCAAGTGACTGCCACAAGCAGTTGCTGCCTAAGTGACAACCCTAAGCCGTTGCCAGTGACTGCCACAAGCAGTTGCTGCCCAAGTTACGAACCTCAGCCGTTGCTGCTCAAGTGTTCACCACCAGCGGACGCTAACCAGTAGTTAGTAGAGTAGTTAGTAAGTTAGCAAGTAAGAAAACAAGGCCGACGTAGGTATCCGAATATTGTTAAGTAGAAGAAAATTGTTAACGTCAGCTTACACCGGGCCTCGCAAGAGCACATATTGGAAATAGGACTCGATTCATTGTTAAGTAGCTCCATATTGTTAAGGGCAGCTAAACTGAACATTAATTATAGTACTGAATAAATAATTTACCTTTTTACCCAAAGTTTCGGGTGTTTATTTGGGAGACCCTGGGTCCGACGAGCGAAACCCCAGCCTTCGGAAAACACCCTCACACGGCATTAGACCCTGATCATCCCAGTCCTGCTTAACGACGCTGAAACAAGGACTTTATTAAAAGAGGATGAACATATCCTTGGTCGCTTCGTAAGATATTCGGTCCCGTTTGCGTCGACGGGTTTAGAAGGAGAAGATTCAATCACGAATTATACGAGTTGTACAGCGACATTGACCTAGTTAAAAAACTGCGTATTGGACGTTTGAGATGGCTAGGACATGTAGAGCGAACGCACACCAACGCGCCGGCCCGCCCGGTCTATTCTTACCACATTTGAAGTTATAGCTCATCAAAGTGGGTGACATCTTGTTTGAAGGTGTAACCACTTTAGACGCTATAACTTCTAAACTATTATAGATACCAAAATAGTTTTATATATTTTGGAAAGACAGTTTAGTAGCCCTCCAGGTTGGGGGTTGTGCCGTCGGGGTAACGGTCCTACCACGTAAAAAACGCATGGTTCCGAAACAACCAAAAGCCTCGGATAAGGATGACCCAACTAATGACGACCCCAGCAACCGAAATAAGGACAACGACCTTCGGATCTGTACGTGGAATGTTCTGTCCCTTTATAGACCACGTGCAGCCGAACAACTAGCAGAGGCCCTAGACTGCTATAAAGCAGATATTACCGCCATCCAGGAAGTGCGATGGGATGGGCCGGGCAAAAAGAGGATGAAAAACTGTGACATCTACTACGGTGATTGCTACAGAGGCAACAGGCAACGCTTATTCGGATGCGGATTTGTCATACGCGGCAGACTTAGGCAAGAAGTCTTAAGCTTCCGACACGTGAGCGAGCGTATTATGACTATCCGGATCAAGGCTAAATTCGCTAACATAAGCCTAATATGTGTTCATACCCCCACAGAAGAAAAGGACCCTGCCTCCAAAGAGTGTTTCTACGAGCTCCTCGACAAAACATACGAGCAATGTCCTAAATACGACGTTAAGATCGTATTGGGCGATTTTAACGCCAAAATAGGAAAGGAGGACGTCTTCGGTAGAGCAGTCGGTAAGCATAGCCTACACGACACCACGTCTGATAACGGACTAAGGCTAATTGATTTCGCTGTGGATCGAAATGTCACCATAGCTAGCACATGGTTTCCTTATCTCGATATTCATAAGCAGACATGGCGGTCCAATGATCATGTCACGATCAACCAAATTGATCATATTGCGATCGACGCAAGGCATGCCTCCAGTATTCTGGATGTCCGAACCTTCCGAGCGGCCAACATAGACTCGGATCATTACCTTGTTGTAGCCAAGGTACGAATGCGGATATCCCAATCTGAGCAACAAAGAAGAATTACTGTGAGAAAATTTAACGTCGAAAAGCTACAATCGCAAGAGACCGCCAGACTCTTCGCTGAACGCGTATCCCGAAATCTCTCAATCACCCCTTTGCCGCCAGCATCAAGTACCGAAGACCAGTGGCAACGCTGCCAACATGCCATCAGAAACGCCGCGACTGATGTGCTGGGTCTCGCTCGCCCACCACCGCGAAACCCCTGGTTTGACGAAGAATGCCGGCGAGTGCATGCAGCAAAACAAGAGGCATACAAAGCGGCGCTGCAAAGGAAGACGAGAGCTGCTCGTGAGCTCTATGAGCAAAAGAGACGAGAAGAACATCGGCTTCTCCAAAAGAAGAAGAAAGAGCATGAGAAGCGTGCGTTTGAGAATATCGAGAGTCTATACTCCAGGAACAATGTACGGAAGTTTTACCAAAAGGTAAAAAGAACGTGTCAGAGAAGTAATACCCGTACAGAAACCTGTAGAGATGAGAATGGAAACCTCGTAGTAGAATCACAGTCGGTGCTGAGAATATGGAAAAACTACTTCTGCAGACTGTATAACGGCGACGAAGACCAACATCCCGCTGTCAGGCAGAATGAACCATTCAACATTGACGATGATAGTCAAAATTTCCGTCCACCTGACCAAAACGAAGTGAGGATAGCAATATCCAAGCTAAAATCGAACAAGGCTGCTGGACCTGACGGCTTACCGGCCGAACTTTTCAAGGCAGCTGGGGATGAATTGGTAGATAGCATACACCAACTCATTTCTAATATTTGGTCAGAGGAGTGTATGCCTGATGAATGGAATCTCAGCATCGTTTGCCCGATCCACAAGAAAGGAGACCCCCTCAACTGCGCCAATTATAGAGGCATCAGTCTCCTCAACATCGCGTACAAGATCTTTTCTGCGATATTGTGTGAACGCCTGAAACCTTTTATCAACAGCCTGATTGGACCCTATCAGTGCGGTTTCAGGCCAGGAAAGTCCACCATCGATCAAATCTTCACACTTCGGCAGATCCTGGAGAAAACCCAAGAATTCCAAATCGATACTCACCACCTCTTTATCGATTTCAAGGCCGCCTATGACAGCATCTATAGAGAAGAGCTTTATAGAGCCATGTCTAGTTTTGACATCCCTGCCAAACTTGTCCGCCTGTGCAGGCTGACGATGGAGAACGCTCGCTGCTCCATCAAGGTCGGTAATGAGCTCACCGAGACCTTTGATGTCAAAAAAGGCTTTAGACAAGGTAACGCGCTGTCATGTGACTTCTTCAATATTGTACTTGAACGGATTGTGCGGAACTCACAAGCCAACACCGGAGGCACAATCTATTACAAGTCTGTACAACTGCTTGCATACGCCGACGATATAGACATTATCGGAAGATCTCAGCGGGCTGTCACCGGTGCTTTTGCAAGCATTGAGGCGGAAGCGGCCAAAATGGGTTTGGCGATAAACGAGGGCAAAACCAAGTATATGCTGTCAACTAGAAGGGAAAACCAACATCGACGAATTGGACAAAACGTCAGCGTGGGCAGCTATAACTTCGAGGTAGTAAGGGACTTTGTCTACCTTGGCTCTGCTAAAAATTCAGCAAACAAAATCAGTGCAGAAATCAATCGAAGAATAACTCTTGCCAATCGCTGTTTTTTTGGGCTTATAAGGCAATTCAACAGTAAAGCCCTTTCTTGAACAACTAAGGAGACTCTATATAAGACCTTGATCATCCCAGTCCTGCTTTACGGCGCTGAAACATGGACTTTATTAAAAGAGGATGAAGATATCCTTGGTCGCTTCGAGAGAAAAATTCTTCGTAAGATTTTCGGTCCCGTTTGCGTTGACGGGTTTTGGAGGAGAAGATTCAATCACGAACTATACGAGCTGTACAGCGACATCGACCTAGTCAAAAAACTGCGTATTGGACGTCTGAGACGGCTAGGACATGTAGAGCGAATGGACACCAACGCTCCGGCCCGCAGAGTCTTCGAATCTAACCCCGAGGGACGACGCAGTAGAGGGAATTATCGCCGTAGGTGGCGCGCACAAGTTCAAGGGGACCTCGACCAACTTGGAGTGCGCAACTGGAGGCAATTAGCTAAAGACCGAGTTAAATGGAGAGGCTTGTTGGTTGAGGCCCAGGTTCACCCCGAACTGTAGCGCCACCTAAGTAAGTAAGTAAGTTCAGTAGCGCATACAAGTTTCAAACACATTGCGTGCAGCTGTGCAGCTACAAAAAGTAATGGCTCCCTAAACTCAAAATAATGACAATTCGTTGCTCCATTTTTCAATTAAAATGCCTTTTTCTCACAATTTTTATTCAATATTTTTATTTTTTTTTTATGAAATTTTTATTCCTAAAGAATTTCCTTAAAATTATGTTAAGGAACTTCTTTACGTACGATCAACAGAAGTTGTAGTAAAAGCCATTTTTTGTCAGACAAAAATGGTTAAAAAGAAGTGTAGGTACCTACTGAATTAGTCTTAAACAAAACAGTTTTTGGAATGTTTATAGCAATTATTCGAAGTGCCTTCCTTCCATTTGAATACACTTTCGGGGGCGTTTTAGCATTTCGGATGGCAGATTAATGAGCAGCAAACTTCTTCTCATCTCTTCTGAAACGGGACTATTTTTTTCTTGGAGCTCTTCCAGACTCGACATTTCTCTAAAATAAACTTTTTCTTTCATAGCACCCCAGAAGAAGAAATCCATGGGTGTTAGATCAGGAGATCTGGGTGGCCAAGAGTTGGGGCCAAATCGACCAATCCACTGTTCGTTAAAAGTATGGTTGAGGAACAAAGTTACTCCGCTGCTACTGTGACAAGGTGCTCCATCTTGTTGAAAGAACATTCCAACCCTTCTCTGAACAAGAGGAACATCTTCAAGGAGCTCCGGCAATCGTTCTCCAAGAAATTCCAGGTGGTAATGGGAATTAACTCTTCGTGGAAGAACGTGCGGGCCTACTAAAGTGTTTCCTATTAATCCAGCCCAAACATTTACCTTAAACCTCCTTTAAAATAAGCAACACATTTTGAAGAAGTTGTTCACAATTATTAAATTCTTACCCTTGAAAGGATGTTGTGCGTATTAAATGGGGATTGGAGTCTGATCAATGGTGCAAATTATGGTAGTTTGTTACCCCATCTCTTGTGAATTGCGCTTCGTCAGTCCACAGAATGTTATTGAGGAAGTGCCCATTTTCTGCTTGTTTGCGCAGTAGCCATTGGCAAAATTCCACTCTTCTTTGCGCATCTCCTGGTAGTAAATCCTGTATCGGTGTTAAATGGAAAGGGTGTAATCTATTACTCTGTAGAGTTCTGTGAATCCTGGTTCTGGGAAGTTCCAACTGCACAGCTAGTCTGCGGACGCTGACTGAAGGCTGAACTTCCACAGCACGCAAAATCCCACTCTGCCGCCGCTGCGTCTGAATGTCGTTCCCTTTTATTTGGTGTAGCTGACCCAGTATCAACAAGGCGCTGATACGCATCAGCGAACATCCGACTACATGGTGTTCTACGATTTGGGTATCGTCGCTGGTACTCCAATCTTGCCAATGAAGCGTTTCCATTGCAGAATCCGTATACAAACACTATTTCCGCGTATTCCCGATTTGAATACATTTTGTGGGGATCGGCTGTTACCTTACAGAGCAAAATGTCGATTGTAAATCAGTTGAATCAAAATTACGGTACGAGTACATTTGCAAATCTGTGATAATTCTTTGTTACGCTTTTTTTTCCTTTTCGACAATTACCTGTTAATTGCGTTGCTCCGGAAAAGAAGTCCGCCGGAAGCGCAAGCGCAAGAGAAACGGGACTCAGTGAAATGTAATAGCTTTGAGGAAGAAAACAATGAACTCCGTATTAAGCTAAATAAAATGGATCTACTCTACCAAGAGCCTAAGAGAGAGGTAGAATCACTAAAAGAGGATAACAAGGCCTTAAAGAATTCTCTTTTGCAAAGAGAACGCGAAGTTACCCCACCCCGTGTAGCTAGTCCCAAATATCACACGGATGAAGACGAGCTAGCACGCGAAACAAATGGGATCTCAAAGAAAAGACCCAGCAAAAAACGAAGAGCCGGTTCTTCACCTGAAATCGAGCCACGAAAACAAGACAAAGAAAAAGACTTGAAACAGAAACAAACTCACGACAAATTACGTCCCCCGCCTGCAATAAACGTCGTCGGCATTACAGACTACAATAAATTGCATTGCCTTCTCAAGGGAACTGTGACATCGGAACTTAAAGTAACGTCATTCCGAAACAATGATTGGAAAATTAATGTAGTTGACTCTGACGGCTACCGAGCAATATCGAAAAAACTAAACGCGGAAAAGATCCAGTGGTTCACCTACGAAAATAAATCAGAAAGACCACTCCGTGTTATAGCAAGGGGTCTCCACCCCTCGTGCACTCAAGATGACATTATAAATGACCTTAAAGGAAAAGGCTTGAAAATTATCGACGCAATTAATATCTTAAAGAAGATAAAGCAGAAAACGGAACAAGGCAATGAAATCTTGGTCAAGCATGGACTTCCGCTCTTTATGCTAACCTTCGATAGAAGCGAAAATATAGACGATATTTATAACGTAAAAAGTATTTTGAATATCGTAGTTAAAATCGAGCCTATGTGTACGAATACACGATCGATACCTCAATGGAAACGCTGTCAAGGTTTCAATCACACCCAGTCGTATTGCAAAAAAGATCCGAAATGTGTAAAATGTGCCGGGAACCACTTATCAGAAAGGTGTGACTTAAATAAGCAGGCTCCGGCGACCTGCATAAACTGCAAAGGCAAGCATCCAGCAAACTATCGAGGTTGTGAAGTAGCAAAGGAGCTTCAAAAAAGGCGCGATACTCTCAAGAAACCGATACACCCGAACCCAAGCTTAAGAGATCGTAAAACCGAAAAACCTAAGACCGCTAAGCCAGTTAAAGAGACGTGACCGATAAAGGAAAATAAAAAAATTGCGCGGGAGAACGTCGCTGGTCCAAGTGCAGCGGAAAAACCGCCACAGGTTGACGCGAGATCGTACGCGCAAGTCGCGTTAAACGAAAACAAATTAAGATCAGCTACAACAGATCCGGTCAGCCAAATATTTACCATTATATTGGAAAAATTTGGGGAGCAAACCAAGGTTAATAAAATTATACTTGACAAATTGACCAAGCTCGAGTTCAAACCTAGCAAGACAATAAAAAAAACATGAATATGAAACAGCTACTTAAGATACTAACTTGGAACGCAAATGACCTTCTGAAAAAAATCGACGAGTTAGAAGTTTTTCTACGGAAAAATAATATTGATATATGTTTGGTATCGGAAACGCACTTAAAAAAGGGACTTAGACCCAAAATAAAAGGTTACAGCGATTACCATGCGAATCATCCTTCGGAAAATGCGAGAGGCGGGTCCTCTTTTACATCAAAGACTGTATTAAGCACTCCGAAAACATAGAAATAGAATTTGATTCTATGCACATAAGCTCAGTCTCTGTAAAAATAAACCACTTAGACTACAACATCGGATCCAGTTCTTCCCTCCGGGATATAAGCTAGTAGAAGACGACCTCGTTCGTCTCTTTAACTCACTCGGACCTAATTTTGTCTTAGGTGGTGACTTTAACGCGAAACACACTTTCTGGGGATCAAGATGCAATTCGACAAAAGTCAGATTATTGTACAAAGTCAGCATGAAACGCGGAGTGAACTTTTTTTCGACAGGAAAGCCAACTTATTGGCCAACTGACAAAAATAAAATCCCTGACCTCGTCGACTTCTTTATCGCAAAAGGGTTAACTAAAAATTTGACGGAAATCGAAGAATGGTATGATCTATGCTCCGATCACTCAGCAGTCACTCTGAAAATAGGTGGAAGTCTAGTAAAAAAAGGACTGCCTTGGTTAACTAGTAACAAAACTAACTGGGACGCTTTCAGAAGAGACTGCAAGGAAAATGTTGCATTAAATGTATCGCTAAAGACACCGTTCGAAATAGAAGAAGAAATCGACAAACTCGTCGAAGCCATTCAGAGCTCAACGTGGAAAAACACTCCTTGCGGAAGACAGAAGCACGGAACAATAAAGTCTAATACTAGCCTGAAATTGAAGACCTCATACGAGAAAAGAGGAGAGCGCGCAAGAGATGGCAACAATCCCGTGCGCCACCGGATAAAACTTATCTGAACCACCTTTGTAACAGGCTAAAAAAATGTGCCGCAGGACCTAAAAAATCACGAGACTTCTACTTACCTCGAGGGTCTGACCGCTGACAAGTATTCAAACTACTCTCTATGGAAAGCCTTGAAGTCCATAAAGAAACCTGTAATGCACTCGCCGCCAATTAGGAAAGCCAATGGGGAATGGGCAAAAGAAGACAAAGAGAAAGGAGAATTATTTGCCGATCACTTAGAGGAAACGTTCAAGCCGTTCGATGGACAACCATTGATCGAAGATCCGAATGATAATATGGCACCCGACAACTTTAAAGTAAAAACCGTATCCTTGTCCGAACTTCGAATGAAAATAAAAAAATTGAAAAATAACAAGGCTCCGGGATATGATTTAATCACTGGCGAAATTTTGAAAGTGCTACCGAAAAAATTGGTGGTTAAGTTGCTCTACATTATAAATGCTTCCTTAAGAATGGTATGTTCCAAGGTAATGGAAAGTCGCCGAAGTTATTATGGTTCCGAAACCAGGGAAATGTGCAAATGACAAGAAATCATACAGACCCATTTCACTTCTGCCAATAATATCTAAGTGCTTCGAGAAACTTCTGCTGAAACGATTGCAACCAGTAATTGAAGAAAGACACTTAATCCCGGATCATCAATTCGGCTTTCGGGTCAAACATTCCACAATCGATCAGGTGCATCGAATAACGAGCGAAATTGAAAAAGCTCTAGAAGGGAAAAAAATATGCTCTAGCGCTTTTCTCGACGTATCGCAAGCCTTCGACAAGGTATGGCACGAAGGCTTAAGGTATAAGCTAAGGGTAATCTTACCGGAAAAGTTGTACAGAATATTGGAATCTTATCTTGAAAACAGACTTTTCCGTGTTAGACACGGGAGTGAATATTCGGATTTCAAAGAAATCTACGCCGGTGTTCCACAAGGAAGTGTTCTCGGTCCAATCCTGTTCCTGCTCTACACAAGAGATATACCACAAGATGAAGGGACCGTTGTAGCAACGTTCGCAGACGACACGGCTATCCTCGTAACGGATGAGTCAGTCGAATCATCAACGGGAAGGCTCCAACGAGCTTTGAACAAAGTATGCGAATGGACAAAAACCTGGCGAATAGTCCTCAATGAGACAAAATCAACGCATGTCAATTTTACGGTAACAAAGTTAAACAACTTACCTATATCCATTAACTCGGTGCAAATACCGTACGCAAACGAGGCAAAATATCTAGGAATGACCCTAGACGCAAAACTTAAGTGGAAAAAGAAGCGCGAAGAGCTCAGAATCAGATTTAGAGAAATGTATTGGCTACTCGGAAGATACTCGAAGTTAAGCGTATACAAAAAACTGCTTCTGTATAAGCAAGTCTTAAAACCGTCTTGGACATATGGTATACAACTTTGGGGTTGTACCAAACCAAGCAATATGGCTCTACTGCAAACATTTCAAAACAAAATACTAAGAGCAATAGTGAATGTTCCTTGGTATATAGGAAATAGTGATATTCACAAAGATCTAGGAATTGCTGCCGTGAGGGACGAAGTAACAAACTTTGCTCGCAAACTTCGTACCCATTTTCATGTTCACTGCAATAATGAAATAATCCGTACTATGGGCGTGACAAACCTTGAGCGCCGACTACAAAGAGCAAGACCTTTCAACCTAGCGCGGTAAGGACAAACCGCATGTAATGACGGTATTAGTAGGTGCCTTCACTGGAAAGCTACCTACCTAACGCGATTAATACTACAGAAGCGTAAACTTCTCGTTAAGGCAACTTAGTCTTAGTCATCACAAAAATGAAAAAATGAAAGGAACGAATTTCCTACTACTATGAGTACGCGCAGCCAGTTCTCATAGTGCTTCTCTAAGGGGGTGAGGCTTAGTCCGTGGGCATATACTGACTAGCACTGATGGCATTGTCAGATATATGAATCGGGCATAACCAATGGTACGGACCATTGGTATCTTTTGAAAATTCCTGCACCTCCAGGCGCAACCAAAAAAAAACAAAAAAAAAAAAACTTGCCACTCCAGCGCTAAACATCGAGCCTTCATTTGTTGTAGTTGCGCCTTCATTTATGTATTGTTTTCTATAAGAGCGTGAATTTTAAAACTAATCCCCTCTATGTCGGATTTAGTAGCCATGTTCTGTAATTTATCATCCAAAAGCCCTGCCATTGCATCAACCATCAAGGATTTAAGATCGGAGATCGTCATACTTCTGACCGCAGTACTTGGTTTGGGACAGGTTTCCGAAAATTCTGGTGATATTTCCGTGATTCGCCTTTTTGAAGCAGGTACCGCAATTGATGTACTGCTTGCGCGTACGTTAACTGGAGATCGTTGCATATTTGGCATCGTTCGCCGCAGTAGGTGCTGTTAGATTTAATGTAATACTAAGTGACTCACCTTACTAAATTTCGGTGCAGTAAGATTAAATATTTAGCAATGTATTAATTAGTACAGGTTTTAACCAGTAAAAACCACTGAAAACCTTTAAAATTTCGTTTAGTTATGGAGCTACATTTTCAGGCGACTTGTTCACTAGGTGTTCGCGTTGCCAACCGCGTATTTCGAATATGTGTATCTAAGATGGGTTCCGTCTTTAAAAAAAAATACGATAAGCTGATGGGTCTAAAATCCTTTGCGGATCCATAGGTTACCAGAACTTGTGTTTGAAGTAGATATTGAAGATATCTCTAGTAATCTTCCTCAGATTGGATAGAGCTTCGTTCCACCAGGGGGGCGATTTTTTCTTGCTGTATTTAATAGGACACGAAACCTTAAAAGCCGCACCCATGGCTGCTTCGAGGGTCCTAATTTTGGCGTCTAGTTTCTCGACTGATTCTATTTTCAGATCGGGTATTCTATGAAGATTTGGTTTAATAACCTGACCAAACTTCTTCCAGGCAATTCTCTTAGGGTTTCTGAATGGTTTGGGAGCCTCGACGTCAAGGCACACATTGTAAAGAATCCATCTGTGGTCGGAGAAAGACATTCGATCGGATACTCGCCAGTTTACTACCCCAAGGTTATCATTGTTGGTTTTTGAAGTGATGTCTAAAACTTCCTCCTAAGGATCCTAAAGCCCCCGACCATAAAGGAATTCCTGCTGAATTTTATAAATATAGCTCAAATGAATTTGTCGCGTCCCTTACAACAGTAGTTAACACCGTATTAGATTCCGGAAATGTACCAGAGAGCTTTAAACAAGCAATTGCATTCCCAATCTTTAAAAAAGGCGACCCGTCAGACCCCTCTAACTATAGCGGAATCACACTTTAAATGTTACAGCAAAGTATTTTACGAGTATCTTACAAACTCCCTGAATGCGCTGAATTCAAGCAAACAGACTTCTTGGAGAATTTCAAGCTAGTTTTCGACCTGGATACTCCACAGTAGACCACGTACTCGTATTTATACTGCGAAATATTGCCGAGAATTTTGTTGCAAGGAAAAAAAAAAAACTGTACACCTTCTTCGTTGATTTCAGAGCAACATTTGACACCATAGACCGCCAAAAACTCTTTTACAAACTCTACCAATATGGAATGTCGCAAAAATTTGGAAAGGTAATGGAGAATTTATACACCAACACTAAAGCAGCAATATGGAACGGAGATGGTTTATCGGAATGGTTTCCAACAGATGCAGGAGTCAGGCAAGGCTGCAATAGAAATCCAACGCTATTTGCTCTCTTTATCGGGGCATTATCGATCGCTTACCAGGTGGTATGATGTTTGCAGATATGTACACATATCAAAGCTCTCCTTTATGCCGACGATCTTGTGCTATTATCGAGTTCTCCAGACACATTGCAACTCATGATTAATCGGCTATACGATTACAATGTACTCTGGAACTTAGAAATAAATTTAAATAAATCGAAAATCATGATCTTCCGTAAAGGTGGAGGCAGATGGGGATGGACGGAAATGTAGTCGTATAATCGTGTATCAATCAAGGTCGTGAAACAGTATAGGCACTTGGGAATTATCATCTCTAGTAACCTTAGCATGGAACCTCACTTGAAGGAAAAGCTTTTTGTGTCTTAGAGAGCATTGAGCTTAACATGGAGGAACTGTTTTCAAAATCGAGACATATCTCACAGTGATAAGTATCGCGTCCTCGAAGCAGTGTCTAAGTCCATACTTTTCTACGGATCACAAACATGAGGTCATGTGAGATTCGAAACAGTGGAAAAGCTGCAATGGTTTTATTTGCGGAGAGTATTTCGAATACACACAACTGCTCCTAACTACATGCTGTTGCTAGAAACAGGACTGGCACCTCTTTTCTTACAGACGCTAAAACTTAGCATCGACTACATCCTTAACACAGTTAAATTAGAGGATGAGCGACTGCCAAACAAGGTTGTTAAATTCGCAATAATTAATCGAGTACTGTGGTATAAGGAAATCTTGGATTTGGCTGAAAGTTATGGATATAGTTTGGACTTGGAATGGGATTCGCAGAGTAGTTGGAAGAGAAAGCTCTATGATTTATTATCTCATTTAGATATATGTATTCGCCAAAAGTATATCGAGGATGCGGAAGCATCGACCCACAGAGAAATATACAGCACTTTAAACTTCAACCTAGGTGCGCTGAATTACTTTAATGACGGCAATTGTACAACTTTATATGGTATCTGTTATTTTTTGCGCAAGGGGTGAGTTGCTGCCACTAAACTTCATACGTGTTTTATGTTCCTTATGCAATCTGTCACAAGGGGAAAACACTGTCCATTTCCTGGGAGTCTGTCCAATATTTCGCGATGTAAGAAGGTCCTGCTTTGGGAATGCAACTTTGTCAGTTGATGAAGTTCTAGAATAACTGAATGGGTACGACTGGAAAGCACTGGAATTATACTGCAAAACAGCGTTAGCATACAGAAAAAGAATTGCTGAAGAAGTTTTGTTAGTAATTTAAAATGATAAACAATAATAATGTATATGGTATAACTTATAGTCAGAGAAAAACAAAAGATGACAGAACTTGGCACACGGCTTTATGCTATGTCACATTTATAGATATTGTAACCAAACGTTGTTTTTATATTTGAAATGAAAATAAATCTAAATAAATGAAATGAAATGAATGAAACTTCCTCCCACCCCTTGAAATTGTCCGTACTCGGAAAAACAAAAGTTGATGTGTTACCCACGTTACAAACAGAAAGATTGAACATCACTAAAAAATCAAACAAGGACTCACCACGTTCGTTAATTTTAAAGCTGCCCCATAATGTGTGCCTGGCATTTGCGTCACAGCCCACTTACTTATGTCCTGTATCCCCTTGTGGGTCCTAGGGCCTCTACTACGCCTACGCGCCATCGTGTATGGTTTCTGGCAATGTGTCTGAGTTTTTCCAACTTTTCCCCAACTGCCGTGCCTCTTTCTCGACTCTTCTGCGCCATGTTTTCCTTGGACCGCCAGGTCTTCTGCCATCCTGAGTTAAAGGGTTCCATTACATAGCATGGTTCGCTATGGAACTGTCACCCTTACAGAACATGTGACCAAACCACTGCCACTTCCGTCGTTGGATGGTTGTGCCTTTTGATTTCTGACCCGTTCTCTCGTAAAGGTGTTCGTTAAAGATACGATTGGGCCAGAAAATCCTTAAGAGATTGCTCAGCCATCTATTAACAAGCGTTTGCAGCTTTCTGGTGACAGTAGTGGTCACGCTCCACATGCTGCATCCATATAACAGCACGGATTCAACGTTGGAGCGGAACAGTCTTATCTTGGTGTTCAAACTGTTTGCATTGCTTCGTCATATTTAGGACAATATCCCGAAGGCGGACTTTGCTTTGGCGATCCTGTTGGCTATATCCAGTTCGGTTCTACCATCGGTCGAGACAATACTCTCAAGGTACTGGAAATCCTCTACTCTCTATACCGGTTGTCCAGCAATGCATATTTGAGCCGATGAGTTAGTTCCAAGGCTGATAATTTTAGTTTTTGCCGTATTAATTTTCAGCCCGACGACACCTGCCTCCCTCTCCACATCTGCTCTCATTTGATGGAGGTCCATAATTCTGTGAGAGAGTAAGCATACATCGTCAGCGTAGTCAAGATGTGTCAGTTGAGATGTAAGAGTCCATCGAATTCCTCCGTTTCCCGTCGACAAAGCTGCATGAAGCACATCGCTAATCACCAATAGGAATAATATTGGTGAAAGGATACAGCCTTGTCTTACCCCACTTCGGATCTCAAATTCTTTAGACAACCTTCTCCTGTGCAGAACGTGACATTTAGACCCTTCATATGTAGCTGTTGATCTTTTTTAGGAAGCTTGACGATCATTCCCTTTTTCCACTCGTTAGGAAAGCTGTCAGCCTCCCAAGCTAAATCTATAAGTCGAAGCAGAAGCTCAGCCGATGTTGTGGCTGCTGGTAAGAGCTCTGCTGGAATACCGTCAAGTCCTACCGCCTTGTTGGTTCTAAGTGCCTTGATCGCGGTAGTGATCATTTACTCATCACTGGGAATCATGGTGCGTATTTGAGAACTTCTTACCTCGGGCATCTCAGTCTGATTTGGGAGCACATCGTTAGCAAATACACGGTTCAAAACCGTAGCAAAATGCTCTTTCCATCTCTTGAGCTGGTCCTCATCCGAATTGAGCAAGGAGCCGTCTAGGCTTTTCACTGGGTGTTGGCTGGAGTTGCGACCACCTGTCAGCCCTTTCGTGATTCTGTAGACGGTCCTGCTGTCGCACCTCCGTGCAGCTTCTTCTGCTTCTGTAGCCAGCGCGTTGATGTAGCTACGCTTGTCACGTCGCACGCCACGCTGAACTTCTCTCATCTTCATGCGATATAGGGACTCTAGCTCGCTTCTCCCTGCTGCTGGGGTAGCTGTCGATGTTGAACCTGGGCATTCTTGTGTTGTCGAGGGACCTGCAGGAGTGCGTAGTTGGAGAGCAGCTATCATAAGATGGTGATCACGTACTATCCCCACATCGGCCCCTCGCCTGTTTCGGACGTCCAGGAGACTACTTCTAAAGCGGCGGCTGATGGCAAAATGGTCAATTTGGTTGGAGGTTGCTTGCCTGTCGTTCGAAACCCAGCTGACGTTGTGTGGCAGGTCTTGTGCTTAAACATGCTGCCACCTTTCACAAGGTGGTTATTATTATTATTTTTATTTTATTTGTATGCTTGCATTTTAAGATACAATATCTTATAAACTAATACAAGCTCCATTTATAAATTCATTTTAAGCTAACTTTGGATAAACATTTACATAGTGCATAATAAGCTAATCAAATACATAATTTATAAAACTAATTACCTTAGGTAAGGTTTGATTAAAATTCATTTGCCATTCATTTGGCGTGCATTTACATTTATATTACATTTGTTTTAAATTTATATTCTATTCTGGTTAAAATGACGGTTATTCAAAAAATAAGGAAAAGAGAGAAAAGTAAAAAACAAGAAAAAAAGAATAGAGGACTACTAGTGCAAGGACAAATATGTCCTTAATTCCGTCCTAAAACACCGGAGGTCTCCAATTCGCCTAATTCGCGGTAAACAGTTCCATTACCGAGTGGCATTGACGAAAAACTGACATTCAGAGGTTAAGCACGAGGACCGAAAAAGTATAAGCTGTTGTGATCTAATTGGTGAAGACATTTGCAGTCGGGCAAAGAGATAACAAGGCTGATGCGTATGCATTATAGTGAACAATAAGACTAACGTTCTATATCGAATGAGGTTGTCAAAGGAAAGACTATAAACGGCTTTTGAGAAAGATGATATCCGATCATATCTTTTCAGACCGTATATATATCTAGCAATACTGTTGTATGCTACGTTCATCTTTCTCCTGCTATTATAGTCGCAATTGCAATATACCTCACAGCTATAAATCAGTATTGGTATTATGAGTGTTTTGGCAAGCATTAATCTGGTTTTTAGAGGAGTATAATATTGCGTGGGCCACAACGAACGGAGCACTCCATAAGTTTTCCCTATAGCTACGTTAATATGCGTGTCCCAAGTTAAGGTCCGATTAAAAATCATTCCTAAGTTTTTTGCAGTTTCAACATACTCTATCGCAGCACCGTTAAGTTTAATTTGTGGAAAGTTTGAAGAATCTACTGGTTTTTTGGAAATAATAAGACATTTCGACTTATTTGGGTTCAAAAAGAGACCATTTCTTTCCGAGAAAGAAACGATTTTCTCTAAGTCTTCATAAATAACACAGACGCAATCTTCGATTAGTCCAAGAGGGCAACTTTTGTACATTTGGACGTCATCTGCATACATTTGAATAGAATATTCAGCTACGGATTGCGGAAGTTCATTTACATACAGGGAAAATAAAAGAGGACCAAGAATTGAGCCTTGTGGAACGCCTCTTAAGGTAGGAAGAAAATTGGAAAGATTGCCATTCAGCATTACAGCTTGCTTTCTGCCGATAAGGTATGAATTTATTAGTTGAACGGCGGAATATGAAAAATTATATAACCTTAAAAGCTTTTTACAAAGATTTGCATGGTCAACCGTGTCGAATGCTTTGGAAAAGTCCAACAGTACCAGAAATGTAATATTTCTGTCATCTAAGGCCCCTCTTATATCTTCAATGACGTTTATAAGTGCTGTAGAGCAACTATGATTTTCCCTAAAACCAGATTGCTTCGGAGATAAAATATTATATCCTCGAAGGAAACAGTTGACCAGCTTTTGAACAATTTTTTCAAATACCTTTGATAAGAAAGGTAATATTGAAATGGGTCTAAATTCATTACTACATGGACTTTTTGCAATTGGTATTACCTTAGCCATTTTCCACTGATCGGGGAAATACTAGTCGTCAGAATCGTATTAAAGATGTGGGTTATATATGGCAATAAAATAGGTAAGATGGCCTTGATGAACATAGGGTGCAAGTCATCAGTTCCGACTGCATTTGATTTTATTGCCAAAATACTTTCCACGACATCTGTGGTCTCTATTCTAGAGAAGCAAAACGGGTTTTCCAAGTCATGTTGAGAATCAGAGTCAGAGTCATCATCATTTCGACATGGGGACGTATCAGAGAGCAGAGGGAAAGAAAGGGTGACAAATTTCTGATTAAGTGCGTTACCATCTACATCATCCGAACTTTGTAAGCTTGCAAGGATAAGCTCAAGTGGTAAGTATAAAAAGCTTTTTTTGCAGAACGTATGTTGCTGACAACTAGGTTACGTAGGCTTCGATAGCTTCGTTGAAATTCATGCAGTCTATAGCTTTTCCAGTAATGAAAAACTCGATCGCGTTGATAAATAAGTTGACGAATTTCAGGAGTGAACCATGAGGGTAGGTTATGTCTACACGTTTTTGTACGTAGAGGAACGTGAGTGTTAAAAAGTGATAATATATGAGAGTTTATAAAACTGATTTGATCACTCTAGGAAGGCATGTAATAAACATTGTTCCAATCGATGTTTCGGACATGTTCTTCTAAGGCAAAGTAGTCGATTCGCTTAAAATCTCTATATCTGAAAGAAATATCTGAACATTGAATATCAAAGTCAAATGTCATGCAAATAAGGTCATGCTTCGAGAAGCCTGGCACTGAAAGCTGATCTGTGAAAAGTACCTTACTAACATCGCTTACGAAAAAGACATCCAAAAGGGTCCTCGAATCTTCAGAAAAATGAGTTGGAACAGTTGTGTTTACAGGGAACATGTTAAAAGTTCTCATACCGTCAACTAAATTTCTTTCGACTAGAAGATTACTATTAAAGTCTCCGCTTATAATAATTTTAGATGGTTGAACGGATATTTCCTCCATAAGTTGAAAAAATGGAGACAGACTTATGTTTTTCTTTGGTCTATATACCGTTCCGATAAGTAATTTATCTTCACCACACACAAGATCCACAAACAAATACTCCATTGGGCTACCTGCACCAGATACGTTTTTAAGCTTGCATGTAATACCTTCACGTATATACATAGCCACACCGCCACCAATACGACCTTGTCTATCTCCACGGAAAAGCCTATATCCCCCCAGCCTACATGATTCGTCATTATGACTAGTGTTCAACCACGTTTCAGAAACGCAAATTACATCGACCATGGATCCCACAAATATACACCTGAACTCATAAATTTTTGGAACCAAACTTTGTGCATTTATGTGACACATTTTAAAACCGTTTCTTTGTGTAGCTAAAACATTAACCATTGAACGCAGAATCTCGACACTAAACTCGTTAATGGTACCACCATTTAAAAGTTCTGTATTCATTACTATTAACAATTTTTATTTTTTACCCAGAACAAGATATGTATGTTATAAACTCTGCTAAAGCTTGAGCTACAAGCCCTTCCAGACGTCACTTACCTTAGTGACACACTCGCTAAGGAAATCCTTGAAAAACTGGCCCTGACATTTGATGACCCGATAACCTCTGATCAACGCCGAAGCACCTGTAGATGGTCTCTTACTGCCTCGGAAAAGTGTCGCGTTATCTAAGTAGGGCAGGCCGAGGATGTACCCGATTGATTTTGTGTCGGGGTCTTGACATGACCGTCTGGGGTTTTATTTATCTTCGACGAACCAGCGCCACTAACCATAGTGACTTTCGTTGCCATTTTGGTGTTTACTGTTGTTACTGTCTGATGAGGAGCCCTCTGTACGCCAGAGGGAGTACTTTGCCTTGTACTTGCTACGGCTGAACGGAAGACTGAAGACTCCTGACTGGAGGTTTTAGCTCGTCTTCTGATGAGGAGCCAATGTCGGGCATCCCTACAACTTTCTTTGTATTATTATTTTGTTTTTTGTTTTCGACTTTTTTGTAAGATTTTTGGTCCCACGAGTAGGTCCGGAAAGGAGGGTCAGTCCTGGCAGAGCCGACATACAAGGATAAGGCAGTTATACTACCGACCTTGCCTGGGCATCGATAGGGACCGTTCGCGGCCAGCACTGTTTTATTATCAGTTGGCCTTGCAGCCCTCGGCACGAGTACCTACACACCTTGGCTTAAGTGAGATCTTATGGGCTTTACTCCCCACCTGCGTCTTAACCATTCAGTGGGTGCGTGTTTGATTGGGACGTAAGTAGCCGTGTGGTCTACAATCGTAGACCAATTTTTCTGTCGGACACGCAGTGTTGATATTTTTTTTGTCAATATTTATTCAGTAACCATAGTGAACTACTATCAATCATATCTACTCGCTCCATAATGGATATATTTATCTATTTTTTAATGAAAATTAAAAACAATGTAATCTCAATTTTTCAGGGTTTATTGACAAGAGTTCATAACCTTAGAAACAACAAATGTTTAAGCGATTTAATATATATATATATATATATATATATGTATATATATATATATTTATTTATTTATAACAAAGCATAAGCACAATTCATAAATAAAATTAAAAAAAAAAAGAATTGTTCCGCATGTGATCTTTACAAGCACATCTGCACCAGAATCGTCTTCAGACAACATTTCATCATCCTGGTCCCGTAAGCCTTGTTCAGATTCTGTTTTATGTTCACTTTGTTAAGCAAAATATATGTACATCCATACTCACATTCTCCAATTCATTCTCATCTTCTTCGTCAATTAGACATTCTTCCCCACTTGATAACTCGTGAAACCATCGTTCCCACACTTCAGAGCTCCTACTGCTATGCGAACGTTTCTCAGACATTTTCTTGTCTGAATTGTACATATTTTAATCACATTTTCTAAAAAAATATATTATATTACCTACCTAAACTTAACAAAATAATAAAAATAAAATTCTAGGTGCCAGCAAAAATTGTTACGAGTTGGGCGCGTGGTCTACAATCGTAGACCAGTCCTGCTGGAGCAGTTATAATACTCACGTTCGCCTTCAAAAACTACTGAACATACACTAATTAGGTTATGCAAACAATTGCCAACAGCTACTGAGACGCACGCTTAAAAAATTAATGGTTCTAGAGAACTTCCGCCATTTTAAGAAGTGCGGTCTACACTGAAGGGTTAATGAACTACAGCGCACGATTGAGTACATGCGTGTAAATTCTTAGCTGACACTAGACACCTGAAGGGTGAATTTCCATTTCCGGCGGGCGCTCACGGGGACGACCAAAGACGAGGAATTTTTGCCCACCATTTTAATTAATACATTTCCATTTATTTTTCTTCCAGGTATACAGTTTGATTCTATAATTGTGTCTCTTACGTTTTTCAAAATGATAAAATGTGATTTATTTGTTTGACAGTATTGATTTGATTAGGTGTGGCAAAATCGCATCATCACCTCCTCGCGGTGCCCGCTGAATAGCTATCTGATAGTGAACTAACGATGCTGAGTCTGACGATATATGTGTACCTGAACACTCAGACCTGCGAAAGCACATCTGGGTGAACTTCTTCAGTGCGCATATGTTTAATCGGACGAGGCATCTCTTGTTGAACTGATTGACTGAGGAAGACGTGCGGCGGATGAATTCTCTCGATGGAATCAACGGTGACGTCTACAGATCAGCAGATACCTTACCGGAGCTACGTCAACATATTTCAATATTTACTACGTCAGGGTATTGAAAATGAGATGGTGGCGGATGAACCCTTAATGGGCTAACGGCAGCGCTCATATCCCCGAAGTGGATTACTGGCCTCTTGTCCTAGGGGTAAAAAAACGTATCTGGTCCTCCAGGTTGGGGGTTGTGCCGTCGGGCTAACCTTCCTACCACGTAAAAAACCTTCGGTTACGAAGCAACCAACAGCCTCGGATACGGATGATTTTACTGTTGACGACCCAAGCAAACGTAAAAAGGACAACGATCTTCGTGTCTGCACATGGAATGTTAGGTCCCTCTACAAACCACGTGCAGTCGAACACCTGGCGGAGGCCCTAGAGTGTTTCAAAGTAGACATTACCGCCATCCAAGAAGTGCGATGGGATGGGCCGGGCAAAAGGAGGATGAAAAACTGCGACATCTACTACGGCGATTGCTACAGTCAACAAAGACAGCGTCTATTCGGGTGCTGATTTGTCATTGGAGGCAGACTTAGGCAAGAAGTCTTGAGTTTAGGGCATGTGAACGAGCCTCTCATGACTATCCGCATCAAGGCTAAATTTACCAACATTAGCGTAATATGCGTTCACGCCCCTCACGACAAGATGGACGACGCGACCAAGGATGACTTCTATCAGCTCCTGGATAAGGCGTATGAGCAATACCCTAGCGACAATGTTAAAATTGTCCTAGGCGATTTTAACGCAAAGCTAGGAAGAGAGGCCTCTTTAGTACCGTGGTCGGAAAGCACAGCCTGCATGACGTCACATCCGATAACGGACTCAGGCTAGTCGACTTTGCGGCGGGACGAAACTTTGTCGTAGATAGCACGCGGTTCCCACGTCTCGATATTCACAAGGGAACATGGCTCTCCTTTGATCCAAAAACTGTGAAACAAATCAATCACATTGCGATCGACGTAAGGCACTCTTCTAGTATTCTGGGTGTCCGGACTTTCCAAGGAGCCAACGTGGACTTGTATATCCAGAACGGAGCGAAATCAACAAAATACTGTGGACAAATTTGACGTCGGGCGGCTACAATCACTAGAGACCGCCAGAACCTTTGCCGATCGTGTTGCTACTAATCTTAATCTAAGTCCTATTCCACCAGCAGCAAATGCGGAAGACCAGTGGCAGCGTTGCTAACAAGCCATCAGATGCCACCTCTGATGTACTGGGTTTCTCTCGGCATGAAAAACGAGCATGAGAAGCGCGCGATCAACGAGATTGAAAAACTTTATTGCAGGAATGATGTTCGAAAATTTTACTAAGCTAAAACGAACATGGAAGGGTTTCAAACCCAGAACAGAAGCCTGTAGGGACGAAAATTGCAATATAGTATTAGAATCGCAGTCTCTAAGATGAGTTGGTAAGCAGCATGCACCAGCTCATCTGTAAAATCTGGTCGGACGAAAATATGCCCGATGAATGGAACCTCAGCAACGTTGCCCGATCCTGAAGAAAGGAGACCCCCTGAACTGCGCCAGCTACATAGGTAAAAGTCTCCTCAACATCGCATATAAGATCCTGTCTGCCGTACTATGTGAACGCCTAAAACCGATCGTCAACAACCTGATAGGTCCTTATCAGTGTGGTTTCAGGCCTGGAAAGTCTACCATTGACCAAATATTCACACTACGGCAGATCTTGGAAAAGACCCATTAATACAATATATAAAATCGATACGCACCACCTCTTCATCGATTTCAAACTTGCCTATGATAGCGTGTATAGAAACGAGTTATACAAAGCCATGTCTAGTCTTGGCATCCCTGCCAAGCTCGTCCGTTTGTGCAGAATGACGATGGAGAACTCTCGCTGCTCCATCAAAGTCGGTAAGAACATCACCGAACCGCTCGATGTCAGGAGATGTCTTAGACAAGGTGACGCGCTATCATGCGATCTCTTTAACATAGTACTTGAGAGAATTGTACGAAACTCACAAGCCAACCCCGGAGGTACAATCTTTTGCAAGTCTGTACAACTACTCGCTTATGCCGATGACATTGACATAATCGGAACAACTCAGCGGGCCATCAATGGGGCATTTACGAGTATTGAGATCGAGGCAGCAAAGATGGGTATAGCGGTCAATGAAAGCAAAACAAAATATATGCTGTCTACAAAAAAGGACATTCAACATCGGCGTCTTGGACAGAACGCTACAATAGACAGATATGTATAATTTTAAGGTAGTAAAGGATTTTGTCTACTTTGGCTCTATGGTGAACTCCGCAAATGACATCAGTAGGGAGATCACACGAAAAATGACCCTTGCCAATCGTTGTTTCTATGGGCTAAAACGGCAATTGAGTGGCAAAGCCCTATCTCGAACTTCTAAGGTAACTCTTTAAAAGACACTAATCATCCCAGTCCTGCTGTTTGGCGCAGAGGCATGGGCTTTGACAAAACCGGATAAGGATGCCCTTGGTTATTTCGAGAGAAAAGTTCTTCGAGCGTCTGCATAGACGGTGAGTGGAGGAGAGGGTGCAATGCCGAACTATACGGCCTGTACAAGGACATCGACTTAGCCAGAAGAGTTCACATACAGCGACTAAGATGGCTGGGTCATTTAGAGCGGATGAAGCCCAACGTTCCCGCAGAGAAAGTCTTCGAATCCACCCCGGATGGACGACGCAGTAGTGGACGACCTCGTGGCAGGCGGTGCAAACAAGTGGAGGGGGACCTCAAACCAACTTGGAGTGCGCAACTGGAGGCAGCTGGCTGGAGAGGTTTGTTGGTTGAGGTCCAGGTCCACCCCGGACTGTAGCACCATCTAAGTAAGTAAGTATTGTTTTGATTATCTTCTTTATATTGTAGTTACAAGTGCTGTTTAGACCTAAGATTATTTAAGGATAGCATAAATCATAAGTTTTAGTTTATTACTATGACATGTTTTTAAATGATTAATGCTATTACATTCGTCTTCTTCTTCTTCTTCCTTTTATCAGCGAGGCTATGATCCGAAAACAAGGGATCACAGCCCTCCCACTTCACCGCATTTCTACTGATCCGCCTGTGGGGTTCGCCTATTTGACCTCAGAAAATATCGGCAGGCCTGCCGATTTTGGATCACTCGGTTACTGAGGCCAATGAAATGCCGATGTCGTCGCATTTGTCTGATCCAGGCGTTTATAGGCCTGCCTTTCCTACATCGCGATGTCTTTGGAACGTGCATAGATATTGCCTTTTTAACAGGGTTCAAATGATCTCTTCTTTGAACGTGGCAATACCAGCTGAGCCGGTCGCGCTCTAATTTGTGTACGATGGTTTCCTTGATGTGAAAGCTTACACGGATCTTCGAACTTCTTATTCGATCAAGCTTGGTCACTCCTGCTGTCATACGAAGCATCTTCATCTCAGCTGCCGTTAATTTACTCTCATACTTTTTGTACATCGTCCAACATTGTGAACCGTATGTGAGCGCTGGACGTACAACTGCGGTGTAGAGCCTTCCTTTTAACTTAGGGGGCATTTTTCTGTCACAGAAGATAGCGGAATTTTCTCGCCACTTCATCCACCCTACGCTTACACGATGATTGATGTCGTCATCACAAGTTGCTTTGCTATTGATCATAGATCCCAGATATTTGAACTTTTCGCACTTGGGAAGCACTGTTCCATTCAAATAAATGTCGGGAATTGGCCTGAGTGGATTAGAGAACGGGCAGCACAAGTACTCTGTCTTTTTTGAACTAATGCGATACCCATTTCCCTCCAAAACGTCCACCCACACATCAAGTGCTCGTTGCAGGGATGTAGGATCCTCACTTATGATGGCTCCATCGTCAGCAAAGAATAACTGATGTACCTTGGGGTCCATCACTTTACCTTCAAGCAGATAATCAAGGACTGTAATAAAGAGCAAAGGACCTAAAACGCTTCCCTGGTGCACCCCGACTTTGATTGGGAACTCTTCGGTTACTCCAGCGGGGCATCTTACTCCTGTCTTTGCTCCTTCGTACATGTCCATGATCATCTGTACATAGGTTTCTGGAACCCCTCGATGTCTTAGCGCCACCCATATCAGATCTCGTGGTTTTCTGTCGAATGCCTTTTCAAAGTCAACCAATACAATATGCAAATCCCTTAAGGAATCACGATGTTTTTCCATTATGATCCTTATACTTTGGATTGCATCTGTGGTTGATTTACCCGAGACAAACCCGCACTGATCATCGGATAGCCGTATTATTTTTCGCAGTCGGCCACCTAATACCCGCTCAACGATCTTCATGGTGTGTGACATCAGCTTGATCGAACGGTAGTTATCACAGTTTCGCGTATCACCGTGCTATTACATTCTTCTTTAGGAAAAAAAGTTTCTTTTTTATTTTGTAGGATTTTCTGATAGTTAATGATAGGGGTTTGTTTGTAGTAGTGGGAACGGATTCTAGGAGATATTCCTTGAATATTTCCTTATGAAAAAGGCGAACTTTAATAACGAAAATTATATTACTATCCTGATAAAATGCCTGAAGTTCACAGATGCTGTGTATTTGTTCGAGGACATCGACAGAAATTCCTTGTAAACTCAGTTACCTGAAGGAAAATTCTAGTTCTCTAGGTTTCAAAATGTTTCTTGATATTACCTTAACCCTTTGATGCCCACATATGTAACGTACTTGTATATATATCTTATTTACTAATACATCACAATGCTCCCCTTATTCGCTTATCATTTAGAAGCAATTTTGTATTAATATAAGTAGATTAACAATATAGGATTTATTTATACAACTACATGTTTATATTTGAATAACTATTACATAATAAGAAAATTAATTTACTTATTTGTATTCATACGAGATCTTAATGGATATCTGTCTGTTATTTGTTGAGCTGGCCAATCTTTTCTTGCTCTAGAATTAGTTTCACCTGCGGTTTTTTGGCTTGGAATTTCAATATCATTAGAAAAATGTTGAGGCTTAAATCAGTTAAAGTTTGGGGAATGTACATATCTTCATTGTTGTTAAGACAAAATCTTATTTGATTAATATGACGATTCCATAAGACGTTATTTCAACAAGAAAATTCATTTTTCCTAAAATACGGCTAATTTTACCTATAATCCACTTAATTTTCCCTGGCACACTAAAATCTAACCATTACCGAATCATGAACTACCAATCTTCTTTCTTTCTTTCCGATGTATTTTTTTTTCTTCTTGCTTTGCTTATTTTCGACATTGTGTTTAAGGCTTCTAAGATCTAGTTCTCTTCCTTTCGTGAAAGGATTTATTAATTCAAATCTCGTTCTTAAATTTCTATTAAAAACAATTGGGGCGGTGAAAAACCAGTGGTACTGTGAATCGAATTCCTATAGTCCAAATGAGTCCAAGCATTTATTAAAGTGTGGCTTGAATTGTTTGAACTCAAAGCTTTTTCAAGCCTGATTTTACTGTTTTAATGCTGTTTTCAGCTTGACCATTTGTTGCTGGATGATGTACAGGAGAAGTCAAGTGTACTATTCCATTGATGCGTAAAAACTGTTTAAATTCAGATGATATGAAAGACTTTCCATTATCGGCGACGATTATTTTTGGCAACCCAAAACGTGCAAAAACTGACCTCACCTGATCAATTGTTCTCACTCTTGTAATACTTTGGTTCATGGGTGTGCACTCCAGCCATTTGCTATGTGCGTCAACGATTATTAAAAACAAGTTCCAAAAAGTGGTCCCATGATATCTAGATGAAATCTTTCCCACGGTTTATCTAGCCAAAATTTATTAAGGGGCACTTCGGAGGACAATTTTTTAAAGGCAAACACGCCTCACACGAATTTGACACTTCTTCTAAATCTTTATCGAGCGAAGCCCACCACAAATAAGCTCTTGCCATTCCCTTCATTTTAAAGATACCTAAGTGGGATTTGTGTAACTTTTTTATAACGGCTGCTCCTAAACTATCGGGAATAATTACCCTATATCCCCAAAAGATTGCGTCCCATTCTATGGGAAGCTCTTTTTATTTTTTTTTTAAATATGGAATTAATGTGTGATTATCTAATTTTTTTGGCCAACCATTTTCAATAAACTCCCGTACCTTAATGAGTGTTTTATCTTTAACGGATTCTGCTTGAATGGCTTTAAAGTTTCCCACTGATATTCAAAGGTAAGTACGACTTGTAAGTAAAATAAAATTTACTTAATTTTGTGGTTCATAGTCTCCAGCATTTTTTAAAAACATATGTTGACATTTGGCAACAACGGACATATCATACATATAAAATTTTCTTTCCTTTGGAACCTTGTTTAGAATGCAAAATGACAAAGCAGAGAGGACTCACTGATAAAGACATACGAGTAGGTTATCTTTCGGGATTGGGATAATTCGGATGATGATATGTTGGAGAAAGATGATGGAGACATACTGGATGAAAATGTTGAACTACCTCAAGTTGTTACAGATGCGTTCGAAGAACTTGTTGCAGGGGATAATGCAAAAGAAGCCAATGAGCAATCAGATGCGTCGGCAAGTGCATTGATAAAAGCTGTCGATATTTCTACGACGAAATTTCTCTGCCGAATAAAAGATTTTGGAGGCGTAAGCATCCAGAGCTCATGGAAGCATGATGTTGTTTACGCAGAAAGTGTTAAGAGTCTTTCGGAGTATTTTATAGAATTTGTTGACTATGTGATCGTAAATACAATAAAATAGTAGAGGAAACAAATATATACGCCTTACAACAAAATGGAGAAAAAATTAAAGTTCAAGCTGAGCAAATACGTCAATTTATTGGTTTACTCCTATATATGGGTGTTATTCGAATGCCCGATTATAGATGTTTTTGGAGTGATGATATGCGGTATAATGCAATTGCAAATGTGATGATCAAAAACCGGTTTGAGAAAATCAAGCAATACCTCCACATAAATGACAACCTAAAAGCCAAACCTAAAGAAAATGCAGAATACGACAAATTGCATAAAATACGACCGCTATTAGATCAGCTACAAAGAAAATTCAACGAAATACCAAATGACGATGAGCATCAGTCTGTGGATGAACAAATTATACCGTTCAAAGGTCAATCAGCATTAAAACAGTATCTACCAAAAAAGCCACATAAATGGGGATACAAAGTTTTTACAAGAGCTGGGTCTACAGGTATAATTAATGATTTCACACTGTATACAAGCAAAGAAACTTGTCCAGAATATGGTTTAGGAATATCATCCGATATTGCTTTGTATTTGTGTTCTACAATGCCACAAAACTAAGATTTCAAAGTTTATTTCGATAACTGGTTCACCTCCATCAAACTAGCAATCGTTTTACGCGATATGGGAATATGGTGCATTGGAATGGAACTATGAAAAATAATCGAATCGGCAAACAGAATATGCCCGACGAGAAGACATTGAAAGCAGCAGGTCGGGGAAGTGTTGATTGCAGAGTCGAGAACAACCACGATGTAGCATTAGTAAGATGGTACTTACTGTAGTGTAGATCTAATGGACTCATGTCGCAGATGGGATGGAGTTTTCAAAAAATACATTGATATTTAAAGGCCACACATTGTTAAAGAGAATCGTTTTATGGGAGGTGTGGATTTAGCGGATACGAGTAGGTTGATGGAATTTTATCGTATTAATCACAAATCTAAGAAGTATTACTTTCGTATTATTTATTGGTGCATTAATACAGGTCTTGTTAATTCTTGGCTTCTGTAGGTGCAGCAGACATTTGGTTGCAGTAAACCCAAATAAAAAGCATATGCGTCTGATGAACTTTCAACTAGCTAGATATTGCAAAAACTCTAACTACAAGAAGTCCACAAGTTGAAGGTAGAAGAAAAGGACGGCTTTCATTTATGAGTAAGTCGCAATCTGCCGAATCCCCCCCTGCAACTCACCTTCGACTTCATCACATGCTTCAACCCCAACGTCAACAAAATTAAGGTGGCCTAATCCACCAAGTGATACAAGGTATGACAACCACGGTCATTTACCAGTTTACTCCGAACAAAAAGGAAGATGTCGTCTATGCAAAACGGGATTCAGCCATATGCAATGCAGCAAATGTGATGTTCTTCTTTGTTTCACTCAACAAAATAATTGCTTTATGTCCTATCATACATGATTGATTTGTAATATATGCAGATATTTCTTATTTTTTTCTTCTTATCAGTAAAATTTCCACAAAATCACAATGTAGGTAAATTTTTTTTTACTCTGAAAAGCAAAGGTGAATCCTATAATACACAAAATTAAATTATATTTATTTAGTTGTTCTAAAATGAAATAGAAGCTTGTTTTGTTATTAGTATAGTATTTGTTTTACATATAATTTAAAATCTTAGGTCAGATACATCTTAACCTATACACTATCGTATTTATACTTGCCAAACCCTTTCATTTGATACCCACTGCCAAGGCGGCTATGAAGAAAATGGTAATTCGCTATCCTAGGGCGTCCACCATGTTGGATTTGGAATGACGTCACAAACCTCATCGTATTCTACCATCTTGGGGGTGTCCGCAATATTGGGTTTAGAAGGGTATTTTGACTGCAAGAAGGGAAATTTTGACTGCAAGATTTGTAACAGATAGAAAGACAAAAAAGAAAGTTTTAAAAAATTTAATGTTTAGGTATGCAGGGTGATTTGCATTAGATGCGAAAAAGCCTAGGACAGATAGGTTGGGCCAAGACAAGAAAAAAATCGTCTTTAAATTGACTTTAAATGGAAAAAAAATTATTAAAAATCAATGGAAATACATACAATAATGTGCTAGAGATTTTTTGAAAGCTAATATCCCATTCTTTTATTAGCTTTTTAAATAAGGTTGTTTGAGTGAACAGTTTTTGTAAAATTAAGTTTCAAAGTCAAAATTTTTGAAAAATATTTTGAATTTTTTTTTTTGGTTAATTTTCTTCAAAATTTTGCGTTATTAACTGCCACTGATATTTTTATTTTTCAATGCTCTTATCAATTCTTAATTAAATACCGAAAACCCGATGAAGAAATCTTACTTAGTTTTTGAGATATTAAAAAAAAAACGTAAAGGTACATGCACAAAGGAGCATGCACCAACTCATCTGTAAAATCTGGTCGGGCGAAAGTATGCCCGATGACTGGAACTTCAGCATCGTTTGCCCGATCCGGAAGAAAGGAGACCCCCTGAACTGCGCCGACTACAGAGGTATAAGTCTCCTCAATATCGGATCCATAAGATCCTGTCTGCCGTATTATGTGAACGGTTAAAGCCGAGCGTTTGCCATCTGATAGGTCCTTATCAGTGGGGTTTTAGGCCGGGAAAGTCCACCATTGACCAAATATTCACACTACGGCAGATCTTGAAAAAAAACCCCTGAATATAAAATCGATACGCACCACCTCTTCATCGAATTCAAAGTTGCCTATGATAGCGTGTATAGAAACGAGTTATACAGAGCCATGTCTAGTCTTGGCATCCCTTCCAAGCTCGTCCGTTGTGCCAAAGTCGGTAAGAACATCACCGAACCATTCGATGTCAGGAAAGGTCTTAGACTAGGTGACGCGCTATCATGCGATCTCTTTAACATAGTACTTGAGAGAATTGTACGAAACTCACAAGCCAATACCGGAGGTACAATCTTTTACAAGCATGTAAGATAAACTTATTTAAGTTTTATAATCATAAAAAAAAAAATCTTTATTTCAACTGGCAGCGTTTCTGCCTTCCAAATTACAATTGACAATGAGTAAACTTAGAGCTACTTTAAATACTAACTTAATGCTGCGACTGCAATTCTGTCCCGTCTGTTGATGGGAAATGTTTTATGCTGACACACCTGTCTGGCGGCGGCGCGTGTGTGCATCGTTGAGTGAATGATATGCTGATACGTCTTCCTGTCGGCAGCGCGTGTGTGAATTGCCCGCGCATGTTTCCGGCCGGTGTGATGTTATTTCACCTTAACTCCTCCGCCCTTAAGAGTGAACGTCCGCGTTCACTTAGAAGAAAGGTATTTGGTTAATACGAGATGTTGATGCTCTTGGTTGTGGGCTTGGTGAAGAGGGACCCTTGATAGTTTCCAAGGATTCTGCTATTGCGTTGATCTTTTCGTTCTCTGATGGCTTATCATTTTTTGTAACTTTCCTGAGGATGATCAGTATAACAACGAATAGTAGTACACAGGCTCCAAAACTCAACATTGTACTGTTTTTGACTTTGGTCCTTAGAAGTTGGATGTATTGTGTATGTGTAAATGATGTCAGATGAAATTTCTTCGAAAGCAGGAACTTGTTGGCTATTCATTGCTGTGCAGTTCGCTTGAGTGCTATTAAGTAAATTTGGGATACAGGTTGTATTACTTAAGTCTACAATATTGTTCTTATTGCAAATTGACAGTTTGTTTATTGATTTACAATTCGTATTTATTCCATATATTTTATCTTTGCATTTTATAATTTCCTTAAAATCAATTTCAATTATTTTAGCTTCTTCTTTTACTGCTTTTATTATTAATTTATTACAAATTTCTTCACTTACAGTTGGTAAACTTACTATATATAAAAGGATAAAATTATTGAATGCTATTTTAATTTCAGAAAATTCGATTGCTTCTTCTATATTTTTGAATGGTATTTCTTTGTTGTTTATTATGTTTTCAATGACATTTATTTCAACATTTGATAGAATATATGAATTTATAATATTAGCTCTTGCCCAGTGCAATGCGTATGCAACATTAGTTATTTCTTCTTTTAGTAGATCTAATTTATATTTTATATTGAATACAATTTCTTCCAATAAGTTTCCATTTTCATTTACAATTTCTCTTATAGCATTAGTTCTATTTGTTAATCATTTATTTTATCTATTACAAGTTTATTTATTACAGTTTGCCTGTTGTTATTCTCTAAGACATTGTTAATTTTTTCTTGAATTATCTGGAAGTCATGTTGATCTGGATTTCCAGTTATGAATTTCCATGCACTTCCCAAGAAATCGAGTGATCTTTTGGTTTTGGGTTGGCTGGGTATTAAACGTTTTAGGAGGGATTTTATTAAGGATATTTCCTGGGACAAAAGGTGGAAATTGGTATGGGAGGTTTGTAGACGTTCTCTCATTGTTGACTCTATGTTGACCAAGGCTTGCGAGTATGCTGAAAGATCAATTTCATGGATTATTTTATATGTGCCTGTTTGTAGTCGGGATATTCCTGTGTTGATTGTCACGAGTCTTGAGTTTGTATAGTCCAGTATTTTTACGTCAGCTAAACAGCTTGTCAGTAGGTGTCTAGAAAGAAAGGTTTAGAAAGTCGGTTATGATTTGATGTTTGATTTATGGACAACCCTGCCAGATTGGGTGACTACCGTAGTTTTTTCTATTTTCTTTGACATACCTAGGAGTAACTTTTGACCCTAATCTTTTGTTCTTCCTGACGTAAATGATGTCGTTTACTGAGTAGTCCTTTATTGGAGGTTTCCCTTTATTGTGGTCATATTCCTGTTTATCTTTTAGTTTGTTTTTAGTTTCAGAACGTACTTTGTCAATCTGAGAAGGATCTATATTTCTGCTGAAGAATATATCTACCGGTTTCCTGTTTGTCACTAAATGTATTGTGAAATTATAGGCATTCACTGCTGCTTCTAAAAGTTCCGTAAAGGAGTTATGCGCTTGTTCCCTTTTGATGCATCGCATTATTTCAGCGAGAGTCGAGTGAAATCTCTCGACCTGTCCATTTGAAGTGCTTGTGTATGGAGGTGTCTTGTATACTTCAATGCCGAATTCGTTTTCAAGCATAAATGTTATTGAAGCGGAGTTGAAAGACTTCTCATTGTCGAATACTATAGTCTTTGGAATACCAGAAGCAAATATAATCTCTCTGAGAGGTTGCCTAATGTCCTCTGTGGCTTTTGATTGTATTTCTTTTACCTTGGCATATTTGGAGAATTTGTCTAGCGAAGTTAGTACTAGGCTGCCCTCTGTAGAGAAAATATCCAAATGTATAATTTGTCCGGGGTGACTCGGAATGGGAGTTGCCTGAATCTCCACCTTGTCTGGATGGCGATCATACTTATTCTCCTTACAAATGCAGCAAAGTTTTATTATTCTTTTTATTTTACGGGACATACCAGGGAAATAGTATTTTCCTAAAATCTGTAATTTATTCTCGCGTTCGTTCCTATGAGCACGTTGGTGGGTGCTTATAATGATTTCTTCCTGCCTATTTTCGTCGGTTATGTCTTCGACAAATATTCTTTGTAGATTTCTTGTATCATACCTTGTATGCGTTCCTCCGTTTTGATGCAATTGATTACTGTGGGGTTCAGTCGCGCTTTGAGGAATTGGATTAGACTACGGGGAGTGTAAGATGGTTCTGTTATTAAATGTCCATGATAGGTGGGGTGAATTATGCGAAACTCTTGACTACTTGCATCACCAACATTAAGGAAGATTTGATTCTTGAAGACATTTACTGGCGATTCCACACTGAGTATGAGGCCGTGCGACGAACTTTCGTCACTGTGTATGGTTGGAGTGAGGGAATTCATTTCGGATCGGATGGGGGGCCTAGAGAGTGCGTCTGCAACTACGTTTGTTTTGCCCGGTTTATATTTGAGCTCGTAGTTATATTCTTCTAAAATGGCTTTCCATCTCTTCAGTTTGGTGTTATTGTTTTTGTTACTTAAAGAGTAAGTTAGTGGTTGATGATCAGTATGAATCGTAACTTTAGCTGACCCATAGAGATAATTTCTGAAGTTGTTAAGTGCCCAGATTATAGCTAGCATCTCCTTCTCGTTGGCTGCATAGCTTTCTTCGGTCTTAGTTAATGTTCTTGATATGAGCATAATGGGCTTATCTCCCTGCGATAACACCGCACCTAGAGCATAATGTGAAGCACCGGTTACTAACTCAAATGGTTTCGTGAAGTCGGGGTATGCGAGTATAATGTCTTCTGATGTTAAGGTCTTTTTGATTTTATTAAAGGCTTGTTTAGCTGATTCGTCGAGGTGGATGACTTTTTTGCTTGAGAGGTTTTTGGACAGTCGTATGTCTTCCCCCCTTAAAAGGGCTGTCAGGGGTTTCGCTAGCTTGGCATAGTCCCTAATGAACCGGCGATAATATCCCGACAGACCTAGGAAAGAGCGAAGTTCCTTTAGGGTACGAGGGTATGCAAAATCTTGTATTGCTCTTATTTTTTCTGGATTGGTTTTGATGCCGTCAGGCGAAATAACGAACCCTAAGAATTCTCCTTCTTGCTTGTAGAATTCGCATTTGTCTAGCTGCACCTTCATGTTTGCAGCTTGTAATGTTTGGAAAACTTTCCGAATATTTTGTTCGTGTGTAGCCTCGTCTTTGCTAAAAATCACTATGTCATCTATATAGACATAGCATATTACTCCAATATGTTCGCGGAGTATATCGTCAAGTGCTCTCTGAAAGATAGATGGAGCGTTCTTGAGACCAAATGGGAGCCTCGTGAACTCGTACTTCCCATTATTGACCGAGAAGGCCGTTTTTCTATATCAGATGTTTTAAGGGGAATCTGATGAAACCCACTTTTCAAATCTATAACAGTAAGCCATTTACTTTGACCGAGCTTTGCAAGAACTTCGTTGATTTGAGGGATCGGATATCGGTCTGCCACGGTAATACTGTTCAGCTTCCTATAATCTATGACGAGTCTATATTTTTTTTCTCCAGAAGCGTCAGCTTTTTTAGGCACAATCCATACAGGAGAGTTGTATGGGGAACGTGAAGGCCTAATTATGCCATCATTGATAAGTTTTGTTACCTGCGTCTCCACCTCGCTTTTGAGTGCTATAGGGTAGGGATAAAATTTAGTATACACGGGTGCATCAGTTGTTGTTCTAATCTCGCCCTTTACTATAGTGGAATAGGTTAGCTTTTCTTCCGGCTCATCAAAAAGCTTGAGAAAATCACGTACAATTCTATCTATGGATATCTTTTGTTCTGGGGACATATGACTGGTTCTAATATTGATAGAGTTTACTGATTGAGAAGCCATCTGCTTAATACGTATTTTTACTTGGTTGTTAATAGTTATGTAATTATCTTTAGTATAGATAACTGCAGAGAGGCTCTTAAGGCTGTCATTTCCAAGAATCGCGTGAAAGGATTTTAGTTTGGGCATGAGGAAAAATTTAATTTTGATATTTTGGAGACCAAAAAGGCTAATAAAGGTATGATGAGTAACTTGTATGTTGCCTCCAATTGAGTTGCAACAAAACGGTTTTTCGTTCGATAAGGGATTTTTTACCAGGGATGGCTGGATGTAGTTTTTATTGGATCCAGTGTCAATTAATATTTTTAATATCTCCCCACTCTCCGTTACGCATTCGAAATATGGCAGCGAAGAGTCAGTTAATCTAAAAAATGTATGTCACTCAGCTCCATAATATCATCAGATTCGGTATTTTCTGGTTGTATCATCTCGGCGTATTCCTGCAAAGTTTCTTCATACTCATCCGGGTTGTTCATGCTCGCCTGCATATCCTCGTATTGACTGATCTGTTCTTCTTGTGCAATTGTATCAACATGGAAATTTCTTTGCATCTTGGTAGGATGCACCTGCTGTGATGGAGAAGCTAATGGTCTTTTCGGAGCTGGAGGCCAATTCTGCATTCGAGGTCTGTTTATGTAGTTGACTCTATTCGAGCGGATTGTATCCGTGTCCATAGGCTCTGGTGGTGGTTGCCGCGGAGTGGCAAAATGTGGGTGACGTTGTTGTTGATATTGCTGTGAAGCAAACTGCCTCGGAGGCCTTGGAGGTGGGATAGGCCTGGCGTTGTACTGGTACGGTACCTGTTGCCTGGGTGGTTGAGGTAGGTACGTTAGTTCAGGATAAAATGGTTGGCGATTTGAAGCCTGTGGATGAATATTGTTTCCTCGTTTTGGTGGAACTGGTGGAGGTTCTGGATGTTGTATTCTCCTGCTATGATTATTTGCGATTGCGTACCGCGAGCGGTAATTTTGGTTTTCCAGCTTTAAGCACAAGTGCAATGCCTGGGGCAAGTCTACCGGTTCTCGCATTCCCAAAAGTCTGGGAAGGTCGCCTTTCAGACCCCTGATGAAAGTATCGAGCGCTTTGTCTCTATAAGTTTGCATCAGTAAATTCAAAGAGTCTGCACTGACATCCATGCACGAGATTTTGTTTAATACTAATGAAAGGTGTGAATACACTGCTTGGTAAAATTCTTGTATGGATGTATTGCCCTGTACTAAAGTTGTCATTTGGTACTCCAAAGTACCCAAGTCGCGTTTGTCCGCGTAATGTAAGGTTAGACAACGTGAAATGCACTTCCAGTCCAATGGAGTATTATAAGACTCCAACACATGGTCTGCATTCCCAATAATTTTATTTCGTATTGTGTTCAAGATGCCATAATATTTTGCTGATCCCTTAATGGAATCATAGATCTTGAGAATTCGTTCTACGCTTTTTCGCCACGAACTAAATTCACCTGGATGACCAGAGAACTCACGTAGGCTGCGTACGACGTCTGGTATTTTATCGAGTTCATTAAAATTGTTTTGATCAGGAAGTATTGCTTGATCAATTCCTGCAAATTGATCCGCGTGTGGATTTAAAATAGAACTAATGATAGATCGACCTTCAGTTTCTAAGGTTTCGCGAATCATAGAGGCAATGAGAGTCTGTAATGGAGGATTTATAACGGGATTGGATTCATTACTTCTTCTGGAAGTACTGCCTGTACCTGCCTGAGATGCCTGAGATGCCTGAGCAGCTTGAGCATCAAGAACGGATGGCCGCAATATGCTTTCGTTATTCATTTTCACAGATCGCAAGACAACCAAATAATTTTGTTTATATAAAAAGTTCAAAAACTAGGTTTCTTTACTCGAATTTTAATATTGTTAAAACTAATATTGCTTCTTAAAAGTTACTTGACTTGGATAATTTCTCTTCCTTTTAACTTGACTAATCTTAAAAAAAATTTTTTTTCTTTTTAATTCTTCATATAATCTTTAAAAATATTTTCTTTTCTTCCGAATTCTTGGTATAATCTTTAAAAATATTTTCTTTTTCTTTTCAATTCTTCGTATAAATCTTTAAAAATATTTCTTAAACTATGCTTACATTAATATTAAAATTTTCATCTTTCTCTGGAGATGCTGGGTGCTGGCGGCTAGCTACTGCTTCCTCTTTGCTTCTGCTACTAGGGGGCCCTTCTTTTTTATTTCCACACCCACAACGTATGTCTTTTTCGCGAACGTACTTCTTGAGTACTCTTTATCGCACAAGGGTTTCGGTGACACGCACTATCACTAACCGGTGGACCACAGGAGATTTTCGACGCGTAAAGCACGAACACTACTTAAGGGTTTACTTTACCGACACGCTAAGCACTGATACTACTTAAGGACCTTCACTTAAACGACTCCACTGTGGTCCCTGCTCGGGCGCCAGATAAACTTATTTAAGTTTTATAATCATAAAAAAAAAATCTTTATTTCAACTGGCAGCGTTTCTGCCTTCCAAATTACAATTGACAATGAGTAAACTTAGAGCTACTTTAAATACTAACTTAATGCTGCGACTGCAATTCTGTCCCGTCTGTTGATGGGAAATGTTTTATGCTGACACACCTGTCTGGCGGCGGCGCGTGTGTGCATCGTTGAGTGAATGATATGCTGATACGTCTTCCTGTCGGCAGCGCGTGTGTGAATCGCCCGCACATGTTTCCGGCCGGTGTGATATTATTTCACCTTAACTTGTACAACTACTCGCTTACGCCGATGACATTGACATGATCGGAAGAACTCAGCGGGCCGTCAATGGGGCTTTTGCTAGTATTGAGATCGAGGCAGCAAAGATGGGTTTAGCGGTCAATGAGAGCAAAACAAAATATATGCTGTCTTGGACAGAACGTCACAATAGACAGATGTAAATTTTGAGGTAGTAAAGGACTTTGTCTACCTAGGGTCTATGGTGAGCCCGGCAAATGACATCAGTAGGGAGATCACACGAAGAATTACTCTTGCCAAGCGTTGGTTTTATATTTTTTATATTTATTATTATTTATTTTATAGACCAATTTCGCTTCTTCCAGTCATATGGAAAATTTTCGAGAGGATATTACTAAGGTGTCTCCAACCGGTTATAGACGAAAATAATCTTATCCCTGACCACCAGTTTGGGTTCAGAAGTAAGCATTGGACGATTGACCAGGTGCATAGAATTACTGACGTAATCGAGGAAGCATTTGAAGAAAAAAAGATTTGCTCAAGCGTATTTCTTGACGTCTCGCAGGCCTTTGATAATGTGTGGCATGATGGCTTGAAATCCAAACTACGACAAATTCTCCCTATGTGCTTATACGATATTCTAGTATCATATCTGGGTAATAGACTCTTCCGTGTTAGACATGGAGTCGAATACTCCGAGCTCAAAGAAATTTCGGCCGGCGTACCACAAGGAAGCGTTCTTGAACCGCTTCTCTATCTGTTATATACTCGAGATATACCGAAAGAAGATGGCACTATCCTAGCTACGTTTGGCGATGACACCGCTATCCTAGCAGTAGGTAAAACAATCGAAGAAACGACTGAAAAACTGCAAAACGCGCTAAATAAAGTAAATGAATGGACGAGGGACTGGCGGATTGCCCTCAACGAATCTAAATCTGTTCACGTGAATTTCACTTACAAGAAAACTAATAACTTGCCAATTTTCCTAAACTCGGCCCGAATACCTTTTGCAAACGAGGTCAAATACCTGGGAAAGACACTCGACGCAAGACTGAAATAGAATTCGTACGTGAAAATGAAACGTAAAGAACTCGAAATCAAATATAGCGAAATGTACTGGTTACTCGGAAAGCATTCCCAGCTCAGTACTGAGAACAAACTGCTTTTATACAAGCAAGTGCTAAAGCCGGTGTGGACCTACGGTATACAACTTTGGGGTTGTACCAAGAAAACAAATGCCAATATTTTACAAACTTTTCAAAATAAAGTGCGTAGAGAGATTGTCCAAGCACCGTGGTATATTAGAAACGACGATATCCACGGGGATCTCGGAATTCCGACAATCGAAGCTGAAATTAGAAGCTTCGCGAGAAAGCATAGAAACCGACTAATCGGACATGTCAACAATACAGTCCTACAAATATTGGATGAGAGCAATTTATTGCGCCGACTACAAAGGACGAAACCCTTCGACTTGGCGAGATAATGATAAACCGCGTTTAGATTGCGGAACATGCAGGATCTTTTAGTGGAAAGTAACTTCCCAAACGTTTTTATTTCGTGAAAGAAAAATTGCTTGATAAGTTAATACTTAGTTGCGATATCTGACAAATTTATATCGAAGGGTGGTGTTTTTTTAGTCAGTAAGAATCTGACACTACTATGAGCACGCGCTTGCTATTCTCATAGTGTCTATGGAAGATTTTTCACCAACCCTCGAAAAAAAAAAAAATTATTTTGTGGGCGTCGCGGCGTAAGTGGTTAGTGTTTCGGATCACTACGCATGAGGTTCCAAGTTCGAATCCCAGAAAACACCAAAAAGTTTTTCACGGTCCCACCTCTCGCGAGCGTCTCACAAACATCCGAGAGTATTGTTGTCTCGAAAAAGCTTCTCAAATCGCCGTTCGGATACGGCACAAAACTGTAGGTCACTTCCATTCGTGAGAAAAATATAACGTACACAACATGAGTGGTTGCGAGAAGCTAGGCCCTGGCACTTTTAAAGAGCTGTTGCGCCAAATATTTATTTATTTATTTATTTACTATTGTTTTTATGAGCTAAGGCGGCAATTGCCTTATCTCGAACTTCCAAGGTAACTCTCTGTAAGACACTAATCATCACAGCCCTGCTGAATGGCGCAGAGGCATGGCCTTTGACAAAACCGGATGAGGATGCCCTCGGTTATTTTGAGAGAAGAGTTCTTCGAGCGATCCCGTCTGCATAGACGGTAAGTGGAGGAGAAGATACAATGAAGAACTATATGGCCTGTACAAGAACATCGACTTAGCCAGAAGAGCTCACATACAGCGACTAAGATGGCTGGGTCATTTGGAGCGGATGGAGCCCAACGTTCCCGCAGAGAAAGTCTTCGAATCCACACCAGATGAACGGCGCAGTAGAGGACGACCTCGTGGTATTTGGCGCAAATAAGTGGATAAGTGGCTCGTAACCGTGTTGGCTGGAGAGGTTTGTTGCTTGAGGTCCAGGTCCACCCCGGACTGTAGCGTTACCTAGGTAAGTAAGTAAGTTTTATACTTTCAAAGCACGCCGCAATTTCCCTATGGTTATTTTCCAAATGGAATTTCTTGGTAATTATTAACCCGTTCTGTACTCTCATTTGTTTGCCACTTGAGAAGTATTTTTCATAGACGTTCTGAAAAGCTAGAAAAAGTGAATTGTTCTCAATATATATTGCGTTAACATGTTTTCGGTTAAAATGTGCTTTTATTAGATTTACTAGTGTATTGTCGTCGTATTGTTTCAGTTTTATAGTCTTTCATAAGCTCGAAAAGATTTTTTTCTGTTTTAATTGAAGCCCTTCCGCTTTGTCTTAGTGAAATGATATGCTGATTTCTAAATTGGTTAAGGCATGATATGATGATGAGGTATAACACTTTGACTGTCAAATTCCGCACTATGAATTGTATTTCCTGTTGTATTCTGATTCTTGAGCGTTTATATCCATTGGCTTCATTGAAATATTATCCAGGTTATCTTCTTCTTTTGGGATTCTTGACAGTGTGTCAGTATTATTATTTATTTTCCATGGTTTATGCTATAATTCATAATTATGTTCTTCAAGTTTGAGTTTCCGCCGAATCAACTTAGAATTTGCTTGACTTAGGGACATTAACCATTTGTATTTTAAACTTTCTACCAAAAAGATAGGATCTGAAGTATTGTGTGGACCACACGATTGCTAATAACTCCTTTTCGATGGTGGAGTAACTTATTTCGTGTCAATTAAGTGTCTTTCTTGCGTAGCAGATTTGATGTTCTTTTCCGTTCTGCATTTGCGAAAGAACGGCTGAAAGCGCGAAGTTGGAAGCGTCGGTGGTTAATATAAAGAGTTTTTCGAAGCCAGGGTATGCAAGGATTGGGTCGATAATTAAAAGAGTTTTACATGTTTCAGAACATTTAATATACGTCATATCATTGGGGTCTATCTTGGCACCTTTCTTTAGTTTTGACGTTAGAGGTTTTGTAAGTTTAGCAAAATCCCTGATGAATTTTCTACAGTATCCTAACAGACCTAAAAACTGCTTTATCTGCTTAGGGGTTTTGGGAAGTGGGTATACGTTCAGTGGAATCCGCTTACCCAGGCAGGCAGGATAGCGGGACGCCCTAGGCAAACGTGGCGTAGAACAGTTGAGGAGGAATCGAGCTCTTTAGGAATGAGTTGGGGCAGCTCAAACCCGTTGCAGGACTCCGAACACGATTGCGCGCAGGCGTGGTTGACGCCCTATGCTCCCCGAGGGGTTAAAGGATATTTTTTAAGCCGAATGGTTTACACAATGCCCACCTTCTAGAGTAAATGCTGTTTTCTTGACATCATTCGGATCGACGTCTATTTGGTGCAATCCCGATGCTAAATCCAATGTCGTAAAATACATTGATACATTTGACCAGAATTACAGTGATATTCGGAATTGGGTACTTATCGTCTATGGTCTTGTCGTCGACTACCGCAAAGGTCGAAGTCGCCACTTTTTCCTTGCAGAAGCGTTTGTCTTCTTGGGCACTATCCAGATGGGAGACGACCATGGTGAGTTACTTGGTCGTATGATGCCTTGTCTTAACATCTTGACAATTTGTGTTTTAAACTCTTCTCTGTGTATATAAATGGATAACGGTATGTCTTTGAATACACTGGAATATCGTCTTTAGTTTTTATTTTGTGTTAAGAATTAACATTAACGTATTAAGAATTTGATTTCTCCCAACAGATTGCATATCGGCGCCTTAATATGGACGCTGTCTAATAGTGTGAGGGTATCTTTCTCCAAAGGCTGAGGTGGACTCGCCGGCCCCAGGGTCAACCTAAAGGAACACCCTAGACTTTGGGAAAGAGGTACTTTATTTCTCGGATTTGTTTCACAATAGTTACTTGGAACAATGTACTATCTTCGTCCTGCGGCTGGTTCTGGTACGGGCCGGGATTATGCGTTCTGTTGTCTGCCTCGGTTCGGTGCGTGTCGTCCGCACTTAGGGCAGGCTTGCGATGACCCAGTCCGCACTTAGGGCAGGCTTCGGAGGGATCCAGTCCGCATTTAGGGCAGGCTTGGAAAGTAGCTTAACAAAGGGCGGCAAATCCGCTGTAGCTAAATCGGTTTGTTTTTCTCAGAAGGGGAGAAACCTATTGGACGGGCCGGCTATAGCTAGTAGCAGACCCGTAGGTTATTGGCCAAACACCGAGGTGAAGGCAGAAAAGAAATCGGTGGAAAGTCGTAAGACCAATTCCTGGCGAAGCTGTCAAGAGTACTCTGGATTGGTACTACCACGCTTGAGTCTCCCGACTGACTTTCATCCACTTTCCTTTATGGAAATATCAAATGAAAAATTTCCTCCACATTCTCGTCTGCGACCTTTGTACTTACTTTTTCTCATATTGTACTATTCTCCCTTTCCTCCGTTTCCTCTTGTTCGACTGAGGATTCGGAGAATATTCGCGGTTTCGCTACCTGCCAACAGATGCGGCCTCCGCATTAGGTGTGTAGGGACTTAGATGTCGAGTGGATGTCGGCGACGGTCGTGTCCGCGTTGGAGGAACCAGAATGTGGCGACGGTCGGGTGACCAGTATGTGGCGTCGGTGTACTCACGTTGGGGTGGCCCAATATAGCGAGCGATGGGTCGCCAATTGTTGAGGTTCGTTTGTCGCGGGAACAATCCAAAGAGACAAATGCCACTACCAAAAATACAATTAGTTTATTATAAAAGTTCAAAGGGGAAAGATAAGTGACAAAAGATTTAGGATGCTGATGATGATTCAACGAGTCCGTCCGATGGCGGTGAACGATGATCGAAGAATGATTGGATGACGAGATGGTTTCTCCTGAGACGAACAAAAGTCGAAGTTGGTTGTGTTGAGCTGAACGAGAGTCGAAACTATTTCACAACTGCGGACGTGTGCAGTTGGCTCACAGGAATGGTTGAGTTCAGCTCCGTTTTAGCTGTTCCACTTACTACGGAGACGGAGATCACGGAGGAATTTGATTCGGTTCGCTTCTAGAGTGCGCGCCACTCGATTGCATGTGCCACACCACTCCCCCGGAGTGTCTCAATTCGGGTTGAGATGCGGAACTGACTTTCTTCGTTGGTGCAGGAGTATAGCGTTTCGTTGGCAAAGGCTGCGTTTGATATGGTGGGTTGTTGGTGCCGCTCGAACCTGCCGCATCTGCTCGCGGAACTTCTTCACGAAATGTTGAGGGTCTGGGTGCAGACTTCCTCGTCGGTGAAGAATTCCCCAGGTAGGCGAAGAGGGGTACCATACACCAACTCAGCTGCGGTTGCCGTGATGTCTTCTTTCCAGGCGGTACGAAGTCCGGGCTCACCAGAACGTAGTGACGGTTGGGGTCACCAGAACGTAGTGACGGTTGGGGTCACCAGAACGTAGTGACGGTCGGGGTCACCAGAACGTAGTGACGGTTGGGGTCACCAGGACGTAGTGACGGTCGGGGGTCACCAAGACGTAGTGACGGTCGGGGTCACCAGAACGTAGTGACGGTCGGGGTCACCAGAACGTAGTGACGGTTGGGGTCACCAGAACGTAGTGACGGTCGGGGGTCACCAAGACGTAGTGACGGTCGGGGTCACCAGAACGTAGTGACGGTCGGGGTCACCAGAACGTAGTGACGGTTGGGGTCACTAGAACGTAGTGACGGTTGGGGTCACCAGGACGTAGTGACGGTCGGTGTCACCAGAACGTAGTGACGGTTGGCATAGACACTGTTGTGGTCTACGATGAAGACTGTTCTCTGCGTCGATTTGCTTGGCGCCAGTGTAGCGCTGAGAGTTGTGGTCGTGTCTTCCAGCTGTCGTTTCCTTAGACTCACCGAGAGCCCGTAGTGGCAGAGGAAGTCGGATCCGAGGATGGCGTGAGTAACATCAGCGATGACGAACATCCAAGGATAGTCCCGGCGGAGCCCGATGTTGAATGAGGGCTGCGTGCCGTACGTGGTGATAGGGACTCCGTTTGCAGCGAAGAGTTTCTCATCGGCTTGGCGCTGGCCTCGCAGTAGCTTTCGGAGGCGAGTATCCTGGGAATCGGAGAGCGCGTTAATTATTCTTTTTTTTTTAATGACTTATACTTTCCTTGAGTTGGGGGATCGTCGATTAAATCCCCGACCAGCTCCAGTATGTCTGCATCCAGGTGGGTCGCAATGATGCGGTATTTTGTGGTGTCTGACGAAATGCGACACAGGTCGAAGCGCATCTCCGCCATGGTGAAGTACCGCGTTGGGTTGTTCCGCCAGAAGGGGGTCTGCAGTTTAAACGATGCGACGGCGTTGACTTCCTTTGCGGCTGCGTGGTCGGCGCCCAGGGCATTTGATGAAAGCGCCGCGTTGTCGGCGTCCTGTGCTGGCGGCGGAGCATCAGAATCTGTCGGGTTTTTCATTTCCCTCGTTGAACAAGGGGTCACCAGTATGTAGGGACTTAGATGTCGCGTGGATGTCGGCGACGGTCGTGTCCGCGTTGGAGGAACCAGAATGTGGCGACGGTCGGGTGACCGGTATGTGGCGTCGACGTACTCACGTTGGGGTGGCCCAATATAGCGAGCGATGGGTCGCCAATTGTTGAGGTTCGTTTGTCGCGGGAAGAATCCAAAGAGACAAATGCCACTACCAAAAATACAATTAGTTTATTATAAAAGTTCAAAGGGGAAGACAAATGACAAAAGATTTAGGATGCTGATGATGATTCAACGAGTCCGTCCGATGGCGGTGAACGATGATCGAAGAATGATTGGATGACGAGATGGTTTCTCCTGAGACGAACAAAAGTCGAAGTTGGTTGTGTTGAGCTGAACGAGAGTCGAAACTATTTCACAACTGCGGACGTGTGTAGTTAGCTCACAGGAATGGTTGAGTTCAGCTCCGTTTAGTTGTTCCACTTACTACGGAGACGGAGATCACGGAGTAATTTAGTTCGGCTCGCTTCTAGAGTGCGCGCCACTCCATTGCATGCGCCACAGGTGTATAGCGAGGTCGGTGCCGCTGCGAGCGCCGTCTCACTATGAGTAGATCGAACACAAATGCACAATGTAATTTTCGTTTCTTTATTTAAGGAAACTGAAGAAGCTCTTGAAACGAAAAATAAACTGGAACACGAACACAACAATGAATAAAATGAAAACGTATTTTTGAATGGTTTGATTAATCCGGAGAATGTCGTGGAACAGGACCGCTTGAATTCCCTGGTGAAAAAGGTTTCTTTTTCTCGGGAGCAGGATCACAGAAATTCCTGGGGACAATTTTGCGAGGAGTCGAGGGTTCTTGACAATGGTCTTCTGGCTTGAAAGATTCCTCTTGGGGGAATGTGTTGTCTTGGATGAAAAACTTCTTGAAGATCCGGTTGGTTTAAAATTCCTGAGTCGACTATTTTTAATTTTGAAAATTTTAGACTTTTCGAAAATTTTAAAAGCAAAGACTACTCGATATCTTAAAAAAATAAACGGAGCAGGTTCCACACCTACGGGTGTTATCGATAGTCGAATGTCTCGATGACAAACGTCACAAGATGTCAACCGCTACAGGTGTTTAGTGAGGTGTGCGTAAAGTGTGGATGATCGCTTCTGTGGTGGTGGCTCATGTCACTTCGTTACAATAGGCAAGCATGACACAAGGCTAAGCGTTTTTGCGATCGACTTTTGTAGAAGCTGCATGGATGAAGAAGAGGAAGTAACTATTCCTCACCTTCTTTGTCTCTGCCCAGCTCTCTCCCGTGGAAGGAAGCTTCACCTAGGAGCCCCCTATTATAACGACATAGGCGACCTGAAAAACATCAATATTAAAACCCTCCTACGCTTCACAAGAAGCTCAAAATGGTTTAACGAGTAGGTAGGAGAAATTTCTCCCAAGATCCATGTGATATCACAATGGACCTATTATTGGTCTAAGTGTGTTGGCAATTCTCAGCTGGCAGCTACTTCAAGCTAACCTAACCAAGGATCTCCATAGAAATTTGGCAGATTTTTAATAATATCAGACGTGTTTAAATCCGCGAGGTTGGTTAAACTAAACTGATTCGCACTACTATCATTCATTAAGGACATTGTATTTGTTGAAGATGTTCCAGGTTCTGTTTAAGGATCAGAAGGAAGGACTAATTTTGCAGGTGTAAGAATAGGATTAGACATTTTTCTTTTTATTGCAAGTTTACAAAATATAAAGTAACGCAAAGCACTTGTTTTCCAATTATTAAAAGTGTACAAATATGTACATTAAAAGATCTTGTTTTCAGTACCAGTGTTTGGTTTCAAATTTTATATAATATAATTTCAAATGTGTACTTTGATGTTAAGTATATAGAATACTATATATATGTATATATATATATATTTTTTTTTTAAATATTATCATAAGGTTCTTACAATAAAATTAACAGAAACGTGATCTTCATTGATGCTGTGTTTCCTCCGTTGCTGAAAGTTTGATATTTTCTTCTCAACTAAGGACTTAGAAGTCGCCGAATGTAAACTAACACTGCCGATATTAGCACTTTTATTAACTTTCGTTTAATGACGACTTTATACGACGTGATTGTGAATTTGCACTTCGGTCGCACTTTAGCACTTTGTTGCGGTAAATTTTACCACAACAAGGATCACTTTACGCATCTTCCATCGCTTCCTTTTTTTCTTCCGTTGTTTCGGGAATATTCTGGGAAAGTGGAGGGCAGCCATGGTCCCATCAGGTATAAGCCCACTTTCCCGGCATCCTGCCTTGACAACCGTGCAGGTACACGGAGGATGATGACCCCAATCGAGAGAGGGATTGAAAGAGAGAGCGCGAAGGGAACGGACAGTTTCCTGATAACATACGCGAGTCGAGCAAAGAAGACCAGAGGATCACCGGTGACAAAGGCTGTTACAATACAAACACAACCTTCTCAACACGAAACACAAAATATTTAAAATTGTGCGGTCCCAAATTAAAGACGACAACAACCTGTGTACATTACACATCACCAACATAACCAAAACGCATTAGACACCAACAACGGACGAATGAACAACACATATCTTCGGAGGGGGCGAGTGGCCCATAGAGTTCATAAGTCTACACACATCCAAAACCAACAACATAATAACCAATGCATAGTGTAACATACAACATCAACAACATAAACACATTAAACACACTAAAACATGGACAAGAGGCGAAAAGCTGCCCATAGACTGAGGAAGGTTCAGACCAGACCCGTCAATGGCAGAGAGTCCCCCCTTACCACCGACCTACTGTATGGAGGGGCGTGTTAAAGGCTCGTTCCCCATCCCCAAATCTGCGCGGAATTCTACCGAATGGATTAGTTTGAATCGCGCTAGTTTCAGTTATTCTTTCCTTGTTTTGTTCTCCTTCCTTATAAGCGTTGTTTAACGCAGAATGGGCATTGTAGGGCTCGTCCTGCAACTAACCTTCATAAGTCACACTTTTCTTTTTACTTGTGGTGGGAGAATGGCCACAGTAATTGGTTTTAACTTACAATGCAATTCTCACTTTTTGGTTCCTTACTTCTCAAACTGAACAGATCCGATAGGGGGAAAAGTCGAACTCGGGCGAATTCAGAAACAGTAGATTGCCTGAAAATAAAATAACGTTGCTTCAAGAGTGGTTGCATACTTACGCAAGTTAGCGGAGTAAGGCACACACAAGCCACTCTTGACATACAGCTGAATAAGCGGAAACGCATGAGGGTGTGCGTGAAAACGGATCGATCCGAGTAGACTAGTACCCTGCGGTCGACACTTCTTGGTTGACCAGTGACGTGTAAGGAAGTTTTTTTGAGAGCAAAAAAAAAAGTGAGAACTGTTTTGGAACGTAGATGACAAGTAGGAGAAAGAAAAGGGAAAGGTGCGACAACACGGAAGTTATAGGACGAGAGGACTTGGACATTAAGAGAGGAAACCACCGTCAGAACGGGACAAAGGGAATAGGAGGAGGACGAAATAAGTTATTAAAAAAGATTGATAAGTTTTGTGTAGTTCCTTTTTCTTCTTTTTTTTTTAATTCGTGTTGGTGTAGGAAAGTTGTTAATCGTAATTCGGTAGATTTCCGTTCCGTTGATTTTTCCCGGTGAAAGCAGGACTCGCGACCGGTAATTAATTCGATTCTGTAAGTTCGGGACCGCGCATAACGGGCCACTCCCTTAACGGCGATACAAATAATTTTAACTGTTGTGGATCCTTTTTTTCCCCTTAATTGGTTTTTTTCTTATCGATCCTTTTTCATTTATCTTGCCTGTGTGACTTTGCCTGTTGTTTTTTCTGCGCTGTAGACGTTTTACTTTTCAGCGTCACTGTACCACCCACCATTTTTCCCTCCCAAAGGATTCGTCGTCTTCCTTCTTGTCTTACCTGCATTCATCTCTTCTATCGACATTTACCCCATCGCGATTGAGTTTTCCGAAACGAACCCACCTTAAGCAGCCGGTAGCGAACAGCACTAAACGTGCTATGCTGTTGCACATTTTTCGCCATGTTGGTTACTTTTGACGTTTCATACATTTTCGAGTCGGTCGCCGAAGCGATCGCCGGTTTCTTTCTCTATCGTCTTTTTTTTTGCGAAAAAGTTTAGCTAGTTAACTAATCGGGCGCGGATTAATTATTTAATCAATCAACCCCGCGAAATAGTGCAGCAATTGGCGCCCAACGTGGGGCATTTGTGAACAAAAAAAATTGTCTTTTGTGGTGGTAACAGTGTGTGTGTTTTTTTTTTCCGATCTTTTTTTACTTTTGGTTTGTTTGTCTTTTTCCGAATTTAGCAGTGCATTTGGCAGTAGAGCTTTTTTTAACAAAAAGTTGTACATCGTGGGATAATTCCATTTCTCACCCCGGACGTGTGGATTTTTTTTGAAGTGGCAATGGGATTGGTGCGTCATTGGATTCACAAGTAGGTGTTCTACTTTTATTTCTATCGCATTTTATGACGTTTACGTTGGTGAATTGTAGCACACGGTGCTGCGACCGGCGTACTCCACAGTACTCCCCCTCCAGTGGTTGAGATCAACTACGAGTATTGCAAAACGTAACTTGTCTTCAATACCTAGTTACGTAAGTGGGGGTGTCGTTAATTTCAGTAGAGTTCTGAGGCTGAGGTTTGTCTTGTACATCGTCCAACACATAAGTTGCTTTCAACCTGTCGATTGAAATATTTACCTGTTTTTCATTTCGTTCAACAGTGTACAATTTCGACAACGCTATACAACAGGGAATGGTCCGATGTATGGTGGGTGCAAAGGCAGTTTGACCGTATCATTACGTATGAAGACATGGGCTGCTCGTGTGAGATCTTTTTGAAGAGAAAATGGCTTCTTGCAATGCATTGAAGTCTCAGGAAATCTTACTTGAGACATTGTGCAGCGCAAAGATGTGACAAAATCAGATGTTGCTTGATTCGATTTCGAAGGATGCACGGTGGGAAGGACGTCCACCCAGTTCGTGGAGGTGTGGCATTTAATTGCTGCTTTCAACGTACGATGCCATCGTTCGATGATTCCATTTGATTCCGGGTGGTAAAGAGTTGTACGTAGGTGTGTAATGCCGAGAGTTTTTGATACCTCCTTAAACAGTTCGCTCTCAAACTGGGGAAGGGAAGGACGTCGACCCAGTTCGTGAAGGTGTGGCATTTAATTGCTGCTTTCAACGTACGATGCCATCGTTCGTTGATTCCATTTGATTCCGGGTGGTAAGGAGTTGTGCGTAGGTGTGTAATGCCGAGAGTTTTTGATACCTCCTTAAACAGTTCGCTCTCAAACTGCCTACCCTGATCTGTTGTTATTCCCTGTGGAACTCCCTAGCGACATATCCAGGTTGTGTATAGGGCGCGGCAAACTGTCTCTGTCGTGATGTCTTCGAGAGGTACAGCCTCCGGCCATCGAGAAAATCGATCGATCATCGTTAGACAATAACGGAATTCTCTCGACGATGGTAAGGGGCCAACGATGTCGATGTTTATATGCTGAAATCGGTTATCTGTCTTATTGTACTCACCGATATGCGTAACATTATGGCGTGAAATTTTGCAGTCTGGCATGCCAGACACATCCTTGCCCACGTCAGGCATTCGTTCTTCATATTCGGCCAGATGAATTGCTCACTCACCATCTTCGTAGTAGCTCCAACACTAGGGTGTGCCATGGAATGTACGCTGTTGAATGTTGATCGTCTTAGCTCTTTCGTAATATACGGTCGGATGCGCTCGATGGAAACATCACAGAAGGTGGTAATTTTGTTGCTGCCTGGTACTGGGAATTTCTTAAATACCAGTCCCGTAGAGCTGTCGGTTAACAATCCTTGTAGTTCCTCGTCTTTATATGGGATCTTGAGAGGGCGGAATACTCGATGGTGTTGGTGGCAGTGATGGCTTCGATACGGGATAATGCATCAGCAACGATGTTCACACTTCCTGTGATGTTCTCAGCCCAGTTGTGAATTGGCTGATATAATCCAGTTGTCTCCGTTGTCGTGGAGAGGCCTTATCCAATTTTTGATTGATTGCGAAGGTAAGTGGCTTATGGTCTGTTAAGATAGAAAAACTACGACCTTTGAGCATATGTCTAAACACCGCTGAATATGCGCTAAGCAGCTCTCGATCATAGGAAATATATTTGCTTTGCGTCGGCGATAGCTTACTTGAGGAGAATCCTAAAGGTTGCTAAGAATTTTCAACAAACTGCTGAAGAACGGATCCAACTGCGATGCCCGATGCATCGACCATTAATGCCAGTTGGCCAGTTGCACTAGGGTATATTGTAGCTTCAGATAAGGACTGCTTACATTTTTCGAATGCTGTTGAGGTGTTACTGGTCCATTCGATTGGAGTTCGATCGCTCTTCTTGTTCCCCTTGATCAACGTCTGGAGTTTGGCTTGAGTACAGCTGTTGAGTTTGAGAGTTTGCGGTTGTGTTTGAATTTGCCTCCAAGAATAACTTTAAAAAAGTGTGATTTGAATAAACTTAATAGTTTAAAAATATAAAAAAAGTGATTACAAAGCAATATACTTTGATTTATTTCTTCAATTTGTGATAGAGACATTTAAATTGTGCATAAAAACATTCTTTTAAGATTGTAAGCTAAAACAATTGGTAACCGTCATTTTGGTATTTTGTTTTTACTTCTATTTGCTAAGACCCGCTTTTGAAATATTTTCTCACAAACACATACATACATTTAATTTTTATAAGCATGTATAAGTGTAGTGATTGTTCCCTAAACCTACCTGTCGAAGGGGATTTCGTAACTTGCTATGGATGTGATAGCAAGATGCACTACGGATGCTCAACGATATCTGAGAGGTCCTACAGAAAACTCACTATGGCCAAGAAGGAGGAATGGCGATGCATGGCGTGCAGGAAGGAAGCAGCCGGTCAAAATGTTGTGGTAGACGCAAACAGATCTGCACCGAAGCCCACTACCCCAGTTCAACCAGCACCCAAAAGAACTCGAGGGGCTGCTTCTCCCGACGTGAATGAGTTTCCGGTCACTAATAATAGGAACAACAACACAACGTTATTAGAGGAAATGAAAATGATGCGTAGTGAGATGGTCGAAATTAAGTCCAGCTGTGAGTTTGTGGCGAACAAGTACGAGCAGATCAACCAACATATGGCACTAAATAATGATCTCCTACATAAACTCACGAGCGAAATACACGAGTTAAAAGAAAACAGTCGAAGAAAAGATAAACAAATCATAGATATGGAAGCAAAGATTGACGCACTTGAACAACAACTATTAAAAAATAACATCGAAATCAAAAATATTCCGCCTACAAACAGCGAAAATCTCATCCAAATCGTACAGGCAGTAGGACAAACAATTAACTGCGAGATAAGTGCAACAGATATCACTGACGTATACAGAACCAACAAAAAAAATCCTCAAAAATCATCTATAATTGTTTCCTTTACAAGTTATGCAAGCAAAGTAAATGTCATTAGAAATGCAAAATCTATTCGCAAAATCGAGCTAAGTAAAGTGAGAGAAAATGTTGCCAACAACAACAATCATAACAATGAATCAGATGGTGATGGATTAGTGTTTGTAAACAACCACTTGACTCCAACAAAAAAACACTTACTCTGGCTTGCCAAAAACAAAGCCAGAGAGTGTAACTGGAGATTTGTGTGGGAGTCATCTGGCAAAATACTTGCAAAGAAATGTGAAAACGCTGAATCGTTTCACATCAGCTGTGCTAACGATTTAACTAACATTACTGCATAATACTAATACGAACAACCAAGATACTCAAAACTACTTGAATATAATGATGGAGAACACATATAATGAAGCTAATGTAGTTTTTAAGGTAATGCATGGTTTTACCAACATCGAACAAAATTTTTTTCAAAATAAAAATTTTTGTTGTCTTTGTTTCAATATTCGGTCTATCAGGAAAAATTGGAATAGTTTTCTGACAGAAATTAAAAATGTTTTGTGCTATGTCGATATTATTGTCCTAAATGAGATAAATTTAAAACAAGAAGAAAATGAATTTTACCATATCGATGGATTCAAATCGGAATTTTACAATAGAAAAGATTCCAGAGGAGGAGGGATTGGAATATATATAAAAAATAACTTATTGTATGAGAGAATATATGTTGAGACTGTGTCATACGAATGTATTGATATAGTAATTCAAGAGCAAAATGGAAAAAAATATATTCACGCCATATATAGGCCGCCGAAGCAAAACGTAGACTATTTCATTAAAGAATTAGATGAGCACGTTAAAAATAGAAGAGAAGTGATAGTTTTGGGTGACATGAATATCAATTTACACAATCTATGTGACTCGCGTATTATAACATACTTAGAGATGATGGTGTCAAAGGGCCTTACAAATGTAATCAAACAAAGCACACGTGTGGATCTACATGCGAATACAGCTACATTAATTAAACATTTATTTGTCAGCATAACAAATCGTGATATCGTATCAGCAGTCATTGAAACTGACATTTCTGATCATTACGCAATAATGTATGCTACAAAACATGGCAATGAGAACAAAACTGTCAGTGAAATTTATCATCAAATACAACAAAATAAAGTTAATCAATTGATTGAACAAACTAACTGGCAACTTTTGTGTGACGAAACTGATGCTGAGTGTCTCTATAATAGCTTCGCGGAAAAAATGAATTATATATATGCACAATCAACTAGACCAATGAGAAATAGGAAGAAACGCATAAACAAGCCGTGGATGACATCCGATTTATTTCAAATGTGCAAAACGAGAGATAAGCTCTATAGAAGGTGGAAAAGCAACCCCACAAATAAATGCTACCAAAATGAATATAAGCACTTCCGGAACCTTGTAAATAAAAACATTCAAACAACTAAGTCTGATTACTATAAGATCCAATTTTCCATCGCCAAGAATGACCCCAGGGAAACATGGAATGTTCTGAATGAAGTCCTAGGGAGGAAAAAACAGTCTATAGATGAGACAATTGTTAATAACTTTTCCGGAAGCAAAGAGCTAACATTAGTTGTGAATGCATTTGCTGATCATTTTTCAAATCAAGCTTCACAAATTGTTCATAGCTGTTATAAAAAAACATCTAGTCATCAAAGCAAGTATGTAGTACAATCCATGTATCTAGAAGAGGCGAGTGATGCAGAAGTTTTTAAAATGCTATGCTGCCTAAAAACAAATAAAGGTCCAGGAGCAGATAATATAAGACCTATTGATTTGAAATTGAACGCTGTTACACTAACACCAATTGTTAAAACAATAATAAATCGAAGTCTTCGTCAAGGTCGCGTTGCTAGCTTGTTAAAAACGTCTATAATCCGGCCAATATACAAGGGAGGAGTTAAAAACAAAATTGAAAATTATAGGCCAATATCGATTCTGCCTATCGTAGAGAAGTGCATGGAGGAGATTGTAGTGAAGCGTTTAAGTAGTTTTATCCAAAAACACAAAATTCTCGAACCGAATCAGTATGGTTTCCAGAAAGGGAAGAGCACAGGACGCCTGTTAGGTGAACTTGCAAACCTAGTAACCATAGGCTTAAATAAGAGCCACCACATCTTAATTATGTTCGTGAATTTTAGCAAAGCCTTCGACACTTTGGTTCACGACAAACTTCTTGACAGCTTATACAACATTGGAGTAAGAGGTATCACCGCAAAATGGATAGAAAACTATTTGTCAGGAAGAACAATGAGGGTTAAAGTATCCAATACGATAAGTAGTGAAAAAGACAGTTTATATGGCGTCCCACAAGGATCTAAGTTGGGGCCATTGCTGTTCATTCTTTTCACCAACGAACTTCTTCGTGTATTTCAACATAGCACGGCTTTTGCTTATGCAGACGATATTGCCATTGTTGTCAAGCACAGAAACCTTGATATCGCGATAAAAATCATGCAGGAGGAGTTTAATAAGGTTTCAAAGTGGTGTCACGACCACAGCTTAGTAATTAACTCGACGAAAACGAAGATAATGCATATACATACACCAAATCAACTAACAGATATTATAAACGTTTATTACCAAAACGAATACTGCCCAACAATGAGAAGTAGCGACCCTATTTAAGTAGTCACGTCCATCAAGTACCTCGGAATCACAATAGATAATCACTTTCTTTGGCATGAACACATCAACAAGCTACGCCTACAACTGAAGAGTGCTGTTTTTGCGTTGGTTTACTTGAAGAGATACTCTTCCGCGGATGTACTGAAGCAGGTCTACTATTCCTTAGCTGAATCCCGTATAAGATATGGGATACTTGCATGGGGGAACGCATCAAAAACTCATGTCGATAAGCTTTTAAATATCTAAAGACGTCTAGTTAAAATCATAACTAAAAACGCTTTTTTCAAGGTTTTGGATGTCAATAGCATACACAAGATGACAGTAATCGTAGAGTACTACGATGACCTCCGTTTCCAGCAAGCCATTAGTCACAGCCATAACACGAGGAGACGAGCTCAACAACTTCTTGAAGTACCGGCAGTATGCAACAACTACGGAAGACGACAGCTTGCACATGCAATTCCAACAGCTCTGAACTCCCTACCAGCAGAATTAAAAATAATTCCTAATTTTAAAAAACGTAAAAAACTAATAAAATCACATTTTCTGAATTTAAGTTCTATCCCTTAAAAAAACTATTTTTTTGTAAAAATGTATAACATAACATAAATACAAGAAATTGTCTAGCATTAAAGTATTGACATCAAATTAAATCATTAATTGTAAAACTTTCAAACAATGTTTAAACAGTAAGCTCAACCACCTGCAGACAAGCCTTTAGCTTCGCAGGTAACACGATTTGTAACGTTCAAAATGAAAATAAATGAAAATAAATAAATAAATAGAAAGTTGACAGCAAGCGGTATGAAGCGGCGATAGAAGTTGACCATCGCAAGGAATCGGCGTAGGTCACTGATGTCTTTGGGGCGGCTGAAGTTCTTCACAGAATCAACCTTGTCTGCTAATGGTTTGATACCTCTCGCGCTAATCACGTGTCCAAGGAAGCGTACTTCTGGTTGTCCGAACTGACACTTTTCGATGTTAATCACCATCCCGAACTCTCGAAAACGTTGAAATACTTTCCTTAAATGCATCTGGTGTTCTTCTTTGCTGAGCGATCAAAATATCGTCGCTGTAGGCATGCGCGAACTCGAAATTTCGAAGCATGTCATCGACAAATCGTTGGAATGTTTGTCCAGCGTTCCGCAGGCCGAAGGTCATCCTGCAAAACTCATACAGCCCAAACGGGGTGATTATATCTATTTTTGGGATGTCTTTGGTTTCCACCGGAATCTCATGGTAGGCGCGTTGCGGATCCAATGTTGTAAAAATTGTCTGCCCTCCTAGGAAGAAACTGAAATCGTGAACGCGGGGTATAGGGTACCTGTCAGGAACAGTCGCTGCATTTAGTTGCCGGTAGTCGCCACATGGACGCCATTCTCCGTTGGCCTTTGGTACCATTAGGAGAGGGGTGGCCCATGGGCTTTTCGATGGTCGACAGATATTTTGCTCCATCATCGACTGGAATTCGCGTTTTGCTATTTGTACCATTTTCGCTGATAATCGTCTCGCATTGGAAAATGTTGGAGGGGATTTTGTGAGGATGTGGTGTGTCACTTTTGGATCGCTTATGGTGGGTACCAGTGCAGGTGGAGATCTTGTTATCGACTTAAATTCTAAAAGAAGTTCATTAAAAGGATTTTCGCAACAAATATTTGATATTTTTAGATAACTTTCTCTAGTTATCTACTACAAGATTTGACTGATGTTTGATTATCAATCAATCGCTTGTTCTTTAAATCCACCAGAATGTTGTAATATTGCAGGAAATCTGCACCGATAATGGGGCGGCTGACCTGGGCAACGATGAATGCCCACTTAAAACTCCTTCTCAGTCCCAAGCTTAATATTAAAGTTTTCTCTTCAAAAGACATCTTACGCAGATGGAGCGAGCACTTTTCAGAATTGTTCAATCCCGAACAGGGCACCGAAGATGACAGACCAATTGTCGAGAGTTGGGCGGAATGTAGTCCTACGGTAGAGGAAGTAACTTTGGCGATCAAAGCGCTAAAGGTTGACAAATCTGCTGGTGTGGATTAAATTTGGCCAGAAATGATCAAGGCTTTAGGTAAAGAGGGAGTGCAATGGCTTCGCGTGTCATTAAAGTGGTTTGGGAACGCGGTGAAACACCTGTTGATTGGCAAATGGGGGTGATAGTTCTTTTTTTTTAAAAAAAGGGGACAAAAGAGATTGCGCCAACTATAGGGGTATATCTCTTTTAAGTCTCCCTGGAAAAGTTTTCGCTAAGGTGCTAGAAACGCGTTCCAGAGCTGTGGTTGAGGACAGTTTGGGGGATGAGCAGTGCGGTTTTCGTCCCGGTAGAAGCACAACCGTCAGTTATTCACTCTCAGAATGGTTCTTGAGAAGGCCTGGGAGTATGCCAAACCTGTCTACGCTTGATTTGTGGATTTGGAAAAAGCATATGATAGGGTTCCTCGAGGCAAACTCTGGAGTGTTCTGCAGGAGTATGGGATTGATGGTTCTCTGTTAAGGGCGATTCAGTCTTTATATACAAACTGTAGAAGCTGTGTTCGGATACCTTTCACTGTGGGCGTTGGACTCCGCCAGGGGTGCGTTTGTCACCTTTCCTCTTCATTGTATATTTGGATTGGATGTTGCAGTGCAGCCGTGGAGGGGAATGTTTCGAGGTGGGAGACCTAAGGAATAGTCATCTGCTCTTTGCGGATGATTTGGTCATCCTTGGGTCCTCTCAAACCGAACTTCAGCGCGCACTCGAAAGGTTTGTAGCTGTTTGTGATGATGCTGGAATGAAGATCAACGTAAACAAATCAGAAGTAATGGTCGTTTCCAAAAAACCCATCCAATGCGCTCTGCATGTTAGTGGAGTTCCACTGAAGCAGGTGGATAAGAAGTACCTCAGGGTCTTATTAACGAGTGATGGGAGGAGCAATGCCGAGTTATCCTGTAGAATTGGTCAGGCTGGATCAATTTTGACAGAAGGAAGAAGGGACAGGCTTGGCCAATCTGTTATAAGGAAGGCCGAACTTAGTGTTCAAGCTAAGCTATCGGTTTTCAACTCGGTGTATGTTCCAACTCTCACCTATGGTCATGAAATTTGGGTAGTGACCGAAAGAATAAGATCGCGGATACAAGCTGCGAGGCGCTCAATGCTGAGAGCTACTTCTCCGAACGGAACGATCTATGCTTCGATGGTTTGGCCACGTAGTGCGTATGCCCCCAGACCGGCTTCCAAGATGTGCCATGGTGGCCGTGGCATCAGGTAGGCGACCCCGCGGTAGGCCTAGAAATAGATGATTGGACCAAGTCCAGCATTTCTCCTGGAGCCGTCTAGGGATTCCTCCTGATGAGTTGGATTTAATGGCGGAGGATCGAGAAGGATGGAGAGTCCACCTGAGCGTCCTACCCCCGCGACCCTCATGAAGGATTAGCGGGCCTTTGAAAATGTATGTATCTATGTATGTATGTAAGTTTTTATTTTTGTGTTGTTAGCTGCGTACAAAAAATTCGAGCAGTGATTTTAACGTTTCAGTTGAATTGACGATGGCGGCAAAACGGAGATGTCAGCGCCCGTGTCAATTAAAAATTTGAGGTGTGTGGCTGGATCGGAGATGAATAGGCGGCAATTTTGTTGGCTGGTGTTACTCGCCGCATCAAGTGACAAGCCCGTTAGTTTTCCTGCTTTCTTGCTGTATTCACAAAGGCACCTGGGGAACGGCAGTTCTTCGCCATTTCACCATGTGTGCTATGATACAAGCAATAATTTGGGTTGTAGTTGGTTTTAATACGTGAATTACATCGATGTCTGAATCTCAAAGGCGGTTGTCTGCCTGATGACATTGCCGATAAGCAATGTTCAACTTGGTGCGTTAGTTGAAATATTTGGCTTTCAAGTGATCTGGTTGGCTTGGTACTTACAGTGGCTGCGTACGAGTTATCGCTGACTTTTGTGATTTTGGCCGCCAGTGCGGCCAGCCCGGAACGATTTTCGTTGCTTACCAAAATAATACTCCTCATATGTGGTAGTAGGCGCTGTAACCACAGGGATTTTAATAGCTCCTCGTTTTCGTAGGCGAAAAATCTTCCATAGACACTATGAGAATAGCAAGCGCGTGCTCATAGTAGTGTCAGAATCTTACTGCCTAAAAAAACATTACGTTTCTATAGAAAAAGTTTTTTCACGGTCCCCACCTCTCGCGAGCGTCTGACAAACATCCGAGAGTATTGTTGTCACGAAAAAAGCTTCTCAAATCGCCGTTCGGATTCGGCATTAAACTGTAGGTCCCTTCCATTCGTGTGAGAAATATAACGCACACAACATGAGTGGTTGCGAGAAGCTAGGCCCTGGCACTTTAAAGAGCTGTTGCGTCAAATATTTGTTTTTCTGTTTTTCTTTTTTTCGATATAAATTTGTTAGATATCGCAACTAAGTAATAACTTATTGAGGAATTTTTCTATCACGCAATGAAATCGTTTGGCAGTGTAGTGCCCACACTACATGGACCACACAACGTCACTCCCATAGCCAAATCAAATCATTATTTAATTTCCTCTTCCACACATTCTTCTACACTTCAATCACAATACCATATTGTACACACTTGTCTATACGGCACTCACCTACTGATCGTACGCTCGTGTTACAGCAAAAGGTCAATGTCAGCATATGCTCGCCAAATGCACCACTTGTCGATCACTGTCGCAGGCAAATAGTATACACTATGAGTAATGGGTATACCCGAGAACCCATATGTGACGCGGTCAAGGGAACCCCACTGCATACACCATAATGCCGACAAAGCGATACATACTTCAATCGGTTCACTACGATGCACTAGGGTAGAATGCCGACGACATGCTGTGACATGGGCCTCTTTGACCTACTGAGCGCCGCGACACACTTACCCAATTTTACTAGTAAAAAACACATGAAGAATGCGTGCGAATAGAGGGGATGAATATAGAATTTTACCAAAAATATGGTATAAAAGGAGTAGAGAATCCAATAGCAAATCAGAGTCGAACTAATAGAACTAAAGTAAAAGGTCGCAGCCAAGCCCAGACAGCGGACCTACATAACAAGAGCAATAAATAAATATACCATAGAATAACTCGAAATAATCGTTTTATTTTCCAACTCGTCTCTCCGCACGGAACTCTTCCCTCGACACGCTGAGGAAGCACGGTTACGCACATTAACATTTTGGTGGCAGCGGTGGGATTTCTAAAGTCCCGCTACCATTCCAGTAAAAATATAGCGTTTCTGGGGCTAACACCAGAAAGTAAAAAAAAAAAAAAAAATGTGTTCAAAAGTCTCAAGACTGTAAGACCTGGCGAATTCCAAGAAAGGGACGCCGGAGGCAACCATTGAGCAGTGAAAAAAAGACCAGGCTGTAACTATCAGCTATAGGGCGAGAAGCCTGCCTGGCAAGTCATCAATTGCGAACTGAGCAAAGGAACAGAACGACCAAAGGAACACCAGAACGACCAAAGGAACACCAGCACAGCAGCAGAAGGCAGCAACGGTGGAAATTTAGACAAGTAAATAAAATTAGTTCTTACGTTAATATATTATAACACAAACACTGTACACAAGAGTTACGTCCACAAATTGTTCTTTCCTTATTCACGATTTTAACCCGGAAAAATAAACACACGGTAGAGCTCTTCGAGGCCCTACCCTTTTCTAACAACACAATAGAACCTACCAAAATGGTTGATTCAAAAATCACGCTAAAATATATAAATATAATGCTCCCGGAATTCCACGGAAAACCAGAGAACCTCAATAAATTTGTTTCGTGTGGGAACATATTGTTCTCACACATTAAGAACGACGATCCCCAGTACTCCATTTTTCTTAACGTAGTCAAAACAAAACTTCAGGGGCCCGCGTTCGAACTCATTCAATACAAGACCATCTCAAAATGGGCTGATCTTGTATCAGAACTGGAGACCGAATACAAAGAGCAGATTTCGCGGTCCGCCGCACACAACGAGCTTACCTCCGCCAGACAAGGTTATAAGGAAAGCGTTAAAGAGTTTGGAGACCGACTGACACAACTACACCACCAACTTGATAGGGCTACATATGACAACACCCCTGAGCCAGTAATAAGGGACTACCTTATTAAAGAAAACTTAAAAAGTGCGGTACAATCGTTTGAAGATGGTCTGAGAAATCCAAATCTCAGATTATTGGTGAAATCTACCAATAGCGAAACACTAAAATCAGTGATCGCTTACGCTATAAGTCAATCGGTGCGTTTGGAAGACAACGGTCTTCCCTCGACTTCTCCGCGAAGTCCAAAAATCGTATGCCAAACCTGCAATCGAGTAGGACACACATCAGCCACTTGTTACATGTCCGCAGATCGAAATCGACCAACAATTTGCCAAACGTGTAACAAACCCGGGCATACTTCTGCGACCTGCTATCGCAACAATTTCCCTAGTTTCGCCCCACCACCACAAATAAAGCGGGAGGTACAACGCCGGACGAGGCATCTCTTGTTGACCTGATCGGCTGAAATATGCGTCTCAGAAGTCTAGCAAGAGGTCCTCAGAAGGAGGACGTGCGGCGGACGAATTCTCTCGATGGAATCAACGGTGACGTTTACAGACCAGCGGATACCTTACTGGAGCTACTTCAACATATTTGGAGCTGAGGTCTGTAAGGATTTTCAATACTACGTCAGGGTATTGAAAAAGAGATGGTGGCGGATGAACCCTTAATGGGCCAACGGCAGCGCTCATATCCCCGAAGTGGGTTACTGACATCGGTGTATCCGGCCTCTTGTCCTAGGGGTACAAAAAAAAAGGATCTGGCCCTCCAGGTTGGGGGTTGTGCCGTCGGGTTAACTTCCCTACCACGTAAAAAACCTTTGGTTACGAAGCAACCAACAGCCTCGGATACGGATGATCTTACTGTTGACGACCAATGCAAACGTAAAAAGGACAACCATCTTCGTGTCTGCACATGGAATGTTAGGTCCCTCTACAAACCACGTGCAGCCGAACAACTTGCGGAGGCCCTAGAGTGTCTCAAAGCAGACATTACCGCCATCCAAGAAGTGCGATGGGATGGGCCGGGCAAAAGGAGTATGAAAAACTGCTACATCTACTACGGCGATTGCTACAGACAAAAAGGACAGCGTCTATTCGGGTGCGGATTTGTCATTGGAGACAGACTTAGGCAAGAAGTCTTGAGTTTCCGGCATGTGAACGAGCGCCTCATGACTATCCGTATCAAGGCTAAATTTGCCAACATTAGCCTAATATGCGTTCACGCCCCTCACGAGGAGAAGGACGACGCGACAAAGGATGACTTCTACCAGCTCTTGGACAAGACGTATGAGCAATGCCCTAGCCACGACGTTAAAATTATCCTAGGCGACTTTAACGCAAAGCTAGGAAGAGAGGAAGTCTTTAGTAGCGTGGTCGGAAAGCACAGCCTGCACGACAACACTTCCGGCAACGGACTCAGGCTAATCGACTTTGCGGCGGGGCGAAACTTTGTTGTAGCTAGTACGCGGTTCCCACGTCTCGATATTCACAAAGGAACATGGCTCTCCTTTGATCGAAAAATCGTCAACCAAATCGATCACATTGCGATCGACGCAAGGCACTCTTCCAGTGTTCTGGGTGTCCGGACTTTCCGAGGAGCCAACGTGGACTCGGATCACTACCTAGTTGTAGCCAAGGTACGGATGCGGATGTCCACAACGGAGCGAAATCAACGAAATGCTGTGAGGAAATTTGACGTCGAAAAGCTACAATCGCAAGAGACCGCCAGAACCTTTGCCGATCGTGTTTCTTCTAATCTCAATCTTAGTCCTATGCCGCCAGCAGCAAATGCGGAAGACCAGTGGCAGCGTTGCCAAAAAGCCATCAGAGATGCCGCCTCTGATGTACTGGGTTTCTCTCGCCCACCACAACGAAACCCCTGGTTTGATGAGGAATGCCGGCAAGCACATGCAGCAAAACAAGAGGCATACAAAGCGGCGCTGCATAGAAGGACTAGAGCTGCTTACGAGCTCTACGTGCGCAGGAGAAAAGAGGAACATCGACTTCTCAGAAAGAAGAAAAAAGAGCATGAGAAGCGCTCGATCGAGGAGATTGAGAGACTTTATTGCAGGAATAATGTTCGAAAATTTTACTAAAGGGTAAAAAGAACATGCCAGGGTTTCAAAGCCAAAACAGAAGCCTGCAGGGACGAAAATGGCAACATAGTAGTAGAATCGCAGTCGGTGCTGAGGATATGGAAGGAACACTTCTGCAGCCTGTTAAACGGCGATGATGACCAATATTCCGCTGTCAGGCAGAATGAGCCATTCAACAGTGACGATGGCAGTCAAAATTCCCGTCAACCCGATCATAATGAAGTGAGGATAGCGATATCTAAACTCAAATCCAACAAAGCTGCTGGAGCCGACGGCCTTGCCGCTGAACTCTTCAAGGCAGGAGGAGATGAGTTGGTAAGGAGCATGCACCAGCTCATCTGTAAAATCTGGTCGGACGAAAGTATGCCCGATGAATGGAACCTCAGCATCGTTTGCCCGATCCTGAAGAAAGGAGACCCTCTGAACTGCGCCAACTACAGAGGTATAAGTCTCCTAAATATCGCATATAAGATCCTGTCTGCCGTACTATGTGAACGCCTAAAACCGATCGTCAACAACCTGATAGGTCCTTATCAGTGCGGTTTCAGGCCTGGAAAGTCCACCATTGACCAAATATTCACACTACGGCAGATCTTGGAAAAAACCCATGAATATAAAATCGATACGCACCACCTTTTCATCGATTTCAAAGTTGCCTATGATAGCGTGTATAGAGACGAGTTATACAGAGCCATGTCTAGTCTTGGCATCCCTGCCAAGCTCGTCCGTTTGTGCAGAATGACGATGGAGAACTCTCGCTGCTCCATTAAAGTCGGTAAGAACATCACCGAACCGTTCGATGTCAGGAAAGGTCTTAGACAAGGCGACGCGCTATCATGCGATCTCTTTAACATAATACTTGAGAGAATTGTACGAAACTCACAAGCCAACCCCGGAGGTACAATCTTCTTCAAGTCTGTACAACTACTCGCTTATGCCGATGACATTGACATAATCGGAAGAACTCAGCGGGCCGTCAATGGGGCATTTACGAGTATTGAGATCGAGGCAGCAAAGATGGGTCTAGCGGTCAATGAAAGCAAAACAAAATATATGCTGTCTACAAAAAAGGACACCCAACATCGGCGTCTTGGGCAGAACGCCACAATAGACAGATACAATTTTGAGGTAGTAAAGGATTTTGTCTACCTAGGCTCTATGGTCAGCTCCGCAAATGACATGAGTGGAGAGATCACACGGAGAATTACTCTTGCCAATCGTTGTTTCTATGGGCTAAAACGGTAATTGAGTAGCAAAGCCCTATCTCGAACTACTAAGGTAACTCTTTATAAGACATTAATCATCCCAGTCCTGCTGTATGGCGCAGAGGCATGGGCTTTGAAAAAACCGGATGAGGATGCCCTTGGTTATTTCGAGAGAAAAGTTCTTCGAGCGATCTTTGGTCCCGTCTGCATAGACGGTGAGTGGAGGAGAAGGTACAATGCCGAACTATACGGCCTGTACAAGGACATCGACTTAGCCAGAAAAGTTCACATACAGCGACTAAGATGGCTGGGTCATTTAGAGCGGATGGAGCCCAGCCTTCCCGCTAAGAAAGTCTTCGAATCCAACCCGGACGGACGGCGCAGTAGAGGACGACCTCGCGGTAGGTGGCGCAAACAAGTGGAGGGGGACCTCAACCAACTTGGCGTGCGCAACTGGAGGCAGCTGGCTCGTAACCGTGCTGGCTGGAGAGGTTTGTTGGTTGAGGCCCAGGTCCACCCCGGACTGTAGCGCCATCTAAGTAAGTAAGTACAACGCCTCCAATGTACGTACTGCAATAGGTACAACCATACGTACAACGAGTGTAGGACTAGATTAGCTCAGTCCAGGCCACACGGGAATATACACAATGCATTTAGAAATAATCCAGGGCCAAACCGTAGTTCCCCTAACTCACAAAACAGAAATCATGACGTACGGTTCAACGTAGCACGGAATAATCCGGAAAACGACCGTGCTCGGGCAGTGGACAACGGCAATTCCTCCCGGGCGCAGGCAACTGCCGTCGCCCACCTTACCCCCATATAAATTTTAACATGGTAGTATCATTCTGCCCTGAGTTTCAGGAGCCGGTGATACGTATCAATCAAAGCATCGGGTAAAGGATACAAAACATTCCTCATCGACACAGGCGCTGATATCAGTTTGATAAAGGCGAGAAACTTGTCGATGGGAATAAAACAAGGCAAAACGGAATGCATTATCTCCACCATAGCAGGTGACTCATTTAATACGCTTGGAGAAATCGAAGGGAGCTTGGAATTTGAAACAGATATTAACACCATCTCCCTCGATCACTCATTCCAAGTACTAAAAAATAATATAAATTTCCCGTATGACGGCATTTTAGGAAACGATTTCCTAATTAAATTTCAAGGGAAGATAAATTATGAAACGGGATTACTTGAACTTAAAGTAATAAAGGGGAATAATGAAGAGAATAAAAATAACAATAATAATCAACAGGAAGAAGGAACAAAAAGTGGAGAAGAAGACAATACCACATCTTGCGGGGTGTTGCCTACGGGTAATTGTGGTATTGGAGGAAAAGCACCATCCACTCAGGAGTCAAACCAGTCTGATCTTGCTATACACTGGAAAACGGGTATACAAAAGGCAAATCAGACATGGGAATCAAATTCTGTTACCGATTATCTACGGGCCGGAACAGAAGATTCAACAAAACTCAATGCTGAGCAGAAAAAAGCAAACCTCTCTTCCAATCTTCTGCAAGTTCCAAATTCCCAAAAAAAAACAATTTAAATAAAAAAGAAAAAGAGAAAATATCGGCAGTAAATAAGACTGAGGCAAAGATCCCAGCAAACAATAAGCCCGACGAAATAGAAAATAATAAAGCAAAAATATAAATCCCAGCAAAAAGAACTAAGGAAGATAAAAATCTACTAGAAACCCCAAATAAAATAAACAAAAAATCCAGTGATATCATTATTAAAAAGAAAGAAATAATGCCGGGCATATATATAGGTGACACAATCACCAAACCAAGACATTTTAGAGTCAAAGTACTTTTATTAAATGTATTAAATTCAGATCAAGAGGTACATCTAAACGATACAGACCTCGATTTTCAACATTGTAATTCCGAAGAAAAGAGGTCTTCTTGACATCTACCGCGAATACAACGATTTATTTTGTTTAGATGGTGATCGTCTTACGCATACGAACGCTATGCAACACAAAATAGTTACAGAGGAAGGAAAACCACCCCTGTACACGAGACCATACCGACTTCCTGATAGCTCAAAACAGGAAATACATAAGCAGGTAAACGAAATGCTAGAGGACGGTGTAGTACAGCCTAGCTATAGGCCTTGGAATTCACCATTACTTCTGGTCCCCAAAAAGACAGGTCCGGGTGGTACAAAAAATGGAGAGTAGTCGTAGACTTCAGAAAATTAAACGAACTAACCGTCGGAGATGCCTACCCATTACCAAATATCACAGACATTTTGGATCAATTGGGAAGAGCAAAATATTTCAGTACTCTCGACCTAGCTAAAGGTTTCCACCAAATCCTCATGAACGAAGCGGATAAGCACAAAACAGCGTTCAGTACCCCATTTGGACACTACGAGTACAATCGTATGCCATTCGGTTTAAAAAACGCGCCTGCTACATTTCAGAGGCTCATGAACAATGTACTCATGGGTCTTCAAGGGATTGAATGTTTTGTTTATGTAGACGATATAGTCATCTACGGATATGATCTTAACGATCACAATAATCGACTGATAAGGGATCTCAATCGTTTAAGAGAACACAACCTGAAGCTTCAACCTGAAAAATGCCATTTCATCAGGAAAGAACTAACTTATTTAGGGCATGTTATTTCAGAAAATGGAATAAAACCAGATCCAGAAAAAACAAAGGCAGTGAAAACATTTCCGGTACCAAAGAAACCGAAAGATATAAAATCTTTTTTAGGATTCGTAGGATATTATAGGAAGTTTATCCCGAACTTTGCTGAATTGGCCAAACCACTGACAAAACTGCTCAAGAAGAACGTACCTTTCCACTGGGATGCTTTTTGTGATGAAGCATTTGGAGCTCTAAAAGAGAAGATTATCAGTCCACCAATTTTAGCATATCCCGATTTCTCTCAAGAATTTCTAGTCACTACTGATGCAAGCGATATTGCATTAGGGGCTGTATTATCCCAAGGACCAATCGGTCAAGACAAGCCTATTTTCTTTGCTAGTCGTACGTTGAACGACGCAGAAACACGTTACACAACTTCCGAGAAAGAATTGCTAGCCATCGTATACGCGCTAACACAATTTCGACCATACATCTATGGAAAAAAGTTCACCATTGTTACCGATCACAGTTCACTACAATGGTTGATAGGTCGTAAAGATCCTACGTCCAGACTTATGCGATGGAGAATTTTGATGGAAGAATATGACTACAAAATAGTGCATAAAAAGGGAAAGTTCAACACAAATGCAGATGCCCTTAGTCGCATCATTAGTGGCGATGCAGTAGAAACACAGAAAAATGTTCTGGTAACTACACGTAGACAAAACAAAAAGAATGAGTCACCTCAAGAATCATCTGTGAACCTTTCAGATGAAATACAAATTCCGAGAAGAAAGAAAGTTAATATATTCAGATAAGTTAGTCGAACGCAAAATAATAATACTCCCTTTGATAAACTCGATGGAGGAAGAAATTTTAAAAGAAAAAATCCTCAATTATACAAAACCCCAGGTAGGAACAATCAATACATTCAGATTAAATAACAAAGCAGACATTCTAGTAACGACACTTCCTATGCCTTTCAGAAGTGAAAAGGACATACAACTTACAGAGACATGTTTATCTAATATAAAATACAAACTAATAAAACATAAATCGCTCGGTTTTGCTCTAGCAGCAATAGATTTAAAATCCAAGAAAACCTTTACACAGCTTCTTAAGAAAACTTTTCAAACTACAGACCTTACAATACACCTCTTTACGGACGATAGAACATTTCTGACAAACAAAGAAGACATAGAAAAAATACTACATGAATATCACGACTCACCACTAGGAGGACACCAGGGAATAAAACGAACGACAAAACGAATCAAGAAAACATACTACTGGCCGACAATAACAAAAGACACCACTACCTACATCAAAAAATGCGAATCGTGTCAAAAGAACAAACTCGCTAGACACAGGAGAATACCTATGAAAATAACGACAACAAGTAGAACGCCATTTGAACGAATAGCACTAGACATAGTAGGACCACTACCAGTCAGCCATGAAGGAAACAAATACGTACTCACTTTCCAAGATGACTTGACCAAATTCTCTGAGGCGATACCAGCACCCAATGCTGAAGCTCAAACAATAGCCCGCATGCTGTCGATTCGGGATTCCGGACTCGATACTCACAGATCAAGGGACAAATTTCCTCAGCAACCTATTTAAAGAAGTTTGCAAAATTCTGAAGACTAAGAAGATCCAGACAACTCCGTACCATCCACAAACAAACGGTGCACTGGAACGTAGTCACAGAACATTGGCAGAATATCTCAGACACTATGTCAACAGAGACTCACTAACATGGGACACTTGGCTCCCCTACTCAATGTTTGTGTACAACACAACACCACATAGTAGCACTGCATATTCGCCATACGAACTACTTTACGGATATCCCCCACGAATCCCGAGTTCCCTCAATAGAGAACCACAAATTTCCTACAACTACGACAATTACGCAAACGAATTACGGGCACGATTACAGCATGGCTACAAAATTGCCAGAGAGACGATAAACGAAAAGAAGGAAAATTCGAAAAAATACTATGACAAAAACAGTAAGACAAAGACATTTAACATAGGAGACAAAGTACTGATGAAAAATCAGACAAGAAAGAACAAACTCTCTACCCTGTGGGAAGGCCCCTACGAAGTAATAAAAATCATCTCAAACGAAAACACAGTCATACAAATTGGGAAGAAATCGAAACTTATACACAACAACAATCTACAGCTACTTCAAGAATGACACATGCGCAACTACGTCAATCCCATGCTCCATACCCAACCGCACAGACTTAACTATTCGAACAAAGAAATACATACTTCCATAACGCTTTCATTTCTCCTCTTAATATCTCTATTATTTAAACGACAACGAACTAGCACGTTGCAAAACAGAAAACAAACAGTTTTTATGTACAATGACGCACCCACTCTTTAACGCCAATACACACCAACCACAATGCGAGATACAGCTACTCCAAACAACAAACACATATCCCAACAACTGCGACGTTAAAGAATCTAATATTTCCACAGTTTGGATACAGTTGTCACAACCAAACACTTGGTTATTTTCCTCCCTAGAAAACTACATGATTGATGAAATCTGTCAAGACACACTAGTAACACATACTTTAAAAGACACAGCTGCACTAGAAATATCAGGAAATTGCTACCTGAAAACAAAAGACTTGACTATACGTACAAACAACGAGAAAACCACATACATTCATAATGCCTTTATCCCTCCACTTAACATCTCCACTCTCTTAACAAACTATACTAGCAAAATTACAACTAAGACTGACAAAGCTACGTTCATAAAATTGTCAAGCCAAGATGACCTCAAACTAGTCTCCAAAAGCATAAACTTACTCAAAAACGCAGAAGCAAAACCCTTAATACAATTGGATAACCACAATCTCCACCACTATTCTCTAATCTGCCTTTTACTCGTCTTAGTATTTGCGTTACTATGCTATCGAAGGTACAAATCGTACAAAATCGAACCAAACTCTGAACCTCAGACCTAAAACCCCAATCCACAAGAGAATACTGCTCAAACATCCCAAACAAATCAACCATTTAATAAAGTAATTGAAAAACCTTCATTTAGGTTAGACTGCTTCGCGGAAGAATAAAAGAAAACTTTGTGTACAAACTCTTACCATAAGAAAATCTCCTTAATAAAATTATTATTTGATTATTATTTATAAACTTTTAAAATATATACACATAAAACATCTATACTATCCATACCAAAAAAAAAACAAAAATGTTACAATTTCAAAAAAAAATGTATCTAAACCTACCACCATTACAAACCATTTACATTGTTACATTTAAAAACTATCTATATCATAACAATAAGAGCTAACTAAGTATCTAAAACTGTTACAATTACAAACTATCTATATCATTACAATAAGAACTAAGTAAGCCATTATTATACACGTAGGATATAAGTATATACAAATTCAACTGTAAAAATTTAAATAACTAGTAATAAGAAACAAACTTTGAAAAAAACGCTATAATATGTACCAACTTTAAAGCAAAACAATATTGTAAACTCTTAAGATTTGCTCTTGAATACTCCAAATTTAACGCTCCTACAGAAAATTAATCTTTTCAAGCTTAATTTTCTTTTTCGAAGGGGAGGAGGATGTAGTGCCCACACTACATGGACCACACAACGTCACTCCCATAGCCAAATCAAATCATTATTTAATTTCCTCTTCCACACATTCTTCTACACTTCAATCACAATACCATATTGTGCACACTTGTCTATACGGCACTCACCTACTGATCGTACGCTCGTGTTACAGCAAAAGGTCAATGTCAGCATATGCTCGCCAAATGCACCACTTGTCGATCACTGTCGCAGGCAAATAGTAAACACTATGAGTAATGGGTATACCCGAGAACCCATATGTGACGCAGTCAAGGGAACTCCACTGCATACACCATAATGCCGACAAAGCGATACATACTTCAATCGGTGCAAAGCAATAAAAGAACATTGACACTAATATGAATATGCTGAAAACGCACTACGATGCACTAGGGTAGAATGCCGACGACATGCTGTGACATAATAAATATTATGACATATGGGAAGATGTGTTTTGGGCCTCTTTGACCTACTGAGCGCCGCGACACACTTACCCAATTTTACTAGTAAAAAACACATGAAGAATGCGTGCGAATAGAGGGGATGAATATAGAATTTTACCAAAACTGTGGTATAAAAGGAGTAGAGAATCCAAGAGCAAATCAGAGTCGAACTAATAGAACTAAAGTAAAAGGTTGCAGCCTAGCCCAGACAGCGGACCTATATAAATAATAAATAAATAAATATTAAAAGGTCGCAGCCAAGCCCAGACAGCGGACCTACATAACAAGAGCAATAAATAAATATACCATAGAATAACTCGAAATAATCGTTTTATTTTCCAACTCGTCTCTCCGCACGGAACTCTTCCCTCGACACGCTGAGGAAGCACGGTTACGCGAGTTACGTATAAGCCAGTGAACGATCCATATGACACCTTTATCCGGTCATTGCCCAATGAGCTGAGCAAACAATAAATTGAATTATGATTTCTCAGAATTTTTATTTGAACTAAATTAATTGTAAAATCGCTGACGCTATGTCTACGATTAAAATGCATGCAGAATTGTAATGAATAAATAGAAGTGCATGATACGAATGAGGAGTCTTCTTCCAGTTTAGTCTTCGAGTTGTATTCATGTTGTTTTATCGTGTTGTCTTAAGAAATAAAGAATTTTCGTAAACTAAAGTTGTTTGTGTTTTTTTTTAGTATGAAAAGAATAAGTGTTGTGTTAGTGGCGCAGTCGGTAGGATTCTTATAAAATAGGAATCCTGTGAAACGAATTTACGTCGTGTGAAATTAATAAAAATAAGTGTTTCTAATCAGAACATTTTAATTAATAAACACGTACCTGAAAAACAAAAAAAAAAAAAAAAAAAGAGCAAAAAAAAAAAAAAATCGACAAAGATTAGTGTGCTCAAACAAATAAAAGAAAAACGCAAGTGAAGTGGAAAAAATTTATGAAAAGACACCAGATACACGATAATAACAGAAACATGGAAAACCATAATCAACTAGTCGCGGAACTGGAACTCAGAACACAGCAGTTGGAACAAGTACGAGCAGCATATGTACAACTCCAACAACGAGAACATCGCGAGGAGAGGGAAAGATTTCTAAAACAAATTCGATATATGCCTGTATTTACTGGACAGGGGGATGTTACTATAAATTCCTTCCTCAGCTGTGTCGAATACTATCTCAATCAAATAGAAGACCCGGAACAGAAAAAGATCTTAGTGAGGACTGTCTTTTACGAGAAAATACAAGGTGAAGCTAAAAATGCAGTGATCAACATACCACAGACGGACAACTGGACTACCATCAAGGAGACCTTGAAGCTTAGGTACAAGCCGGACACCGAGCCACACGAAATTTACAAGAAGATCACTAGTCTTAAAGTGAATACGGTGAGTGAACTAGCTGTAGAGTTACAAAACATTAAGTATAAAACAGATGAATTAATTGTGTACTATAAAGAAGATAATTGCATTGATCTTAGTAATGTTGACATAATATTGGTGAATACCGCAAAAGAAATGGCACAAGGCACATTATTAGATAGGATATATGAGGAACACAATTTAAATACAATAATATCAATGATGCGCAAGAGAAGGTTCGAAGATTCGTGCATTAGGCCAGAATTTAGAAAAGTTGCTAAATCAAAAGCATTTGTTTTACCAGAGAAGCCGAGAAAAACTAACTATACGGAAGAGCATCAAAATAAATCAGGAAACTTTAGGCAAAATACTTATCAGGGACAACAAAGAAATCATTCAGGGCATTATAGGCAAAATAATTATCAGGGACAGCAAAGAAATTATTCAGGACAATATAGGCAGAATAATTATCAGGGACAGCAAAGAAACTTCTCAGGACAATATAGGCAGAATGACAGGCCGAATCCACCAGCTGAAAACGTGGAGGTTGATAACATCCAGAGAAATAACAGCTGTAAACAAATAAACAACTCGCAGGGTCAGAACCAAAATTCAGGACACCTCAGGTTATCTCCAGGCCAACATAGCCCTCAACAGGAGAAAACTGAGCAAAGAATGGTAATGCCTTATGAAGTAGTTAACTATGAAAGCAGAAATCAAAATAAACAGTCCCGCGTTTTTTATGAATTAGCCTCGGATGATCTACCATTAATTAAAATAACTATTTGCTCAAACAGTTATACAGCACTTATAGATACAGGATCAACTTTAAGTATAGTAGACGATAGGTTAACAGAATTTAAGAAATTACCCATTGAACCAATACATTTCACTACAGTGACGGGTAGAGACACACTTTCGTATGAAATACATACACCACCACCCGAAGAATTCAAAGCCTCACTAAACGCATTAATCAGATGGAAAGTTAAAAGACTTTCTAATAGAGGTTATCAATTTATTATTGGTATGGATTTATTAAAGAATCTAAACACTTTAATTAATCTAGACGAAGGAATTGTTAATTTAAATAATCAATGTTTAAAGTTTATTAATACACCATATGCGCTGAACGAAATATGTTCGTTAGAACCCGTTGATAGAAATACGAAAAATATTAATTTAGACCACCTTAATAATGAGGAACGCGTTGAAATAGAAAAACTAATTAAGAGATTCGATAGTCTGTTCTTCAAAGAAGGAGACAAACTAACCAGTACTCCGGAAATAGAACATGAAATCGTAACAACAACCGATCGACAAGTTAATGCAAAATTATATAGATACCCCCCGCAACACGAGGAGGAGGTTAGGCGACAGATTAAGGAAATGGAGGAGCAGGGAATTATAAAGAAAAGTAATTCAAAATATTCAAGTCCTCTGATAGCGGTTCCTAAAAAGAAAGATAACTCGAGAAAGAAAAAATTTAGAATCGTAATTGATTATAGGAAACTAAATGACGTTACCGTTGACGACAAGTTTCCGTTGCCCAATATAGACTCAATCTTAGACAAACTTGGGAAAGCGCTATACTTTACCACGATAGACCTCGCGAAAGGCTATCATCAAATTCTAATAAAAGAAGAAGACCGAAAAAAAACGGCTTTCGTAACACCACATGGACTATATGAGTTTGTTAGAATGCCATTTGGCTTGAAGAATGCCCCAGCGACATTCCAAAGGTTTATGAATGAGGTTCTAAGGGATCATATAAATAAAACATGTATAGTCTACCTTGATGATATCTTAATTTTTAGTACGACATTAACAGAACACGTCAAAGCCATAACTGATATATTCAAAGTTCTAGAATCCAAGAAACTAAAGATTCAAGTAGACAAATGTAATTTTATGAGAAAAGAAACAGAGTTTTTAGGACACGTCCTAACGAAGGAAGGTTTGAAACCTAATCCCGATAAGATAGCTTGTATTGAAAAATTAGAACTTCCGAAGACCCAAAAGCAAATCAAGAGCTTCTTAGGCATAACTGGATACTACAGAAAATTTATCCGAGATTATGCTAAGGTAGCTCAACCTATTACGAAATATCTGAAGAAAAACTCTAAAATAAATACAAACGATCCCAATTACATTGAAGCATTTGAAAAACTGAAAGGATTAATAAGCAGTCACCCAATATTAAGATACCCCAATTTTCAAAAGCAATTTACGTTAACAACTGATGCATCAAATTATGCGATTGGTGCGGTTCTATCGCAAGAAGGACATCCTATATGCTATGCATCACGTACTCTCAACAATCATGAAATAAATTACTCCGCTACGGACAAAGAATTTTTAGCGATTATGTGGTCAACCAATTACTTCAGACCCTACCTTTACGGTAATAAGTTTAAAATATTTACAGACCACCAGCCAATAAAGTATCTTCATCCAAAGTACAGAGGAAAAGACCTATCGCCTAGGCATCAACGATGGCTCCTTAAACTAGGAGAATATCAGTTTGAAATTGAATACCTTAAAGGAAAAGAAAACAGGGTAGCCGATTTTTTAAGCAGAATAGAAATTAACGAGGACGTTAAACTTAAGGAGGGAGAAAACCCCACTCAAACAGAAAATTTTTCGCTTAAAGGTAATGTAAGTGATTCAATATCAGAATTTGTATTAAATGTAGAAGAAGATGGGACCAATGAAACGGTACATTCAGCAGACGAAGAGCTAATGGATCATATTCCTATTATAGAAGATATCGTAAATAAATATAAGACGCAACTTATATTGACAAATAACAAAATAAAGGACATCGAAATTTTACACGGTAAACGAATTATCTATATAGCAGAACATGATTTTGAAAGATTAGGAGATATACTAAGAAGATTCATAAAAAAGGGAGAAATAGGAATATTTTCGGAACTTGAGGACAGCATATATAATATTCTTCAAGAAAAAATAAGAGAAATGTTTTCAAACGATAAATCAGTTAAATTCGTCAAGTGTTCATTTAGGGCACAAGACATCGGAACGGAAGTGGAAGTCGTAAAACAAATATCTTTTTATCATGTGCAGGAAAGTCAACATTCTGGAATTCAAGAAACGTATAATCAAATAAAAAACAAGATATATTATCCAAAATTGATGGAATTTATTAATATTGTTATAAATCAATGTGATATTTGTCAAGCAGTCAAATACGACCGCAACCCTATAAAAGCCAAATTCAATCATACAGAAACTCCTTCCGATATCAATCAAATCATTCATATTGATACATACGTAATAAGAAAGGTTAGTTTCTTAACTATCATAGACAAATTCTCTAAGTTCGGATCAGTCTATCATCTAGCAGATAGAAATCACGTAACGATTATAGAGCAGTTAGAAGAACATCTTACAAAGATAGGAAAACCAAATAAAATCATTGCAGACAACGAATTTAAAGCAGTTCAGATTAAAGATTTTTTAGAAGAAGAAGGAATTTCGTTGCATCTTACAAAACCAAATAGTCATACCGGCAATGCCGATATCGAACGATTCCATAACACTATAGCGGAAAAATTTAGAATCCTTTCATTTAATAAACAGAAATATTCAGTAAAAAGACTCATACAGAAAGCTGTTAGGAATTACAATCATAGGTTCCATTCCACTATTAAATGCAATCCTATAGATGCACACACCCATAAGGTCACAGCCACCAAGTCGGACGGGCTGGTGGGGCTAAGCTCAGGCAACTGTGGGGGTCACAGGTGGCGGATAGTGAACGGCCTGCAGAATTGTAGGTTAACTGCGAATACCCAAATAAGCAGTCCCCGACCAAGAGCGGCAGAGAAGGAGGGCTTGGCTGAAAAGGTCAAAGGAACCCCTATGAACTTTCTGCGACAAGACGAATAAGCACCGTCTTCCATATAAGTGCTCCCCACCGCACAAGGTGGCTACGAGGGATACAGTAAGGAGAAAATGGCGAGATCCGGACGTACCCGCCACAACGCGAAACACGCAGCTTCTTGTCCCGGAAAGATGTCTGCACACTACGAAATATGAGTGTATACAGTGCAACACATTATAGTGCGCATCACTGTAATTGAAAACCACAACACGATGACTTCGTCATCAGTACCTTAAAATATTAAGACTGAGCCCAGTAAGGTCTTAATTACGGCATACTGGAAAACGAATTGGAATGACAGCTATGAGGGCTGACGTCTGTAGTATTCTGTTACCTGAGTAAGCTGGAGTGAAATCCGGTTGAAATGGCTTTCAGGCTAATGCTACAAGCGCCCCCGTCCCGTTAAAACCTTGGCAGGCCTCAAAGTACGTTCAATGTTTCGTCACTATTAAGTTGGTGGTGTAGGTACAGATGTAACATTCCTGTTTAACACCGATCTGGCTCTGACATAAGACCCCATAAGGGCTTATGCCAACCCTCGCATGGCCTCACTGCTTGCATAGACAACCATGAGATCACTGGGTGACTACACATTCGAACATTGATAGCGGCTTTGAGCGGGGACCCAAAAGAAATGAATACAAAAGAAACAAAAACCCCAAACAACAACAAAACAAGCAACAGTCAAACCAACGGTGAGTATAGAGGAGACCCGTTCCAGAGGAGCTCAGTGATGCTGAGGTCACCTGTGGGACAATCAGATGGAGCACTTCCGGTGGCATCGGAGGCGACGGTTGAAAAAGCCCCTGATCGACCTGACTTCCACAAGCTGGGCATGCAGATTAGGGAACTAGTCGACATGCTCGAAGACGGAAAGCGGCGCTCAATACATCAACCAATGGGAGACGCCATAGAAAGCATTCGGGCGTTGTATGAACTCTCGGCAATCCAGCTGCGGGATGAAAAGGCCAAGGAAGTGATAAGAAGAAATAACTCTTCTCAGATCTCCCCCTGGCTCAAACCTGTCCAGGACGCAAAAAAGAAGAGACTGCCATCGGAGAACAGCACGCCGAACAGAAGCCGAAACGTGAACGCAAGCAGAAGCGCCCCTCAGATGAGGAAAATAAGAAGAAAGAGCCAAAAAAAGTCACAGAAACGGCTTTGGCAAAGGATAAACAAGCCAGTACCTCTGGTAATAAGAAAAATACGATGCGAGAAGAAGACAATGGTTGGTCAGCTGTTAAAAGCAAGAAGGCCACCAAAAAGAAGCAGGGCAGAAAACCAAAACCTGATGCCATCGTCATCGAAGCGAAAGGGGAGGCTTCCTACGCCCAGATACTCCGAAGCGTAAAAGCAGACCCTAAGTTGGAAGCTGTGGGCAAGGCGGTATGCAGAATCAGGAGAACGAAAAAAGGGGATCTTCTGATACAACTGAAGGAAGCAGGAGACAAAACGACGGATTACAAAAACGTCATTGGCGAAGCTCTAGGAGAACAGGCTGAAGTCAGAACGCTCACTCATCGTACCACGATCGAGATCAGAGACATCGACGAGGTCACTACTAAGGAGGACGTATGCGCGGTGATCAGAGCCCAATTCGATTTGGGCAGGGTCATGACTACTGACATCATTTCTTTGCGGAAGGCGTACGGTGAGACTCAAACGGCAATAATTAATCTCCCTGCAGAAAGTGCGAAGAAACTATTGGAAGCAGGACGCATCAAAATTGGCTGGGTAGTCTGCCGCATTCGTGAGCGGACGCTGCTACAGAAATGTTTCGAGTGCCTCGAATTCGGACATTTGGCCAAGCATTGTAAGAGCGAAGAAGACCGCTCCAAACTCTGTAGGAGATGCGGTAAAGAGGGACATATCGCGAGAGATTGCAGCGAGGAACCATCCTGCATGTTCTGCAGGAAAGTCAACCCGGAAAATGCAAAGCACATAGCCGGCGGCAATAAATGCCCTGTCCTCAAGAAAGCGATCTGCAGCAAGAAATCATGAAGGTTATCCAAATTAACCTCAATCATTGTGAGACAGCTCAGGATATCCTGGCACAAACCATCAAGGACGAAAAAGCAGATGTAATCTTGATCAGCGAGCCATATAAAATTCCTGACAACAGCAGCATCTGGCTCAGTGATCGATCGAAGCGGGCCGCAATATGGTCATGTGGGAGACATGCGTTCCAGGATGCAAATGAAGAGTCAGAGGGTTTCGTTCGGGCCAAAATCAACGGTATACACTTCTATAGTTGCTATGCTCGGCCCAGCTGGACTATAATTGAATACCAGGAGATGCTAGATAACCTCGTGGCTGATGCTCGGGAAAGAACTCCAGTGATTATTGGCGGAGATTTCAATGCATGGGCGACGGAATGGGGCAGTAGATTTACCAACGCAAGGGGTCATGCCCTCCTGGAAACATTTGCAGCTCTCAACGTAGGCATCGCAAACGTAGGTAGGGCTAACACCTTCCGCAGAGCAGGCATGGGCTCAATAATTGATATCACGTTAGCGAGTAACTCCATCCTGCGGGGAATTAAATGGAGAGTCAGTGAAGATTATACCCACAGTGACCACCAAGCTGTTATAATTGACATCGGTAACGCCAGAAGCACTCACCGCCCGCGATCGACTGGTCCGAAATGGCAGGATAAGCTCTTCGACAAAGATACATTCGCGGAAGTGGTTGACACCTTCACGCTAGTCCGAGGATCGGCAGAAAATTCAGCTCGTCACCTCACCCAGTCCATCAACATGGCGTGCGATGCATCAATGCCCAGGAGGGCCTCAAGTAGAAGACGCCTGCCTTGCTACTGGTGGAACGATGAGATCAGGGTACTTAGAGCAGAGTGTCTACGGGCAAGGCGCAAAGTACAAAGATCGCGAAACACACCCAACTTTCAGGAGTACCTATCGTCCTTTAAGCTGGCGCGAAAACAGTTAAGCAGAGTTATCAAGGAGAGCAAAGCAAGATGTTTCAGGCAGCTCTGCGATGAAGCTAACGTAGACCCTTGGGGCACGGCGTATAGGATGGTGATGAGAAAGCTTAAGGGCGGCAACTCCCCGCAGATAACATGCCCGATAATGCTGAAGTCAATAGTAGAACATCTTTTTCCAAGGAGAGCATCTACTATGTGCGCAATCACCAGAGAAAACTTTACAGAGGTAATTCCAGTGATTACAACAGAGGAATTGACAATCGCATCCAGAAAGATAGGTGACAACAAGACGCCCGGAACTGACGGCATCCCTAACAAAGCAGTGAAAGCCGCTGTTCAAAAAAGGCCAGACATCTTTATTGCAACAATGCAAAAGTGCCTAGAAGAAGGAATTTTCCCTAAGCAATGGAAACTGCAACACCTCGTTTTATTGCCAAAAGGAAACAAACCCCCAGGAGACCCATCATCGTATCGCCCGATATGCCTACTGGACACAATGGGAAAGATCCTGGAGCGAATCATTTACAACAGATTGCTCACAATAGCGGAGGAGAAAGGGGCTTTGTCCAACCAGCAATTCGGATTCCGAAAGTCTCGCTCAACAATTGACGCCATTAAAGCTGTAGTTAATATAGCAGCGGAAGCAATTGAAGGTGAAAGATGGCGATACGGCACCAAGGAATACTATGCAGTAGTGACGCTAGATGTCAAAAACGCATTTAATTCGGCAGACTGGCCCACTATAAGAAGATCTCTTGCTAGGATGGATACACCATCTTACTTGCTGCAGATAATGGCGAGCTACTTTACCAACAGGAAACTGAGGTATGATACCGACGAAGGAGTGAAGTACTACGATGTTACAGCTGGGGTCCCGCAAGGATCGGTGCTGGGCCCATTACTATGGAACATAATGTACGACGGAGTTTTATGACTACCACTGCCACCTAAAGTGAATATAATTGGATTTGCTGATGACATCGCTGTTGTTACAGTAGCAAAACAAATCAGTGAAGTAGAATCAGCTACAAATGTGGCAATCAGTCAAATCAAAAGCTGGCTAGGATCCGCCGGTTTAGAATTAGCTGACCACAAAACTGAAGCTGTTCTAATTACCAGTCGGAAATCTGTGGAATATATGAATGTACAGGTTGGGACCCAAATCATCAGATCCAAAGAAGCAATCAAATACTTAGGAGTAATGCTCGACAATAGACTGCGGTTTAAACAGCATGTTGATTATTCGAGCAAAAAAGCGTCACGACTTCAGGCAGCACTCTCAAGGATAATGCCCAACATTGGAGGACCTGGATACGCTAGGAGGATCCTACTATCCAGAGTTTTCAGCTCAGTCCTTCTTTATGCGGCTCCGGTTTGGGCGGGGGCTCTCGCGACCAAAGAAACAAGGAGGAAACTTACATCAGCCTACAGACTCTGCGCTATAAGGACCATCAGTGGTTTTAGAACTATCTCTGACAAAGCAGCCTTTGTCATAGCAGGAATGGTTCCTATCGACATCCTCGCGAACGAGATGCAGAGAATCTACAATCGGAGACGCTCGAGCCACCAAGAGGCTAGCGAAAGAAGAAGGGTTATAGAAGAAGAAAAAGCAGCTTCAAGAGCTGTGTGGCAAGATCGATGGGATAATGCGGTTAAAGGCAGATGGACCTATAAATTAATCCCCACCATCGACATTTGGATAAACCGAGCACATGGGAACTGCACCTACCACCTCACGCAGTTCCTGTCTGGCCATGGAGGTTATCGCAAATATCTTTACCGGTTTGGACAGGATAGCTCTCCGTTGTGTCCAGAATGTCCAGACCAGGAGGAAGATACGGAGCATGCAGTCTTCTACTGTAGGCGATTTGAAAACTGGAGAAACAAACTTCCCAGTCCCCCATTCCTCATAGATCATATGGTACAATCTGAGGAAAAATGGATGGAAATTTGCGCGTTTATTACGCATGTGCAAATGCAGCTTCGAATTCAAGAACGAATACGTCGAGAAGCAGAAAGTACAGCATAAATTGCTAACCAGCCCCGCGAAGTAATACCTAACGGCAGTCCCGCGGGGAGAGTGGTAGAAGTGTGAAGGGTGTGTGTTTAGTACGTAGGCGTATTCCTGAAATCGATTACTCAGGTTTGCGAATCGTGCATGCTAGTAGCACTCGGGCTATTAGTATCTATGAAGATTACACATCCCTGGCGCAACCTAAAAAAAAAAAAAAAAAACACACCCATAAGGTTGATTTAGAAAGAATTCGCCAGAATATAGAGGAAACAAAAGAAAAGAAATTAAGAAGACTAAATGAGACTAGAGAGGATTATGAAGAAAAAAGGTCTCAAGGATTTATAAAGAACTACAGGGCAGTTAGACATAAACATGAACCGAAATATAAGAAAGCTAATTTGAAAAATATTCATTCAGCTAATATTAAACGACCATTGAAATTTTCAGGTGATAACATGGATAGTATTTCTCACGTTAATTACACAGACTAAGTGTCAACAACTTCTTGACGTACAAACAATAAACGAACAAAACGGATACGTAAAACTACAACTGACAGACGTGACCATAACAAACGAAACGGACATTATACTTCATATTATAAATCCAACTGAAATTATAGCTCTAGTGAAAAATATCTCGTTAAATCTAGCTCCACTAAAACTTGAACAAAGACGCATGTTAAATGAAGAAATCATAAATATAGTACATAAGATTAGAACGTTAGTACCATTTCAAAATAGACAAAAGCGAGGATTACTTAATATAGTAGGTACCGCAGGAAAATGGTTATTTGGAACCATGGACGAGGAAGATCGTCAGGAAATTGAAAAACATTTAGACAACGTATCAAAGAATAGTCATAACACGATAGTAGCAGTGAATAAGCAAATTAAAATTAATGAATTTTTTAATAAAACTTTTAAAATATTAGAAGATACAATTAGCAATGATAGAGAAGTAATTTTGAAGTAGAAAGAGAATTAGTAATGAAACAAATATACCTTGATCAGTTTTTTTAAACTTAAGTACATAGAGTCAAAAATAGAACATATACAAGACAATATTGTGTCAGCAAGAAGTAACATACTACATCCAAATATCCTGACAAACAGTGAAATAGAAACGTATAAAATAGATTTCTTTAAATTAAATCAAATTAGATTAGGAGTTACAAAATACAAAGAAAACGTGCCAGTTTTTGCCATTAAAATTCCCAAAAACTATATAACTTTACCGCTTAAACTTTTAACTCCAGTTCCTAATAAAAATTATCTAGAAATTGATGCTGAAAAAGAATTCATTGTAGAATATCGAAATAAAACTTATAAATATGAACAAGATAAAAATCTTAATGAATTAATTGAAAGCAAACATTGTATAATAAAACAAAACTGTAAATTAAGCAAAAATAAACAAACCGAAATTGTACCTCTAGACGATGAAACCCTTTTTATAAAAAATGTTAACATAAAATTGAATCACACTTGTGACGATAGAGATATTAAGCTCACTGGAAGTTATCTGATCAATTTTAATAATTGCACTCTGTATTTCTTAGATCAAAAATATTCTAATGTAAAAAATATACAAAAGCAAAGATTTTATTATCCAAATTATAAAGAAAAATTAAATGTTACGGAAACAATAAAGTTTGATAAAATTATTATAAAGACCGTTGAAAATCTTAACGAAATACAAGAGATAGAATTTAAGAAAGAAGTATAGGATACAAATATAATATGTGTTGTAATAATTCTAATTATGTTTGCAATATTGTCATGTCTTTGTATACAACAAAAAAGGATACAAATTAAGTTTAGCAATCAAATTCAGGAGAATTTTACTCATAAGGAGGGAGAAGTTACGTATAAGCCTGTGAACGATCCATATGACACCTTTATCCGGTCATTGCCCAATGAGCTGAGCAAACAATAAATTGAATTATGATTTCTCAGAATTTTTATTTGAACTAAATTAATTGTAAAATCGCTGACGCTATGTCTACGATTAAAATGCATGCAGAATTGTAATGAATAAATAGAAGTGCATGACACGAATGAGGAGTCTTCTTCCAGTTAAGTCTTCGAGTTGTATTCATGTTGTTTTATCGTGTTGTCTTAAGAAATAAAGAATTTTCGTAAACTAAAGTTGTTTGTGTTTTTTTTAGTATGAAAAGAATAAGTGTTGTGTTAGTCGCGCGTTATCAGTAGGTTACTTTACACTGGAAGATCCTGCATGTTCCGCAATCTAGAGGCGGTTAATCATTATCTCGCCAAACGAAAGGTTTCGCCCTTTGTAGTCGGCGCAATAAATTGCTCTCATCCAAAATTTGTAGGACTGTATTGTTGACATGTCCGATTAGTCGGTTTCTGTGCTTTCTCGCGATGCTTCTAGTTTCAGCTTCGATTGTCGGAATTCCGAGATCCCTGTGGATATCGTCGTTTCTAATATACCACGGTGCTTGGACAATTTCTCTTAGTACTTTATTTTGAAAAGTTTGTAAAATATTAGCATTTGTTTTCTTGGTACAACCCCAAAGTTGTATACCGTAGGTCCACACCGGCTTTAGCACTTGCTTGTATAAAAGCAGTTTGTTCTCAGTACTGAGCTGGGAATATTTTCCGAGTAACCAGTACATTTCTCTATATTTGATTTCGAGTTCTTTACGTTTCATTTTTACGTGCGAATTCCATTTCAGCCTTGCGTCCAGTGAAATCTTTTAACGCTCTTAACAAGGCGGAAGGTTTTTCGTCTCCTAGTTCGATTTTTGCAGAAGTTTGCGGAGTCGCTTTTGTTCAGACTCAGCATACTGAGCAATTAGTCTGTCCTTTAGTGTGTGGTACAGTTTTTCTTTGGGTGGGTTTAGAATGATGTCGCTTACCTGCGCCAGTATGCTGCTTTCAATGGCGGCCACAATGGTGTGATATTTGGTTACGTCGTTTTTAAAACCAGAGGTAAAAAATTGTGGTTCTACTTGAGAAAACCAAAGGTCAGGGCGAACTTTCCAGGATGACGGAATTTTTGTTGAAATCTTGGAACTCTCGCTGGTGTCGTCCGTTGTCTGCTGCTCGGGAACCACGTCATTTTTCTTTACATTGGTTTGTGTTTTTTCGTTGTCCGTCATTGAAAGAAATGAGTTTTTTTTTTATAATTTGCGCGTGCCAAAGGGATTATTAACCCTCCAATGAGCGTATGGGTCTGGCCAGACCAAATCGGTTTTGAAATGTGCTTACATTTTTTTCTTGGTATTTCTGAGTTGCAGCAGCCCATAACTTCTTCAAATATGCTGAGGTGAACACAATGGAACGGTAAACAATACGTTTTCGATATACATATTTATAGTGGAAAAAATTCATTTTAAACCACTTTCGTGAATCATGCACACATGGGTCTGAGTAGACCCACAGTTGATGCTTAGGATTCATAGTGCGAATATTGAAAGTAAATTGGCTGGTGATTTGATATTAGATTTTTTTCAAGTGTTATTTAGTTTTCTATCGACAAAATTGCAGGTTAGTAATATTGGTTCATTGAATTTTATCTTTAGTTCACGTGTTTTATGATTATTTTGGGAGATATTTAGCTGCCGCTTGTGAATAGTGTTTGGCTTGTATGTCAATTTTTTTGTGTTTTTCGTTTCCAGTAAAATGGAGCGAGAACGAAGTGAGGATGATATTACTACAAATGTGGTTCGTTAACTAAATGCACCAAATTTAAATCCGGAAGAACGAGGGCGACTTGAGAAGCAAATTGAAGAAATTATGGGGCCGGAATTTGATCCATTCGAATCAGGTGACGACTTGGACGATGAAGAATACGTGCCAGAAGAAGATGGAAATGTGGATGAGGCGTCCGATATTGAACAAGAGATTAAGTTAGAGGCCGTTTTGGATGATAACGATGATGATTATACAGAGGAATTGTACAAAGAAGCACCAACCGCAATTCCATCATCGAGTGCTGTTGCACCAGACTACGTGGCTGCCCCTGTTCGGGAAGAGGCTTACCGTTCGAAAGATGGCAAGATATGGAATGCGAATCCACCACCTTCTGGAAGACTACGTTCGCATAATGTGCCAATGATTACCCGTAAATGGCCATTACAAGGAGAGGAACATTGCCGCATCACCGTGCCATCTTCAAATCGTTGTTGTCCCCTGAAATCATGCGGGAAACTAATCGAAAAGCCTTCAAATCCTTTCGACTATGGAACGAAGCGCATCCCAATAAAAACAGCGAGTTTGGACGATGACCAACGAGGACGAAATGTATGCCTTCTTTGGGATATTGCTGTTTGCTGGCGTGTTCCACGCCAATTCGCAGCCAGAAAATTAATTGTGGGCGAGTTACAATATGCCCATCTACAAAGCCACCATGCCGTTTAACCGGTTCAAGCACTTGACCACATACATCCGCTTCGATAACGGTAACACTCGTGCGGAGAGGCTTCAACAAAGCTAATCTGCGGCCGTAGACGATGTATGGCTCGTGCTGATGGCTAACTTATAGATAGCATACACCCGTATTTCCGTATCGCGGACGAACTAGGTTTACTCAATATATTCCGAGTAAGCTCGCGAAATACGGAATAATGGTTTGGTGGATTTGCGATTCCGTTTGAAATCATCCCCTGAAAGGAATAATTTATACGGGAAAACCACCAGGTGGCCAACGAGAGGCGAACCAATGCGAGCTGGTTGTCATGAAATTCATGGAGAAATATATGGCCAGCGACAGAACAGTTTACGCTAACAACTTCTTTTCGTCATATAATTTGGCAGAGATGTTGATGGATCGAAATGCGGTGTTTGTGGGCACCGTTAGAAAACACAAGACCTTCATCCCTCCTCAATTGCTGAACCCAAAACGTGCACTGAATAGTAGCATTTTTTCCTTTCACAATAATAATGTCGCTTTGTGTTCCCCATAGGTGAACCCCACAGGTGGATCAGTAGAAATGTATGTGAAGTGGGAGGGTTATGATCCCCTATTTTCGGATCATAACCTCGCTGATAAAAGGAAGAAGGAGAATGTCGCTTTGTGTTCCTATTTGGCAAAGCCAAAGAAGCCAGTAGTCATACTGTCCACCGTTCACTACCGTCGTGACACCGATCCATCGAAAGCATCAAAGCCGAATCAAATATTGGACTACAATCAATTCAAAGCAGGCGTGGACACAATAGATCAGATGTTGGCTGGATATTCTTCTAAGCGTTCGACGAATCGGTGGCCGTTGCCAATGTTATACAACATGCCTGATGTCGCCAGCTTAGCCTCATTCATCATCTATGACGAGTTGAATCCAGCAAAACACAGCGACAAATGCCGTTCATTTGTCATTGAATTGGCGCGGCAGCTGGTAATGCCACACATGACGAATCGGGCGACCAACCCATTGATTCGTAGGTTTGTTCACATCAAGCACGCAATGAATCTTTCAATACTCGAAATTTTGTTTGAAATATAACAAACCATATATTAATATATATTTCGTTATTTTCAGGTACACTCCCGCCCATCGACATCAGCCGCAGCTCAACTACAGCCATATGCTGAGGTAGCCTCCACACGTTCATCGTGCTATCTTTGCGCTTCTTCTTCAAAACAGCGACGTAAAACTCGATATCATTGCTGCATATGCAATCGTCCTATGTGCCTCAACGAACACTTTATGCAATTGTATAAGTGCAAACCAGAATGCTCTTCATAATGTATTTTTATTGGATAATACGTTAAGGTACCCGCACCATTTCATACGATATCAAATATTTTCACACAAACATACACAAATACATACATACTATACTCTGTCCAACATAAATTGGCTGTACAGGGAAGATAGGGATGTTTGTCTCTCATTCACACTCTTTTGTTTTCCGTAAGGTGCTATTCTAACAAAAGCCTTTACATTGTTTCCGTAGTAAGCATTTCAAGGGTTACCGCTCTTTTTTTAAATTAAAATTTTCATTTAATTTGTTTTATTTATAAAAAATAAGAGGTAAGATAATAGGCTCGTTTTTGAAGGGTATCCCCAGTAGGCCTAATCCCTTTTAAATAAAAAACAAACAAAAATAAAAAAAATGTATTCATTAAGATTGATATAGCTTAAAATTAAATAAACAAGTATTCATTCATTCATTCATTCATTCATTTTCAATGGCCCGCTAATCCTTCATGAAGGTCGCGGGGGTAGGATGCTCAGGTGGACTCTCCATCCTTCTCGATCCTCCGCCATTGACTCCAATTCATCAGAGGGAATCCCTAAGCGGCTCCAGGAGAGATGTCGGACTTGATCCAACCATCTATTTCTAGGCCTTCCGCGAAGTCGCTTACCTGATGGCACGGCAACCATGGCGCGTCTTGGAAGCCGGTCTGGGGGCATACGCACTACGTGACCAAACCATCGAAGCATAGATCGTTCCGTTCGGAGAAGTAGCTGCTCAACGTTGAGCGCCTCGCGTACTCTAGTGTTGCGCACTCGATCACTACGAGTTATTCCAACAACACCGCGAAGGAACCTCATTTCGGCAGCTTGTATCCGCGATCTTATTCTTTCGGTCACTACCCAAATTTCATGACCATAGGTGAGAGTTGGAACATACATAGAGTTAAAAACCGATAGCTTAGCTTGAACACTAAGTTCGGCCTTCCTTATAACAGATTGGACAAGCTCTCTCAAAATTGATCGAGCCTGACCAATTCTACAGGATAACTCGGCATTGCTCCTCCCATCACTCGTGAATAAAACCCCGAGGTACTTAAACTTCTCCACCTGCTTCAGTGGGACTCCACAAACATGCAGAGTGCACTGAATGGGTTTTTTGGAAACGACCATTACTTCCGATTTGTTCACGTTGATCTTCATTCCAGCATCATCACAAACGGCTACAAACCAATAAACTAGTATAACAAAAATAAATATAAAATCATCTATTAAATAATAATATTGACAAAATAAAGAAATAAATATAAATTCATTTATTAAATAACAATATTAACAAAATATTTTATTCATATGAGAAGTTCCTGCTGCTGCTGCTCCCTTCATTTAGATTTATAATCAAACTCTCAGCAGCGCCTTCCGAAAAAACGTTCATTTCCCACATTTTTGGCTCAACCACCTGCTCAACGTGTTAGACGCGCCGATGCCATTTTTCAGCGTCAACGTTGCTGATTGCAGTTTATAAAAGGGTTTTTATTTCTGCCATCTTAAAGGACTTGTTGTGGTTTGCCACGAATCCTTTCACTTGAGCCCAAACCAATTCTATTGGGTTTAGCTCACAGTGACAAGGAGGCAAGCGAAGCACTTTGTGTCCACCAGCTTGGGCAATATCGTCAATGACGTGGTTGGTTTTATGACGCTTTACGATGCTCAGCAACTCAGCTTTAACCATATCATCCTCGAAAGAAATATTGTTTGACCGGAGCCAAATCTTTATGTTTTCTTTTTTTGTTGCAGTCGATGGAGCTTTGTTCTTCTTTCGTGAATGATATGATGTGTTATCCAAAAAGATAACAGAGTTGCGATCCAGGCGCGAAAGTGTTTCCTTAAACCACTTCTCGTATACGTCAGCATTCATGTCTTCGTGATAATCCCCACTGCTACCAGAAACGAAACATAGGAGTCCGCCATCTACGAAACCTGTTGAGCTTCCTATGTGCGTTATTATAAGCTTCTTACCTTTCCCGATGGTGCAGGCAGTCCTGTTAACAATCCCTCGTTGAACGCTTGTCGTGGTGTTAATATGGCTGCGTCCATCCAAACTTTACCTCTTGTGTGTCCTTCGTTGACCCAGGTCTTGTTCGAGTTGATATGGCAATACCTCAATGTGTGTCACTGTTGGAGGTTAAAGTAATTTCTATGTTTTGAATTGTATATGACAACTTCCCTTTGTTTCTCACAATACATACACACACATGCAAATTGACATTCAAAATGTAACACTTTGTATAAATGTTAAACAACAGAACAGGAAAATACACAACACATTTTATAACGTCACAACACGGACGGCTTTTATTCCGTAGAATTGTTTCTGTTGTTTTTTACAGTGAAATAGTTACAGTGGTTGAAAACGGCGTTGAACATTTTGGTCTTTCGAGCCGTAAATTACATTAACAATGAACAAAGAAAAAGTAAACAATAGTGTGTGGTGCAACAAAGTGTAGTACACTGTTAAAAAAAAAAATTTACAGTTTTCCAAAAATTCAATTTCTACCCGCGGTGCGTTTTTTAAACATTCTTTTTTTTTGTTTTACAACGTGTGTGTCGGTTTTTTTTCCCGCGTCGTGCAAATTACGTTGAATCCAGAAAGGAAATCCAAGGAAGTCAGAGGAGCGCCCCATTCATCCATCATCATCTTAAGGAGCGCGAACGTGCAGGACCACAAGTAAGTCCAGTAGATTAGTAGCTATTTGATACCCTACAAAACACATATACATATATACATATAAAATAAAAGAATGGCGTGTGGGAATCTGCAATTGAACTGACTTGCGCGTTTTAAGCAAGATTACGAAAATTTCGGCAAGGCTGATGTGACTAGGTTAAAAAAAGTCAATTATCTGTGAACGCGTTTGGAGATGATGGAGAAGTCCATGCAGCTTGCGGAGAAGTACAACGAAGAGCTTGTAGGCGCTGGAAAAATTGAGGAGGGCTGTGATAAAAAGATGTTAGCGCAGGCGTATGATGACAATTTAGAGACTTACGTCGAGTACAGGACAGCGATAATGGATGCTATCGACAAGCTAAGGCCCAAAGAAGCTCCTAAAGTTTCCAAAGGTTCTACGTCATCAACGTCCGTGGTACTCCCAGAGAATCATAGACAGGACACAGTGGGGCTTCCCAAAATCAACTTGCCTTTTTTTCCGGCGGTTACGAGACGTGGAGGTTTTTCCATGACATGTTTCTGAGTCTTGTGCACACCAACACCGGTCTCTCCGAAGTGCAGAAGTTGCATTACCTCAAGTCCAGCGTTGAGGGCGAAGCAGAAAGGTTACTGCAGCACTTAGCCATCGAAAAGGCTAATTACCAGAAGGCTGGGCCTTACCAGAGCTACGACCACAAGAGGGTGTTAGTCAACACGCAGCTTAACTTGTTCTTTGGTCAGCCCCATTTAACACGGAGTCAGCAGCAAATAGCAAAGGCATCCTGGACACATCGCAGGAAATTTTCCACTCGCTAGGCAATTTAGGGGTTCCGGTTGATCAGTGGGACACGATTATGATTTTCGTGATGCTGCAGAAAATCGCGAAGGTCACTCAGCAGCTGTGAGAAGATAAACTAGGCAGTAAGAAGGAGTTACCGAAGCTGGAAGAATTTTTCGAATTCCTTCGTACCAGGTTCAGAGCTCCGGAAGCGGTCGAGCAGCAAACAACTCCCGCAAGTACGAGCAAAGGAAAGGTAACACACGTGTTTCATACCAGAGATGTGAGCTGTAAAGTGTGTCGTAAGGGTCAACACGCGTTACGGGATTGCAAAAGGTTTTTGCAAATGGATGTTGGCCAACGGAGAAACACCGTCTATAACGTGAAGGTATGTGAGAATTGTCTTGCATACAGCCACTTCAAGCAGAAGTGCCCCACTCCAAAGTGTTGCTATTATTGCAAACATCGTCATCACTCTTTGCTACATGACAATTCTCACAACTCGTACCAACACCATACCGTAATACCAGCGCCACACACCACACCAACACAACCCAACACCGTTCAACGAAGTTCGACCCAATTCGTCAACAATGATCCACACACTCAAAGCCACACATACCAGGTTTCGACGGTTCACCCCACTGCTGCAGAGTTCCAACCATCGCAGAGCACACACTCATCCGCAAATCATCCTAACGTCAACACATTCCACTTTCATACAGATGCCAAAGTCTTACTGGCCACAGCCTTGGTGAGAGTAGGGTCAACGAGTGGAGGCTCTTTAACCTTACAGTCCTTGATCGATCCCCTATCAGAGCATCCTTTATCACGGATACAGCGGTGCAGAGGCTGTGTTTAAAGGCCAAGAGGACGTTCATCGGAGTTAATGGGTTGGGGAGGATCAGCAGTGGAGCAACACAGTAGATCGTCGATCTGGAGATCCGATCTTTGACCTCCAATTTCGCAGGCCAAATGCGAGCCCTAGTTTTTAAATCCCTGACTGGGCTTCTTCCGGCCCACAAAATTAACTTCGATAAATAGTTTTACCTGAACGGGTTCCAGCTGGCTGACCCAACGTTCCATCTACCGGCGAAGGTAGACCTGCTCCTTGGTAGCGACGTCTATCCTGATATCATCCTAGGAGACGTGGTGAGTGGACCTGAGTGCTTAGGTCAAATAGCACAAAAAACGCGATTAGGCTGGATCCTGTTAGGCAAGGTGCCGTTGGAAATACCGCGCAGGGTTCACAGCTTCGTCAACCAGCTAGATCTCGACGCGACTCTTCAGAAGTTCTGGGAGATAGAAGAGGAACCCTATGAAAAACCAGAAGAAGACGAGGATATCATATATGTGACGACCACTTCAACCAACACACGAAGCGCTTACCTAATGGCCGTTACCAAGTCTATCTGCCATTCAAAGGCGGAAAATACCCAAGTATCGGACCAACACGGGAAGGTGCGGTCAGACGGTTCATGCAGGTGGAGAAGCGGCTTCAAAACAATCCAACCCAATACAAAGAGTACTCCAAATGCATGTCAGAGTATCTCAAACTAGGACATATGACTGAAATGGAGCAGTAACGTAATCGACATCATATTAGGGTGGCATAAGTATAAGTTTACCTTTACTGGTGATGTGGAAAAGATGTACCGTCAAATCCGAATCGGCGTCCCTGATGCGAACTACAAGCTGATCTTCTGGAGAGATCATCCCAGCCAGGAGATGAAGATCTATCGTCTGGAAACGGTAACCTTTGGGACAGCATCAGCACGGTTCCTGGAGATCAGAGTCCTACAGAAGCTGGCAGTCGACGAGGCGTCCAAATTTCCACTCGCCACAGTCATCATCAAAGAGGAAACTTATGTCGACGATGTCATTACGGGGGGAGATACTGTACAGGAAGCCCAAAACAAACTTCAAGTTGTAAGCGATCTCCTGGCCACAGCTGGTTTCCATCTCCGTAAGTTCATGAGCAACTCCGAGGAGGTTTTGCAACACATTCCACCTGAGCCCACATTCCACCTTACCCCCTTCGGGTAGGGGTTGGAATATACCCGAGGTAGGCATGCCTGTCGTAAGAGGCGACTAAAATCCACCCTCCGTATACCGAGTATGGCGTATACAAAGTATGCAATGAACAAAACAAAAGATATAAATACCCCAGGTGGCAGTCCAGGTACACTGGAAAATCCACCCTCTTCGGAGGTCGGCTCTACGGATTCTGGGGAGAGCCATTTATTGCGTTCATCTGACCCTTTTAAAAAAGGTACCAGGGTAGTTAGATCTCCACCATCAAGATCTACAATAAAACGTGCGGAACTAGAAGTCCGGCGACATCGATAGTGTCGGCGCACGAACAACGGACTTCAACGAAAATTCAAAGCCTTACGGACGAAAATATGGAACTCCGGACCAGGCTAAGTAAAATGGAACTTCTCTGCGAAGAACTAAGAAAAGAATTAAATGTACTTAAAGCAGAAAATAAAGCAGGATATTGTTACGCGAGCGCACAACCGGCACGGAAACATAAACAACCGAGAAACATCTCGAAGCTGTCAACTCGAAGGTACAAGAACATTCCAGATTCTTAGCGGGGGGAATTCCAGCGGCGAATTGGAAATTGGGTTATTGGTCTGGAAAGCGAGAGCCAAATATATAAGGAGGTTGACAGAAGTCCAAGAGAGAGTTCTTTGTTGGCAGCAGTGAGAATGATCACTAGAGACGTGCAGTTCTCAAACAAACAAAAATTGTACTAGATTTGTTTGTGGAAAATTTAGTTTTTTTTGTACAATCATTTATTTGAATAAAAGAAGAAGTTCACCCTCTTGGGAACCAGAGTACTTGTGTTTCTCCTCCAGCTTCCGTCCAAACCTTGGAATTTACGGCGTAATCGGCGGATTTTTGTAACATTGGTGTCAGATGTGGGGTTATGCGGACAGAATTAAGCATAATTCCCACCACGTAAAAATGAATGCCGACGAAGTACGACGAATACTTGAGGAGGTCACCCGGAAGCAAACCCAGCTCATGGAAAGGGTGATGATGGAGATGCTGGAGTTCCAAAATGGTTTTAAACGAAGACTAGATGGACTAAAGGGGAAATTAGTCCAAGTTGCACTTACCACAGAAGTACCTGCGAATTCGTCGCCCCAAGTGATGCTAGTGGAAAACCCGTGTCAGTCGCAAATTGGCTGGAACACGGGTGATCAGGAAGAGCCCCGCAGAGCTTCCGCACTGGCGGTAGCGAATCTACACAATCAGACGAAAGAGGAAAGCAGCCGTCCCCGAACGAGTATGGACGCGGAAAGGCAATTACGATTGCAGTATCAAGCGGATCCATCAGTGATTCGGGATCGCCAAGCACTACTCCTAAAGCAGTCTGACCAGCTAGACCACCGCCATCGAAGCCCGGTAGATAGTTTCCCTGATCCAGTAACCCACCCGTCACTGCAAGCGGCAATATTAGTAAGGCAACCACCAGAGGTAAACGAGCGACAACGAATGGACTCCTGTTAAAACTTCAGCGAGCGCTGCTGCAATAGTCATCGACCACCGCAACTGTCAGCGAAAACACAAATTAAGCTTTTGGGATCGACGTCTTCGGATATATTTCCAGCTCATGCAGAGGCAACTGTGCCCAGGTCGACGTTCACTGAGCAGAAAGAAATTGCTGTTCCAGTCGAGTTTTGTGTACGGAGCGAGCTTTTAGCAAGTTTAGGCTTAACTCGAAACCCCGTCGACACCAGCCAATCTCAACAGATGGTAAGGCGAGCAAGCACCTTTGCAGAGGCTGTATGCTTATCACAACAACTAGTCGTCAGGCGTGTGTGCGCGGCTAAGCGATGTGAACCCCCACCGACAACTCATCCTATAACCAAACAACTTCAAGACCTGTCGAAGGAAAGTCCAGAAAAATTGGCAGAGGAAAAAGTTTTCCGGATTGGCGTTCTTCTACTACCTTTGTGGAACTCAGCAGGAGCTTTGAGTCCTAAGGAGGGGGTAATGTTACGCGAGCGCACAACCGGCACGGAAACATAAACAACCGAGAAACATCTCGAAGCTGTCAACTCGAAGGTACAAGAACATTCCAGATTCTTAGCGGGGGGAATTCCAGCGGCGAATTGGAAATTGGGTTATTGGTCTGGAAAGCGAGAGCCAAATATATAAGGAGGTTGACAGAAGTCCAAGAGAGAGTTCTTTGTTGGCAGCAGTGAGAATGATCACTAGAGACGTGCAGTTCTCAAACAAACAAAAATTGTACTAGATTTGTTTGTGGAAAATTTAGTTTTTTTTGTACAATCATTTATTTGAATAAAAAAAGAAGTTCACCCTCTCGGGAACCAGAGTACTTGTGTTTTTCCTCCAGCTTCCGTCCAAACCTTGGAATTTACGGCGTAATCGGCGGATTTTTGTAACAATATGAAGAAACCTCGTAATGAGTCTGCTGCGAGTTCAAACGTCCCCGATAACACTGATTATCAAACGGATGAAGAAGAACTAGCTCGGGAAACTAACTGGATTCTAAAAAAAACGACCAGTTAAGAAACGAAAAGCTGGTTCTTCACCCGAAATGGTAACGAGGCAAGAAAACATGCAAAATGAGCGAAAAGATAACGAACAGCGTGACAAAATAAACACATGTGTCGAAGAAAATCTACGAACTAAGGTACGATCACCGCCGCCAATAAACGTAATCGGAATTGCAGACTATAATAAACTGCATTTTATTCTTAAACCTCTGTTGCTATCCGATTTTGAAGTAACATCGCTCAACAACAACAAATGGAAAGTAAACGTAAAGGACTCAGACAGTTACCGCTTAGTATCTAATAAACTGAATACTGAAAAGATTCAGTGGTATACTTACGAAAATAAATCTGAAAGACCGATACGAGTCGTAGCTAGAGGAGTTCATGCCTCATGCTTAAAGGAAGATGTTGTTCACGATTTGAAAAACAAAAACTTTAAAATCGTCGATGCAGTAAATTTAATTAAACAGGAAAAACAAAAATTGGAAGGCGAGGAAACGACGGTAAAGCGCGGGCTTCCTCTTTTTATGCTAACTTTTGATAAAGCTGAGAGTTTGGATAAGATTTACGAAATAAGAACAATTCTGAATGTCGTAGTCAAAATCGAACCCATGCGCAAGAATACAAGATTGATACCTCAGTGCAAACGATGCCAAGGATTCAATCATACGCAAACGTATTGTCGAAAAGAACCACGATGTGTGAAATGCCTCGGAAATCACCTCTCCCAAGTTTGTGGAGTAAACAAATAAACCTCTGCAACATGTGGTAATTGTAGGCTGGTCAAACGGTAGTGCATGCGATCATATGAAAACACAAGTGTTTTCACTCAGCTGAGGCCTACCAACTCCTACTCTCAACCTCCACGCGGTGACAGCCGGGTGCCTAGTACCTTAATCCAAGAAATGGGTAACCAACCCCGTTTGGCGGATTCTTGGTGGCAGCAGATGAGAGAGGGGGGAAGAGTGCTTTTCTCACTAGAGCGCTTCTTCCTGTTCCAGGCGGCAGCGGACGAATTCCCTAGACGGAGTCAACGGTGGCGTCTATAGTTCCAGTTAGGTTGAACTTAGTGAACAACTTGCGCGAGCTGCTTCGTCGTATTCGGATCAAAGGTCGGTAAGGAATTTCCAATGTTGGTCAGGACATTGGAATAGAGATGGTGGCGGAGGAGCCCTTAATGGGCCAACGGCAGCACTCATACTCCCGTAGTGGACTACTGGCACCGGTGTACCCGGCCCCTCGTCCTTGGGGAATAATTAAGGAACTGGCCCTCCAGGTTGGGGGTTGTGCCGTCGGGGTAACTTCCCTACCACGTAAAAACCGCAGGGTTCCGAAACAACCAAAAGCCTCGGATAAGGATGACTCAACTAATGACGACCCCAGCAAACGAAATAAGGACCACGACCTTCGGATCTGTACGTGGAATGTTCTGTCCCTTTACCGCCATCCAGGAAGTGCGATGGGATGGGCCGGGCAAAAAGAGGATGAAAAACTGTGACATCTACTACGGTGATTGCTACAGAGGCAACAGGCAACGCTTATTCGGATGCGGATTTGTCATACGTGGCAGACTTAGGCAAGAAGTCTTAAGCTTCCGACACGTGAGCGAGCGTATTATGACGATCCGGATCAAGGCTAAATTCGCTAACATAAGCCTAATATGTGTTCATGCCCCCACAGAAGAAAAGGACCCTGCCACCAAAGAGTGTTTCTACGAGCTCCTCGACAAAACATACGAGCAATGTCCTAAATACGACGTTAAAATCGTATTGGGCGATTTTAACGCCAAAATAGGAAAGGAGGACGTCTTTGGTAGGGCAGTCGGTAAGCATAGCCTACACGACACCACGTCTGATAACGGACTAAGGCAAATTGATTTCGCTGTGGAGCGAAATGTCACCATAGCAAGCACATGGTTTCCTCATCGCGATATTCATAAGCAGACATGGCGGTCCAATGATCATGTAACGATCAACCAAATTGATCATATTGCGATCGACGCAAGGCATGCCTCCAGTATTCTGGATGTCCGGACCTTCCGAGCGGCCAACATAGACTCGGATCATTACCTTGTTGTAGCCAAGGTACGAATGCGGATATCCCAATCTGAGCAACAAAGAAGAATTACTGTGAGAAAATTTAACGTCGAAAAGCTACAATCGCAAGAGACCGCCAGACTCTTCGCTGACCGCGTATCCCGAAATCTCTCAATCACCCCTTTGCCGCCAGCATCAAGTACCGAAGACCAGTGGCAACGCTGCCAACATGCCATCAGAAACGCCGCGACTGATGTGTTGGGTCTCGCTCGACCACCACCGCGAAACCCCTGGTTTGACGAAGAATGCCGGCGAGTGCATGCAGCAAAACAAGAGGCATACAAAGCGGCGCTGCAAAGGAAGACGAGAGCTGCTCGTGAGCTCTACGAGCAAAAGAGACGGGAAGAACATCGGCTTCTCCAAAAGAAGAAGAAAGAGCATGAGAAGCGCGCGTTTGAGAATATCGAGAGTCTATACTCCAGGAACAATGTACGGAAGTTTTACCAAAAGGTAAAAAGAACGTGTCAGAGAAGTAATACCCGTACAGAAACCTGTAGAGATGAAAATGGAAACCTCGTAGTAGAATCACAGTCGGTGCTGAGAATATGGAAAAACTACTTCTGCAGACTGTATAACGGCGACGAAGACCAACATCCCGCTGTCAGGCAGAATGAACCATTCAACATAGACGATGATAGTCAAAATTTCCGTCCACCTGACCAAAACGAAGTGAGGATAGCAATATCCAAGCTAAAATCGAACAAGGCTGCTGGACCTGATGGCTTACCGGCCGAACTTTTCAAGGCAGCTGGGGATGAATTGGTAGAGTGCATACATCAACTCATCTCTAAGATTTGGTCAGACGAGTGTATGCCTGATGAATGGAATCTCAGCATCGTTTGCCCGATCCACAAGAGAGGAGACCCTTTCAACTGCGCCAATTATAGAGGCATCGGTCTCCTCAACGTCGCATATAAGATCTTTTCTGCGATATTGTGTGATCGCCTGAAACCTTTTATCAACAGCCTGATTGGACCCTATCAGTGCGGTTTCAGGCCAGGAAAGTCCACCATCGATCAAATCTTCACACTTCGGCAGATCCTGGAGAAAACCCAAGAATTCCAAATCGGTACTCACCACCTCTTTATCGATTTCAAGGCCGCCTATGACAGCATCTATAGAGAAGAGCTTTATAGAGCCATGTCTAGATTTGACATCCCTGCCAAACTTGTCCGTCTGTGCAAGCTGACGATGGAGAACGCTCGCTGCTCCATCAAGGTCGGTAATGACCTCACCGAGACCTTTGATGTCAAAAAAAGGCTTTAGACAAGGTAACGCGCTGTCATGTGACTTCTTCAATATTGTACTTGAACGGATTGTGCGGAACTCACAAGCCAACACCGGAGGCACAATCTATTACAAGTTTGTACAACTGCTTGCATACGCCGACGATATAGACATTATCGGAAGATCTCAGCGGGCTGTCACCGGTGCTTTTGCAAGCATTGAGGCGGAAGCGACCAAAATGGGTTTGGCGATAAACGAGGGCAAAACCAAGTATATGCTGTCAACTAGAAGGGAAAACCAACACCGACGAATTGGACAAAACGTCACCGTGGGCAGCTATAACTTCGAGGTAGTAAGGGACTTTGTCTACCTTGGCTCTGCTATAAATTCTTCTGACAAAATCAGCGTAGAAATCAATCGAAGAATAACTCTTGCCAATCGGTGTTTTTTTGGGCTTATAAGGCAATTCAACAGTAAAGCCCTATCTCGAACAACTAAGGAGACTCTATATAAGACCCTGATCATCCCAGTCCTGCTTTACGGCGCTGAAACATGGACTTTATTAAAAGAGGATGAAGATATCCTTGGTCGCTTCGAGAGAAAACTTCTTCGTAAGATTTTCGGTCCCGTTTGTGTTGACGGGTTTTGGAGGAGAAGATTCAATCACGAACTATACGAGCTGTACAGCGACATCGACCTAGTCAAAAAACTGCGTATTGGACGTCTGAGATGGCTAGGACATGTAGAGCGAATGGACACCAACGCTCCGGCCCGCAGAGTCTTCGAATCTAACCCGGAGGGACGACGCAGTAGAGGGAATCATCGCCGTAGGTGGCGCGCACAAGTTCAAGGGGACCTCGACCAACTTGGAGTGCGCAACTGGAGGCAATTAGCTAAAGACCGAGCTAAATGGAGAGGCTTGTTGGTTGAGGCCCAGGTTCACCCCGAACTGTAGCGCCACCTAAGTAAAGTAAGTAAGTGTTAATTGTAAGGGAAAGCACCCGGCAAATTATAGAGGCTGTGAAGTAGCTAAGGAGTTGCAAAAACGGAGAGATGCGTTCCTTAAGCCACTAAATATAAAATCAAAATTGCAAACTAAACCAAAGCGTAAGATCGCGCCGGAGAAAGTAGGCAAACTAAAACTACCGGGTTCAGTGCACAAAAAGGTGAGGGAAAGATTGACAACAGAAAAGCCCTCGACCTCTGCTCTTAAAAGAAACGGTACTGAAAAGTTAAGATTAGAAAAGCCACCGGGTAATGACCCTCGGACAGCAGCAGTGCAGTCTTATGCTCAGGCCGTGGCTTCCGAAAAACCAAAAAACCTTGAAATTTCGACCGAACCCTTTTCTCATGTTTTCTCAGTTATTCTCGCGAAACTTGAAGAACAAGGCAAAATAAATAAAATTATTCTCGATAGGCTGGTTAAGCTTGAAAATAATTCACAGAAAACGCGCACTTCAACTAGAACATGAATGACAAACGAATGTTGGAAATATGTACTTGGAATGCAAACGGACTTTTGCAAAAACTTGACGAATTAGAAATATTTATGTGCCAAAAAGATATTGATATTTGCTTGATTTCTGAAACCCACATCAAAAAGGAATCGCATTTAAAAATAAAAGGCTATAATGATTACCACGCTTGTCACCCTTCGGGAAAAGCGAGAGGCGGATCTTCCTTGCTTATTAAAGACTGTATCGAGCAATCGGAAGACCTAAAGATAGAGCTTGAAACTTTGCAGCTGTGCACGATTCGAGTTAAAAATAGTCAGTGCACTCTTAAAATTTCGTCTATCTACTGTCCACCGCGTTCCGCGCTTGAAAAAAGTGATTTTACTAACATGTTTGAATGATGATGCGAATGGTGATCTGGCAACACTGTCTAAGTGACAAGTAGTCTTACTATATTGTGCTTAAACAAAATCAAATACAACAAAATAATCAATCTGAACAAATAACCAACATATACCACTGGAAAGAGCTTCATCAACTGATATTCAGCAAGTTGGAGTGCCTACCACATCTAAGTTGGAAATTGAAAGGTGAATTGTTTTTCTTTCTTCATTTTAAACAATATATACAGAGCAAAAGCTCTTCAACTGGGCGCGAAAAGGGAAGGTGTGGAGCTTAAAGCTCCCACATTATCTTGGACACAAACCAATTAATCACGTCTATCACAGAACTATCAAAGCCCTAGAAATCAGACCAATATACTTAAAAAAAAAAAAAAAACACTGATGAGCGTCCGTAGATCGCCCCCAGTGGGGCGAAATACAAATACATCAATGTTCTTCGACAATGCAATGGCCATCAGCGGTGTCTCCTCCTCTGTCACAACAACGGCAACTTCTTCAGCTGCTATAACCACCGCCGCATCAACCAATTCCACTACGACCGTTTTTACAACCCAAACTATCACATCTCCTATTATATCTACTAACTCGAATACAATCATCGATACAATCCCCAACATAAATACGCAAAAACAAGAAACGCCTTCAACCCTAATGATTAATACAACACAAAAAAGGAACAGGACATCCCCTCTTAAAAACACTAGTAACTTGAACAAAACTAAAAAACTAAAAACCAAAAGCCAGACAAAATTAGACTCCTACTGGCTGAGCAAGCCTAGTCCAATGATTTCCAGTAACAGATTCGACATTTTATCTACTCCCGAAGAAACAGACAATATACAAGAAACTGACAACAAGCAACAAACAGAACAAGTGGATAGAAATACCGACAAACCAGAATCCCGCAAGACCAACAAACCCCCACCAATTTATGTCCAAGATGTAGAATGTATAAAGACCCTTACTAGTGCTTTAAACGCCGTCGCTAACAAAACCTACGATTTAAGAGTCTTAAAATGTAATGAAATAAGGGTCCAGCCATCAGATCCTACATCGTACAGAACAATTATAAAACTCCTCAAACAGAAGAATACCAAATATTACACGTTTAAACCCAAAGAAGAGAAAGGATTCAGGGTAGTTTTGCGAAATATGCACCATTCAGCGGAACAAGAGGACATTAAACAAGAGCTTGAAGACTTGGGCCACAAAGTCCTAAACATATACAATATGCAACATAAAGGAAACAAGAAACCACTTCCCTTATTTTCTATTGAACTTGCTACCAACGAAAACAACAAAAACATCTACAATATTACGAAGCTCTTAAACTGCAAGGTTGTATTCGAAACACCGCACTACAAAAGAATCATCTCTCAGTGCACCAATTGCCAACAATATGGGCACACCAAGAATTACTGCACAAGGGACCCTGTTTGTGTAAAATGCGCAGGACGACACAAGACATTAGACTGCCAAGTAATAAACAAAGATGATAACCCAAAATGTGCTTTATGCGGTGGAAACCACACTGCTAACTACAAAGGATGTCAAATCTATAAAACATTAAAAATGCAACGCTTCCCACCACTGAGAGAAAAAATACTTCCAAACCATGAACCAAACCAGGAAATACCAAAAACTAATGAGATGCTTCGAAAAAATGTAAGCTATGCTAGCGCAGTTGCTTCCCATTTGGCTCATAACGCACCACCACCACCAAAACAAAACACCGACAAGCCCGACCCAACTCCTACAATTCGTGTATCGTCTCTATCCGATTCACAATCTCAGCAAAAGTCAACCGATACAAATGACATTACAGAGCTCAAAGACATGATGAAACAATTGATCAACCAGATGACTAACATGATGAGCATAATTACTATGCTAGTAAGTAGACTTAATGGACTTAATGGACAGTAAATATACCTCACTGAAAATCGTATTTTGGAACGCAAACGGACTACAGCAGCACAAATTAGAACTAAAACAATTTATCAAAGACAACAATATTGACATTTTGCTAATATCTGAGACCCATCTCACAGATAAGAGCTGTATTAAGATCGGCGACTATAACATCTATAGCACAAATCACCCGGACGGAAGAGCACATGCAGGTACAGCAATCATAATCAAAGACAAGATAAAATGTATCGAACTTTCACACTACAAAGAGACCCATATCCAATCCACAACAATACAAATAGAGGACAAGGAAGGACCATTATTAGTCTCGGCTATTTACTGCCCACCTAAACATATAATCTTAACAGAACAATACAATTCCTACCTAAAAACACTGGGTCCGAGATTTATCCTCGCAGGAGATTTCAATGCTAAACACAAAGACTGGGGCTCAAGACTAACAAACAAGAAGGGCAATAACCTATTAAGAGCATTTCAAGATAACAACTGCAAGTTTATAAGTACTGGAGAACCAACATACTGGCCAACTGACCGAAAGAAAAAACCCGATTTACTTGACTTTTGTGTGACAAAAAATATCAGTCATTCAAAACTTAAAATAAACTCCTGCTTAGAACTATCCTCTGACCACTCACCTGTTCTACTAGTATACTCAAGCGACGTTACGGCCATAATAGAACAACCAAAACTGTATAACAACAAGACGGATTGGTGCGCATTCCAAGAATTTTTAGACTTAAACCTACATACAAATATATCCCTAAAATCATGTGACGACATTGAAAGATCTGTCATTTACTTTAACGACACAATAAATGAAGCCGCCTTCTGGACAACACCTAAAAATGCTCAAAACACAAAAGAATACAACACCCCTGAGCACATCAAGAAATTGATTAAAGAAAAGAGGAAACTTCGGAAAAAGTGGCAAACGACAAGAGCGCCTGCGGATAAATATAACTTAAACCTTGCAATTAAAAAACTAAAACAAACTCTAAAAACGTATCAAAATAACAACTTAAAAAACTACCTAATAAACCTGACACCTACTTCAGAAACAAATTACTCACTATGGAAAGCAGTTAAAAAAATAAAGAATCAAATACTTCATTACCCCCCATTGAAAAGGACGAACGGAAATTGGGCCAGAGAAAACTATGACAAGGCTAATACTTTAGCACAACACTTTTGGAACACCTTCTCTAATGAAGACAACAGCGTCCGTACCTCACAGCTACATTTCAATAGGACCATGAATATCTCTATAAAAAAAAGTAACAATAAACGAAATAAAAGAATTGATTAGACACAGAGTGGACCACAAAAAAGCCCCGGGATATGACCTTCTAACAGGAGAATTACTTGATAAACTCCCAAGAAAAGCTCTCCAGTATCTCAGAAATATTTTTATCGCAATGATTCGACTACAGCACTTTCCAAAAGTATGGAAAGTTGCTGAAATAATGCCTATACCAAAACCCACAAAAGACGCAACCATACCTACATCATATAGGCCAATAAGCTTACTCCCAGTTCTGTCTAAAGTCTTTGAGCGACTATTATGTGACCGCATGGCTCCAATCCTCTCAGCACTAAATGTAATACCGGACCACCAGTTTGGATTTCGCAAGCAACACTCGACGATACAGCAGATCCATAGAGTGACCAATAAAATCTCAACAGACCTGGAAGAAAAGAGATTCTGCGTTGGAGTATTTCTTGACGTTGCCAAAGCATTTGACACCGTGTGGCATCCAGGAATACTTCAAAAACTTGAAAGCTTTCTTCCTACTGACTATTACTTAATAATCAAAAGTTACCTAACGAATCGACACTTCTATGTAAAGTATAAAGACGCATCATCAAAGCTATACGCAATACGAGCTGGAGTACCACAAGGCAGCGTGCTTGGACCACTTCTATATAATATTTACACCAGAGATATTCCTCTACCTACTCAGACAACATCTATGATCGCTACATTCGCTGACGACACCATACTGCTCTACTCAAACAAATGCCTACACACAGCGACCGTAAAACTCCAAAAAATATTAGACGATACAATGAATCCTTAAACCAAGGAGTGGCGCATAAAAGTAAACGATGAGAAAACGGTGTAGGTTATATTCACAACAAAGATAAATTACACACCCGAACCACTAAAAATAAATGACAGAAGTATCTCTATTCACAAAGTAGCGAAGTACTTAGGAATGTATTTAGACAGCAAGCTTATATGGAAGCACCATATACAGCAAAAGACGAATCAAATGAAGAACAAAACCAGACATCTTTACTGGCTAATAAGTAAGGACTCTCCATTATCAACCTACAACAAAATTTTGCTTTATAAAACTATAATAAAACCAATATGGACGTACGGATCTCAAATCTGGGGCACAGCTAAAAAGTCAAACATAAACATTATTCAGAGACAACAATCAAAAATTCTGCGAACAATAGTAAATGCTGACTGGTACGTCACAAACTTCGACATACACAATGACCTCAAAATTCCTATGGTTGAGGAAGAAATAACCAATGCAAGCAAACTGCACCTAACGAGGCTTATTTCTCATACCAACTATGATAACTCGACCCTTCCAGACCAAGAAATTCTAAATAGATGGCGGCTAAAACGAAGAAGACCCATTGATCTCAGTAACCAGTAAAAAAAAATAAAAATGTTAAGTGTTAATTGTATATATCTGTATTATTCATTGTACATGTAAGATGAATCTTTTAAATTTACTCAAGTTTTATGGTATTACAAAAAAAAAAAAAAAAATTCTACTCAGGAGTTATAAAAATCCATTATATAAAAAAACACAAAAATTGTTAAACAAATGGTATTAGTGGCATTGGTCACATACCCTATTTAACCCACTTTCATCACTTATAAAATATGTACTAAGTGTCTACCAGACAGATGTATAAATTAAACTTGGGAAATAAAAAAAAAAAAAAAAAATGTTTGAATCGCTTAAACCTAATTTCATTATTGGCGGCGATTTTAATGCGAAACACACGTTCTGGGGCTCAAGATACAGTTCGAAAAAAGGTAGAATGCTCTATGGGGCAGGTATGGAGTACAGTTGCGATTTCCATTCGACGGGTCAACCGACTTACTGGCCAACTGATACTTCAAAAATACCTGATCTGATAGATTTTTTCGTTGTGAAAGGAATATCTACCAACCACATAAAATTCAAAGAGAGTTTTGATCTGTCGTCTGTTCATTCCCCAATTATTTTGACACTGAGCGAAAAACTAGTCTATAACCTAGAGCCAGCGAGATTAACTGGTAGAACAACTAACTGGGAAGGTTTTAGGAACGAAATTGAAGACAATGTTGAACTGAGCGTTCCACTTACGACACCCTATGAACTTGAGGTTGAAGTTGATCGCTTCGTCGAGATCGTACAGCTCGCCTCTTGGAATAATACTCCTATTCCAAGGAAAACGACGGACAAATACGGCTTACGATATCCTCCGGAAATAAAAGAATTGGTCAAGGAAAAACGAAAAGCGCGTAAAAAATGGCAACAGAGTCGTGCTCCGCAGCATAAAACACACTTGAATCGTCTATGCAATTCGTTGAAGAAAACTATTAAGGATTTTAAGAATTGTGCAATAGGCTCTTACCTTGAAAGTTTAACAGCGAAAAAGGATTCCAATTATTCACTTTGGAAAGCTGTAAAAGGCACCAAAAGGCCCAAAGTCCCCGCGCCGCCAATTAAATTGAATCAAAATGAATGGGCAAGGGAAGATAAAGAAAAAGCGGACGCCTTTGCGGCCCACCTGGAAGAAACCTTTAAACCGTACGATAGTCAAGTGGTTTACGATAACGTCAATAGGCCGGATTTACCATCTGGCAATTTAACACTCACAAGTGCAACGCTTAGGGAACTCAAAAATGAGATCGAGATTCTAAAACCTAAGAAAGCTCCTGGTTATGATTTAATCACCGGAGAAATTCTCAAAGTTTTACCTAGAAAAGCATTGATTAAGCATCTCTATATTGTAAATGCTGCGCTCAGATTAAAACACGTTCCGAGCCAATGGAAAGTTGCGGAAGTAATAATGGTTTTAAAACCAGGAAAACCGCCAAATGAGGTAAAATCTTATAGACCAATTTCGCTTCTTCCAGTCATATCCAAAATTTTCGAGAGGATATTACTAAGGCGTCTCCAACCGGTTATAGACGAAAATAATCTTATCCCTGACCACCAGTTTGGGTTCAGAAGTAAGCATTCGACGATTGACCAGGTGCATAGAATTACTGACGTAATCGAGAAAGCATTTGAAGAAAAAAAAATTTGCTCAAGCGTATTTCTTGACGTCTCGCAGGCCTTTGATAAGGTGTGGCATGATGGCTTGAAATCCAAACTACGACAAGTTCTCCCTGTGTGCTTATACGATATTCTAGTATCATATCTGGGGAATAAACTCTTCCGTGTTAGACATGGAAACGAATACTCGCAGCTCAAAGAAATTTCGGCCGGCGAACCACAAGGAAGCGTTCTTGGACCACTTCTCTATCTGTTATATACTCGAGATATACCGAAAGAAGATGGCACTATCCTAACTACGTTTGGCGATGACACCGCTATCCTAGCAGTAGGTAAAACAATCGAAGAAACGACTGAAAAACTGCAAAACGCGCTAAATAAAGTAAATGTATGGACGAGGGACTGGCGGATTGCCCTCAACGAATCTAAATCTGTTCACGTGAATTTCACTTACAAGAAAACTAATAACTTGCCAATTTTCCTAAACTCGGCCCGAATACCTTTTGCAAACGAGGCCAAATACCTGGGAGTGACACTCGACGCAAGACTGAAATGGAATTCGCACGTGAAAATGAAACGAAAAGAACTCGAAATCAAATATAGCGAAATGTACTGGTTACTCGGAAAATATTCCCAGCTCAGTACTGAGAACAAACTGCTTTTATACAAGCAAGTGCTAAAGCCGGTGTGGACCTACGGTATACAACTTTGGAGTTGTACCAAGAAAACAAATGCCAATATTTTACAAACTTTTCAAAATAAAGTGCTAAGAGAGATTGTCCAAGCACCGTGGTATATTAGAAACGACGATATCCACAGGGATCTCGGAATTCCGACAATCGAAGCTGAAATTAGAAGCTTCGTGAGAAAGCATAGAAACCGACTAATCGGACATGTCAACAATATTGGATGAGAGCAATTTATTGCGCCGACTACAAAGGACGAAACCCTTCGACTTGGCGAGATAATGATAAACCGCGTTTAGATTGCGGAACATGCAGGATCTTTCAGTGAAAAGTAACCTCCCAAACGTTTTTATTTCGTGAAAGAAAAATTGCTTGATAAGTTAATACTTAGTTGCGATATCTAACAAATTTATATCGAAGGGTGGTGTTTTTTTAGTCAGTAAGAATCTGACACTACTATGAGCACGCGCTTGCTATTCTCATAGTGTCTATGGAAGATTTTTCACCAACCCTTGAAAAAAAAAAAAAAAAAAAAAAAAAACCTGAGCCTCGTGAACTCAATTTCTCCATTCCATTTGAAGACAAGAGTAGCATCAAAACCTTAGGGATAAAGTGGCATCCAAACGCAGATGTCTTTTCTTTCCAGGTAACAGGTTTCTGCGACGATAATGTTACAAAGCGGTCCATCTTGTCTTCCATCTCTAAGTTGTTTGATCCAATGGGCTGGATTTCACCATGTACGATCAAGGCGAAGATCCTCATGCAGCAACTGTGGGGGAGAGTTCTGGATTGGGATAAGCCAATACCGTCAGATCTGCAGCAGAAAAGGATCGCGTTTCGTGACGACTTGCCATCAATGGGAAAGCTGGAGATTCCTCGGTGGATAAACACCAACAAATACACCAGGATGGTTGAAATTCACGGGTTCAGCGATGCATCCGAGAAGGCGTATGCAGCAGCGGTCTATTTGCGTGTCCAAGACCAAGACGAACAGGTGCACATGAACTTGCTGATGTCCAAGACTAAGGTAGCCCCGTTGGATACCATTACTTTGCCTCGTCTGGAACTATGCAGAGCAGTCCTATTGGCGAAGCTGCTATACGACACAACACAGGTACTGAATTTGGGAGCTGTTGATGTTTGGGCGTGGACCGATTCCGTTATCACGCTCTGCTGGATAAAGGCACCACCGTCCAAATGGAATACGTTCATCGGCAACCGAGTGTCACAGGTCCAAAAACTGACTGGCAGTGCCTTGTGGAAGCATATTCCATCAGAGTTAAACCCAGCGGACTTAGCACCTCGAGGTCTCCTCCCGTCCAAAATCATCCAGAACGAGTTGTGGTGGCAAGATCCACCGTTTTTAAAGCATCAATGGGATGCGCTATTCCCCGACTAACCGCCATGTTTGGAAACTCAGCAGGAAGCACGTGCAGTTAAAGTGCATTGCGCCACGCTACAAGAAAAAGGTAAGTCTGGTAAACGAACTACTAGCCAACTGTCCCACCTTATCCAGAGTAGTTCGAATAGTAGCCTATTGCCTACGCTTGCGACACAACACAGGAGTACTTAGGGGGTATCCGGGGTTCCGTCACCAGACGAATTAGAGGAGGCTCTCACATGCATTATGAGCGCAGTGCAGCAGGAGATGTTTGCGGAAGACGGAGAAAACAACACCAGAGGATACAACACTCTCAACCCATTTCGCGATGAGAGAAACCTATTTCGAGTGGGGGGCAGGTTGGCCAATGCACAGTTGCCTGTCAATAAAAAACATCCAGCATTGGTGAAATACAATGACCGGTTTTCAACGCTAGTGATACACGACGCTCATCAAAAAACCTTGCACGGAGGAACCAAAAGGTAATTTCTTTTATACGTCAACGATATTGGATGTTTAATTTGAATGCTGTAAAGAAGGCAATACATGGCTGTACCATTTGCTACAGGTTCAGGGCTAAACCATTGGAGCAGTTAATGGGCAGCATCCCCACCGCAAGAACAAGTATTTCCAAGCCTTTTACATTTGCCGGAGTGTATTACACGGATTACGGCCCCATCGATGTCAAGGCCTGGAAAAGGCGCAATGCGAAAATGGATACTTCGCAATCTTCGTCTGTATGGTGACAAAAGCAGCCCACATTGAACTGGTTGCTGACATGACCACCCACGCATTTTTAGCGGCGATTCGTCGATTCGTTGCGCGAAGGGGACTGTGCAGAGAACTCTTCAGTGACTGTGGGAGAAATTTTGTCGGAGGAGATGGCGAATTACAGCGACAACTGAGAGAGGCAAATGTCGGAAGAATGTAGCGGAGCTGTTGGCCAACGAGGGAACTAGATGGAGGTTCATTCCACCGGCTTCCCCTCACTTTGGTGGCTAATGGGAAGTGGGCGTGAAGTCAGTGAAGTACCATCTTAAACGTGTGGCTGGAAACCAGTGTCTGACTTTCGACGAGGTCTACACCCTTCTTTCACAAATAGAAGTGTGCCTGAACTCAAGGCCGTTGTGTCCCCAATCAGACGATGCCAACGACTCGAAGCAATCACGCCCGGACATTTCCTCGTGGGAGAACCGTTGCTCGCTCCACCTCAGCCAGAGTACCAACTCGACAAAATTTCCCACATCGACCATTGGAAGCATATGAAAACACAAGCGTTTTAACTCAGCTGAGGCCTACCAACTCCTACTCTCAACCTCCACCCGGTGACAGCCGGGTGCCTAGTACCTTAATTCAAGAAATGGGTAACCAACCCCGTTTGGCGGATTCTTGGTGGCAGAAGATGAGAGAGGGGGGGAAGAGTGCTTTTTCACTAGAGCACTTCTTCCTGTTTCAGGCGGCAGCTGACGAATTCCCTAGACGGAGTCAACGGTGGCGTCTATTTTTTTTTTTTTTTTGTTTTGCCTAGGGGGTAGTGGAAAAACGCTAATGCGCACGGGAAACAGTCCCGCTCTGTTTCTAGTAGTGTGAGACTCACTACTCACTAAAAAACCACCTTTAACCCCTTCTTTCTACTTGACACCATCCACTCCGGAACCGCTTATCGCATTACTTCAGAGTGGTGTCGTTTTCTTTCCCCTCTGGGGACCGGCTTTTTCATATTCAGCTCTTGGTGCGGGTTTATACATTCTTTCCGGTAAGGCTTTTATCTACTTTATGTAATTTGTGAGGGAATGTTGCCGTCTTCCTCTCTCTTTTTGGATCTTAGTACCGTCTCGATAAACGAAGATATTCTATTCCATGTGTCGGTACTCGAGATCATCTTGCTTATAGCATTTTCCGGGGAAAAATCGCCTATTTCCGACTCCAGTCTACTCCTCTGCTCTGTCCATCTGCTACAGGCGAAAAAGGTGTGGAAAGCGTCGTCTTCCGCTGAGTCTCCATATTGGCAGGCTGCGCTCTCTACTTTACCCATTTTGTGGAGGTATCGGTTGAAATACCCATGTCCGGTTAGGAATTGAGTGACAAAGTAGTTCACTTCGCCGTGTTCCCGCTCTGTCCAAGCCGTGACGTCTGTAATCAGCCTCGCTGTCCACCTCCCCCTCGTTTCAGCGCTCCACATTCTCTGCCAAGCCTGCTTGGTAAGCTCTTTCGCTTCAGCGACTGCCAGTTGAGCCCCTACTTCCTCCTTCTTGTCGTGGGCGTACTTCCTCTCTGTCGCTAGGAGGTCGATGGGGGTCACACCCGCAACTACGAGGACGGCTGGTTCCGACACTGTGCGATAGGAGCTTGCAACTCGGAGAGCTCCTCGCCTTTGTACTGCGGCAATTTGCTTTCTGTACTTCTCCTGTCTAAGTGCGTCTGCCCAGATCTCACACCCATACAGACGGTGGCGCCTATAGTTCCAGTTAGGTTGAACTTAGTGAATACCTTGCGCGGGCTGCTTCGACGTATTCGGATCACAGGTCGGTAAGGAATTTCCAATGTTGGTCAGGACATTGGAATAGAGATGGTGGCGGAGGAGCCCTTAATGGGCCAACGGCAGCGCTCATACTCCCGTAGTGGACTATTGGCACCGGTGTACCCGGCCCCTCGTCCTAGGGGAAATACTAAGGAACTGGCCCTCCAGGTTGGGGGTTGTACCGTCGGGCTAACTTCTCTACCACGTAAAAAAGCGATGGTTCCGAAACAACCAAAAGCCTCGGATAAGGATGACCCAACTAATGACGACCCCAGCAAACGAAATAAGGACAACGACCTTCGGATCTGTACGTGGAATATTCTGTCCCTTTACAGCCACGTGCAGCCGAACAACTAGCAGAGGCCCTAGACTGCTATAAAGCAGGCATTACCGCCATCCAGGAAGTGCGATGGGATGGGCCGGGCAAAAAGAGGATAAAAAACTGTGACATCTACTACGGTAATTGCTACAGAGGCAACAGGCAACGCTTATTCGATGCGGATTTGTCATACGCGGCAGACTTAGGCAAGAAGTCTTAAGCTTCCGACATGTAAGCGGGCATATTATAACTATCCGGATCAAGGCTAAATTCGCTAACATAAGCCTAATATGTGTTCATGCCCCCACGGAGAAAAAGGACCCTGCCACCAAAGAGTGTTTCTACGAGCCCCTCGACAAAACATACGAGCAATGTCCTAAATACGACGTTAAAATCGTATTGGGCGATTTTAACGCCAAAATAGGAAAGGAGGACGTCTTTGGTAGGGCAGTCGGTAAGCATAGCCTACACGACACCACGTCTGATAACGGACTAAGGCAAATTGATTTCGCTGTGGAGCGAAATGTCACCATAGCAAGCACAAGGTTTCCTCATCTCGATATTCATAAGCAGACATGGCGGTCCAATGATCATGTAACGATCAACCAAATTGATCATATTGCGATCGACGCAAGGCATGCCTCCAGTATTCTGGATGTCGGGACCTTCCGAGCGGCCAACATAGACTCGGATCATTACCTTGTTGTAGCCAAGGTACGAATGCGGATATCCCAATCTGAGCAACAAAGAAGAATTACTGTGAGAAAATTTAACGTCGAAAAGCTACAATCGCAAGAGACTGCCAGACTTTTCGCTGAACGCGTATCCCGAAATCTCTCAATCACCCCTTTGCTGCCAGCATCAAGTACCGAAGATCAGTGGCAACGCTGCCAACATGCCATCAGAAACGCCGCGACTGATGTGCTGGGTCTCGCTCGCCCACCACCGCGAAACCCCTGGTTTGACGAAGAATGCCGGCGAGTGCATGCAGCAAAACAAGAGGCATATAAATCGGCGCTGCAAAGGAAGACGAGAGCTGCTCGTGAGCTCTACGAGCAAAAAAAACGGAAAGAACATCGGCATCGGCTTCTCCAAAAGAAGAAGAAAGAGCATGAGAAGTGCGCGTTTGAAAATATCGAGAGTTTATACTCCACGAACAATGTACGGAAGTTTTACCAAAAGGTAAAAAGAACGTGTTAGAGAAGCAATACCCGTACAGAAACCTGTAGAGATGAAAATGGAAACCTCGTAGTAGAATCACAGTCGGTGCTGAGAATATGGAAAAGCTACTTCTGCAGACTGTATAACGGCGACGAAGACCAACATCCCGCTGTCAGGCAAAACGAACCATTCAACATAGACGATGATAATCAATATTTCCGTCCACCTGACCAAAACGAAGTGAGGATAGCAATATCCAAGCTAAAATCGAACAAGGTTGCTGGACCTGACGGCTTACCGGTCGAACTTTGCAAGGCAGCTGGGGATGAATTGGAAGAGTGCATACACCAACTTATTTCTAAGATTTGGTCAGACGAGTGTATGCCTGATGAATGGAATCTCAGCATCGTTTGCCCGATCCACAAGAAAGGAGACCTCCTCAACTGCGCCAATTATAGAGGCATCAGTCTCCTCAACGTCGCATAGAAGATCTTTTCTGCGATATTGTGTGAACGCCTGAAACCTTTTATCAACAGCCTGATTGGACCCTATCAGTGCGGTTTCAGGCCAGGAAAGTCCACCATTGATCAAATCTTCACACTTCGGCAGATCCTGGAGAAAACCCAAGAATTCCAAATCGATACTCACCACCTCTTTATCGATTTCAAGGCCGCCTATGACAGCATCTATAGAGAAGAGCTTTATAGAGCCATGTCTAGTTTTGAATGCCGTCGGAGTACAATAGGTGTCAATACATCTTTGCTTGAAATAGAGTTACTGCAATGATACGTTCCTCCATGCGTTCATATTTCCTGAAACGTCTCAGCCCAAAGCTAAAATCAAAAGTTCTATGGAATGACTTAAAACAAGTAGGTGTGGTGGATAATGACAGGCCTAGATGTACCTTCAGTCCGACGGAAATGGGCGCTGTACTCGTTCCTTCATCATCGGATGCGGCTGAGTTTGATTCAAATGGTCCCTCCGCTACTGAGTGCTTCGCATTTAGGCGTGTCAACGTCCCAGATGTTGAATTAGCTATTCGTGCAGTTAAATCGAATGCGATCGGGCCAGACGATATTTCCCCGAAATTCGTTAAGTTAATCCTTCCTGTACTTCTTCCTTACTTAGTGCACATATTCAACTACTGTATACATAGCCGTCAATTTCCGGAGATGTGGAAGAGGGCCAAATTTATTCCGATCCCAAAAAAGTCGAATCCTAAGAACCCTGCTGAGTTTAGACCCATAAGCTTATTACCCTTCCTATCGAAAGTCTTTGAAAAGATCTTGGCCCAACAGATTCAAGAAGACTTGGATAGACGTAATAAGATTTCTAAGTGGCAATCTGGCTTTCGACAAAGGCATAGTTGTGAATCAGCAGTAATCAAGGTAACCTCTGATTTAAGGGCAGCATTGGATTTAGATGAAATCGGTGTGATGGTACTTTTAAATTTTTCAAAGGCTTTTGACTCTATTAATCATTCATTTCTACTGCACAAACTTAAACTAATTTCCAGTTTTCTAGCTCTGCCCTTGAACTGATTTTCCATTATCTAAGTAATCGTTTACAGACAGTCTACACGGAACAGGGAAGCTCTAATCCGTATCTGGTGAATACAGGTGTTTCACAAGGATCGGTCCTGGGACCACTCCTGTTTTCTGTATTTATAAATGATCTCCCTGATTTTCTTGTGAACTGTCATGTACACCTTTACGCAGATGATGTTGTTATTTATCTTTCTAGAAGACTGGGATTAATAGATGATTGTGTGGCTAGAATAAATGAAGATTTGTCACTCATTCAGATATGGGCTGATTTAAATAAACTTTTTCTCAATCCACTTAAATCTGTGGGAATGGTAAGTGCCAGAAGTGAAGTATGCTTACTCAATGTCCCTCCCCTTGTTGTAAATGGAGTTACTATACCTTATGTAGAACACGTGAAATATTTGGGTTTTAGGATAAACAGGAAAATGAGTTGCTGCGATGCTACATCTGATACAATTAGTAAAATCTACTGTGGATTGCGCAGTTTGAGAGCCTCTTCGAGTTTACTGCATCCGAAGATGAAATTACATCTTGTATAAAGTTTAATACTGCCATTTTTCTCCTATAATTGTATAGTATATCCCTGCCTTGACTATGAATGTAAACATAAAATCCATGTCGCATTTAATGATTGCTTACGTTTCACAGCACAAGAGGTCCTTACTTGGAATGAGTTTAGATGACTACTATGACTTCAGATCCATTTTTAAACTCCATAACATAATCCACAAAAAATGTCCTGAGTATTTACTAGAGTATCTTAGATTTGTACAGTCACCTAGAGGCCTACGACTAATTTTGCCACGATTCACACACACAGTGGGAGAGCGGTCTTACTTTGTTAGAGCGATTCGGTTGTGGAATAATCTTCCACATCAATTACAAAGGATTGATTCGTCAGCTGTATTTCGGGGGAGGCTATTCTTATACATGTCGCAATAAATTTAAAATTATTTAACAAAAATATCTCAATTTAATTATATATTGTATAATATTCACATACTCGTCAGTGTATTTACTTTTTATGTTTATAAAAACTTTTATTTTTATTTTTTTTATTGTTATTCACTACAGTTGTATGTAATTCAATTTTAGATGCTTAATTATGAGAACGAATTTCTTGAAGTGTCATGTTAATCTAAGTTTAAATAAATGAAATGAAAATGAAATGACATCCCTGCCAAACTTGTCCGTCTGTGCAGGCTGACGATGGAGAACGCTCGCTGCTCCATCAAGGTGACCTCACCGAGACCTTTGATGTCAAAAAAGGCTTTAGATAAGGTGACGCGCTGTCATGTGACTTCTTTAATATTATACTTGAACGGATTGTGCGGAACTCACAAGCCAACACCGGAGGCACAATCTATTACAAGTTTGTACAACTGCTTGCATACGCCGACGATATAGACATTATCGGAAGAACTCAGCGGGCTGTCACCGGTGCGTTTGGAAGCATTGAGGCGGAAGCGACCAAAATGGGTTTAGCGATAAACGAGGGCAAAACCAAGTATATGCTGTCAACAAGAAGGGAAAACCAACATCGACGAATTGGACAAAACGTCACCGTGGGCAGCTATAACTTCGAGGTAGTAAAGGACTTTGTCTACCTTGGCTTTGCTATAAATTCTACAAACAAAATCAGTGCGGAAATCAATCGAAGAATAACTCTTGCCAATCGCTGTTTTTTCGGCTTATAAGGCAATTTAACAGTAAAGCCCTATCTCGAACAACTAAGGAGACTCTATATAACACCTTGATCATCCCAGTCCTGATTTACGGCGCTGAAACATGGACTTTATTAAAAGAAGATGAAGATATCCTTTGTCGCTTCGAAAGAAAAATTATTCGTAAGATTTTCGGCCGCGTTTGCGTTGACGGGTTTTGGAGGAGAAGATTCAAACACGAACCATACGAGCTGTACAGCGACATCGACCTAGTCAAAAACTGAGTATTGGACGTCTGAGATGGCTAGGACATGTAGAGCGAATGGACACCAACGCTCCGGCCCACAGAGTCTTCGAATCTAACCCCGAGGGACGACGCAGTAGAGGGAATCATCGCCGTAGGTGGCACGCACAAGTTCAAGGGGACCTCGACCAACTTGGAGTGCGCAACTGGAGGCAACTAGCTAAAGACCGAGCTAAATGGAGATCCTTGTTGGTCGAGGCCCAGGTTCACCCCGAACTGTAGCGCCACCTAAGTAAGTAAGTAGACCATTGGAAGAGAGTTCAAACGCTTCACCAGTCGTTTTGGAAACAGTGGGGCAATGAATATTTGGCCAAGCTGCAACAACGTCCGAAGTGGATGAAAGCTGCTCAGACAGCAGTGCAGAAAGGCGATCTCGTCCTCATCAAGGGCGAACGGTTACCACCCCTAGGTTAGGTTAGGTAAGTGGGCAGGTGTAGGGGGATAGAAAACCTCCACACCACACTCAGGTCAGTATAGACCCATTGGGATACCCAAGGGGGGAAAGGAGATAGAAAGAGGAAATCCCTACCTCGTGGAAAAATACCGTCTTGTAAGTATCCTAAAAAAAAAAGAACTAAGTACTCACTGTGTCCTAGATACAAACCATCCAGAGGATTTGATGAAGTTTGCGATGTCATTTATTGGTCTGTTGGACAACTCTTCTAGATCCTCAAAGAAGTGTTGCCCAAGGATCTTGTTTCTCAAATGATAGAGGCCTGGGCAATGACAGAGAAAGTGGGCGGTGTCCTCCTGAGCCTCCTCGTCGCCGCAGCCTCTACAAAGGTCGTCGCTGGTCACACGTAGTTTTTTCATGTGGTACCGCATGGTGTTATGCCCCGTAATGACTCCAATTAGAGTAGAGAGGGATTTTCTGTGCCTCTGTATGAGTCTATTGGTTCTTACTCTGTCAAAAGCGGGCCACAGCTTCCTCGTGGTGACACAAGTATCTAAACAGGTCCACCTATTGTTAGCCTCCGTTATGGCTTTGTTTCCTGCTACGAGCTTAAGGGCGCAAGGCGGGATGTACACCGAGGGGTCGGATTGGTCCGAGCTTAGTGCTGAGCCACCTCTAGCCAATTCATCGGCTTTCTCATTCCCTGGAATGCCTTCATGACCAGGGACCCAGCAGAGCCTTACCTCGTGCTGTGTTCCAAGAACCTTGAGCTCTTCTCTACAACACTTCACAAGCTTCGATTTTATTTCTATAGCAGATATTGCTTTTATCGCTGCCTGGCTGTCGATGAAAAAGGTGATATCCTCTCGTGGTATTGCTCTCATCGCAGTCTCACGAGCTGCTATTGTAACTGCTAGGACCTCCGCCTGGAAAACGATGCTGTAGTTCGGAAGCCGAGCTGACATGGAGAAGCCAAGCGTTTCAGAGAAGATGCCTGCGCCTACACCTATTTCCATTTTGGATCCATCGGTGTAAACAGCTAAGGATCGCTCGTTAGGCGTTCTGTCATTTTTCCAGTCTTCCCTGCTCGGATAGGTGCTAGAGAATGGTCTTAAGAAGTCTAGGTAAGGCGTTAAGTAGTCTGTATTAGATACACTGCCTAGATATCTCTGCAGGATCGTGGTGTGACCCATTGCATTTGGTCTCCAGCTATCTGTTTGGCTTAATCTTACGGCACTATGGGCTGCCGATACTTGTATAAAGATGTCTAGCGGAAGCAGATTGAGAATGGCCTCGAGTCCTGCTGTAGGTGTCGTTCTCATCGCACTGGTTGTGGCGATGCACGCTAGTCTTTGTACTTTTGTGATAGCAGCTAAGTTATTTATTTTGCTGGCTGCCTGCCACCATACAAGGCTGCCATACGTTAGTATTGGCCTTACTATAGCTGTATACATCCATAGGATGATTTTGGGGCTCGGTCCCCAAGTCTTCCCAAATATTCTATTGCACGAGTAAAAAGCTATGGTGGCTTTTTTGACTCTTTCGTTGATGTTTAGTCTCCAGTTCAGTTTCCTGTCGAGCACCAGGCCAAGGTATCTCGCACTATCGGAGATACTCAGGGGAGTACCCCTTACGGAAGGAGTTACGAATTGTGGAATTATTCTTTTGTTAGTGAATAGTACTAACTCTGTCTTCTGGGGATTAACCGCCAGCCCACATCTCTCCGTCCAGGAGTCAATGATTTCCAGCGCCCCTTCGATTTGTTCGCTCAGGGTCGGGAGAAATTTACCTGTTGCTAGCAGCACAACATCGTCCGCATATGCAATGGCCTTGACGCCGCTGTTTCTAAGTTTAAGAAGGACTTCGTTCAGGACAATAACCCACAGTAGTGGGGATATAACCCCTCCTTGAGGGGTGCCTCTTGAGGCATAGACTTCGAGCTTAGTACCTCCGAGTTCAACTTTAATATGTCTTTCCTTTAGCATATTGACGATCCATTTTATCACAGAATTGTGAATATTAAGGTTCGTTAGAGTTCTATTGACCGCTTCCGTTTTGACATTGTTAAAGGCTCCTTCAATGTCCAGGAAAGCGGCTAGTGTATATTCTTTATTTTTCAGTGATTTTTCTATTGAGCCGACTACACAGTGCAGCGCTGTCTCTACGCTTTTTCCTTTCGTATAAGCGTGCTGCGCTGGGGATATGTCACCTGGGCGTAGTTTACTACGGATGTATATGTCAGCTAGCCTTTCAAAGGTCTTTAGGACAAAGGAGGTAAGGCTAATTGGCCTAAAGTCCTTTGCAGTAGTGTGGCTTGCTTTACCGGCCTTGGGTATGAAGACCACTTTGACCTCTTTCCATGATCTAGGTATATACCCCCACATGAGGCTGTTGAGGTACAGTTCTTTAAGTACCGGGATGATTGTGGCTATTGTTTTCTGTAGCATGATCGGGATAATCCCGTCGGGTCCTGGGGATTTAAAGGGAGAGAATGATCCGATTGCCCACTCAATTCTTTCCTCTGTGATAAAATCTGTCGGAGTTTCCGTTACAAAACTACTGTTAGTTACGATGTTATTATCTGGATGGGTCGTACAACCCGGAAAGTGCGCTTTTAGCAGGGAGCTAAGCGATTCTGCACAGGATTCAGTCCACCTTCCGTCGGATTCCTTGAGAGATCCAAGAGTTTTTGATTCCCTGGATAGAATTTTTCTCAGTCTCGCAGATTCTGTCGTACCCTTGATTTCATTACAGAAGTGCTGCCAAGAGTGGCGTTTGGCCTTCTGTGTCTCGTTTTTGAAATTTCTCTGACTGGACTTATATTGTTCCCAGTCCGCTTCTAGCATAGTTCTTTTGGCCTTATTTAGAAGGTGTCTAGTTACTCTCCTAATTCTAGCTAGTTCAGGTGACCACCAAGGTGGTGATTTTTTATCTTTTCGTTTGGTTTCTGGACATGCTTTGACATAGGCTTCATTAAAAATGGATGTAATATCCTCCGCCTTGCGGTCAATGTCGGCAGGTCCGAACCAGTTGCTATCCTGCAGGGATCTTACACCTTTCCTCACCTCGTTGTTAAATAGATCCCAGTTGGTTTTCCTGGGGTTCCTGTAAGGTTTGGGAGAGTCATAGTTGTTACCCACGAGGAATTCGATCAATTTGTGGTCGGAGTAGGACTCTTCCCCTATCACGTTCCACTTGTCAATAGTTAGAGTGCTCGAGTTACTGGCTAAAGTTACATCTATAACTTCTTGCCTGTTCTTTACTACAAAAGTAGGTTCGTTACCCCTATTCGCTACAATAAGGTTATTTTCAATTATAAACTCAAATAAAGACTCACCGCGTAAGTTTGTGTTGCTGCTACCCCATTGAGAGTGATGAGAGTTGGCATCACACCCCAGCAGCAAGTCCCATCTTTCTTGTTCCGCCTTTTGCACAAGAGAGCGGGTCAGTGTGGATGGCGGTCCCTCCTTGGCATCAAAAGGCATGTAGACGGCTGATAGAATCAGCGGGGAAAGCACCCCTAAAATGGAGCCTAGCGCGCGGCACCGACCTACACCCCGGACCGGACGATTTAGTGCGCGTGGTAATGCTAAAAATGAACAACACCATCTTAAAAAGGCCAGTATCAAAAATCTGTCCTCTACCCAGCAACCGAACGCTAGCTACGACATCAACCTAGTATGCAGACATTTACCAGGGATACGAAACACACAACAAATTCAAAATAAAACAAATACATGTATTTTCAACCCCCAACTAATCAAACAACACAGCATTTTCTACAAAAATGTTCATTTTAAGCATAATACAACGCAGCACAGCATTTTTTGTAAAACAAAACCAATTTGAACTCCCAACGCAACATAAAGACTAAGTAAAATTCAACACAACACTTATTTCCATACAGCACATTTTAACACAAACTCAATTTAACTCAACACAACACAACACTTTAAATTAATTTCACTCCTTATCAACACTACACAACATAACACTTTAAACCAACTTCATTTTTTAAATCAACTACACAACCCAACACTGTAAATAAATTTCTTAAAAAATCTTCACAAGACAAAACATAACAGTCCACTAATCCACAATTTAAACACTCAAAACAATAGCAAATTTACACGAAACTTCACTTTTACTTCACATATACACTTTATCAATAGACCAGATAATTCAAATTTTATTATATTGCACTTCACATTAAAAACTCACATGAAACTAAAAATGAACTTAAAACTTCAATCACCAAACTCAAGCGGTATTACCAAAATCGCGCACGTCGATCCACCCTGTACCACATACACACACGTACACACACCGACCGCGAAAACCACACACACGCCGACAAGACGAATAAGCACCGTCTTCCATATAAGTGATCCCCACCGCACAAGGTGGCTACGAGGGATACAGTAAGGAGAAAATGGCTAGATCCGGACGTACCCGCCACAACGCGAAACACGCAGCTTCTTGTCCCGGAAAGATGTCTGCACACTACGAAATATGAGTGTATACAGTGCAACACATTATAGTGCGCATCACTGTAATTGAAAACTACAACACGATGACTTCGTCATCAGTACCTTAAAATATTAAGACTGAGCCCAGTAAGGTCTTAATTACGGCATACTGGAAAACGAATTGGAATGACAGCTATGAGGGCTGACGTCTGTAGTATTCTGTTACCTGAGTAAGCTGGAGTGAAATCCGGTTGAAATGGTTTTCAGGCTAATGCTACAAGCGCACCCGTCCCGTTAAAACCTTGGCAGGCCTCAGAGTACGTTCAATGTTTCGTCACTATTAAGTTGGTGGTGTAGGTACAGATGTAACATTCCTGTTTAACACCGATCTGGCTCTGACATAAGACCCCATAAGGGCTTATGCCAACCCTCGCATGGCCTCACTGCTTGCATAGACAACCATGAGATCACTGGGTGACTACACATTCGAACATTGATAGCGGCTTTGAGCGGGGACCCAAAAGAAATGAATACAAAAGAAACAAAAACCCCAAACAACAACAAAACAAGCAACAGTCAAACCAACGGTGAGTATAGAGGAGACCCGTTCCAGAGGAGCTCAGTGATGCTGAGGTCACCTGTGGGACAATCAGATGGAGCACTTCCGGTGGCATCGGAGGCGACGGTTGAAAAAGCCCCTGATCGACCTGACTTCCACAAGCTGGGCATGCAGATTAGGGAACTAGTCGACATGCTCGAAGACGGAAAGCGGCGCTCAATACATCAACCAATGAGAGACGCCATAGAAAGCATTCGGGCGTTGTATGAACTCTCGGCAATCCAGCTGCGGGATGAAAAGGCCAAGGAAGTGATAAGAAGAAATAACTCTTCTCAGACCTCCCGCTGGCTCAAACCTGTCCAGGACGCAAAAAAGAAGAGACTGCCATCGGAGAACAGCACGCCGAACAGAAGCCGAAACGTGAACGCAAGCAGAAGCGCCCCTCAGATGAGGAAAATAAGAAGAAAGAGCCCAAAAAAGTCATAGAAACGGCTATGGCAAAGGCTAAACAAGCCAGTACCTCTGGTAATAAAAAAAAGTACGATGCGAGAAGAAGACAATGGTTGGTCAGCTGTTAAAAACAAGAAGGCCACCAAAAAGAAGCAGGGCAGAAAACCAAAACCTGATGCCATCGTCATCGAAGCGAAAGGGGAGGCTTCCTACGCCCAGATACTCCGCAGCGTAAAAGCAGACCCTAAGTTGGAAGCTGTGGGCAAGGCGGTATCCAGAATCAGGAGAACGAAAAAAGGGGATCTTCTGATACAACTGAAGGAAGCAGGAGACAAAACGACGGATTACTAAAACGTCATTGGTGAAGCTCTAGGAGAACAAGCTGAAGTCAGAACGCTCACTCATCGTACCACGATCGAGATCAGAGACATCGACGAGGTCACTACCAAGGAGGACGTATGCGCGGTGATCAGAGCCCAATTCGATTTGGGCAGGGTCATGACTACTGACATCATTTCTTTGCGGAAGGCGTACGGTGAGACTCAAACGGCAATAATTAATCTCCCTGTAGAAAGTGCGAAGAAACTATTGGAAGCAGGACGAATCAAAATTGGCTGGGTAATCTGCCGCATTCGTGAGCGGACGCTGCTACAGAAATGTTTCAAGTGCCTCGAATTCGGACATTTGGCCAAGCATTGTAAGAGCGAAGAAGACCGCTTCAAACTCTGTAGGAGATGCGGTATAGAGGGACATATCGCGAGAGATTGCAGCGAGGAACCATCCTGCATATTCTGCAGGAAAGTCAACCCGGAAAATGCAAAGCACATAGCCGGCAGCAATAAATGCCCTGTCCTCAAGAAAGCGATCTGCAGCAAGAAACCATGAAGGTTATCCAAATTAACCTCAATCATTGTGAGACAGCTCAGGATATCCTGGCACAAACCATCAAGGACGAGAAAGCAGATGTAATCTTGATCAGCGAGCCATACAAAATTCCTGACAACAGCAGCATCTGGCTCAGTGATCGATCGAAGCGAGCCGCAATATGGGCATGTGGGAGACATGCGTTCCAGGATGCAAATGAAGAGTCAGAGGGTTTCGTTCGGGCCAAAATCAATGGTATACACTTCTATAGTTGCTATGCTCGGCCCAGCTGGACTATAATTGAATACCAGGAGATGCTAGATAACCTCGTGGCTGATGCTCGGGAAAGAACTCCAGTGATTATTGGCGGAGATTTCAATGCATGGGCGACGGAATGGGCCAGTAGATTTACCAACGCAAGGGGTCATGCCCTCCTGGAAACATTTGCAGCTCTCAACGTAGGCATCGCAAACGTAGGTAGGGCTAACACCTTCCGCAGAGCAGGCATGGGCTCAATAATTGATATCACGTTAGCGAGTAACTCCATCCTGCGGGGAATTAAATGGAGAGTCAGTGAAGATTATACCCACAGTGACCACCAAGCTGTTATAATTGACATCGGTAACGCCAGAAGCACTCACCGCCCGCGATCGACTGGTCCGAAATGGCAGGATAAGCTCTTCGACAAAGATACATTCGCGGAAGTGGTTGACACCTTCACGCTAGTCCAAGGATCGGCAGAAAATTCAGCTCACCACCTCACCCAGTCCATCAACATGGCGTGCGATGCATCAATGCCCAGGAGGGCCTCAAGTAGAAGACGCCTGCCTTGCTACTGGTGGAACGATGAGATCAGGGTACTTAGAGCAGAGTGTCTACGGGCAAGACGCAAAGTACAAAGATCGCGAAACACACCCAACTTTCAGGAGTACCTATCGTCCTTTAAGCTGGCGCGAAAACAGTTAAGCAGAGTTATCAAGGAGAGCAAAGCAAGATGTTTCAGGCAGCTCTGCGATGAAGCTAACGTAGACCCTTGGGGCACGGCGTATAGGATGGTGATGAGAAAGCTTAAGGGCGGCAACTCCCCACAGATAACATGCCCGATAATGCTGAAGTCAATAGTAGAACATCTTTTTCCAAGGAGAGCATCTACTATGTGCGCAATCACCAGAGAAAACTTTACAGAGGTAATTCCAGTGATTACAACAGAGGAATTGACAATCGCATCCAGAAAGATAGGTGACAACAAGACGCCCGGAACTGACGGCATCCCTAACAAAGCAGTGAAAGCCGCTGTTCAAAAAAGGCCAGACATCTTTATTGCAACAATGCAAAAGTGTCTAGAAGAAGGAATTTTCCCTAAGCAATGGAAACTGCAACACCTCGTTTTATTGCCAAAAGGAAACAAACCCCCAGGAGACCCATCGTCGTATCGCCCGATATGCCTACTGGACACAATGGGAAAGATCCTGGAGCGAATCATTTACAACAGATTGCTCACAATAGCGGAGGAGAAAGGGGCTTTGTCCAACCAGCAATTCGGATTCCGAAAGTCTCGCTCAACAATTGACGCCATTAAATCTGTAGTTAATATAGCAGCGGAAGCAATTGAAGGTGAAAGACGGCGATACGGCACCAAGGAATACTATGCAGTAGTGACGCTAGATGTCAAAAACGCATTTAATTCGGCAGACTGGCCCACTATAAGAAGATCTCTTGCTAGGATGGATACACCATCTTACTTGCTGCAGATAATGGCGAGCTACTTTACCAACAGGAAACTGAGGTATGATACCGACGAAGGAGTGAAGTACTACGATGTTACAGCTGGGGTCCCGCAAGGATCGGTGCTGGGCCCATTACTATGGAACATAATGTACGACGGAGTTTTACGACTACCACTGCCACCTAAAGTGAATATAATTGGATTTGCTGACGACATCGCTGTTGTTACAGTAGCAAAACAAATCAGTGAAGTAGAATCAGCTACAAATGTGGCAATCAGTCAAATCAAAAGCTGGCTAGGATCCGCCGGTTTAGAATTAGCTGACCACAAAACTGAAGCTGTTCTAATAACCAGTCGGAAATCTGTGGAATATATGAATGTACAGGTTGGGACCCAAATCATCAGATCCAAAGAAGCAATCAAATACTTAGGAGTAATGCTCGACAATAGACTGCGGTTTAAACAGCATGTTGATTATTCGAGCAAAAAAGCGTCACGACTTCAGGCAGCACTCTCAAGGATAATGCCCAACATTGGAGGACCTGGATACGCTAGGAGGATCCTACTATCCAGAGTTTTCAGCTCAGTCCTTCTTTATGCGGCTCCGGTTTGGGCGGGGGCTCTCGCGACCAAAGAAACAAGGAGGAAACTTACATCAGCCTACAGACTCTGCGCTATAAGGACCATCAGTGGTTTTAGAACTATCTCTGACAAAGCAGCCTTTGTCATAGCAGGAATGGTTCCTATCGACATCCTCGCGAACGAGATGCAGAGAATCTACAATCGGAGACGCTCGAGCCACCAAGAGGCTAGCGAAAGAAGAAGGGTTATAGAAGAAGAAAAAGCAGCTTCAAGAGCTGTGTGGCAAGATCGATGGGATAATGCGGTTAAAGGCAGATGGACCTATAAATTAATCCCCACCATCGACATTTGGATAAACCGAGCACATGGGAACTGCACCTACCACCTCACGCAGTTCCTGTCTGGCCATGGAGGTTATCGCAAATATCTTTACCGGTTTGGACAGGATAGCTCTCCGTTGTGTCCAGAATGTCCAGACCAGGAGGAAGATACGGAGCATGCAGTCTTCTACTGTAGGCGATTTGAAAACTGGAGAAACAAACTTCCCAGTCCCCCATTCCTCATAGATCATATGGTACAATCTGAGGAAAAATGGATGGAAATTTGCGCGTTTATTACGCATGTGCAAATGCAGCTTCGAATTCAAGAACGAATACGTCGAGAAGCAGAAAGTACAGCATAAATTGCTAACCAGCCCCGCGAAGTAATACCTAACGGCAGTCCCGCGGGGAGAGTGGTAGAAGTGTGTAGGGTGTGTGTTTAGTACGTAGGCGTATTCCTGAAATCGATTACTCAGGTTTGCGAATCGTGCATGCTAGTAGCACTCGGGCTATTAGTATCTATGAAGATTACACATCGCTGGCGCAACCTAAAAAAAAAAAAAAAAAAAAAAAACACACACGCCGCGAAAAAGAGGAATCAGTAAACACACATAAAAATCAAATAAACAGTGAAACAAATGAAATTACAATTATAATATGAATATAAAAACACTTACCTGCAATACAGAGATCCATCGGTGACAGCAGACACCACACTTACCAAAAGGCTACCACAATTAACGCTGCTTTACGATGCTCAACAACTCAGCTTTAACCATATCATCCTCGAAAGAAATATTGTTTGACCGGAGCCAAATCTTTATGTCTCTTCTTTTTTGTTGCAGTCAATGGAGCTTTCCCCGATAACACTGATTATCAAACGGATGAAGAAGAACTAGCTCGGGAAACTAACTGGATTCTAAAAAAACGACCAGTTGAGAAACGAAAAGCTGGTTCTTCACCCGAAATGGTAACGAGGCAAGAAAACATGCAAAATGAGCAAAAAGATAACGAACAGCGTGACAAAATAAACACATGTGTCGAAGAAAATCCACGAACTAAGGTACGATCACCGCCGCCAATAAACGTAATCGGAATTGCAGACTATAATAAACTGCATTTTATTCTTAAACCTCTGTTGCTATCCGATTTTGAAGTAACATCGCTCAACAACAACAAATGGAAAGTAAACGTAAAGGACTCAGACAGTTACCGCTTAGTATCTAATAAACTGAATACTGAAAAGATTCAGTGGTATACTTACGAAAATAAATCTGAAAGACAGATACGAGTCGTCGCTAGAGGACTTCATGACTCATGCTTAAAGGAAGATGTTGTTCACGATTTGAAAAACAAAAACTTTAAAATCGTCGATGCAGTAAATTTAATTAAACAGGAAAAACAAAAATTGGAAGGCGAGGAAACGACGGTAAAGCGCGGGCTTCCTCTTTTTATGCTAACTTTTGATAAAGCTGAGAGTTTGGATAAGATTTACGAAATAAGAACAATTCTGAATGTCGTAGTCAAAATCGAACCCATGCGCAAGAATACAAGATTGATACCTCAGTGCAAACGATGCCAAGGATTCAATCATACGCAAACGTATTGTCGAAAAGAACCACGATGTGCGAAATGCGCCGGAAATCACCTCTCCCAAGTTTGTGGAGTAAACAAACAAACCTCTACAACATGTGTTAACTGTAAGGGAAAGCACCCGGCAAATTACAGAGGCTGTGAAGTAGCTAAGGAGTTGCAAAAACGGAGAGATGCGTTCCTTAAGCCACTAAATGTAAAATCAAAATTGCAAACTAAACCAAAGCGTAAGACCGCGCCGGAGAAAGTAGGCAAACTAAAACTACCGGGTTCAGAGCACAAAAAGGTGAGGGAAGGATTGACAACAGAAAAGCCCTCGACCTCTGCTCCTAAAAGAAACGGTACTGAAAAGCTAAGATTAGAAAATCCACCGGGTAATGACCCTCGGACAGCAGCAATGCAGTCTTATGCTAAGGCCGTGGCTTCCGAAAAACCAAAAAATCTGGAAATATCGACCGACCCCTTTTCTCATGTTTTCTCAGTCATTCTCGCGAAACTTGAAGAACAAGGCAAAATAAATAAAATTGTTCTCGATAGGCTGGTTAAGCTTGAAAATAATTCACAGAAAACGCGCACTTCAACTAGAACATGAATGACAAACGAATGTTGAAAATATGTACTTGGAATGCAAACGGACTTTTCCAAAAACTTGACGAATTGGAAATATTTATGCGCCAAAAAGATATTGATATTTGCTTGATTTCTGAAACCCACATCAAAAAGGAATCCCATTTCCATCATCATCCTTGCTGATTAAAGACTGTATCGAGCAATCGGAAGACCTAAAGATAGAGCTTGAAACTTTGCAACTTTGCACGGTTCGAGTTAAAAATAGTCAGCGTACACTTAAAATTTCGTCTATCTACTGTCCACCGCGTTTCGCACTTGAAAAAAGTGATTTTACTAACATGTTTGAATCGCTTAAACCTAATTTCATTATTGGCGGCGATTTTAATACGAAACACACATTCTGGAGCTCAAGACGCAGTTCGAAAAAAGGTAGAATGCTCTTTGGGGCAGGTATGGAGTACAGTTGTGATTTCCATTCGACGGGTAAACCGACTTACTGGCCAACTAATACTTCAAAAATACCTGATCTGATAGATTTTTTCGTTGTGAAAGGAATATCTACCAACCACATAAAAGTCAAAGAGAGTTTTGATCTGTCGTCTGATCATTCCCCAATTATTTTGACATTGAGTGAAAAACTAGTCTATAACCTAGAGCCAGCGAGATTAACTGGTAGAACAACTAACTGGGAAGGTTTTAGGAACGAAATTGAAGACAATGTTGAACTGAGCGTTCCACTTACGACACCATATGAACTTGAGGTTGAAGTTGATCGCTTCGTCGAGATCGTACAGGTCGCCTCTTGGAATAATACTCCTATTCCAAGGAAAACGCCGGACAAATGCGGCTTACGATATCCTCCGGAAATAAAGGAATTGGTCAAGGAAAAACGAAAAGCGCGTAAAAAATGGCAACAGAGTCGTGCTCCGCAGCATAAAACACACTTGAATCGTCTGTGCAATTCGTTGAAGAAAACTATTAAGGATTTTAAGAATCGTGCAATAGGCTCTTACCTTGAAAGTTTAACAGCGAAAAAAGATTCCAATTATTCACTTTGGAAAGCCATAAAAGGCACCAAAAGGCCCAAAGTCCCCGCGCCGCCAATTAAATTGAATCAAAATGAATGGGCAAGGGAAGATAAAGAAAAAGCGGACGTCGTTGCGGGTCACCTGGAAAAAACCTTTAAACCGTACGATAGTCAAGTGGTTTACGATAACGTCAATAGGCCGGATTTACCATCTGGCAATTAACCACTCACAAGTGCATCGCTTAGAGAACTCAAAAATGAGATCGAGATTCTAAAACCTAAGAAAGCTCCTGGTTATGATTTAATCACCGGAGAAATTCTCAAAGTTTTACCTAGAAAAGCTTTGATTAAGCTTCTCTATATTGTAAATGCTGCGCTCAGATTAAAACACGTTCCGAGCCAATGGAAAGTTGCGGAAGTAATAATGGTCTTAAAACCAGGAAAACCGCCAAATGAGGTAAAATCGTATAGACCAATTTCGTTTCTTCCAGTCATATCGAAAATTTTCGAGAGGATATTACTTAGGCGTCTCCAACCGGTTATAGACGAAAATAATCTTATCCCTGACCACCAGTTTGGGTTCAGAAGTAAGCATTCAACGATTGACCAGGTGCATAGAATTACTGACGTAATCGAGAAAGCATTTGAAGAAAAAAAAATTTGCTCAAGCGTATTTCTTGACGTCTCGCAGGCCTTTGATAAGGTGTGGCATGATGGCTTGAAATCCAAACTACGACAAGTTCTCCCTGTGTGCTTATACGATATTCTAGTATCATATCTGGGGAATAAACTCTTCCGTGTTAGACATGGAAAGAAGAAATTTTCCTAAACTCGGCCCGAATACCTTTTGCAAACGAGGCCAAATACCTGGGAATGACACTCGACGCAAGACTGAAATGGAATTCGCACGTGAAAATGAAACGTAAAGAACTCGAAATCAAATATAGCGAAATGTACTGGTTACTCGGAAAGCATTCCCAGCTCAGTACTGAGAACAAACTGCTTTTATACAAGCAAGTGCTAAAGCCGGTGTGGAGCTACGGTATACAACTTTGGGGTTGTACCAAGAAAACAAATGGCAATATTTTACAAACTTTTCAAAATAAAGTGCTAAGAGAGATTGTCCAAGCACCGTGGTATATTAGAAACGACGATATCCACGGGGATCTCGGAATTCCGACAATCGAAGCTGAAACTAGAAGCTTCGCGAGAAAGCATAGAAACCGACTAATCGGACATGTCAACAATACAGTCCTACAAATATTGGATGAGAGCAATTTATTGCGCCGACTACAAAGGACGAAACCCTTCGACTTGGCGAGATAATGATAAACCGCGTTTAGATTGCGGAACATGCAGGATCTTTCAGTGGAAAGTAACCTGCCAAACGTTTTTATTTCGTGAAAGAAAAATTGCTTGATAAGTTAATACTTAGTTGCGATATCTAACAAATTTATATCGAAGGGTGGTGCTTTTTTAGTCAGTAAGAATCTGACACTACTATGAGCACGCACTTGCTATTCTCATAGTGTCTATGGAAGATTTTTCACCAACCCTCGGAAAAAAAAAAATGGAGCTTTGCTCTTCTTTCGTGAATGATATGATGTGTTATCCAAAACGATAACAGAGTTGCGATCCAGGCGCGAAAGTGTTTCCTTAAACCACTTCTCGTATACGTCAGCATTCATGTCTTCGTGATAATCCCCACTGCTGCCAGAAACAAAACATTGGAGTCCGCCATCTACGAAACCTGTTGAGCTTGCAATGTGCGTTATTATAAGCCTCTTACCTTTCCCGATGGTGCAGGCAGTCCTGTTGACAATGCCTCGTTGAACTCTTGCGGTGGTGTTAATATGGCTACGTCCATCCAAACTTTGTCTCTTGTGTGTCCTTCGTTGAGCCAAGTCTCATCAGTAAAATAGATTTTTCTGTTCTGTTCCCCTAGTTTTTTTAATTTCGCGTAATGTTATGATGTCACTTCTTTCCAAAAGAAAACTCTTTCGCTGACGATGGGCAAATTTAAAACCTAGTTTTTTTTTTAAAACCGTATGCAGAGAAGACCTGCTAATTTTAATGAGGTTTGCATTGCGTCTTACCTCATGCAGTATTTTATCCAGCGTCGGAAGTTCCACACTTATCTAAATCGTCTACTTTACTTTTGAGACCAGTTTGGTGTTCCTTTTTTGGTGGCGAGTTGTGGCCTTTGGTACTATTTTCGAAGTCTGTAAACTGTTTGTTCACCCACAGAAAAAATATCAGTTACTTGCTTCACAGCTTCTGTTTTATTTTTTAAATTTTTATGAAATTTTTTTTGTCGCATCACCAATTTCTTGTTTTTTTCAGCACTTAAGTCTTTGGATGATTTTGAAGCCATTTCTAACTGCTAAGATTAAGCACAAAATACACGACTTAAAAACACAAATTGCACAAAACTTAAAAAAAATACAACTCTTCAAAAAGCAATTTCCAAACAATTCTTAAAAAACTACCCGTCTTAAAAACACAAATTGCACAAAACTCAAAAAGAAAAATACACCTTTTAAAAATACAATTTACATAAAAGCACTTAACTTCACATTAGTATCACAATCCAAATTTAGAAAAATACACGTAACATCAAAAAAGTGACGGCGCGCTACGAAAACCTACGCAAATAAACTTTTTCCTTAAAGAAGACAGCTTACAATTTTGTAACTGCATTTTAACGTATTTTCCACACACTAAAAGAAATGCAAAAGATCAAAACAAGATCTCCACGATAAAACGTATCATTAAGGACTTTTTTCAAAGCTTTAAAACCAAAAGCCCCTCAACAGAAACCCAAGGACAACTCTGAATGCACATCAATTTAATGGGGGTTGAATAGCAGCAGCAACAGGCCACAGCCAATCAGTGCACACTCTGATGTGCGCTGAATAAGACGTGTTCAATCTACGTCAGATGCAATTGGAAATTCACTGGCGGGTAAACACTTTTTATGGGGGGTTTCTTTCAATTTAGTATGGTGCAGGAATATGGCACGCTACTGATTTTGAAAAAGCTTTCCCATAAGACGTGTACTGCCAATTTATGTTGATAATGTGGTCTAGTCACGAGTAGACGTATTCTATTTCGGGTCCAGCTAAAGTCAGTAGTAACCGAGTATTTCCCTGCCAAAAAGTGTTAAAGATGCACATTATCGCATTTTCGGTTGTGCTCTTTCTTAACTACCCGCCTACGTCGACCTTTTAATTGAAAATTAGTTTTTCTTAAACAAAAAAAAAAAAAAGTTCTTTCTCTGCCATTTTACTTCGCAACTGTCCCTCCAACACAACTTATTACTCTTAAGTACTCATCTATGGCACCAACACCACCAGTGCTCCGTTCCAGAAACCAGAGCTCATCAACTCCTGATAAATCAGCACCTGCTAAGATGTCCAACGATGATACCACCTCATTGCTAACACTGCAGGTATTTAAAAAACACCTAGCCGAACAAACTGAGCTGCTGCAACTTAACCTTGTAGAGAACCTTGCGAAGATTCGTAGTGATCTTGAGAAACAAATCGAGGAAATCAAGGTAAGCTGGGAGCGACGATTTGATGCAATCGATGCTGCTGTCTCCGCCTTAGGCGCTCGTGTCGATACAGTTGAGACGCATGCGAATGCAAATATAGCTGAGAGAAATGCTGACATACTCGCTCTTCGGCACCAACTCGATGTTATGGAGAAGAAGGAAATCGCCGCTGATATTGTTCTCGTTGGAGTGCCGGAATTGCCCGATGAGAATCTTAGTTCCATCTTCAACCATCTCTGCTTTTCTATCAACTGCAAGCCGACTGTCTTGAGTAAAATCTTCCGCGCCAAAAAGAAGAACAGTAGAACAACAACTCATCAACGTGACAACGCTGCCTCTTCACCAATCATCATAAAACTTGCGAGCTGCATCGAGAAAGAAAACATAATGAGATCGGCTGCTGCGTACCGCAAGATGAACGAAAGGGAACTTCGCTTGAGCGACATTGGAGTCGAATCGATTCATGGTGACACCAGTTGCTATCTAAATGAGAGCTTAACTAAGCAATCTGGTCTTCTCCTCAAAAGCGCTATTGGGCTAAAGCGAAAGAAAAAGTTGTTCTTTGCATACACCAACCATGGGAATGTTTACATCAAGAAATCTGCGACTGGGAAAAGCTTTTTAATTAAAAGCTCTGACGATCTGCTTGCTGCCGCTGCGACACTATAACAGGAAAAAGTAGCTTGTGTTTAATGATATTTATTTATTTTTTTTTCTTAACTATTTTTCGATACTTAAAAGCTATTTGTTCTATTTGTTCAATTAATCCTCTTTCTACCTTTCTTTATTTCTATTTTCTATTTTTTATTTCTTACTTCTATTTTTCTAATTTCATATCATTTGCGTGCAATGAGTAATAGCCGTAGCATGAATGAAAGTTTAACCCGTACAATGTTGAATGTTCTATCTAAACATCAAAATGGGTTTAGAATATGTCACATCAATGCTCGTAGTCTTAATCAACGTAAACTTGATTATTTGCGTTATTTGTTTGGCGATTCTTGTATTGATGTTATCTGCATTGATGAGACATGGTTTAAACCGGATATCCCAAATGAGGTTTATAAAATAGAGAGCTACAATTTGTTTTGTAATGACAGAACTACGAACACTACTGGAGGAGGGGTTGCTATTTATTGCAAAGCTTCCCTTAACTGCAAGGTGATTGGTAAATCCTCTTCTAGTACAGATGTTGAATACATAGTTCTTGAGATTTTTGATGTCAGTGCAAAATGTTTGATTGCGTGTGGTTATAACCCAGATAGGAGGTTTTCGCCTGAGCCGTTTCTTTCCTATCTAGCAGAAGTGTCGCCTATGTATAATAATGTAGTCGTTTGTGGGGACTTCAATAGAAATTTACTACTGAGAGATTCGTATGCTCGCCAAATTAATGATTTTATACGAGCTAGTGAACTCGAAATAGTAAATAGTTCACATCCGACCTGTTTTAAGCCGAATGCAACGCCTAGTCTGATTGATCTCGTCATCGTGTCTGACTCGCTGTCGGTTCTCCTGTTCGACCAAATTTCCTTAGAAGGCATTTCCGAACACGATCTCCTTTTTTGCACGGTAGATATCGTTTTCTCTCGCACAGCTTCTCCAACATTTTTTCAATATAAGGATTTCACTTCCATTGATTTTGGTGCCCTTCAAGCTGCATCTAGCTTAGTTCCTTGGGAGAATTGCAAGCTGAGTGCTTACCCTAATGTAAAACTTAATCATTTCCAGATGCTTATTGAACATCTTTATAACGAATATGTTCCTACCAAAACTGTTTTTGTCCGCAATAAAGCATGCCCATGGTACACTGATGAGATCATTAGTGCAATAAAAAAAAGAAACAAACTATACAGTAAATGGAAGCGTACCCGCTCTCCCACAAACTGCAGTTTATATAAAATTGCACGTAATTCCTCAACAGTTGCCGTTCTAGCATCTAAACGCAACTATTTCTCCTCTAAACTAAGCACTTCTCTTCCTTCAAAAATTCTATGGAGAAACTTGCGTCAGATTGGTATGATAGGTAAAAGTAATAGTAGTTGTGCTCTTGATTTAAATGACCTGAATGATTCGTTTCTTGCAAATGAACTTGTGCCTGACAGGATTGACTATAATACGATCCCTCATATAGCTCTTGATCATCAAGCCGATTTCGAGGTTGTTACTGAGGTAGAGATCGTAAGTATCATTAAGTCACTGAGGTCGAATGCCATTGGAGAGGATGGGGTACCACTTCGTTTTGTGAAAATCATTTTGCCACAAATTGTAAGCCACTTTACACACATCGTCAATTCGTGCAAGAATTATACCTGTTCCTAAGAAGCCTAATGCTGCTTCTGCCAATGATTACAGGCCTATCAGCATTCTGCCTTGTCTCTCTAAGGTCTTTGAAAAAGTGCTGGCTGGACAGATTCAAAATCACCTATCCCTAAATTCCTTGCTAAGCCCCCTTCAGTCCGGCTTCAGAACAGGCCATAGCTGTGCGTCCGCTATGGTCAATATCTTGGATGATATAAGGAAGGAATTTGATAAGGGATTTGTGACCTTGCTTTGCCTTCTGGACTTTTCAAAGGCCTTTGACAAAGTAAATCATTCCATACTCTGTTGGAAACTGCAGCACTATTTTGGCTTAAGTGATAGAGCTGCAATACTCATAGGTAGTTTTTTGAGTGATAGGTTGCAGAGAGTAGTTGTGGGGGATAAATGCTCTGAATTTAAGCCACTTGTGCAAGGTGTTCCCCAGGGTTCAATCCCGGGACCCATCCTGTTCTGCCTGTACATTAATGACTTACCGTCGATTTGCAATCATGTGTCAATCCACCTCTACGCTGATGATGTTCAACTCTATTCCTCGCAGCCAGCTGATAAGTTGAAAGAACTTGTATCAGAGATGAATGAGGATCTACTTGGGATCAATCAATGGGCAATGAGAAACGGAATAGTCTTAAACCCAGCTTAATTCCAAGTCATACCTATTTCGAACAGGTCCCTCGAACTAGCTTCTGTGCCAGATATCTTGTTGTCAGGCGCTAAAATGAAATTAGTGGAAACTGCAACAAGCCTAGGATTTGTCATAAATCGACATCTATCATGCTACAATCACATCAACGTCGTAATTGGTCGTATTTATGGATGCTTGCGCAAATTGTGGATTTCAGCTAGTTTCACTCCGTTTGAGACACGTAAAAGGCTTGTGCAAACACTCATCATGCCTATAATAGCATACGCTGAAGTGGTCTACAGCAGTCTTGATTCACTCTCATTTCATAAGCTGCAAGTAGCTTTCAATGATGCTGTCAGGTATGTTCACCAGCTCCGTAGGTATGATCGAATCTCTACGTATTCGAAAGATTTTCTAAGCTGTACGCTACAACAGCATATGAATATTAGAAATTGTTTATTTATGCACAAAATTATTACAAAGCAATCACCCTCATACTTGTACTTCAAACTTGAATTTTCGCGCTCCACTAGAACTTTCAACATTAATACACATCACTACAATTACCTGAATTCTTCTCGACTATTTTTCATCAATGCTATCCGGTTATGGAACTCCTTGCCGCCACATATTAAAAATGTATCAAATGTCAAAAACGTTAAGACTGCACTCTTAAGATATTACACATCGCAGCATTAAAAATAGAAATAGAAATAAATATCTTCATTCACCTCTAAAGTTTATTTTGCTAACCTTATTCTGTCATTTCACTACTTTTCTTTTCTTTCTTCTTCTTCTTTCCTTTTTCCTTCTTTATTTATTAATCATTATTATGAATTATTATATTGTACTATTAACTTTGGGATTTATGTAAATTTAACTTGAATACTTTCCTCGCTGTATTATTAAAGACTATGTCTTAATGTATACCTTCTTTTTATAAATAAATTGAAAATTGAAATTGAAATTTAAATTTTCACATTCAAATTTCTGTTACTGCGTGAATTCACTTCTCATTGTGTGTCTTTAACATGTCACTTGCGTTACATTGCATTTGTGGGCGTTTTTGTGTAACTTTGTCTACCTTCCAGTGTTTGTACGATCCTTATTTCTAGCTGCTGCTCGTTCATCCAGACGTAGTTGTTGCATCATGCTGATGATGATCTCATTCGCTGTGTTCCAGGCTTCATTTGTCGTCAGCATGAATTTCATAAGTCCTCTTGGAGTCACATGGTCGTCAATTTCTCTCTGTAGTATGTTTTTGGCCGTCGTATACATCCGGCATTCTATTAAAACATGTTCCGCGTTCTGGATTTTGCCTTCGCAATGCGGGCAGTATGCATCATCTACGTGTTTGCATTTGTAGAGATATTCCCGTAAGCATCCGTGCCCTGATAGGAACTGCGACATGTAGAAATTTACTTCTCCGTGTTTTCTGCTGATCCATTCCTCTACGTTGGGGATCAGCATATGGATCCATCTTCCTTTTGGTGTGGTGTTCCATCTGTGTTGCCATTCTTCTTGTATAAGCTCGATGGTTGCTGCGGCCTTTTTTGTTTCCAAATCGATTGGCATTCGACCGGAGATTACGCTAATAGCCTCCGCGGACACCGTCCGAAAGGCACAACACACTCTTAGCGATGATGTAACAACCTTTGTCACCGGTGATCCTCTGGTCTTCTTTGCTTGACTTGCGTATGTTATCAGGAAACTGTCCGTTCCCTTCGCGCTCTCTCTTTCAATCCCTCTCTCCATTGGGGCCATCGTCCTCCGTGTACCTACACGGTTGTCAAGGCAGGATGCCGGGAAAGTGGTCATATGGCTGATGGGACCATGGCTGCCCTCCACTTTCCCGGAATATTCCCGAAACAACGGAAGAAAAGAGGGAGCGAAGGAAGATACGTAGTGTTATCCTTGTTGTGGTAAAATTTACCGCAACAAATCCCACCAATACGGTTCAAAGAAACGTAAGCCATTTCCTAATGTTGCCGGGCTCACTAAACAGAACAGAGGAAAGATTTCCATCAAGGCCAACCTGCCATTCTATTCTAAAAAAAAACAAAAGGAATGAAAATGCAAAAAAAAAATACTCTACGCTAAATTGGGACTTTTAAGCTTAGTCTTCGGATGCCTCACAAAGTGGCTTAAGGTCCTTGCCATGCCACGTCCCACGCTCTTTGCCGCTTCATCTTCAAGTATATATGTACGTCTATAGGCGACACCCGTTTGCGAATAAGGAAAGGACCAACAAACTTAAGAGCCAACTTGGCTGCATAATAAGTTAGCGGCATCCGATAACACAAAATTTCTCCACTATACGAGCTCTTTCGAGAGATAATGAACATCTCGCCGCCGAATTTCAGGGGAAAGAACAACGAGAATTTAGAAAAATAATCAACGACAGTCAGAATATATATGAAGCCCCTACTCGATTTAGGAAGTAGACCGACTAGGTCCACGCGGACCATTTCCCAAGGTTTAGAAATACCGACCCTCTCCACGATAAGACCAGCTGGCTTCTCGTTCACTGGTTTCACCTCTTGGCAAACTCTACAACTCCTTACGTATCTAGCTATATCAGTCCTCATTTTGGGCCAATAATATTTCCCCCCTACCCTAGCGAACGTTTTCCTAACACCCATGTGTCCCGACAATGGCTTATCGTGACACTCTTTCAAAACATCTAAACTTCTTTCTTTTCCTATCACTAACTTCGATTCCTGATTATCCTTAAAGACCTCCACACGATTTGACTTAACGAACTTAAACCGCCTCCCCTTCTCTACCCACCAGCAAGGGTAAGCCAACGGGTTTGACTCTACCTTTGAACTGATCTTGGAAATCCATGGGTCTTTATCCGCATCTGAAATCTCGGCCAATACCGGAAGCCCTCGCGAAAGCATGTCGGGTACTACATGCTCTTTATCCTTTCTATGAACTATCTCAAAGTCTCACTACTACTACCTTTTCCCCATTCCCAAACTCTTGCTAAATTACCGCCCCTATTCCAAAATCTAATGCATCGGTTTGTACCATAAAAGACCGATGAAAATCCGGGCATGCTAATATTGGTGCCGTAACCAAACACTCTTTCGCCAATGTAGACGAGATATACGGTAGATAAGCATCCCTATCTGTGTTCCTATTCAGTTTCCTATAGTCTACACAGAACCTATAGGAACCATCCTTCTTCCTAATAAGTACTATTGGAGAAGCCCACGGGCTACTCGACTTTTCTATCACCCCCGCATCGAGCATCTCCCTTAGCTCCTTATCAATATGTTGCAGGAGAAACAGGATAGTATCTCTGCTTAATAGGTTCTGAGAACGTCGTAATCTACCAATGTCGTACACCCTAAGCCTTCTGGCATCTTGTCCAAAATCCTCTTCACTAGAGTTTCCACCTCGCGGGCTTCCGTCTGACTCTGACTTCTCTGTGAGCGCGGTAATCGAAGCCACCAACTCCTGGAACGAAAAGTTCCACATTCTTGATCTCAATTCCGGGACGATTCCCGCGACTGCCCAAAAATCTGCACCCAAGATTATCGTTTGTGGAACAGCTGGAATGACAAGGCGTTCCAGAAACACGGACTTCTCCTCGACGACAATTGGTAGAGACACTACCCCTTAAACTTCTATACCCACACCATCGGCTAATACTACTGATTCTACCCTACTCTTAGCTAAGCATACACCTAAATCTCTCAGAACATACCATCCATCCCTGCCTTCGATGGTGCGCGATGCCCCCGAGTCTAATAGACCTAAAAGCTAGTGTTACCGTTTTAAAAGTGTGCTTCCAATCAGATTTGACTAAAAAAAAACACTCAAAAAACTAAAATCCAGTCAAAAAAAGCAGTCAAAGAATTGTAAACACAAATCCAGCTAAAAATCGAGCCAGGACAAAAAGTTGGGCGCCGTGGCGTAAGTGGTTAGTGTGTCGGATCACTACGCATGAGGTTCCAAGTTCGAATCCCAGAAAATACCAAAAAGTTTTTTCACGGTCCCACCTCTCGCGAGCGTCTGACAAACATCCGAGAGTATTGTTGTCACGAAAAAGCTTCTCAAATCGCCGTTCGGATTCGGCATTAAACTGTAGGTCCCTTCCAGTCGTGTGAAAAATATAACGCACACAACATGAGTGGTTGCGAGAAGCTAGGCCCTGGCACTTTAAAGAGCTGTTGCGCCAAAGATTTGTATTTTTTGTATAAAAACGAATATTTTATTCGAAATAAAAATAACACAGAATTCATTTTCTTTCACATTTGTACACAAGTATGTATTAAGAACTTAATAATGCCTAGAAAGTTATATATTAATTAATGTTAAGTTAACTTATATATTAATGTCTCTGATTGCTTCAATCGTCTCATCATTACCATCATTTGTATTTGCAATACAGTGTGTGATAGTATTGCTGCTTTCGTAAGCAATATTGGTACCAATTTTATTTGTTACTAGCTGAATCCGTGTTCGCCTTGCTTCGCTTTCTAAAGGCTTTCTCATGCGAACAAAATATGTAATATCAGAACAAATGAAGAAACATCAAAGTATTTGTCTAAGTCCATAAAATTGTTTTGTGCAATAAATTTTGTAGATTAATTGCATTTTATCAATCTCGTTCCAATGCGTAAATTTTACCCCTAAGTGCAGATTTCATAGTTCTCAAAAATCAACATTCTCCAAAATGTTATCAAACGTAATAAAAATTACAGTTCTATAAATAATGGACGATTGTATTTTATTATGGTAAAAATTTTTTAGAAAGCTTCTTTGTAAATAATATTTAAGGTTGTTTGTGACGCGCGTGTCGTAGCAAGACGTTCATCTTCGGTACCTGACCTACTGTAAGGTTCTTCATTTGTTTGATGTGATCGAACTTAACGAATTATATTAAGGACAGTGCAAGAAGATACATACATATGTACACTCACTAAGGGGAAACACAAACTATAAAGTTTCAACATTATGTGAGTGAGTAAGACTTTCATTAGGTAAACTTGAGAATACACTTGCACTCAATTTGTGTTTACACCATCACACGGGCGCATACCTCTTTTTCGTTCCGATCCAACAGAGAAAACGACACACAGTATTTGTTGAAGTGAATGCGCTTTCGATGTGCGCCCACCACCCCAAAGCAGAACAGCGATCACTTCAGGAACAATCGTTGTTAATTTCTTTAGACTTGATAAAGTAAATTTAATTTGACCATGTTTGATTTCGGTCTGTAGCTCAGCTTCTAGATGAAGCAGAAAGCTAATGGATAGCTTAAAATATTAAGGGAAGTGTTAATCCCATTATGCATTCTTTTGTTTTCTGTATTAATTATGAATTACCCGAGTAATAAGTAAAGTCAGTAAAAACAAACAAAATCTGCAAAAACCGTCGCAAAAAGTGGGCTGCGCAAAAAACGACATAGCCTATGTCCTTCCTATGTCCTTTCAACTGAAGCATCTTGACTACGCAGACGATGTATGCTTACTCTCCCACAGAATTATGGACCTCCACCAAATGACAGCAGATGTGGAGAGGGAGGCAGGTGTCGTCGGGCTGAAAATTAATACGACAAAAACTAAAATCATCAGCCTTGGAACTAACTCATCGGCTCAAATATGCATTGCTGGACAACCGGTAGAGAGAGTAGAGGATTTCCAGTATCTTGGGAGTATTGTCTCGACCGATGGTGGAACCGAACTGGATATAGCCAACAGGATCGCCAAAGCAAAGTCCGCGTTCGGGATGTTGTCCAAAATATGGCGAAGCAATGCAATCAGTTTGAGCACCAAAATAAGACTGTTCCGCTCCAATGTTGAATCCGTGCTGCTATATGGTTGCAGCACGTGGAGAGTGACCACTACTATCACCAGAAAGCTGCAAACGTTCGTTAATAGGTGTCTGCGCAATATCTTAAGGATTTTCTGGCCCAATCGTATCTCTAACGAACACCTTTACGAGAGAACGGGTCAGGAACCAATAGGCACAACTATCCAACGGCGGAAGTGGCAGTGGATTGGTCACACGTTCCGAAAGGGTGACAGCTCCATAGCGAACCATGCTATGCAATGGAACCCTCTAACTCAGGATGGCAGAAGACCTGGCGGTCCGCGGAAAACATGGCGCAGAACAGTCGAGAAGGAGGCACGGCAGTTAGGGAAAAGTTGGGGAGAACTCAGACACATTGCCAGAAACCGTACACGATGGCGCGTAGGCGTAGTAGAGGCCCTAGGACCCACAAGGGGATACAGGACATAAGTATGTCCTTCCCGGGGTTTAAGAAACATTTCAAAAAAGGTTTCATCCAAATCTGCCCAGCGGTTCTCACGCCATTAGGTAACAAAAGAAAAATCCTACAGGTTTATTATATGTATAGAAGATTTCCGACAGTATAGGAAAGTTGACGCAGCATTCGCTAAACCTCAACTGATTTCTGATTATCAGAATCGAATTCGTCAAATGCAAATTCGTCCGATTTTATTTATTTTTATTTATTTTTGCGATATTTAGTTGACTAAATATTCTCTCTCCTTCTGCGTTAAATAAAGGGAGCACTAATATTGTAAACGAAAAACTTGCGAGATCGGAGTACAGTTTCTCATTCGCATCATCTTTGTGGTTGGAAACTTCGCACCAGAATGGTTCTGATTTGTTATATCTATATGTATTTATGTAAACGGTAGGTAAGGTAGAAACTCGCATTGCGCACATTACAGTTGATGAATCTCGATTTTCACAAAAGTGTTTGTTAGCCAGCAAATCCAAGTGCTTGTGGAGTGGAAACGTATAAATTGGTTCATTGTATTGGTGAGATATGGAAATGTCAAAAATTGGAAATTCACGGCGAAAGTGGTTCTAATATTTTTGTTTTTCTATGCCAACTTTGAATTTTAAAAAGTACTAATTGGAAAGAAATTCCAGATCAAAAATTTTTCAAAAGCAGTAAACAAAAATTTAAACCAGCTAAAAAAAACAGGCGGCTGGATTTAAAAAAATCTTCCAGCTAAATCCATATCAATCCAGTCAGATCTGACTGGAAACAGTCAAAACGGCAGCCCTGCTAAAAACATAATTCCATAAATACTAATCCCTATGTATGGACGCCTATCATCGCCGTTTGCGTCTAGAGTGACACCTAACCGACCTTACCAATTTTGATGACGCTCTTGTCCTGCCGACCCAAGAGCGCGTGGAGCATTTCCCGAACATCGCCGGCAATCTCTCCGAGTCACACCTACAGCCCCGCTACCAAAATAACGCCTGCGAGAAGGACACGAATTCGCAAAATGACCGCCTACCCCACAGTTGAAACAGCGACTAGATCTAACTGACTGCTTGTTCCTTCTAACGACCGCAACCGTTTGCTCTTGAACTGCTGCCGCAGGTTCTAAAAGATTCTTAGTACGCCTACTAGGAGAGGGTGTGAACGATTTCACCTTCGACCGAACTGCCTCCAATTTCCTACTCAACACCACCAGATCATCGACCGATTTGGGCTCGGCTAGACCAAGTTGCGTCTGGTAGAAAGCAGCGAGGTTTCTCTGAAGGATAGATAGCTTCCGCTGCTCCGTCAGAGTATCCGAGAATCTCTTGAACAGATTGCGCATCGTAGCTACGTACATACCTATGGACTCTTCCTTGCCCTGTGTACGCCGCCGGATCTCGTCCATTAAGAGATCGTCGTAATTTGGGGGTAGAAATTCAAGTTTTAACTCCTTGACCAACTCAGCCCAACTACCAATGGTGTTCCTGATTGCCCTGAACTAGATAAGTGCCTTCCCAGAGAAAAGATCCACCGCAGATTTGAAGAGGTGAAACTCAGAAACACCCCTCGCTTTCCGAAGTTCCTCGACTCGCTCAAGAAAAGAGTTTACTGATGAGCCACAGCGCTCATCATCAGCATAGAGAGCGCTGGAGGAGACACCGCTGTCGAAGCACTCGCAATTGATTTGTCAGGAACATCGCGTTCCTCGCTTGCGTTTTCCATTACGTCTGGCAATAACAAAAGCAGTTGATTTTTCATTGTCATCCTTTCTGATGATTCATTCTCCATCCCAGGTTTAGCCCTCCCTATTCTACCTACTGCCCAATCTATTTTAGCAACGATTTTAAAATAACTTGATGATTTCGGATCCTTCGGTTTGGCCTTTAACAACTCTTCAATCTCCGCGATTTTAGATTTGACTGCTTTACTATCCTCCTCAAAAGAAAACGGATAGTCTACGGTTGTCTTTACTGATCCCTTCCCCTCAAGTTCCCGCCAAGACCTTAATGACTTTCTCATCCCATCGACATTGGTCGTGGGGAGACCCCGAACTGCCATCTCGTAGGATAGTTCCTCACGCGAAAGTCTATTAACCTACATTTCACCGATTAATCTAACACACTAAACCCTCAAAAAAGAAAATCTAAGGATGAGTCCAAATTGGCTGCACTTCCCCGTGTAGAAACCCAGAAACATAAATATTACTTGGGTATACAGAAGATAAAACTTCAATAAAAAAAAAGAACACAAAAAAAAAAGTGAAAGTTATAGAAAAGAAAAAAATAAAAAATAAATGACCAGAGTACGAAAATTTGTTTAATTCACTGTAGTTCCCCACTGAACAAACTGTGGAGTACGTCGTAGCACCCTGTGCTACAATTCACCAACGTAAACGTCATAAAATGAGTTCTTATTTATGTCACAGTTATATATTGTATATTAGAGATACAAATAAAATTAGGGTTATTCAAACGCTTGTACGCGTTTAGTCTTCCTCCTCCTTGATCCCAGTCGCTTGTAGGAATATCCACATTGGTGACCCCGAGAGATAAAAACGGAAAACCTTACAAGCCCGTGCCCTGAGAACCAGTATAAGGGTATTAACCCTCCGATGAGCGGTGGTATATTAGGCGGTAAATGGAGCGTAAAGGGTCTGCCCAGACCCACACATATTAAATACGTATATTTCAGGACAGGGAACGGGAGATGACCAGAGATGTACTAAATGTGTGGTTGTGCGTTAATATGCATGGCTATACTCTGTCAATTTTCAATTTCAATTTCAATTTATTTATAAAAAGAAGGTATACATTAAGACATAGTCTTTAATAGTACAGCGAGGAAAGTATTCAAGTTAAATTTACATAAATCTCAAAGTTAATAATACAACATAATAATTCATAATAATGATTAATAAATAAAGAAGGAAAAAGCAAAGAAGGAAAAAAGAAGAAGAAAGAAAAGAAAAGTAGTGAAATGACAGAATAAGGTTAGCAAAATAAACTTTAGAGGTGGATGAAGATATTTATTTCTATTTCTATTTTTAATGCTGTGATGTGTAATATCTTAAGAGTGCAGTCTTAACGTTTTTGACATTTGATACATTTTTAATATGTGGCGGCAAGGAGTTCCATAACCGGATAGCATTGATGAAAAATAGTCGAGAAGAATTCAGGTAATTGTAGTGATGTGTATTAATGTTGAAAGTTCTAGTGGAGCGCGAAAATTCAAGTTTGAAGTACAAGTATGAGGGTGATTGCGTTGTAATAATTTTGTGCATAAATAAACAATTTCTAATATTCATATGCTGCTGTAGCGTACAGCCTAGAAAATCTTTCGAATACCTAGAGATTCGATCATACCTACGGAGCTGGTGAACATACCTGACAGCATCATTGAAAGCTACTTGCAGCTTATGAAATGAGAGTGAATCAAGACTGCTGTAGACCACTTCAGCGTATGCTATTATAGGCATGATGAGTGTTTGCACAAGCCTTTTACGTGTCTCAAACGCAGTGAAACTAGCTAAAATGTACAATTTACGCAAGCATCCATAAATACGACCAATTACGACGTTGATGTGATTGTAGCATGATAGATGTCGATTTATGACAAATTCTAGGCTTGTTGCAGTTTCAATTAGTTTCATTTTAGCGCCTGACAACAAGATATCTGGCACAGAAGCTAGTTCGAGGGACCTGTTCGAAATAGGTATGACTTGGCATTAAGCTGGGTTTAAGACTATTCCGTTTCTCATTGCCCATTGATTGATCCCAAGTAGATCCTCATTCATCTCTGATACAAGTTCTTTCAACTTATCAGCTGGCTGCGAGGAATAGAGTTGAACATCATCAGCGTAGAGGTGGATTGACACATGATTGCAAATCGACGGTAAGTCATTAATGTACAGGCAGAACAGGATGGGTCCCAGGATTGAACCCTGGGGTACACCTTGCACAAGTGGCTTAAATTCAGAGCATTTATCCCCCACAACTACTCTCTGCAACCTATCACTCAAAAAACTACCTATGAGTATTGCAGCTCTATCACTTAAGCCAAAATAGTGCCGCAGTTTCCAACAGAGTATGGAATGATTTACTTTGTCAAAGGCCCTTGAAAAGTCCAGAAGGCAAAGCAAGGTCACAAATCCCTTATCAAATTCCTTCCTTATATCATCCAAGATATTGACCATAGCGGACGCACAGCTATGGCCTGTTCTGAAGCCGGACTGAAGGGGGCTTAGCAAGGAATTTAGGGATAGGTGATTTTGAATCTGTCCAGCCAGCACTTTTTCAAAGACCTTAGAGAGACAAGGCAGAATGCTGATAGGCCTGTAATCATTGGCAGAAGCAGCATTAGGCTTCTTAGGAACAGGTATAATTCTTGCACGAATTGACGATGTGTGTAAAGTGGCTTACAATTTGTGGCAAAATGATTTTCACAAAACGAAGTGGTACCCCATCCTCTCCAATGGCATTCGACCTCAGTCACTTAATGATACTTACGATCTCTACCTCAGTAACAACCTCGAAATCGGCTTGATGATCAAGAGCTATATGAGGGATCGTATTATAGTCAATCCTGTCAGGCACAAGTTCATTTGTAAGAAAGGAGTCATTCAGGTCATTTAAATCAAGAGCACAACTACTATTACTTTTACCTATCATACCAATCTGACGCAAGTTTCTCCATAGAATTTTTGAAGGAAGAGAAATGCTTAGTTTAGAGGAGAAATAGTGGCGTTTAGATGCTCGAACGGCAACTGTTAAGGCATTACGTGCAGTTTTTAATAAACTGCAGTTTGTGGGAGAGCGGGTACGCTTCCATTTACTGTATAGTTTGTTTCTTTTTTTTATTGCACTAATGACCTCATCCGTGTACCATGGGCATGCTTTATTGCGGACAAAAACAGTTTTGGTAGGAACATATTCGTTATAAAGATGTTCTATAAGCATCTGGAAATGATCTAGTTTTACATTAGGGTTAGCACTCAGCCTGCAATTCTCCCAAGGAACTAAGCTAGATGCAGCTTGAAGGGCCCCAAAATCAATAGGGGTGAAATCCTTATATTAAAAAAATGTTGGAGAAGCTGTGCGAGAGAAAACGATATCTAACGTGCAAAAAAGGAGGTCGTGTCCGGAAATGCCTTCTAAGGAAATTTGGTCGAACAGGAGAACCGACAGCGAGTCAGACACGATGACGAGATCAATCAGACTAGGCGTTGCATTCGGCTTAAAACAGGTCGGATGTGAACTATTTACTATTTCGAGTCCACTAGCTCATATAAAATCATTAATTTGGCGAGCATACGAATCTCTCAGTAGTAAATTTCTATTGAAGTCCCCACAAACGACTACATTATTATACATAGGCGACACTTCTGCTAGATAGGAAAGAAACGGCTCAGGCGAAAACCTCCTATCTGGGTTATAACCACACGCAATCAAACATTTTGCACTGACATCAAAAATCTCAAGAACTATGTATTCAACATCTGTACTAGAAGAGGATTTACCAATCACCTTGCAGTTAAGGGAAGCTTTGCAATAAATAGCAACCCCTCCTCCAGTAGTGTTCGTAGTTCTGTCATTACAAAACAAATTGTAGCTCTCTATTTTATAAACCTCATTTGGGATATCCGGTTTAAACCATGTCTCATCAATGCAGATAACATCAATACAAGAATCGCCAAACAAATAACGCAAATAATCAAGTTTACGTTGATTAAGACTACGAGCATTGATGTGACATATTCTAAACCCATTTTGATGTTTAGATAGAACATTCAACATTGTACGGGTTAAACTTTCATTCATGCTACGGCTATTACTCATTGCACGCAAATGATATGAAATTAGAAAAATAGAAGTAAGAAATAAAAAATAGAAAATAGAAATAAAGAAAGGTAGAAAGAGGATTAATTGAACAAATAGAACAAATAGCTTTTAAGTATCGAAAAATAGTTAAGAAAAAAAAATAAATAAATATCGTTAAACACAAGCTACTTTTTCCTGTTATAGTGTCGCAGCGGCAGCAAGCAGATCGTCAGAGCTTTTAATTAAAAAGCTTTTCCCAGTCGCAGATTTCTTGATGTAAACATTCCCGTGGTTGGTGTATGCAGAGAACAACTTTTTCTTTCGCTTTAGCCCAATAGCGCTTTTGAGGAGAAGACCAGATTGCTTAGTTAAGCTCTCATTTAGATAGCAACTGGTGTCACCATGAATCGATTCGACTCCAATGTCGCTCAAGCGAAGTTCCCTTTCGTTCATCTTGCGGTACGCAGCAGCCGATCTCATTATGTTTTCTTTCTCGATGCAGCTCGCAAGTTTTATGATGATTGGTGAAGAGGCAGCGTTGTCACGTTGATGAGTTGTTGTTCTACTGTTCTTCTTTTTGGCGCGGAAGATTTTACTCAAGACAGTCGGCTTGCAGTTGATAGAAAAGCAGAGATGGTTGAAGATGGAACTAAGATTCTCATCGGGCAATTCCGGCACTCCAACGAGAACAATATCAGCGGCGATTTCCTTCTTCTCCATAACATCGAGTTGGTGCCGAAGAGCGAGTATGTCAGCATTTCTCTCAGCTATATTTGCATTCGCATGCGTCTCAACTGTATCGACACGAGCGCCTAAGGCGGAGACAGCAGCATCGATTGCATCAAATCGTCGCTCCCAGCTTACCTTGATTTCCTCGATTTGTTTCTCAAGATCACTACGAATCTTCGCAAGGTTCTCTACAAGGTTAAGTTGCAGCAGCTCAGTTTGTTCGGCTAGGTGTTTTTTAAATACCTGCAGTGTTAGCAATGAGGTGGTATCATCGTTGGACATCTTAGCAGGTGCTGATTTATCAGGAGTTGATGAGCTCTGGTTTCTGGAACGGAGCACTGGTGGTGTTGGTGCCATAGATGAAGAGAAACTCGCTGCGATTGATGTACTAAAGAGTAATAAGTTGTGTTGGAGGGACAGTGGCAAAGTAAAATGGCAGAAAAAGAATTTTTATTATTATTTTTTTTTTTTTTGTTTAAGAAAAACTAATTTTCAATTAAAAGGTCGACGTAGGCGGGTAGTTAAGAAAGAGCACAACCGAAAATGCGATAGTGTGCAACTTTAACACTTTTTGGCAGGGAAATACTCGGTTATTACTGACTTCAGCTGGACCCGAAATAGAATACGTTTACTCGTGACTAGAACACATTGAACTGAAATTGAGCTGCTGCAATGCAGCAGAAGTATAAGAAGCAGCAATGGCTCATGCGTGATGAATAGCATGACATGCTAACCAGCCCCGCGAAGTAATACCTAGCGGCAGTCCGCGGGGAGAGTGGTAGAAGTGTGCATGTGTGTGTCCTGGCATCGATTATTCGCGTTTGTGAATCGTGCATGATAATAGCCTGGGCTACTAGTGTCTTTAGAAGATTACCACACCCCTTGGCACAACAAAAAAAAACAACAAAACATATCTTCGGAGGGGGCGAAGGGCCAATAGAGTGTATAAGTCTACACACATCTAACACCAACAACATAATAACCAATGTGTAGTGTAACATACAACATCAACAACATAAACACATTAAACACACTAAAACATCGACAAGAGACGAGAAGCTGCCCAAAGACTGAGGAAGGTTCAGACCAGACCCATCAATGGCCGAGAGCCCCCCCTTACCACCGACCTACTGTATAGAAGGGCGTGTTAAAGGCTCGTTCCCCATCCCCAAATCTGCGCGGAATTCTACCGAATGGATTAGTTTGCATCGCGCTAGTTTCAGTTATTCTTTCCTTGTTTTGTTCTCCTTCCTTATTAGCGCTGTTTAACGCAGAATGGGCATTGTAGGGCTCGTCCTGCAACTAACCTTCATAAGTCACACTTTTTTTTTATTTGTGGTGGGAGAATGCCCACATTAATTGGTTTTAACTAACAAAGCAATTCTCACTTTTTGGTTCCTAAATTCTCAAACTGAACAGATCGGATGGGAGGGAAGTCGAACTCGGGCGAATTCAGAAACAGTGGATTGTCTGGAAATTAAAAGAGAAAATAACGTTGGTTCAAGAGTGGTTGCATACTTACGCAAATTTGCGGAGTAAGGCACACACAAGCCACTCTTGACATGTAGCTGAATGGGCGGAAACGCATGAGGGTGTGCGGGAGAATGGATCGATCCGAGTAGACTAGTACCCTGCGGTCGACACTTCTTGGTTGAACAGTGACGTGTAAGGAAGTTTTTTTGAGAGCAAACAAAAAGTGAGAACTGTTTTGGAACGTAGAGGACAAGTAGGAGAAGGAAAAAGGAAAGGTGTGACAACACGGAAGTTACATTACGAGAGGATTTGGACATTAAGAGGGGAAACCACCGTCAGAACGGGACGAAGGGAATAGGAGGAGGACGAAACAAGGATATTCAAAAAAAATGTGTAGTTCCTTTATCTTCCTTCTTTTTTTTTTGAATTCGTGTCCTTCTTAAAGACGCCGTGGCGCCCGCCTTAATTTAAACCATCTTAACTGATCTTATCTTACCTGCATTCATCTCTTGTATCGACATTTTTCTTCGTATCAACATTTACCCTATCGCTTTCGAGCTTTCCGAAACGAACCCACCAGCCGGCAGCGAACAGCACTAAACGTGCTGTGCTGTTGCACATCTTTCCGCCGTGTTGTTTACTTTTGACGTTTCATACACTTTCGATTCGGTCGCAGAAGCGATCGCCGGTTTCTTTCTGTATCGTGTTTTTTTTTGCGAAAAAGTTTAGCGAGTTAACTAATCGGGCGCGTATCAATTATTTAATCAATTAACCCCGCGAAATAGTGCAACAACTTTTATTAAATTTCGTTTAATGTCGGCTTTATACGACGTGATTGTGAATTTGCACTTTAGCACTTTCGTTAAAAAAAATTTCCAATTTTCACATGAAAATATTTTATAGTTAATTGGCTTGGTACTTTCGATATTCGTTCGATTCTCACTCGATTGTATAATTTTTTCGAATTGCTTTCACTTATTAACACTCGTGTTTAGGACTTCCCGACAGTTAGGTTTACCCGCAAGGGACTTATCGAAAAAAATCAACGTTTAAATAAACGACAGAGGCTTCGATTATTAATTCATGCTTTTTTCTTTATAGACGAAATCCTACTGAACTAACTATTCCTATTTATACAAATATGTTGCTATCATCAGCGAGTGCAATGTATGCGCGTGTTTGATATATAATCCTAAAATATTCCTTATGGGATCGCGAAATTGGCTATGCATGCATTCCACGCGCTTGCCAAGAATTTTATATTTAAAGGTGTCAGTGTGAAATGTAAAGATGAATGTAAAGTTGAATTTAATCCTGATACTGCAGGTGGCATCTGAAGGTGAAGGTACGTTTTGATTCACTGCTGATACTGCCGACGCCTGAGTGAAGTTGAAGGTACGGTTACCGTAATTATATAGCTGATATAATGATTAAAATTTAAAAGTATATATTTATATGTATGTCATAGTTTTCTTCTCTTAATTTATATAACAAACAAAAATATTCCCTTATGCAGGGCTGAAAATATGGAGAACATTTGTTGTACTTAGAGACTTCAGACCTTCAGTATTACTACTTATGCACAAAAATCTTTCGACATTTAACAAGAACAAGAACGGAGGAAGGACGTAAATATCAGACTGCGACTTTGAAAAATTTTACAAAAAAGGTACTATGAACACGAATGCCAATGCACTATCAAGGATAAAGATTAACAGCGATTTTGAATTCCATGTTGCCAAAAGATAATAACAAAAAAAAAAAAAATATATGATTACGACTCCAAGGAGCGAATAATGACAATAACAAGGGGCATGACAACAAGAACTATAAGTGATGAAAACTAATTAATGGAGAACGGCATATCTCAGAAGACTGATCGACTTCATATATGAGAATGTATAATAGATCGTTATCCGACGTCAGAAAATTTATAAAAAAATTTTAATTTATATTAGCAAGTTATAAAAGGCCTAAAATTGAATGTAGCGATAAACCAGTGAAATTAGTTTCGACCCTAGAGAAGCTGACATCAATGATGAGAAGTGCACAAATAAATGAAGTAGCTCGGAGCTAAAAATATGAAGTATTTGAACATCTAAATGTACCTAAAAGAATTTAGAGATATATATAATAGGTTGCAGTCAATATGTAAAAGATGCTCGCATTTGAAAATATTAATGTATAAGCCCCCGAAACATATTGAAGACAAGAAAGAAAAAATGACAATTATAGAAGATTTTCACAAATCACCACATGGATGACACTTAGGCATAAGAAAAACAGTACTGAAATTAAAACAAAGATATGTATGGAAACACATGAGACAAATGGTAAAACAGTTTGTAAACTCATGCGAACTATGTGCCAGAAATAAACAAAAGAAACATGTAAAAGAGAAAATGATTACCATGGATACCCCAAGTACTAGTTTTGAAATAGTACAAATTGACAGGGTAGGACCTCTAAGAATGTCCAACGGATTTAGGTACATTCTGTCAATGCAATGCGAACTAATTAAATATGTCATTGCACAGCCAATCGAAAGCTAAGACGCTAACACGATAGCAACTACTTACTTACTTAGATCCTTTAACCCCTCGGGGGACATAGGGCGTCAACCACGCCTGTGCGCCATCTTGTTCGAAGTTCTGCAACGCGTTTGAGCTGCCTCCAACTCATTCCTAAAGAGCTCGATTCCTCCTCAACTGTTCTGCGCCACGTTTGCCCAGGGCGTCCCGCTATTCTGCCTGCCTGGGTGAGCGGATTCCACTGCATGGCGTATTTCGCAATCGAGTTGTCTTCGCGCCGTAGGGTGTGTCCAATCCATTGCCACTTTCTTCTTCGTATAGAAATGCTTATAGGTTCTTGGCCCGTTCTCAGATAAAGTTGTTCGTTAGAGATGCGGTTCGGCCAAAAAATCCTCAAGATGATTCTTAAGCATTTGTTTACAAAGACTTGCAGCTTTCGTGTGTTAATGGTGTCCACCTTCCAAGTACTGCACCCATAAAGCAGCACTGATTCTACGTTGGAGCGGCACAGTCGCAGCTTGGTTCTTAAGCTGATAACATTGCTTCTCGAGATTTTAGATAGCATTCCGAACGCAGCTTTAGTCTTCCCGATTCTGCTGCACACATCCAGTTCGGTGCCACCGCGATTAGCCGAGACCACACTTCCTAAATAAAGAAAGTTATCAACTTTCTCGACTTCCTGTCCGGCAATGTAAAGTTGAGCGCGGTTGTTAGAAGAAGTGCTCAGGGCTTTTGTTTTGGCTGTGTTTATTTTTAGCCCCACTTTGTTCGCCTCAGCTTCTAGATTTTGGGCCATCAGATGAAGATCCATTATCCGATGTGAAAGTAGACAAACATCGTCAGCGTAATCTAGGTGTTTAAGGTAAGATGTCATAGTCCAACGAATTCCATAGTTGCCTTCCGTCAATGCTGCACGGAGTACATCGCTGATAACCACCAAAAACAATAGTGGTGACAGTATGCACCCTTGACGTACTCCACTTTGGACTTCAAAATCCTCCGACACCTTACCATTGTGCACAACGTGACACTTACCGCCCTCATATGTAGCCATGATAATAGCTATAAGTTCTTCTGAGATGCCTCTCCTGCGCAAGGCCAACCAAATAGCATCTCGATTCAATCTGTCGAACGCTTTCTCGAAGTCGATAAACATTAAATGTAGCGGAGACCTTTACTAAACGCATTGCTCGATTATGATCCGTAAGGTGTTTATGTGGTCGATGCAGGAGGATCCAGCGCGAAAGCCTGCCTGTTCGACATCGAGAGTTGAATCTAAATGTTCTTTAATTCGTTCTAGAACTATTCTAGCTATTATTTTGGCTACAGCTGGAAGAACACATATACCTCTCCAGTTACCGCAATCCATCAAGTTTCCCTTCTTTGGAAGTTTAATGATCATCCCCCTTTTCCACTCCTGTGGAAATTGTTCGCTATCCCAAGCTCTCCGTGTTAGCGGATGCAGCAAATCTGCCGATGTATTTGGCGCCGCTTGAAATAGCTCGGCAGGGATGCCATCAATACCCACCGCCTTGTTCTTCTTGAGGGACTTGATTGCTGTTATTATCTCGGTTTTACTGGGAGGTGCGGTGCGAATTCGGGTATTTGTTGCTTCGAACTGCTCATTCGAATTCGAGATCATACCGCCATCGTCTAAGTGATTTAGCACTGTAGCAAAATGTTCTCTCCATCTAGTGAGCTGATCCTCATCCTCTTCACTGGATGTTGTTTGGAGTTTCGACCACCGATGAGCTCCTTAGTGATGCTATAAATAGTCCTACTGTCGCACCTACTCGCTGCTTCTTCAGCCCTTGAGGCCAGTGAGTTGACATATTGACGTTTGTCACGTCTCACACTACGCTGCACTTCTTTCTTTTTCGCACGGTATTGAGTTTCAAGCTCGGTTCTCTCTATTGCTGAGGCCGCTGCAATCCGAGCCTTGATTGCTGTACGCTCATCGATCCGTCTCCAGGTGTCTGTAGAAAGCCATGTGCGGTGCTGTTTCTGCTTTTTACCGACATACGTGCGTGCCCCAGTCGCAAAAGCATTTTTCACAGCACTCCAGTGGTCATCCATGTTCTCTATGCTGCTGATTGCTTCTGCTTCTAAGGCAAGATGGTCCCTGAACTGTTGGCGCACTTGGGGAACCTTGAGCCTGTCGATATTAAACCTGGTGATGTTAAGTAGGTTTGAGCGATTGCTGTTGACGGATACATCCTCAGTCGCGTCTAGAGTCGGAGCATAACACTGTATGATGGTAATTTTTCTAACTCTAATCTGGAACCTAGCCGTCAATATCCGGTCACTTTGGGGTTTCCAGGATATGAGGCTACTACGTGCTGCTGGAGTTAGCATGAGTCCTACTCCGGAACTCCGTGCACTTTCAGCTGGTTTACAAGAGTAGAGCATGACAGTGCTTTTTGTTGGGGAGATGAATTCCCCAGCATCGAACCATCTTATCTCGCTCAGCCCTAAGATGTATATTTTATACCGTGCGAATTCGCGCTCCAATTGGAGGAATCTGGCGTTATAAGGCCCTTCCTTGAGTGAGTCCAGGAGGGTCTTAAAGTTCCAGAATCCGATCCTTGTCCGTGTCCGATAGCCAAAGGTCGTCAACAAATAATCAGTCCGTATCCGAGGCGTTGGTTTGCGTTTTGGAGCAAGATTTGTTTTTACGGTTGCGACTCGCTGGGCCAGAGACCAACCGACACTTATCCTGTTTTTTGGCGCAGGAAGCTCGCCATTCGTCCTCTCCCGTTAGCAATTTCCGAAGAATTTCCCAGATGGCACCACGAGGAGGTGGGAGTAGGGCTTACTAACAGAGCTGCTAGGTTTTCGGCTGCAGTGGCTCTTTCTCGTTACTTAGCGGGCCAACACCTATCGGGAGATGCTGCCCCTACGAGGCCTTTGTTAGTCGTTTGCCACGATAGCAACTGATGAAAAATATTTGTGACATACTAAAAATCAAGCCAACATTCTCACCACCTTACCACCACCAGAGAATAGGGTCTCTAGAACGAATCCACAGAATATTAAACGAATTCATTTTGAATTTTACTGAAGACCATGAATGGGACTAATAGGTAAACTATCATATTTACCAAATGATGTAATTAATGATAAGAATATAGTTTACAACACAGAAAATTATGCAAATGAACTAAAAGCTAGACTTAAGGATGCAATTGATAAGACTCGTAAAATTACAAATAACTTTAAAAGAAAAGAAAAACAGAATATGATAAAAATGTAAACATTCCAGTTTTTAAGATAGGAGACTTATACAAAAAAAAATAATAAAGCTTCTCGCAACCACTCATGTTGTGTGCGTTATATTTTTCACACGAATGGAAGGGACCTACAGCTTAGTGCCGTATCCGAACGGCGATTTGAGAAGCTTTTTCGTGACAACAATACTCTCGGATGTTTGTCAGACGCTCGCGAGAGGTGGGACCATGAAAAAAACTTGTTGGTGTTTTCTGGGATTCCAACTCGGAGACTTAGTTTTAGTAAAACTAGAAACAAGAAAGAAAGCACAAAGTCCATATCACGGCCCATATAAGATTGTACAAACAGATAATGTTAATTCTATTATAGGTATTAAAGGAGACCTGAGAAAATTACATAACAAAAGTCTTAAGAAATTAGGGCGGAAAAATTCATATAAGTGTGCACACACTTGTTAAGTTCTGTAGAGATACAGTACTACAGAACACATCAATAATTCACTTTGATAAATGAAGTTAGTCTTAACATAAGCTAAGAGAACCCGCAAAATGTAAAGCATTTCCATATCATACTCGTATTTTAATTCATACGATCTTGAAAAATTATTCTTTCATAAATAATTTTTCGCTTAAGGGTAAGGGTATAGTGAATCCAACCCAACATACAAAATGCACGGAATAGCATAATGCATAACTGCATTATATAACACCACAGCTGCAACCCAGAACCACAAATAAACAATATGATGGCGCCGCAAGAATGCAGGCGTAGTAAAACCAACGTAAACACTGAATACACTGTCCATGCTCGCGAATACCCAATAAGCAGTCCCCGACCAAGAGCGGCAGAGGGGGGAGGGCGTGGCTGAAACCGTAAAAGGAACCCCTTTGAACTCTCTGTGACAAGACGAGTAAGCACTGTCTTCCAGGTAAGTGCTTCCCACCCCATAAGGTGGCTACGAGGGATACAGTGAGAAGAAAACCGCGAGACCCGGACGTTCCCACAACAACGTGAAACGGGTAGCTTCTAGCCCCGGAAGGGCGGCTGCACATATATATTACACTATATTAAATGCATACAGCTATAATAATAATTACAAGCGAACAGTTCTATACAATGACTGTGTCATCAGTACCCTAGAACATTAAGACCGATCCCAGTAAGGCCTTAATTATGGCATACTGGAAAATTTAATTGAAATGAGTGCTCTGTAGTATTCTGTTACCTAAGTAAGCTGGAGTGAACTCCGGTTGAAATGGCTTTCAGGCTAATGCTACAAAAGCCCCCGTCCCGTTAAAACCTTGGCAGGCCTCAAAGTACGCTCAATGTTTCGTCACCGTTAAGTTGGTGTTTGTAGGTACAGATGTAACATTCATCTTCAGCACTGATCAGGCTCTGAACACAAAATCCCATAAGGGCTCGCGCCAACTCATCGGTCTCTCCGGTAGCCACAACGCAAATTGGATGGACAGCGGGAACTACAGGATTGAGGGAAGGAGACACCATCAAAACTCCACTAGAGGTACTAAAAAATCCCATGACTGCTGGAGGAATATCGGAGGCCAGTAGAAATAGAGAAGGTAGAGGTGTCATAGAAAAACTAGGCCAAAAAATCGCTGAACTGCAGGTTGCAATGGGGACTCAACGCCACATCAACCAAGCCATGGGGGATCTAATGAGAAACATCTCAGTACTTCACAAGAGAGCGATGACTGCAAAAGCCTTACGAAGGTAAGGAACCTAGACCAGGCTAATAAAAGCACACAAACTTCGCCAGCACGTAAACCAGCCGAAGGAAATAAAAAGCGACCCCGTGAATTAGAAGAGCAGCTGCCAACCCAAAAAAGGAAAGCGGCCGATATGAGAAAAGAACTAGAAACCACACCGATATAAGCACGGGAATGGAAGAAGGTGCCAAAAAATGCAAAGAGCCGACCAAAAATAAAAAACAAAAAAGAAGGCCGAACAAAGGCCAAAAATAAAGGAGATGATGAAAAAGAGAAGACCAAAGGGAAATCGGAGAATGAAGCCAAAAGCATCCAAAGAAAACACACAAGGGCGGATGCAATTGTGATAGCGAGAACGGGAGAAACGTCATATGCAAACATCCTGAAAATGATGAAATTAAAGCCGGAACTGAAAGAACTCGGCGAAAGTGTTAACAAAATCAGGAAGACAGCTAAAGGGGAACTGCTCTTGGAACTAAGGAGGAAAAATGATGGACAAACGCAGAAGTTTAAAGAAGACATGACTAGAATCCTCCAATGTGAAGCCAAGGTCAAAGCGCTATGCGACCAACTAACAATAGAGTGTCGCGACCTAGATGAGGTAACCACTGCGGAAGAAATCTGTTAGGCCATAACCGAGCAGTTCTTATCGATAGCGAGCATTACGAAGGGTGCAATGAAGTCCATACGGGTGGCAAGAGGAGGAACACAGATCGCCCTGATCAATCTCTCTGCGAGTGAAGCGAGCAAGATGATCGCCGCAGGGCATATTCAAGTAGGGTGGGTCCGTTGCAGAATACGTTAGCACCTAGCTCCAACACAGTGCTACAGATGCCTTGAGTACGGACATATCGCTAGGTAATGCAAGAGTGAATTTGACCGCACAGGAACTTGTCTGCGATGTGGAGGGAAAGGGCACATAGCGAAAAAAATGCACGGGAAAACCAAGGCGTGCCATATGTTACCCAGGATTCAAAAGCGGACATGATCACTCTACTGGAAGTTACAGATGCACAGCGTACAAAAGCGCGATACGCGAAATCACAAGAAAATTATGAAGTGCATTCAAATAAATGTGAACCACTGCGAAGCCGCCCAGGATCTACTAACACTAACGGCGGAAGAAGAAAAAGCGGATGTAATCATCATCTGCGAACAATATAAAACCCAACGCGATAATGAAAGATGGGTGGAAGACGGAAATAATAAGGCAGCGATATGGACACGCGGAAGCTACCCATTCGAAAGCAAGGACTCCAGGCACCGGCAGAACTTCGTATACGCCAAAATAAAAGGAATACACTTCTCCAGCTTCTATGCACCTTATAAACTTATGTAAATTAAAACGACCGTTTCCTTTAAGTACAAAGTGAAACTGAACTTTTATTACATAAAATGAATTATATCGTTACGTATAGATACAAAGTGTTATACTTGTTCCCATAACTGACAGTATTGCCAAACTATTATTCAAATCCTTCTCAACACTCCCACTTTTGAATGAGTTTAATACAAAATCATATTAAAAAGAAATTAAAATTAAACAAAGTAATTGAAAGTAATTTCAAAATTAAAAATTTTCAAATTTGTCTTTGCTAAGAGCTTTTGTGAATATATCAGCGTTTTGGAATTCAGAAGATACATAATTGATTGAAAAATCACGCCTTTCGTAACTTTCACGAATGAAGTGATAACGGACGTCTATATATTTTGTCTTCTTGTGAAACACCGGGTTCTTAATAAGCCAGATTGCCCCTTGATTGTCCATATTCAAGACCGAGCTACGAACTCCTTTTGGAACTATCTCAGAGAGTAATCGCTGCAACCAAATCATCTCCTTAACTGCCTGCGAGGCAGCCACGTATTCTGATTCTGTGGTTGAAAGTTACACACTTTTTGCCTGTGCGATGACCAAGACAACGGCCCATTACCAATGGTAAAGATAAAACCAGAGGTAGAACGCCTAGTAGTAGAATCAGCAGCATAGTCAGCATCACTGAAACAGATTAAAGAAAAACATTTACTTTTTTCAAATAGTATACCAATGTGACTGGTTCCACTGATGTACTTCAGGATTCTCTTTACAGCATTGACTTGAACTTAGGTCGGTGCATCTAGGTGTCGAGAGCCCACTCCGACTGCAAATGCAATGTCCGGGCGAGTAGCCACTGCCAAGTACATTAGGCATCCCACAGCTTCTCTCTATGGAAAATTCACGACTTCTCGAGACAAGGATTCTGCATGCGTACAGGTCTCAGCAGGAGTTGCAACTGACTTACAGGAATCCATGTTGAATCACCTTAAAATACTGTCCGCATACCGCGTCTGACTAACGGGAATCGCACCATCAAATTTTCTTGTTACTTCCATGCCTAGAAACCACGCAGCATCCAATGTGGTAATCTCGAAATGTGATTTCAAGAAATCAATCAGGTTCAAAGCATCCTCTTTCTTCTGTGAAGCAACCAAACCATCGACGATGTATATTGCAAGGATCAGTCGGCTGTTAACATCATTAGATACAAACACACACGGATCCATCACGGTGGGTTTCAGGTTAAACTTCACTAGAACTGCAGCAAATTTCTTATTCCAGCACCGAGAAGCCTGCTTCAACCCATAGAGGCTCTTTCTGAGTCTGCAGACCCTCCCGGAATTATCACTAAAACCTTCGGGTTGTTTCATGTAGATTTCTTCGTTGAGATCCCCGTTCAAAAAAGCAGTTTTAACATCAAATTGGGTGAGATTCAATCCGTCATTTACCGCAATCGCGAATATAGTATACATCTTAAAGCCTTAGTCCGTTACCAGACGTGGTGTCGTGTAGGCTATGCTTACCGACTGCCCTACCTAAGACGTCCTCCTTTCCTTTTTTGGCGTTAAAATCGCCCAATACGATTTTACCGTCGTATTTAGGACATTGCTCGTATGTTTTGTCGAGGACCTCGTAGGAACACTCTTTGGTGGCAGGGTCCTTTTCTTTCGTGGGGGCATGAACACATATTAGGCTTATGTTAGCGAATTTAGCCTTGATCCGGATAGTCATAATATGCTCGCTTACGTGTCGGGAGCTTAAGACTTCTTGCCTAAGTCTGCCGCGTATGACAAATCCGCATCCGAATAAGCGTTGCCTGTTGCCTCTGTAGCAATCGCCGTAGTAGATGTCACAGTTTTTCATCCTCTTTTTGCCCGGCCCATCCCATCGCACTTCCTGGATGGCGGTAATATATGCTTTATAGCAGTCTAGGGCCTCTGCTAGTTGTTCGGCTGCACGTGGTCTGTAAAGGGACAGAACATTCGACTTACAGATCCGAAGGTCGTTGTCCTTATTTCGTGTGCTGGGGTCGTAATTAGTTGAGTCATCCTTATCCGAGGTTTTTGGTTGTTTCGGAACCATAGATTTTTTACGTGGTAGAGAAGTTACCCCGACGGCACAACCCCCAACCTGGAGCGCCAGTTCCTTAATTATTCTCCTAGTACGAGGGGCCGGGTACACCGGTGCCAATAGTCCACTACGGGAGTATGAGCGCTGCCGTTGGCCCATTAGGGGCTCCTCCGTCACCATCTCTATTCCAATGTCCTGACCAACATTGCAAATTCCTTACCTACCTGTGATCCGAATACGTCGAAGCAGCTCGCGCAAGGTATTCACTAAGTTCAACCTAATTGGAACTATAGACGCCACCAATGGCTCCGTCTAGGGAATTCGTCCGCTGCCGCCTAGAATAGTAAGAAGTGCTCTAGTGAGAAAACACACTTCGCCCCTCTCTCATCTGCTGGCGCCAAGAATCCTCCAAACGGGGTTGGTTACCCATTTCTTGGATTAAGGTACTAGGTACCCGGCTGTCAACGCGTGGAAGTTGAGAGTAGGAGTTGGTAGGCCTCAGCTGAGTGAAAACGCTTGTGTTTTCATATGATCGCATGCACTACCGTTTGGAACTAAACCCGGTAACCTTTTGTGTTTTCATAATACCCCATAAATAGTCCTTTTTACGTTTTTTTGGCAAATTTTCTGCGTTTTTGTTTAGGTATATGGAAAAACGCTTCAATGCCAAAAGCTTTAAGGTCTTGTGCCCTAACTTTACCACCACACCACATTTCGTACGGAGTCTTACCACCTAGAAAATGGTCACTTGTCCGATTTAGAACGAAAACAGCCGTGTTCACCGCCTCAACCCAAAATTTCTTCCCTAAGGACCTGGCATGAAGCATCGTTCGAGCCGCTTCCACCACTGTACGAATTTCCCGCTCAACTTTACCATTACTTTCCCGTACTATCACTCAACTACTTGACGCGAACAATTCAATTCGTCGTCTTCAAAGGACAAAACCTTTTGACCTCGCGTCATAGCATATGAAGGTCGTGAAAAAGGCAGGAACTTTCATTGGAATTTAACCTGTCTAAAGTGCTACATTTATTTTTAATCACATACGATCATCTTTTTCTAGAATAACGATTCTCGTAAGCGAAAATAAAACTACTGGATAAGCACTGGCTTAGTTGTAGTATTAATTTTAAAGAGAGGTGTTTTTTTAGTGAGTAAAAATCTCACACTACCATAAGCACGCGCGGTCGGGCCTTATGGGGTCTTTGGAAGATTTTTCACCTGCTCTCGGCAAAAAAAAAAAAAAAAACTTTACCAGTTTGCTCTGGTGTGTATGCTACTGTGGTCTTATGACGGATGGAATTTTTTTTAAGGAGAGACTTAACTCTTTCGTTGACAAATTCTGATCCATTGTCAGAACGGATTGTTTTCCCTGGATGGCGAGTTTCACAATTGGTTCACTCTATGAAATTTTCTATGGAAAAGCAAACTTCAGATTTGTTTCTTAAAAAGTATACAACCCGGAAGCGCGAAAAACTGTCTTTGAAAAGTACGAAATACTTAGACCCTCAGATGGATGTTTCTTCCATAGGGCCACAGACGTCTACGTGCACCTGCTGACTGGCTTGAAAGGTGCTTCCAGGAAAAGGCATCCTATGAAGTTTTTCATAAATACAAGCGTTGCCCGCAGAATCTTTCTCGTCTATAAAATTAATATTTTCACTTTTAAGATGTGCACGTACTTTTTCAAAATTTTGATGCGCCAGTCTTTCATCCCATATTTTCAATGACATGGCCTTCGAAGTCGCCATATTCGCCGTTTTGCTCATAGAATCCTGAACACGAAAACGCATTTTAAAAAGTTGTGCCTCTCGTTCTCCCACTGCCACAACAGTTCCATTGTCCTTATTAAACTCGCATCGTACTCGGTCGGAGACAAATTTTAAACCTTTATCTAAGGCACGACTCTGTGAAAAAAGATGCACTGATATTTTTGGCACATACAAAACTTCAGACAAGTGCTTTTCGCACCATTCCTCTCCATTAAAAGACAAAATACCATATTTACATCACCAATACCTAGTGCTCAAATTTTCTCAGCACTTCCAACTCTTATTTTAATTGGATCAGAAAACCTTTTGTAACATACAAACTAATCTTTTCTGTACGTCATATGGTCACTGGCTCCTGAATCAAGATATCAATTGTCATTGACTTTGCCATCGTCGACCATCAAAGCATTCAAAACATGAAACTCCATCCCTTGCTGTTCACTTCCACTTTCAGACTGATTACTTCCAGATAAATCAGCCACTTTCCTTGGTGTTACCTCACCCCTGCTTCCAGTCCATAGTTGATCAGTAACAGCTGAAGATTTCTACGTTGTCGAAGCCTCACTTTCAATTCCAGCCAACAATCGATCAATACTAGAAAAAACTTTCTTCTCTGGAACTCCCTCAATTTGACTTCCAGTCCACAATTGATCAGTAAAAAAAGATTTCTTCGTCGTTGAAGCCTGATTTCTATTTCCAGTCCTCAATCGATCAATACTAGAAAAAGCTTTCTTCTCCGTAACTCTCTCACTTTGGCTTCCAGTCCGCTGTTGGTCATAGTCGCTTGCCGCATTGCACATGAGTGCATCATCCTTTTTTACCTCCCCACGGTTGCCAGTATTCCTATGATCGGCAAATTTGCTCGGGCACTCTCTTTTCCAGTGGCCTACCTCGTTACACCTAAAGCACTTCCCAGGTTTGGAAACTTTTTGCGCTTGCCGCTTCCAGGTTTTGCGCTTAGCAATTAAAGCTGACGTGCAAATGCTGTATTGGAAAGCATCCGATCTTCTTCCATAACCAAGCGTGACGTCAAATTTTCCAACGTCTGTTCCCCTTTGACCGTTGACTCCCACGCAGAAAAAAAATGTCGAAAGCTGTCGGGAAGAGTCATCAAAGTCTTAGTAATTACCATACTATCGGATATCTCCTCTCCGATGTCCCTAAGTTGCCTTGCAATATTTTCCAACTTAGAGATATGGGTTGCCACGTCATCATCGCCCTCCTTCTCAAATCCATAAAAACGTTGTAGAAGCATGTGAACGTTTGCTTTGGACGTCTGTTCATAAACCTCCTGCAATTTGGTCCACATTTCCTTTGACGTGCTGCAATTGACAATGTGCCGAAGTGGTGTCGAGCCTACACTCATAGCAATAATCCGCTGAGCTTTACTATCGTTCTTCATCCATGTAGATAAATGATTGTCGTAGGCGACCTGACTCTCACTTTCTACTTTCACAGGTTTTACTTTAGAGCCATTTACATAATCGAATAAATCCGAAGCATTGAAAAAAAAATTCACTTCAAACTTCCAGACAGAGTACTGTTCTGAGTTTTGTCACTTGTCCACTTTAAGCATTTCAGATTCCATTTTATTTTATTTATTTATTATTATTATATATATAAATTTTTTTTTTTACGCAATCGGCAAGAAATAGGATACGTTCTAACTACTCGATTATAAAAAAAAAACTCAGGCAGGGACTTCCAGGAAGTTAGTTCTACAAAAACGGTTTTCCGATTTTTGACTTTAATATGACCTTCTCGCGCGATCTGGGCCCATAACCTGTTAAACTTATGTAAATTAAACCCCTACATGACTACACACCTCGCCGTGGTGTAGGGGCCTAGTAATGGTCAAGGATTCTCGGGTATTTCCCCAGATGAGACAAGAAGCCAAGCTGTAGTCGTCCTAATCCCTCCCCGTCATATCCTTTCCCTCCCTCTCTCCTCTCCAGTGGGCCGGATCAAGGTGTAATACGACCCGTGCCGAGGATCAGCCTGGCTGGGGGCCCACTTTAAATAATAGTCCAGTCGCTAACGGAGTATCCGGATACCTGGCGACCTCCGGATTAGCCTGCCTTGCCTGCACAATGCGGATCTCTGTGCAGGTCGACCTCCCATTCTCCGCCACTCGTGGGTCCAATTATGAACAATAAAAACAATAACATACAAAACATAAAAAAATATAAAAAAGACAAAGAAAGAGGACGGTCCTCTTAAAAAACCGTCTTCCAGCCTCCTGGGAAGCATACCCGCAAGCTCTGCTGTGGCAATCCCTTCTAGCGCATTGGCCTTGAGGCCTAGCACTAGCGTTGCAAGCAGTTGCAAGCAGGTTGACGCCCCCAGGATTGCTGAACGCGCGTCTGGTACACTGGCGGATAGGACAGTGGTGTCAACACCTGGTCCCATCGTAAAGCCAGACCATGAAACGCGAGGGGGCAAACCCCTTAACATCTCTGCCCCTTCAGGGACAGCATACTGTTCGGCCTCGAGCTTACAGCGTGCTGTGCCCTCCACTTCGAAGGATCCACATCCCCTTCTCAAATCTCTTTCGGCGGCGACGGATGGCTCGGCTTCGAGCTTGCCGAATGTCGCTCTCCCCAAGATCTCCTACCAAGATCGCCGGCTAGCTTATAAGCTAATTCGCCGCATCCAGGTAATTCCTGAACAGGACAGGACCCAGAAGCATAAGACTTCTCTAAGCTGGGCACTCAAACGTGTCCAGCTCCCCCCTGACTCATCCAGCAAGGACTTGCCGTCCAAACGCCAGAGGTCTCAAGATGAGTCTCCCACCCTTGCCAAAAAGACCAAGGTAGTACGGTCCATCGCTACTACCAAGCCCTTCAACCAAGTGCTTAAGGCACACTTGGAGATTGCGGTCGTTGACCATAGCGATCCGGATGGCGGCATTACGGCGGATAAGTGGAGGAAGGTGGAGATTAAACTCGCCACCAACTGTCTCCAAATCCTACGTGACCATCCCGGCCCTGATGTTTCCTGCAGGGATGGTGGCTGGCATCAAGGGCGTGTCAAACTCGTTGCCTGCGCTGACCAAAGATCGAAGGATCTCTATAAACTTGCTGTCTCCAGATTAGGACAGGTTTGGCCAGGTGCACAGTTGGAGGTCGTGGAAAAGGACCAGATTCCTAACCGACCAAGAACACGTGCTACCATTCCGGCTGAACCCTCTGGTCCTAAAATCATCCTGGATATTCTGAAGGCTAACAACAGCTCCCTTCCTACCCATAATTGGAAGATTGCCAAAGTGGACGAGCCGAGAGGAGACGTCAGAAGTGTGATCATTGTCATCAATGAAGAGTCTCTGGCCCCCCTGGCATCTTCTAAAGGGGTAGTAAATTATGGTTTCAGCTCCATCACCCTGAAAGTCTACAAATGTGACGAGAAGGAGCTCGAGAAAGTACCTCCCAAGCAGGTTGCAGTCTCTTCTGCACCAGCTAAGAATACCTCTCCTTCCGAGCCCCTTCCCTCGCTCCCTTGCGTCGTTCCATCTTTTTCGGGGGTTGACTCCTCGTCGACAGACACCGAGATGGTTGACGCTCTTTTGAAACTGGACTTCTCTGGTCCTCCCTCTCCCTCTCCATCACTCCTGGACAGTGACCCATGTGGCCTCTCTCTCGAGGATGACCTTCTGTCATCAGATTCAGAGGAAGCCAATAATACCGTGGTAATGGTATCTGTAGCGAGAAGTAGCCCCAATGTTGCGGATCCTACAGATTAACCTGCATCACTCCATCACGGCTTCGGCCTCCCCCATTCTCCGGCTCAGCAAATACGGGGAAGACTTAAGGTCCATTCACAGCTCAGCGAACTGCGAATGCCTAAACTGCGAACAACCAGTTTATAGCACATTTATAAGCACGCCCTTGGCAATTTTATTATTCCAAAGGACCGGAGCTTAATTTATCCATTGATTAATATATAAAAAGTTGAAATGTAATTAGTTTCTGCGAAGAAATTAACAATTCGCCGATTTTTCCGCGAATAAGCGAATGATTTCTGCGAACTGTCAACTTTTATTCACATTCCACACATGTAGGACGCAATCCACATTCCCGCGACCAAAACATTCGCGAGAGTTTAACCTCACAATTCTTTTGCTTTGTTCTTGGTGGGTAAAATCATGGTTGAATTTATCGAAAGAATGTAGGATATTACGTTCTGAATGAAAGCTACGCTATGTATTTATGCATTTTTCATGTTTAGGCAATTAGTTATAAAATTAATGACAACTCAAATTCGTGGATTGCCGCGACCACAAAAAAAGCAGCTGTGAATGAAATGTCAAAATTTGCGAATATTCGCTCATTCGCATTCGCAGGTCGCTGAGCTGTGAATCGACCTTTAGTCTTGATCCAGGAACCATGGGTTGTTGGAAACCAGGTTTGTGGACTCAAGACTCCAAACTACATATTAATCTACGCAAGAAAAGAAGGTAAACCGAGATCCTGTATCCTTGCGAAGACCCATCTAAACATTCATTTACTCTCTAATTTCAGCAATCAAGACATAGTCGCTACCAACCTGGAATTGCGATCAAGAAATTACTGGTTGGTATCGGCTTATTTAGGTCACAATCTTGCGGGCCCACTCCCCCCGGACATCTTGGGGAGCTTGATTGCTGTAGCAGAGAGCCGAAACACTGGTCTCATCATTGGCTGTGATGCGAATGCCCATCACTCAATCTGGGGCAGTTCCGACATAAATGTAAGAGGTGAGCAACTTTTTGACTTTATCCTTAGTACTAAACTCCTAATCTGTAACAGGGGGTCCAAACCGACCTTCATTACTCGAAATCGACAAGAAGTCCTGGACATCACTCTTGTCTCCGATCATTTATATAACTTGGTTAAGGACTGGAGTGTCTCTGATGAGCACTCTTTTTCAGACCACCGTTACCTCCAATTTAGTCTTGATGACTATCTGCCTGACCAGAAGGCTTTTAGAAATTATAGAAAAACCAACTGGTCCCTCTATAGGAAACGTTTATTAACGCTTATTCCCTCCCATCTGCCTACTGAACCTTCTTGCACTGAAGACCTCGACGATTTAGTCAACACCCTAACATCGGCACTAAATGGTGCCATGGCCGAGGCCTGCCCACTCCGCAAACCTCGAGGTAGAATGAAACCTCCCTGGTGGAATGCAAATCTCAGTACTCTTAGGAAAGACAGTAGGCTCCTTTTTAATACTGCTAAAAGCTCCCGTGAGACGGCCGACTGGGACTCCTATAAACTGTCTCTCAGAAAATACAAAATCTCACTGAGGAAGGAGCAACGACGCTCCTGGAGACTTTTCTGCGACAGCATTGAAGAGTCCTCGGAAGCTTCCAGGTTGCGGAAAATCCTCTCTAAAAGCCCTGCTACACCCAGCTTCCTTTTGCATCCGGATGGTTACTGGACCTCCTCTGCGGAGGAATCCATTGACATCTTACTGGATACCCACTTTCCTGGTAGCTCCCCTGTTGCTATATCGCGAGAGGGAAATCCCCCCCCTCAACCTTGCAGCAACTCGCTAGTCTTGATAACTACAGAAAAGATCCGTTGGGCCATGCGCAGTTTCAAACCCTTCAAGTCCCCAGGACCTGACGGTGTTATTCCAGCTGAAATTCAGCAATGCGAGGACATTGTGCTTCCATGGCTCAAAGTCATCTTGTCGGGCTGTCTAAATCTGGTCTATATTCCCAAACTATGGACCGAGGTTGAAGTCATATTCATACCTAAGGCAGGAAAGAGCTCGCACGTGGAACCAAAGGATCTCCGACCTATCAGTCTATCGTCCTTTCTGCTCAAAACGTTAGAAAGGCTAATAGATATCCATCTTCGGCAAAGTATTAGCCCAGTTCTGCTCTCGCCGTCCCAACATGCGTACTGCAAAGGCAAATCGGTTGAGACTGCCTTACATTCGCTTGTGCGCATCATCGAAAAATCATTGAGCATCAAAGAATACACCATGGTGGCTTTCCTTGACATTGAGGGAGCTTTTAACAATGTCAAACCAAAGGCAATTACCGACGCACTTGTAAATCTGAAAGTGGATACCTCGCTCGGAGTGTTGATCAATCAATTGCTTACATGCAGGATTATTAACACGCAGCTGGGCGGAGCATCGGCCAGAAGAATTGCTCGCTGCCGTACACCTCAAGGTGAAGTCTTATCACCTCTTCTGTGGAACCTGGTAGTTAATGAACTACTGTTGGACCTGGATACGTCAGGTTGTAGAGTGATCGCCTATGCTGATGACATTGCTATTGCTTCCTCCGGTAAACACCCGGACACTCTCAGGGATATCCTCCAATATGCTCTCCTTCGGCTCATCAAATGGGCCTCCAATTGTGGATTGGGGGTTAACCCCCATAAAACGGAACTCGTTCTCTTCACGAGGAAATATAAAGTTCCCCTCATAGACCCTCCCTTGATAAATGGCACCAGTCTCACCTTCTCTGAAAACGCAAAATATTTGGGTCTTATTTTGGATAGGAAATTAAACTGGAAGGCCAATCTACTAGAGCGCGTCAAGAAGGCTAATGTAGCTCTCTATTCCTGTAAAAAGGCTATAGGTAGGAGCTGGGGTATTAAACCTCAAATCACCCATTGGCTATACGTGTCCGTTATCAGGCCTATACTACTATATGGCGTGATCGTATGGTGGCCTGCTCTTGAAAGGGCTGTCCACCTCACTCAACTAGCTAAGGTGCAAAGATCTGCATGCATCTGCATCAGTGGTGCACTTAGAACTACTCCCTCCGCGGCACTGGACATCTTGTTCAACCTGCTACCCTTAGATATTTTCGGCAAACAGATGGCAGCCTGTGCGGCCATCCGCTTGAAAGCCTCCTCTCAGTGGTCTAGCTATCGCTTTGGCCACTCCTCGATCCTTGATCTTCTCAACTTCAAACACGAAAACACGGACTACACCCCGCCGAAACTGAGATTTGACCGTAACTTCAGTACGAGCATCCCTAACCGGGATGTATGGGACACCTCCCCCCCTGTCGATGCTAGTTCGGTTCACTTCTTTACAGATGGATCTAAGACGGAAGGTGGGGTGGGTTGTGGTGTTTTCTCCGAACAGCTCAATCTGAGCATCTCTTTCCGCCTCCCTGATCATTGTAGCGTTTTCCAGGCGGAAATCATGGCGATTAAAGAAGCTCTGTCCTGGCTGAAATGTAATGTATTATCTGTCAGGGATATTAGCATTTTCACTGACAGCCAAGCGGCAATCAAGTCCCTGGAATCGTTCTCCTTCACTTCTAAGGCTGCCTTAAACTGTCGTCTATCTCTTATGGAGATGACAGAGCAGTTCAACATTCACCTATACTGGGTGCCGGGCCATAGAGACATTCCAGGTAACTGCAGGGCTGACGACCTCGTCAGACAGGGTACCACTCTAAGGATTTTGCCTGAAAGGCAAGCCCTGGGTATGCCCCTCGCTACATGTAAGTATCTACTAAAGCTGAACGCTATTAGCGCGACCAACCTTTTATGGGGAAACGGCTCAACGTGTCACATTTCGAGACAGATCTGGCCTAAGCTGGATCAAAAACGTAGTGCCGATCTGATCAAGTTAAAGCGTACACAAATCAGCTGCGTTGTCGGTGTTCTCACTGGACACTGTCTTATAGGCCAGCACGCCAAAAGACTTGGCCTCTTCTCCAATGACTTCTGCAGAAGCTGTAGGGACGAGGAGGAGGAGGAAACCATCCTTCACCTCCTATGCACATGTCCAGCCCTGTCACATAAAAGAATGCTCCATCTAGGGTCCCCCTTCCTTGACGACCTCTGCGATCTGGCGTCCTTGGACGTCATGAGCATCCATCGCTTTGTCAAAAGCTCCGGTTGGTTTTGTTAGTCCCTGAGTGGCCTAATGGTTTGATCCTGGTATCACAAAGGACCTTCGCTGGTCTAAGTGTGTCTACACTCCCGTGTGGACAGCCAACATAACCTAACCTAACCTATGTAAATTAAAACGACCGTTTTCCTTTAAGTACAAAGTGAAATTTAACTTTTATTACATAAAAGGAATTATATCGTTACATAAAGATACAAAGTGTTATAGTTGTTCCCATAACTGACAGTATTGCCAAACTATTATTCAAATCATTCCCAACAAATATCAACCACAGTAGTCGGAGACTTTAATGCATGGGCAATCGAGTGGAATAGCACCATGACAAATAGAAGAGGCGAAGCACTGCTAGAAGCATTTGCTAGCCTCGATCTAGTGCTACTAAACCGAGGCAACAAACACATATTCGACAACGGTAGAGCGCGCTCTTTCATCGACCTGGCGTTCGCCAGCAGGGCCATAGCAAGGAGGATGAAATGGATGAAGCCTTAGACCTATACACAAACAGCGACCACCAGGCCATCATATTCGAAACGGAAACGCAACACCGATCACAACACCGCAAACCCTCTCCAAAAGTACAAAAGCTGGGCTGGAAAACAAAAGACGTAGACACCAAAATTGTCGAGTACATGATAAGAAAAACAGACTAAAGAAGTCACAAAGTCCTTATCCCGAAGATGCGATGCAGCCATGTCGAGGAAGGGAAATGGAAATGGAAGAACACCTGTGTACTATTAACGACATAGCCAGCACGTGAACAGAATATCACAGAATGCGGAGGTGCCAGCAGAGAGCCCGAGGTAGACCCACACAGGACTATGAGGTACTGAGAGAACAGAGAACATAGGAAGAGATCACAACTCCGCAAGCTGATAAAACAGAGCAAAGCCGAATGCTTCCAGGCACTTAGAGAGGAGCTACGAGACAATCCATAGGGAGCGCCTATCAAATAGTCATAAAAAAATGACAGCAGCTGCACCGACTTCCCCGAATATTATGCACTCAATTGTCTGCGATCCCGAACTTCGTGCTAAAAGGAGCCATTAAAGCAAGACCACATATCTTCACATGCCTTTATACGACATGCCTAACGGAAGGCAATTTCCCACTACAGTGCGATAAGGGCAGTGTGCGACGTTGCACGCGAAGCTATCGCGGGACAAAGATGGCTAGGAGGGAGCAAGCAGTATTGCGCCGTCGTAACACACGACGTTAAAAACGCATTCAACTCAGCCAGCTGGAGCTGTATAGTTAGAGCGCTAAGCAACCTGCATATATTTAATTACCTGTTGAGAATAATAGGCAGCTACTTCAGTGAGAGAACTCTTCCTAAGGGGGCTGAGACGTACACAATTACGGGAGGAGTCCTCCAATCTTCAGTACTAGGCCCAGCCCTATGGAATATAATGTATGACGCCATACTAAGAACGCCAAAGCCGAGCGGAGTAGAAATTATCGGCTACGCTGATGACATTGCAGCAATCGTCGTAGCAAAAACGCTAGAACAAGTGTCCGAAAACTGAAACCAAACAATAAGGAACGTGAGGGCATGGCTACAGGCATCAGGTCTGGAACTGGCAGATCACAAGACAGAAGCAGTGCTAATAAGTAGAAGAACGAAGGTAGAACACCTTACTATTCAGGTCGGTGAGCAAACCATCGAGTCGCGTCCACACATCAAGTACCTGGGAGTGCTGCTGGACCACATGCTAAACTTCAAAAAGCACCTTATGTACGCAGGCGAGAGAGCATCCAGGGCAGTAGCGGCACTGTCAAAATTAATACCAAACGTTAGAGGACCCAGGCAGGGAATTACGAACCTGCTAGCAACGGTAAGCAAGTCGATCCTTATGTACACGCCTCCCATATGGGCACAAGCGACGTACCGGATAACGTACATGAGACGGATGAACTTGGCCCATAGAATCGCAACGCTAAGAGTCTGTTGTGCCTTTCGGATGATGTCCGCGGAGCAATTAGCGTAATTTCCGGTCGAATGCCAATCGATTTGGAAATAAAAAGGTCCGCAGAAACCATCGAGGCTATACAAGCAGAGTATCAACAGAGACGGAACACCACACCTAAAGCAAGATGGGTCCATATGCTGATCCCCAACGAAGAGGAGTGGATCAACAGAACACACGGAGAAGTAAATTTCTAAATGACACAGTTCCTATCAGGGCACGGGTGCTTTCGCGAATATCTCTACAAATACAAACACGTAGATGACCCATACTGCCTGCACTGCGAAGGCAAAATCCATAACGCGGAACATGTTTTGATGGAATGCTGGATATATACGACGGCCAAAGACATACTACAGAGAGAAACTGTCGGCCAATCAATGTGACATGCTCAGACACACAATGACATATGAACACACGCAGTAACAGGCGCAGGGCTTAGCTCAGGCTACTGTGGGGGTCACAGGTGGCGGATAGTGGTCGGCCTGCAGAGCGCGGCTGAAAAGGCCACAGGAACCCCTGCACACTCCCTGCGACAAGAGGAGTCGGCACCGTCTTCAACTATGTGTTAACCCACACATTGGGGACCTGCATTGCGATTGATCGGGAAACTACTGACTGCCCAAAATTTGGCTTGGGCCAGTAGCGCAACAATCAAGTTCGTGATGAAGTGCTTACTTTACCTCCTAGTGGTGGTCCCCGGGCAACTATACGTATAAACCCTTATACGTATAGGCCAAAATTGTAAGTGCGGGTTGTCTAGGGCCTTGATTCTAGGCTAGGTAACGTGGGCCAGCAACGTGCGTTACTGAAACCAGCTCGCTACTGAAACCGACACTATGCCTCGGATAAGGACTGATCACATGTTGACGACTTTTGGCTATTGTACCCGGACAAAGATAGGTTTCTCGAATGTAAAGACGCTCCTCGACTCGGGAAGAGAAGGTCCTTACAATGCCAGATTCCTCCAACTGGAAAAGGAATTCATGCGATATAAACTGGACATTTTGGGGGTAAGTGAAGTAAGATGGTTAGAAGCGGGCGAGTACCAGTCTCCAACGCGTAACACTGTACTACTCTATTCTGGAAGACCATCTGGAAGTCCGCGGGAATATGGAGTCGGACTACTGCTAACAACAACAGCACGCAAGGGCCTGATTTCCTGGCAAATTCATGGTGATAGGATTTTGACGGCCAGATTCCGGACTAGAGTACGACGCGTCACCATCATACAGTGTTACGCCCCAACGAATAGTTCGTCTGAGGACGAAAAGGAGAGCTTGTACAATCTCTTAAGCGCCGTCTTCAACACAATACCAAATGGAGACATTGTCATAGTGATGGGGGATTTGAATGCCAAGGTAGGCAGCGACAACGAAGGGCTCAAGCATGTAATCGGGAAGTATGGACTAGGCAACCGCAATGACAACGGCGAAAGGTTTGTGGATTTCTGCAATGCCAACCGCCTTGTGATAGGTGGCACCATGTTTGAGCACAAGACCTGCCACAAAGTCAGCTGGGTTTCCAATGACAGGCAAGCAACCTCCAACCAAATTGACCATTTTGCTATCAGCCGCCGCTTTAGAAGCAGTCTCCTGGACGTCCGAAACAGACGAGGGGCAGATGTGGGGATAGTACGTGATCACCATCTTATGATAGCTACTCTCCAACTACGCACTGCTGCAGTTCGAAGATCCCACGACAACACAAGAATGCCCAGGTTCAACATCGATAGACTTAGTGATCCCTCAGTGCGCCAACAATTAAGGGAGCACTTTTCGCAAGGTGTGGAAGCAATCAGCAGCTCAATGCCCGCAACCATCCAAGGCCATTGGTGTGCTGTGAAAAATGTTTTTACATCTGGTGCTGAAAGAATTGTCGGTCGATCGCAGGGAAGACATAGGGCGTGGCTTTCCGAGGATACCTGGAGACGGATTGACGAACGAAAACAGCTAAAAGCTTGCGTTGCAGCTACCCCAGCAGCAGGGAGAAGCGAGCTAGAGTCCCTATATCGCATGAAGATGAGAGAAGTTCAGCGTAGCGTACGACGTGACAAGCGCAACTACATCAACGCGCTGGCTACAGAAGCAGAAGAAGCTGCACGACAGCAGGACTGTCTACAGAATCACGAAAGAGCTGACAGGTGGTCGCAGCTCCAGCCAATACCCAGTGAAAAGCCTAGACGGTTCCTTGCTCATTTCGGATGAGCACCAGCTCAAGAGATGGAAAGAGCATTTTGCTACGGTTTTGAACCGTGTATTCGCTAGCGATATGGTCCCAAATCAGACTGAGATGCCCGAGGTAAGAAGTTCCCGAATACGCACCACGACTCCCAGTAAAGATGAGATCATTACCGCGATCAAGGCACTCAAAACCAACAAGGCGGTAGGACTTGACGGTATTCCAGCAGAGCTCTTACGAGCAGCGCCAACAACATCGGCTGAGCTTCTGCTTCCACTTATAGATAGAGCTTGGGAAGCTGAGAGCTTTCCTAACGAGTGGAAAAAGGGAATGATCGTCAAGCTTCCTAAGAAAGGAAATTTAATGGAGTGCGGAAACTGGAGGGGTATCTGCGTGCTGCCTGCTGTAGCTAAAATAATAGCTAAAATTATCCTTGAGCGAATCAAACAACATCTCGAAGACACACTCGATGCCGAACAAGCAGGTTTCCGCTCTGGATCCTCCTGTGCCGATCACATCAACACCCTGCGGATTATCATCGAACAGTGTGTTGAATATCGATCGTCACTGCACCTGCTGTTCATCGATTTTGAGAAGGCGTTCGATAGTGTCAACAGGGAGTTTATTTGGCGTGCCTTACGCAGGAGAGGCATTCCCGATAAACTAATTGCTATTATCAAAGCTACATATGAAGGCTCCAAATGTCACGTTCTGCATAGAGGAAGGTTGTCTGAGGAATTTGAGATCCAAAGTGTGGTAAGACAAGGCTGTATCCTTTCACCAATATTATTCCTATTGGTGATTAGCGATGTGCTTCATGCAGCTTTGTCGACGGGAAACGAAGGAATTCGATGGACTCTTACATCTCAACTGAAACATCTTGACTACGCAGACGATGTATGCTTACTCTCCCACAGAATTATGGACCTCCACCAAATGACAGCAGATGTGGAGAGGGAGGCAGGTGTCGTCGGGCTGAAAATTAATACGACAAAAACTAAAATCATCAGCCTTGGAACTAACTCATCGGCTCAAATATGTATTGCTGGACAACCGGTAGAGAGAGTAGAGGATTTCCAGTATCTTGGGAGTATTGTCTCGACCGATGGTGGAACCGAACTGGATATAGCCAACAGGATCGCCAAAGCAAAGTCCGCGTTCGGTATGTTGTCCAAAATATGGCGAAGCAATGCAATCAGTTTGAGCACCAAAATAAGACTGTTCCGCTCCAACGTTGAATCCGTGCTGCTATATGGTTGCAGCACGTGGAGAGTGACCACTACTATCACCAGAAAGCTGCAAACGTTCGTTAATAGGTGTCTGCGCAATATCTTAAGGATTTTCTGGCCCAATCGTATCTCTAACGAACACCTTTACGAGAGAACGGGTCAGGAACCAATAGGCACAACTATCCAACGGCGGAAGTGGCAGTGGATTGGTCACACGTTCCGAAAGGGTGACAGCTCCATAGCGAACCATGCTATGCAATGGAACCCTCTAACTCAGGATGGCAGAAGAAAAACATGGCGCAGAACAGTCGAGAAGGAGGCACAGCAGTTAGGGAAAAGTTGGGGAGAACTCAGACACATTGCCAGAAACCGTACACGATGGCGCGTAGGCGTAGTAGAGGCCCTAGGACCCACAAGGGGATACAGGACATAAGTAAGTAAGTATGTGTTAACCCACCTCTTAGCCCTCGGGCAAGGAGGTGACACCGTGGGAAACCATAGCTCCATTGGTTGCAACCAATGGAATATTTTTCGACATCACCGCCTTTGTAGGCATTACGGCTGAGCCCAGTAAGGTCGTAATTATGGCATGCTGGAAACAACGTTCAATAATGATTGATATGTGGGCTGACGTTTGCAGTATTCTGTTACCTGAGTAAGCAGGAGTGAAATGAAGTGGCTTTCAGGCTAATGCTATAAACGCCACCGTCTCGTTAAAACTCTCTTTGGCCTCAAAGTACGTTCAATGTTTCGTCGTGATTAAGTTGGTGGTGTAGGTCCAGATGTAACAGTCTTGGTTAGGATTGATCCGGCTCTGACACATAACCCCATAAGGGTCTGTGTCAACCCTCGCATGACCTCACTGCATGCATAGGTAACTATGGGATCGATAGATGACTACACGTCCGAGCATTGACAGCGGCTTTGAGTGGGGACCTAAAGAAATGACAACAATCAACGGCAATAAAAATCAAAACAGAAGAGCAGAGAACGAGGTCAGCGTCTCGACGGTGAGACGATCTCCAGCTAGACAGCTGCTAACGCACCAGAAGAGTTCCTAAGGAGAAGTGGCTCCCCAAAGAAGTACGTCACTTGTGCTGGATCCAAACACCCAGCCCTCCGTATTCCATAGATTATGGGAACAAATAAAAGTCCTGGTGGAAATGCTGGAAGATGACAAGAGGCGCTCCATCCGCCAGCCAATGCGGGATCCAGTAGAGAACATCAAAGCGCTCTATGAGCTCTCAGCGACTGAGATGCATGATGACAAGGCCAACTAAGTCATCCTTAGAGGCAACGCTTCCCAAACATCCCCATGGCTGAAGGTATTTCCGGGGCCAAGACGAAGGACGGAGTCCAGCAGCGAGCCGTTGAGCTCGAAAAGCCGTCAATAGCCGCCGCCCCCAGTCGAAGAGAACAAGGCATCCCGCGGTGAAGTGGAGCCTCAAAACGACGGCAATTCCAACATTCCCAAAAAAATGCCAAAGCCACAAAGAATGAGCAGGTCACAAATAGTCGAAAGCCCACCAATGCGGTGAGCAACGAGCAGATTATAGCCCGCGGCAGTGCCTGGTCCAAAGTTCTCAAAAAGAAAAAGAAGGATGAGAAGAAGCCAGGCAAGACCGCCAATGAAAAAATGCGATCGGACGCAATAGTGGTGGCAAGCAAGGGTGAACTTTCCTACGCCGAAATACTACCCAAGGTCAAAGCGGACCCCAAGCTCCACAACCTGGGTGAATCGGTCACAAAGATTAGGAGAACCCAGAAAGGCGGCCTGCTGTTCCAGCTACGCGAATCTGGTGACCGAACTGAACAAATTAGGAGCATAATCGGCTAGAACCTTGGCGCAGAGGCGGAGAAGCTGGTAGGAGCAAGTGCCGGGTACGTAAGAAGGCACTGTCCGAATAAATATGAAAATGTCGTCTAGATAAACCTAAATCACTGCGCAGCCGCGCAGAACCTTCTGGCACAAACAGTTAGGGAGAAAAGGATCGACTTAGCCCTAATAAGCGCACTGTACAAACCCATATATGAAAGCAGCTGGATAGACGATACCACGAAAAAAGCCGTGATATGGACCTGCGGGTGCTATGCCATGTAGTCAGTCGCCCACCAGGCTTCGTATCTGTAAGGACAAAAGGTGTGCACTTCTATAGTTGATATGCGCCCCCAGTCTACCACTGGCGGACTATCTGAAGTTGCTGTACGACATCGTAGCTGACGCGCGAGGGAAATACCCAGTGATTATTGCTGGAGATTTCAACGCCTGGGCTACTGATTAGGGCAGTAGAACAACAGACGGAAGGAGAAGAGCTCTCGAGGAGAGCTCCGACATCTCCGCAAGAGACGAATGGCAGTCTAGGGCTGCTACCGAATTTATAGAGATCGATTCCAAGGATTTGATTGCAGCTTGGCTATCTTTTTCTTTAGCTTAGATAAGATATCCTTAATCGCTATTAGCACTTACTTACTTATATCCTTTAACACCTCGGGGGGCATAGGGCGTCAACCACGCCTGCGCGCCATCGTGTTCGGAGTTCTGCAACGCGTTTGAGCTGCCTCCAACTCATTCCTAAAGAGCTCGATTCCTCCTCAACTGTTCTGCGCCACGTTTGCCTAGGGCGTCCCGCTATTCTGCCTGCCTGGGTGAGCGGATTCCACTGCATGGCGTATTTCGCAATCGAGTTGTCTTCGCGCCGTAGGGTGTGTCCAATCCATTGCCACTTTCTTCTTCGTATAGTAATGCTTATAGGTTCTTGGCCCGTTCTCAGATAAAGTTGTTCGTTGGAGATGCGGTTCGGCCAAAATATCCTCAAGATGATTCTTAAGCATTTGTTTACGAAGACTTGCAGCTTGCGTGTGTTAATGGTGTCCACCTTCCAAGTACTGCACCCATAAAGCAGCACTGATTCTACGTTGGAGCGGAACAGTCGTAGCTTGGTTCTTAAGCTAATAACCAGGGTTAGGATTTTGTTGACATAAAAAAGTAAAAAAAAGGCAAAACAAAACACTTAAAAAGGCAAAAAAAAGGCATTTATTAAAAAATAAGAAAAGGAAAGTAAATGCACATTTAGTTATAGTAACATTGAACTACCAAGAGCTTTTTGAAATTTCTGGTAATAATCTTCTCCGGTTCTTTCTTAGAAGCGCCTTTAGAGAGCTAAATGACCTTTCTACTTCAGCTGAAACGAGTGGAGCCCATTTAAAGCTTTCAACATTATTAACATCAATATTTTCTGGAAGTTTGGAATCCAAGTCGCCGTTCAATATAGAATTTACCTGCTCAATAGCTTTTAGTCCCGTATTTGCATTGAAAACGGCAGTAAACTTCTTCAGGACTTCCTTTGCAATCGGCCCTTTTACTTTTTTCAAGTTTTGCTGAATGTTCTTTAAAACCGGCAACACTTCGCCAATTGATGTTCCTTGATCAGAATAATACTAGTTAAAACTATAAGTACAGACTCTCAAAAATACCTGTTTTTTGGAAGTCTTCGAAAATTCGTTTTTTTGGGTCGACTAAAAACATAAAATTGACTTTGATGTACGCCAGCTGCGCTTGTACTGCTTCATCTTTAATCAATTCCTTTGCGAACACAACACAGCTTGCATCGTCTTCAAGAACGCTGACGATTTTTTTAATCCGAGCAAAATAATCCGCATATTATGTATTGTATACAAACAAGAAATATGTAATAGAGTTATACGCAGTAACGTCTGCGGTCACATACAAGTGCAAACCGTCTGTGGTCATGTACATATTTCCATGTTGACTCTCCCCACGGACTAGACGTTTTAAATTTTAAGGTGTCTAGGAATTTAGGTATGCGTATTACGTAGTGTGAGTAAGAAGCATGTTTGCACAGATATACATACATGCAAACGCGCATTTTTCTACAATTTAGTGAACAAACTGAGAAAAAAGCAAAATAGGCAAAAAAGGCAGAAAAAGGCAAGAACGGAAAAAAAAGGCAAAAATAGGCAATAACGATATAAAAAGGCAAAAAAGGCAAAATAAAATACATATATTTGGAATCAGGAGGACATGAAACGTGTTTGTGTAAAGTCGATACTATCTTCCGATTTAGCAAAAAAAAGAGGCAAAGTTAGCAAAATCCTATCCCTGCTAATAACATTGCTTCTCCAGATTTTGGACAGCATTCCGAACGCAGCTTTAGCCTTCCCGATTCTGCTGCACACATCCAGTTCGGTGCCACCGCGACTAGCCGAGACGACACATCCTAGATATAGAAAGTTATCAACTTTCTCGACTTGCTTTCCGGCAATGTTAAGTTGAGCGCGGTTGTTAGAAGAAGTGCTCAGGGCTTTTGTTTTGGCTGTGTTTATTTTTAGCCCCACTTTGTTTGCCTCAGCTTCTAGATTTTGGGCCATCAAATGAAGATCCATTATCCGATGTGAAAGTAGACAAACATCGTCAGCGTAATCTAGGTGTTTAAGGTAAGATGTCATAGTCCAACGAATTCCAGAATTAGCTTCCGTCAATGCTGCACGGAGTACATCGCTGATAACCACCAAGAACAATAGTGGTGACAGTATGCACCCTTGACGCACTCCACTTTGGACTTCAAAATCGTCCGACACCTTACCATTGTGCACGACGTGACACTTACCGCCCTCATATGTAGCCTTGATAATAGCTATAAGCTTTTCTGGGATGCCTCTCCTGCGCAAGGCCAACCAAATAGCATCTCGATTCCAGCTGTCGAAAGCCTTCTCGAAGTCGATAAACAGTAAATGTAGCGGAGACCTATACTCAACGCATTGTTCGATTATGATCCGTAAGGTGTTTATGTGGTCGATGCAGGAGGATCCAGCGCGAAAGCCTGCCTGATCGACATCGAGAGTTGAATCTAAATGTTCTTTAATTCGTTCTAGAATTATTCTAGCTATTATTTTGGCTACAGCTGGAAGAACACATATACCTCTCCAGTTACCGCACTCCATCAAGTTACCCTTCTTTGGAAGCTTAATAATCATCCCCCTTTTCCACGCCTGTGGAAATTGTTCACTATCCCAAGCTCTCCGTATTAGCGGATGCAGCAAATCTGCCGATGTATTTGGCGCCGCTTGAAATAGCTCGGCAGGGATGCCATCAATACCCACCGCTTTGTTTTTCTTGAGGGACTTGATTGCTGTTATTATTTCAGTTTTACTGGGTGGTACGGTTCGAATTCGGGAATTTGTTGCTTCGAACTGCTCATTCGAATTCACGATCATACCGCCGTCGCCTAAGTGATTTAGCACTATAGCAAAATGTTTTCTCCATCTAGTGAGCTGATCCTCATCCGAAATCAGAAGGTTACCGTCTAGACTCTTCACTGGATGTTGTTTGGAGTTTCGACCACCAATGAGCTCCTTAGTGATGCTATACACAGTCCTACTGTCGCACCTACTCGCTGCTTCTTCAGCCCTTGAGGCCAGTGAGTTGATATATTGACGTTTGTCACGTCTCACACTACGCTGCACTTCTTTCTTCTTCGCACGGTATTGGGCTTCAAGCTCGGTTCTCTCTACTGCTCAGGCCGCTGCAATCCGAGCCTTGATTGCTGTACGCTCATCGATCCGTCTCCAGGTGTCTGTAGAAAGCCATGTGCGGTGGTGTTTCTGCTTTTTACCGACATACGTGCGTGCCCCAGTCGCAAAAGCATTTTTCACAGCACTCCAGTGGTCATCCATGTTCTCTATGCTGCTGATTGCTTCTGCTTCTAAGGCAAGATGGTCCCTGAACTGTTGGCGCACTTGGGGAACATTGAGCCTGTCGATGTTAAACCTGGTGATGTTAAGTAGGTTTGAGCGGTTGCTGTTGACGGATGCAGTACGAAGGCGTAAATGAGCTACCATAAGATGGTGATCTCGTTCTTGTCCGACGTCAGCTCCACGTCTGTTTCGGACGTCCAGGAGACAATTTCTAAAGCGGCGACTGATCGCAATGTGGTCGATCTGGTTGTATGTTCGTTGCCTATCAGTAGAGACCCAACTGATCTTATGGCAGGTGTTATGCTTAAACAGCGTACCTCCGATGACTAGGCGGTTGGTATTGCAGAAGTCCACAAACCGCTCACCATTGTCATTACGGTCTCCCACGCCGTGAACTCCCATCACGTGCTTAAGCATGGTGTTGTCGCTACCCACCTTGGCATTGAGATCTCCCATTACCATTACGATGTCCCCATTAGGCGTTTGGTTGTAGGCGGCACCTAAGTGGCTATAAATATTATCATTTTCATCCTCAGTCGCGTCTAGAGTCGGAGCATAACACTGTATGATGATAATTTTTCTAACTTTACTCTGGAACCTAGCCGTCAATATCCGGTCACTATGGGGTTTCCAGGATATAAGGCTACTACGTGCTGCTGGAGTTAGCATGAGTCCTACGCCAGAACTCCGTGCACTTTCAGCTGGTTTACCAGAGTAGAGCATGACAGTGATTTTTGTTGGGGAGATGTATTCCCCAGCATCGTACCATCTTATCTCGCTCAGCCCTAAGATGTCGATTTTATACCGTGCGAATTCGCGCTCCAATTGGGGGAATCTGGCGTTATAAGGCCCTTCCTTGAGTGAGTCCAGGAGGGTCTTAAAGTTCCAGAATCCGATCCTTGTCCGTGTCCGATAGCCAAAGGTCGTCAACAAATAATCAGTCCGTATCCGAGGCGTTGGTTTGCGTTTTGGAGCAAGATTTGTTTTTACGGTTGCGACTCGCTGGGCCAGAGACCAACCGACACTTATCCTGTTTTTTGGCGCAGGAAGCTCGCCATTCGTCCTCTCCCGTTAGCAATTTCCGAAGAATTTCCCAGATGGCACCACGAGGAGGTGGGAGTAGGGCTTACTAACAGAGCTGCTAGGTTTTCGGCTGCGGTGGCTCCTACTCGTTACTTAACGGACCAGCACCTATCGGGAGATGCTGCCCCTACGAGGCCTTTGTTAGTCGTTTGCCATCCGCCTGGAACACGCTACAATAATCTGGTAGATGGTAGGAGAGCTCAAGATTAAGCCTGTCAGAGAAAACACCTCCACCAACACCGTCTTTCGTTTTCGAGCCGTCAGTGTAGAGGTGGATCGAGTCGTCTACTATGAAAGCCTCTTTATTTCAGAGTGATCTGGAAGGGATGGTGACAAGGAAGTTCTGTCAAAGTTTAGACGAGGGATGGTGTAGTCCGTGTTTTCGAGAGAGATTGTGAATTTATTCAGAATGGAGGCGTGGCCAAATTCTTTCCTTGACCACTGTTGAGTAGCTTCAAGGCGAACGGCTGCATTCGCTGCCATTTGCTTGCTAAATATATCAAGGGGTAACAGATGAAGCATAATATCCAGTGCCGCAGACGGAGTTGTACGCAGTGCTCCGCTTATGCACAGACAAGCTATACGCTGGACTTTGCTTAGATAGTTGCGATTTATAGCTTTTTCTAAGGCTGCCCGCCAAACAATCACCCCGTATGTGAGTATCGGTCTAATGACCGAGATGTATAGCCAGTAAGTTCTTCGAGGCTGTAAACCCCATTTATTTCCTATAGCTTTTTGCAAGAGAAAAGTGCTACTGTAGCTTTCTTGACTCTTTCTTGAATGTTAGGTTTCCAGCTTAGTTTCCTATCCAGGATAAGACCCAAATATTTCGGTTTATCAGAGAAAGTTAAGCTGATACCATTAAGAGAGGGAGGATCGATGAACGGAACTTTATATTTCCTTGAGAAGAGTACCAATTCAGTTTTATGTGGGTTTACACTCAACCTACACCGAGCCGCCCATCTGGTTAACTTGTTCAAAGCGTTTTGTAGTAGTTCTTTTAGAGTATTAAGGTGCTTTCCTGACACTGCTATAGCAACATCATCTGCATAAGCAATCACCGTGCATCCCTCACCCTCCAGTATTGTCAATAGTTCATTAACCACCAAATTCCAAAGGAGAGGAGATAGAACACCACCTTGCGGAGTGCCTCTACTCACAGATCTTCTAGAAGACGTCCCACCTAGCTCTGAGTTGATAATCCGACCATTAAGCAGTAAATTGATCAATTCGCATAGTGAGTTGTCTACCTTCAGGTCAGAGACTGCATCTGCAATCGCTGATGCATTGACATTGTTAAAAGCACCCTCTATATCTAAGAAGACTACCATTGTATATTCCTTGTGAAACAGGGAGTACTCAATGTTACGAACCAACGAGTGTAATGCCGTTTCAACTGATTTACCTTTGCAATAGGCATGTTGGGCCGCTGACAGAAGTTTTGTATCAATACTGTTGCGTAAGTGGATATCAATCAATCGTTCTAATGTTTTTAGAAGAAATGATGATAGACTAATGGGTCTAAGATCTTTTGGACTTGTGTGAGAACATTTGCCAGCTTTGGGTATGAAAACTACTTTGACTTCTCTCCATACTTTTGGTATATGGACCAGATCTATACAGCTTTTAAAAATTGTTTCTAGCACCAATAAGGTCCGACGACTTCTGTAGTTCGGCTGGTATTATGCCGTCTGGTCCTGCGGATTTGTATGGTTTGAAGCTGTGCATCGCCCAGCGGAGTTTGTTCTGTGTAATTAAGTTAAAGGAGTTGTTAAAATTTGCAGCTGGTCCATTAGATACAATGTTACTGACAACTTGGGAGCTACCTGGGAAATGAGTGTCAAGTAGTAGATTTAGCGAATCTTCGGTCGATGTCGTCCAAGTCCCATCTAATTTCTTGAGATAACTGGGCATTATTGGATTTGTGGAGAGGATTTTTCTTAGTCTAGAAGCCTGAGAGACCTCTTCTATTTTGCCACAAAAGAGTCTCCAAGAATCGCGTTTAGCCTTCCTCAGTTCTTTTAGATAGATAGATAGATAGGTAGATAGTTAAGGATGCTTTGTACAAGACTCAGTCTGTTGCATCCTTCGTGCTTTTGGCATTGTTGAAGAGTTTTCTAGAATTAGTTCTTAAAGGACCTTAATCTGCATTCCACCAATGAGGTTTTTTCTTACCCCTGGGCCTTGCTATAGGACAGGAGGAAGACATCGCTTTATTAAGGGCTGAGGTAAGATCTTCAATCATGCGATCTAATTCTTGGGTATTGCAAGGGGACCTAGAGGGAATCGAGGTAACTAATTTCTTTACAGTTACTCTGTATTTGAGCCAGTCAGTTTTCCGATAATCTCTAAAGACTTTGGGGCCTATAGGGTCGATATTCAGGCTAAATTGAAGATATCGATGGTCTGAGAAGGAATGTTCACCTGATACCTCCCAGTTATTGATCCTTTGAAGCATGTTGTCAGAGTCAAGGATAATGTCTAGCACTTCTTGTCGATTTTTGGTAATGAATTTTGGTTCATTATCGATATTGCGCACAATGAGATTTGTACTTAAAATAAAATTAAAAAGTAGCTGCCCCATATGGTGTGGTGAGCGTTTGCGTCGCACCCTATTATGAGACCCTTTTTCTGCCTCCCTGCATCTTCGATCAATCTTTCCAGGTTATACCCTAAAAGAGAGTCCATATTTCCGTGGGCGAGATATGCTGATACCAAGTAGTATGACCCGCTTGACGTCTCTATCTTTGCCGCCGTGGTATCTCGATCGCTATAATTAGGGAGTAAGGTTACTTTTAGGCTACTTTTTACCAGTATACAAGATCTGGGTTTACCTTTATCTGGTGTATACAGGGAGTAGTATTCTGGAGTCTTCAGTCCACATACCAAGTTGTTGACAACCCAAGGCTCTTGGTAACGAAAGCCTATTTTTTATAATGGAAAATATGGGAGTCGGACAGAATCCCGAAAACGTCCTCCCGATAACCCAAAATCCCGAAAATCTAAAATCCCGAAAACCAAAAATCCTGAAAACCCAAAATCCCGAAAGTGGAACTGACAATTTGATTGCAGAAACAAAACAATCAGGAAAATTTATTTGAAATATTAAACAAAATAACAATCTTCAAATTACAATAATAAAACAATAAAACATAACAAAAACAGTTCTAACAAAAAGCATTTAAGAAACGATACTGAAAGCAATTCCTATTCATATTAAAAGCAATTCCCGTTAAGAAAACTTATTTCGGAACGCTCGTTACGTTCCGCATAATTTTTTTCAATTTTTTTTTTATCTTTAATCACGTAATTTTTTTTTTTGGCCGCGATTTTCAGTGGAAATTATTTTAAATAAAAATGTTTTCTCACAAATTTGCTCTTCACCTAAAAGAGCAAGCAGTGAATATACACCAATGTGTGAATGTCCTGCGAGAACTTTAAGCCGCCGGTGCCACGCCTCTAGGTTTTTCTGTGTCCGCTGTAGACTTTGTTCAACAAGGTTATAAATCGACCAAAAATGAGGGGAATATGCTGGACCGCCTGCAACTAAAAGTCCACCCTGTATTCTTTTTTTACTCTCCTTATCTTCTTACCTTATCAACACATTTGAATGCACATTGCGAATTGCAAAAGATTAATACTAACGCTAACGGGAATGAACAATCACTTGTCTATTTTACATTCAAAATAAAATAAAAAATCTCGAAAACGAAATACCGAAAAATTATATAAAATGAAAAATTTGCGCAAATTTTACCATTTTATATAATTTTTCTGGATTTCGTTTCCGGAATTTTTTTTCAGGATTTTGGATTTTCGGGATATTGGATTTTCGGGATTTCGAGTTTACGGGATTTTAGATTTTCGGGATTTTGGGTTTTCGGGATTTAGGATTTTCGGGATTTTGGGTTTTCGGGATTTCGGTTTTCGGGATTATGTCTATCGTGTGGCGGTGGTATCTCCTTTGGTGAGACCACTCACACACGAATTGTTTGTAAAAACTAGGTTGCTCCAAACTTCTTGGAGAATGAAAAAAACTGCTTTCACAAAGCTTAAATAAAATTTTTATTTTATTACACAGGTTAATTACACTTTTCTACTGACGTCTGTCTGCCATGACTTCTTTTCTATTCTGACAGCGAAATGTTACATTTATTTTATTTTATGGATGTTTTTGTGCTTTGTTCGCCCTCTATATTTAATCTGAGAATTACATACATGATTTATTTTACATTTTACTACCATCTCTTTCTTCCGGTTATCTAGTTCATTTGTTTTGTGGGGACTTAGATGTCGCGTGGATGTCGGCGACGGTCGTGTCCGCGTTGGAGGAACCAGAATGTGGCGACGGTCGGGTGACCAGTATGTGGCGTCGACGTACTCGCGTTGGGGTGGCCCAATATAGCGAGCGATGGGTCGCCAATTGTTGAGGTTCGTTTGTCGCGGGAACAATCCAAAGAGACGACAAATGCCACTACCAAAAATACAATTACTTTATTAGAAAAAGTTCAAAGGGGAAAGACAATTGACAAAAGATTTAGGATGATTCAACGAGTCCGTCCGATGGCGGTGAACGACGATCGAAGAATGATTGGATGACGAGATGGTTGCTTTTGAGACGAACAAAAGTCGAAGTTAGTTGTGTTGAGCTGAACGAGAGTCGAAACTATTTCACAACTGTGGACGTGTGCAGTTGGCTCGCAGGAATGGTTGAGTCTGGCTCCGTTTTAGCTGTTCCACTTACTAAGGAAATTGAGATCACGGAGGAGTTTGGTTTAACTCGCTTCTAGAGTGCGCGCAACTCGATTGCATGCGCCACAGTTTTATGTTTTTTCCTGCCATCTATTTTTCAAACTGCTACATCACCCCCTCCTAGCGTAGCGATCCATTGAATTTCTATTTAATTTTGTTTTGTTTGGAAAAAAAAGAAACGAAAATGCTATTCCTTAATCCGTTCGTATAAATTTTCGTTTAATCCGTTCATAAAAAAAATGTTCGTCTAATCCGATCGTGTAAACGCGGCACTGAAAGATGTAAGCCATCTGACACTGTGCTGTCAATTAATTGTCGTGATATGGCTTAACTCTGTCGATTGACACCGACAAAAATGTTCCAGCCTTTTCTATTACGAATTGTTTTCGCAATCGCCTTATGACTTTAAACGGACCATCGTAAGGCGAATCCAATCCAGATTTGACTCTGTCGTTACGTATTAGGACCTGGCTGCAAGTGCCTAAATTATTAGGAATGTGTTGTGATGTTTGTGTCTTTCTCGTTTGCAGGGCCGCTGTTGTAATGTCCTTGAAGAAAGTTCTCAATTGCTGAACGAAATTGTCTTCACTTGAATCAAATGTGGAAAATGAGGAAAGATCTCATGGGACTCGAATATTTTCTCCGTAAAGGAGTTCCGACGGAGTGAAGTTAAAGTCTTCCTTTTTTGTGGTTCTAATTCCCAGTAATATTAAAGGAAGTGCTTGCGACCAATTGACTTTATCTCCGGATGCCCGTATAGCAGTTTTAAGCTGCCTGTGGAACCTTTCCACCATCCCATTTGCCTGTGGGTGGTAGGCAGTTGTGCGAATGCGTGTAGTGCCTAACAATTTGTTCAGCTCTTTGAAGAGTTTGGATTCAAACTGCGAGCCCTGATCTGATGTTATTGTACTTGGTACCCCAAATCTAGATACATGCTCGTGAACATATGTTTTGGCAATGGTGTCTGCACATATGTCTCGAATTGGGTAGGCTTCTGGCCATCTAGAGAACCTATTCACAATGGTCAGTAAATATCTATAGTCTTTCGACGGAGGAAGCGGGCCTACTATGTCTATATGTATGTGCTGGAATCTACTGGCAGGCACTTGAATTTGTTCGGTTGGTGATTTTGTGTGTCTTTGGACTTTTTACTTCTGGCATGGTTCGCAAGTTCTTGTCCATAGATTAATGTCGGCATTCATTTTGGGCCAGAAGTATAATTTGCTAATCTTCTTGCGTGTAGCCCGTGTTCCTGCATGTGCAAGAGAATGTAATGATTGGAAGATTGCTTTTCTTTTGCTTTGAGGAATGTATGGCCTATTGTTGCCGGTGGACGTTTCACACCATAAGGAGACTTCGTATGCAGGTATTTTTATAAAATCAAGTTTTATACTGGAGTTCTTGGGTGGGTTTTGAATGAGTCCCACGAGTTCTCCATCTGTATTTTGTGCTTTTGCCAACGCTTCCATTCCCGGAAAAAGCAAGTCAATTGCAGCAGCGTCTGGGCGTGAGAGGGTGTCAGCCACAACGTTGAGCGAACCCTTGATATATTTGATATCATTTGTGAACTGGGCTATAAAGTCTAGCTGACGTTCCTGTCTCGGGCTGCGCTTCGTCTTGGTTGTAAAGGCTGTTGTAAGCGGTTTGTGATCTGTGTAAATACAGAACTCTTGCCCCTCGACGAAGTTTCGGAAATGCTGAATGGCCAAATAGATAGCGAGTAACTCTCTGTCGAAGGCAGAGTACCGTGACTGTGTGGGTGATAGCTTTTTGCTAAAAAAATGCTATTGGTTCCCAACGATCCTCCCTGAACTGTTGCATTACCGCCCCTATGTCCGTATTGGATGCATCCGTTGCAATGCTGAGTTGTGCATTTTCTTGTGGATGTCTGAGAAGTGTGGCATTAGCGAGTTGTTGCTTTGCTTTTGCGAAAGCTTCTTGGCAAATGGGTGGCCAAGTGAAGTCTTTTGCTTTGGCGTTGCTTTTAAGTAGGTTTGTTAGATGATCATAGACTGGCGCAAACGTTCTTGCTAGGTGTGGGTGAAGCGGTGGTAGTAATTCATCATACCTACAAAGCGTTGCACATTTTTAACCGACTTCGGTTCAGGAAAGTTTTCGATTATCTTAACCCGATCTCGTGATGGTTAAATTCCATTTTTCGAGATGTGGCATCCCAGAAACTGCAGTTCTGCAACACCAAATGAGCACTTCGAAGCCTTGATACGCAACCCGTAATCGCATAAACGTTGAAACAAAAGTCTAAGGTGATGCTCATGCTCTTCATCCGTTTTGCTTGCGACAAGAATGTCGTCAACGTAAACGAAAATAAAGTCCACCTGGTGCATAAAACGTTGAAAGGTTTGGGCCGCGTTACGTAATCCGAAAGGCATTCGCGTGAATTCGAAGAGCCCAAATGGTGTTGTAACCGCCGTTTTGTGGACGTCCTCCAGTGCTACAGGGATATGATGGTAAGCTCTTACCAGATCTATTTTCGAAAAAACTGTACAACCGTGGAGAATGCCATTAAAATCGTGTATGTGCGGTAGGGGATACCTGTCAGAAGTTGTTATAGCGTTTAACATCCTGTAATCCCCACACGGCCTCCAATCGTTGGCTTCTCGCTTGGGGGCCATGTGCAAGGGAGATGCGCATGGGGATGAGGATGGTGTGCAAATGCCAATCTGTGACATATAGTCAAACTCATTTTTTGCTATTTTCAATTTACCGGCATTTAAACGTCTGGACCGTGAGTATGGTAACGGACCTTTTGTTAGAATGTGATGCCTGACCGAATGTGTTACTGGAAAGTTGAAGTCTGGTGCATTCAACAGAGAGGGACAATCTATAAGAATGGCCTTGTACCTCTGTTCCAGGGCGAAAAAACGAGGGCTTGCAATGTCTAGTTGACAAAGAGATCTATTGACTTTTGAGTTGGTAAGCGGGTCGATTAACTTAGCATTTTTAAGGTCGATGATCAAACCAGTTTGGCGCAAAAAGTCCGCACCAATGATTGGTTTGGTAACAGACGCGATCAAGAAGGTATGGTTGAAGACACGTCTGAACCCAAGACTAGTCCGAAGGTATTTGGTTCCGAAGGTCTTAATGGCGGAACCATTTGCGGCCGATATGAACTGATCGGGTTTGGAGTTTTGGGGTTTGAATTGTGACGCTGGTAAGGCTGAGACGTCGGAGCCGGAATCAATTAAAAAAGTTATGTTTGAATTGGGATCTTTTATGGAAAGACGGCATTGTATGTTAGATATTCTACTGCCATTTGCCGCCACGATGGCAGTAGAAGCTAGTTTGGGTGTTTGAATTCACAAGGCTTATTGCATTTGCGTGCCTTCTGCCCGTATTTGGAATGATACCAGCACATTTTGATATCATGCCTTGAACGCGATCTATTTCGTTTGTGGTAGGTACTAGAAGGATGGGTTCTGGTGTTGTTTCGAGAACGTTTATTTTGGAAATTCATATTCGAAAGCACTGATTTGATTTCCAGAATCTCTGGTTGAAGGTCATGATTGATATTTGTTAATTCACGGATTGTTTTGTTGGATTGGGAGGTGATAGAGAAAGTGGAGGTCTTCTGTTGCTTATATACCTCGAAGATATCATCTGCAACTTCAAGCAATTCCTCCGTTTTAGACTTGGAACTGGCTTTGACTGAGACTTGTACTAGCGTTGGAAGGCGTCTTTTCCAAAATTCTATTATTAAGTTTTCTGTTACAAGTGTGGATTGCCCTGTCAACGTTTTCAGTCTTCGATAAAAGTCTGAGGGTTTGCTATCACCCATCTCCTCACCTGACAACAGTGCCTCTATCCTTTTCCCTTCACTCATAGAGTGACGCTCGATGAGAGCTTTCTTTAAATCAGTATAAGGGGTAAGGGATTCTTTTATTAAAATATCGTAAACGATTGCAGCCACGTCTTGCGGCAATGATTGAACGACATAGTGAAATCTGGATTGTTCGACCGTTATATTTCGGATTGCAGACTGTGATTCAACTTGAATGAACCAGATGGCTGGCATCTTTGTCCAAAATTCTGGTAATTTAATCACGACGGCATTAACGGATTCACTTGGACGAACGTTATCAAATCTAGGACTACTAGGTCTTAGATTTTGGGATCCGTGGGGGTTTTCTAGCGGTGGTGATGGCTTATCGACCATGTTCAAAATTATCTAATGTAATTTGGAATATGGGGATATACTCGTACTAAGGACGGAAAAAAAATTGAGGGATTTTCAGTTCGGAAGAAAAAGAGGTTTACACTTTTGAACAACTAAATCAAACAAATTTACACTCGATTGCGAACAGATAACCCGTGATTAGCGAATTAAAGAATTACTCGTATATTGTTTAGCACGTGGCTTTGAGATATATGTACATGTATTTTATGTATAGAATGAGTTTTCGTATATAATTTATATAATGGAGAATAATAATATAAAATCTGCATAATTTTTTTTTATACTATTGTAATATAACCTAGAATATATCAAACTTACATACATGTACGCTGTTCTTGCTGATTGGAGTCGTGCTGGACGTGGTGGTGTGATGCTGCTGGTGCTGGTGTGTTGCTGGACGTGGTGGTGTGATGCTGCTTGTGCTGATGTGTTGCTGGACGTGGTGGTGTAATGCTGGACGTGGTGTGTGATGCTGCACATGGCGGTGTGATTCTGGACGTGGTGAGTGATGCTGCACGTGGCGGTGCGATTCCGGGCGTGATGTGGTGATTAAGGTCGTGGCAGTGTGATGCGTGTGCTGGTGTGATGCTGGTCGTGGTGAAGGAATGCTCGTCGTGGCGGTGTGATGCGTGTGCTGGTGTGATGCTGGTCGTGGTGAAGGTGTGCTCGTCGTGGCGGTGTGATGCGTGTGCTGGTGAAGGTGGTAGAGCTGATGGCGCAAATTGGCAGGATACGGCGTAGTTGCGCGCCGTGAGGTTGTGCTCTATCCGAAGAGAATCCCGCGTGGGTGCGTTCTTCGGCAGGTTTTATTGCGCGCAAAAATGTTGTCGCTGATGATGCTGTACGTGCGGCTGATGTGACGCCGCGTGGTTTGCGGTTGCTTGGTCTGCGTGCGGGGTCATCAATATCGTGTGGCGGTGGTATCTTCTTTGGTGAGACCACTCACACACGAATTGTTTGTAAAAACTAGGTTGCTCCAAACTTCTTGGAGAATGAAAAAAACTGCTTTCACAAAGCTTATAAAATAAATAAATATTTGGCGCAACAGCTCTTTAAGTGCCAGGGCCTAGGTTCTCGCAACCACTCATGTTGTGTGCGTTATATTTTTCACACGAATGGAAGGGACCTACAGTTTAGTGCCGTATCCGAACGGCGATTTGAGAAGCTTTTTCGTGACAACAATACTCTCGGATGTTTGTCAGACGCTCGCGAGAGGTGGGACCGTGAAAAACTTTTTGGTATTTTCTGGGATTCGAACTTGGAACCTCATGCGTAGTAATCCGACAAACTAACCACTTACGCCACGGCGCCCACTAAGCTTAAATAAAAATTTTATTTTATTGCGCAGGTTAATTACACTTTTCTACTGACGTCTGTCCGCCATGACTTCTTTTCTATTCAGACAGCGAAATGTTACATTTATTTTATTTTATGGATGTTTTTTGTGCTTTGTTCGCCCTCTATATTTAATCTGAGAATTACATACATGATTTATTTTACATTTTACTACCATCTCTTGCTTCCGGTTATCTAGTTTATTTGTTTTATGTTTTTTTCTGCCATCTATGTTTCAAACCGCTACATGTCCCCGACCCGGAAAATATCTATGTGTATAATATCATTTTTCTTAGTTGGTGTTTCTGTTACATTAAAGAGTGGTTTGATTGGATTTCTGTCATATTTTATTTCCTGACATTTTCCACAGTTATTAATAATAAGTTGTATATGTCCCTGCAACTTTAGGTAGTACATTTTATCTTTTAGTGTTCGATATGTTTCATTGATTCCGCTATGTAATGACTCTTTTGTATGATACAGAGATATTTGTTTGTGACATTCTTCTTCGCTTTCTATTTCTTGAGCTCTTTTTGTTGCTCTTCTGAACTTAGTTCTTGGGTTGTCCGAGAATAAATCTATAATGTATTGCTGTATTTTATTATATTCCCTTCATCATATGCGTATGTGTCCTGATTAGGCAAATCAATCCCGGACGTTTTTTGCTCTTGAACGATCCCGGGATTGCCAGTCACCAATATCCGGATTTTCGGGATTGAAAGCTGATTTTATTTGGTACTCTCTGTCTTTGAATCAAATAGCTAAGTAATTTTTGATTTTTAAAATTTAGATTTATTAATTTTTTGTGATCGAAATTAACCTTTGCCTTGCCGTTTTCCAAAAATTATGTACAGAAAAGAAACATATCTAGAATAGGTTAGATTACGGTAGTGTAGGCGCCGTTGAAGTGCAAATCAAGATATGCGTTCATATATTTTATTTGTATTATGGTTTTTTCAGTGCTTATAGGTTCCATGAACTACGCATGCATGTAGTACAGTTCTTGCGCATGCGCATACAAACTTAAAGTGTATGTTAGAATTTCGAAGGCGCCATTACCACTTCCTAGACTCACGAAAACCTGTTTTTTAGAAAAGAAGAAAGTATTCAAGGAAAGGGGAACACGCTTTGAAAATCATGCAATACCTACAGTGATTGCGCAGCGCATGCAACTAAGAGTGGTTTCCACCATCTAGACACATGAAAACATGTTTAAAGGATAAAGTGAAACAAGTATTTTCGAACAGGACTGAGCGATGTTGCAAGTGCGTCATAAAAATACTGTACGAGAAACAAGTGTAGTTATGGTTTAGTTTCTATTGTGTTTGTCTCGCAAGCGTTTTAAATAAAGTACTAGTCCCTATAATTATTGTGTGATTTCAAAAATGTCAAGTGAAACTCATTTTACCAAGCATAAAAAAGATTGTGAATCTGACCCATCACCATCAGTTTGGCATAATTTTTACACATCAAAAGATGGAAAAGGTGCACAGTGTAAAAAATGTATGGCTGTCCTGAAGACTTTGGGAGGTTCAACTAAAGGCTTACACACGCACTTATTAGCCATCCATAAATCCAAAGTGGGAGGTGAACTGAGTATTGCTTCGACTAGTCGACAATCAAGAGAGAAGCAAACGGCAAGAGGTTAAACGGAAAATGGGTGATTTTATTCCTTTTGATTAATTGTAATAATAAAAAAAAAAGCAGAGCATAATAGCACAGATAATATAGTTACATAGATATCGCATCCAGTACAAAAAAAATGGCCAATTTTCAATCGACAGGGATCTGGGATCTTGGTTGCCATCCTAGTAAAGGAGATTAATCGAACTCTTTCAGACCAAACGAAATAAAATTATGTTGCAAGACCATGCAATAATCTTGCTCTTCAGTGTGTCGTAGAAACACCAAAGCAAACTTCTGTCATACAGAAACCATTTTCTGTTAAAGAACAATATCTATGTACATACAACAAACTGATGGTATGGTATGATTCAATAGCGATCGTGTCATTGGCATGGCTTGTGTGTATCTTACGTCGCGTCGTGTTGTTTCAGAAGGGTTGCATGGCATTTATGTACTTCTCTAGATGCGTATTTCTTGTTTCTTTTGGTAAATACATGAGTTTGAAATTTCTGTCATCGCAGGTTAAAAATTATGTGTATCATTTATTTAAAATCGAATTGCGACAGCGCTTGGTTTTAAATAAAAATAACAAATGAATGATAAAAGCAAATCAGGACATGCAAGTAATCGAGAAGGGGTTTTCCTAATTTAAAAATTGTTGCATGCCCATCAAAAGAAAAAAATGAGAATTTAAATAATTTATGGAAAAAAGCATGTAGTTTTGATGGCGATAAGATTTTTTTTGTTTGCCAAAATCATTTTTGTAGTGAGTTTGTGGGCAGGAAAATGCTAAAAAGAGATGCAGTTCCCACACTCAATTTGCAAAATGATATTGATCAATTTGAAGAATTAGAAAATCTTTCTTCTTCGAATAGTAAGAGAAGAAGCAGTTCAAGTTCAGATCTAGGCTGCTTGAAATGCATCAAATTGATGCAATCAATCGAGAAGCGGGAAAAACCATTTTTCAACAAAAAAAAAGTATTGCTTCTTTCAGTTTGAAAATTAAAACTTTAAAGCAAAAAATTAGATTAAAGAACAGAACATTAAAAATAAAGAAACAAAATAGGTATTCAGGTTCGGTATCCCAAATTAAGAGCATGGTATGTCAGAGCAGTCCAAGTTATTTTGTTTTATGTTGATGGGGCTTTCTAAATCAAATTTGTATAGCCCAGAAGAAAAAGAACTTGCTCAAAATGTTTTTTTATCACTCGCAAAATACATATACATACATTTCTACGCGATGGGTTGGGCTTTCGACTTCCTCATATAGCTTCATTATATCGTTGGGCTCCTGTGAACGGTCTATAGCCTGGGTACCAAAACATGGCTCAAAATATATTGAAATCTAAAATTGCATCAGGAGTCATCGTCAAAAGTATGTGGTGTTGGTTTCTGATGAGATTCGAATCCGCCGAAATCTGACCTACAACGCTACCAACAACTTAATTGATGGATTCGAAGATTTAGGTTCAGCAAGAAAAAAATCAAATGCTAATGAAATTTGTGTATTTATGGTTAATGGTCTTTTTGATTCATGGAAAAGCGTTGTTAACTATTTTGTTTCAGAAAATGGAATAAAAGGGAATGACTTAAAACAGTTGATTAAAAAGAATTTTGAAATATGCAAGGATCTTGGTCTTCAAGTATGCGCTGTTGTTTGTAACCAGGGTCCAAACAACAGGAAAGCGTATCAGCTTTTGAATGTGACTGAAAAAAACCCATTTACGACATTTGAAAACCAAAAAATATACTGTGTTTACGATTTTCCTCATTTACTTAAATCAGTGCGCAATCTGTTACTCAAATCGGATCTGAACACCCCCGATGGTTTAGTTTCTTTCGATGTCTTCAGAGAAATATACAATTTAGAGACCGACAATTTTGCCAAACCTTGTTTAAAATTTACTAGCTCACATATGGTATAGCTCCTAATGCTTTTGAAAAAATTAGCGTACGCCTAGCGACTCAAATATTTAGCATCTGCTGCGTCCATACAAACAGCTCAACACCCGAATTGTCTAAAATTTAGTTCGCAACACGATCAAGCAACGCAAGCTTTTACGCTGACATTAAACAATACCTTTGACTGCATGAACAGTGGCTCACAATACGACAAAAATGCGCTTCAACGTGGAGTTACTGTTGGAAATACTGCATATCAACAGATAAAATATTTTGTAATATATTTGCAAGCGATGCAAAATTTTTCAAATGTACCCAACAATTTTTATTTCAAAGGAATGGAACAGACACTTAAAGCAGTTTTATTATTAAGCGAGGACATTAACAACGGTACGTTTGTTGATGCTGATTGCTTGCTGACAAAGAGGGTACATCAAGACATCTTAGAGAACCTGTTCTCAATTGTCAGAATAAAAGGCGGTAATAATAAGAATCCATCTGCTTATGAATTCAGTGTACTAATGTCAAAAAGTCTTTCGTCAAACCTTATTTCCTTCTCACCTTACAGTAATTGTAAGGACGCTGATGTTCAGTTTTTAAGCTTAGGTATAGTCCAAACAAAGGGCACTTATGTTGTTTTGCTGAGTGAGGAACAAGAAGAAGAAGACTGTGATGAGTTTTTGTACACAGGAATCATAAACAAACTAGAGAAAGAAACTGATTTTACACTTGAGACTGTTGCAATGCGATACTTTGCGGGATATATTGCTTAGAAAATGCCTTCAAAGAGCCGCTGTTCAAATAGTTCAGAAATTTTTTTGAAAAAAGATGAAACAATAACATGCCCTTCTGAGTTTTTTATATTTGGCAAAAAATTTTCTCAAAATAGTGATTTTGGCAGTCTTTTTGCACCATCCGACGAATTGTTTGACGTTTGTAAGCTTCATTTTAAAGTTTTCCATAAAAAAAAATACTCATCATCATCATCATTTGAATAAACATAAAATAAATCTATACTTATTCAAATGAGATAACTAATTTCAACCGTTTTCATTACCTTACAAAATGCTTTTAATAATAAAGTTTATTCAGAAAAAAATCAAATGATCAGACGACATAATTTCACAATCGTACCAAGTTCCTACCTTATCATACTCGTAATTATTTATAAAGCAAACATAAATTATTTAAAAATCGAAAACCTTTTTCTGAAATATAAGAATCCATTGAAAAATTTATCTGACTGTGTCACCTACATACATATATACCTACGTAGATATTTATTTTTTATTTGATGAAAATTGCTCACATATATGTAGAATCATCCCTCATACATCTCACAAAACGTGCTACAAACTCACAACCGTTTGAGCATGGTATACATACAAGATCGATCGAACTGGGACCCACGAGTAAATACCAGTCGATTGAAAATTGGCCATTTTTTTTTGTACAGAATGCGATATCTATGTAACTATATTATCTGTGCTAAGAGTTTGGATAAGATTTACGAAATAAGAACAATTTTGAATGTCGTAGTCAAAATCGAACCCATGCGAAAGAATACAAGATTGATACCTCAGTGCAAACGATGCCAAGGATTCAATCATACGCAAACGTATTGTCGAAAAGAACCACGATGTGTGAAATGCGCCGGAAATCACCTCTCCCAAGTTTGTGGAGTAAACAAACAAACATCTGCAACATGTGTTAATTGTAAGGGAAAGCTCCCGGCAAATTATAGAGGCTGTGAAGTAGCTAAGGAGTTGCAAAAACGGAGAGATGCGCTCCTTAAGCCACTAAATATGAAATCAAAATTGCAAACTAAACCAAAGCGTAAGATCGCGCCGGAGAAAGTAGACAAACTAAAATTACAGGGTTCAGAGCACAAAAAGGTGAGGGAAAGATTGACAACAGAAAAGCCCTCGACCTCTGCTCTTAACAGAAACGGTACTGAACCGTGTACTCATAGTAGTGTCAGATTTCTACTGACACCCTTCCCTTCGTTTTGTTTACTACGACTAAGTTTGACCTTATCAAGTAGTTTAAGCTTCAGATTTATATTCGCGTGAGGCAGGTAGATTTTCAATAAAAGCACCTGCTGAAACCGTCATGACATGCGGCTTTTTGTCTTATAACGCTAATTCGAACGGTTTCGTTCTTTGAAGTCGGCGCGTAAGATTTGTCACATCCAAAGTTTGGAGTATGGCACAGTTGCAATGGGCATGAAGAGCGAAGTTTTTTATTTCGTCCTCCACGGTAGCTATCCCTAAGTCTCTGTGGATATCATTGTTTCTGATATAACAGGGAGCGTTCACGATTATTCTTATAATTTTATTTTGCAATGATTGTATGAGATTCCTATTGCTTGGTTTGGTACAACCCCAGAGTTGTATACCGTACGTCCACACGGGTTTAAGCACTTGCTTATACAGAAGCAGTTTGTTATATACGCTTAGTTTGGAATATCTTCCAATTAGCCAATACATTTCTCTAAGTCGATTTTCGACTTCGTCACGTTTCTTTTTAACGTGAGGTTTCCATTTAAGTTTCGCGTCTAGTGTCATTCCCAGATATTTAGCTTCGTTTGCATGCGGTATTTGTACCGAGTTAATGAAAACGGGAAGGTTGAATATTTTCTTGTAGGTGAAGTTTTTGTCCACTCACAGATTTTATCTAAGGCTCGTTGGAGTTTTATGGTTGCTGACTCGATTGAACTTTCCGTTGCCAGAATAGCCGTATCGTCCGCGAACGTAGCTACAATAGTGCCTTCAGTTGGAGGTATGTCCCGAGTGTACAGCAAGAATAAGATAGGCCCAAGGACACTTCCTTGCGGAACTTCGGCGGTGATTTCTTTAAAATCAGAATATTCAGTTCCGTGCTTAACACGAAAAAGTCTGTTTTTAAGGTACGATTCTAAGATCTTATGAAGTTGCTCCGGAAGGATTCGTCTTAGCTTATAATTCAATCCATCGTGTCAAACCCTGTCGAAGGCTTGAGATACGTCAAGAAAAGCGCTAGAACAAATCTTTTTCTCCTCAAGGGCTTTTTCAATTTCGTCGGTTATTCTATAAACCTGGTCAATTGTGGAATGCTTGATTCTGAACCCGAATTGGTGGTCAGGTATTAGGCGTCTCTCTTCAATGACCGGAAGAATCCGTTTCAGAAGGAGTTTTTCAAATACCTTCGATATTATTGGTAGTAGCGATATCGGTCTGTACGATTTTTTGTCATTTGGAGATTTCCCCGATTTCGGAACCATTATGACTTCTGCGACTTTCCATTGATTTGGAACGTATAATAATCTAATGGAAGCATTTATTAAATAAAGCAATTTTAATAGTGTCTTTTTTGGTAATTCCTTGAGGATTTGTCCGGTTATTAAATCATAGCCAGGAGTTTTATTATTTTTCAGGTTTTTTATTGCCTGGCAAAGTTCTATAAGTGACACACTTTTTATTCTAAGGTTGTCAGATGTCGTAGTCGTACCGGTAAAATCGTCTACCAATGTTTCTCCATCAAATGGCTTAAAAGTCTCTTCTAAGTGCTCGGCAAATAGATCCGCTTTTTCTTTGTCACCTTTTGCCCATTCGTCGTTGTTTTTTCTTATCGATGGCGACTGTATTTGGGGTTTTTTAATTCTTTTGACAGCTTTCCAGAGCGAGTAATTAGTGGTTTTTTCGGCGGTTAAACCTTCAAGATAAGCTGAAGTCTCTCGGTTTTTTAGGTCTTGGATCGCTTTTTTAAGCTTATTGCATAGAAAATTCGAGTGGGTTTTATGCTGGGGAGCGCGAGTTTGTTGCCATATTTTGCGTGCTCTCCTCTTTTCTCGAATAAGTTATTTTATTTCCGGCGGATAATTAGCTTCATTGCATGGGACTTCTTTCCTCCTTAAAGGTGTATTTTTCCACGCGGCATTTTGTATTGATTCAATAAATTTGCCGAGCTCATCTTCTATTTCGAATGGTGTTTTGAGCGATACATTTAAGACAATATTTTCTTCGCAATCAGTTCTAAAGTCGCGCCAGTTAGTTTTTTTGTTAATTAATCTAGGCACACCTTCTACTGTCATTAGTCGGTCACTTATTGTCAAGATTACCGGCGAGTGACCTGAGGAGAGATCAAAGCTTTCCTCTACTTTCGCAAAATTTGAAGATACTCCTTTTGCTACGAAGAAGTCTATTAGGTCCGGTGTTTTTGCTGTATCAGAGGGCCAATACGTCGGTTTACCCGTCGAAAAGAAATCAGCCCCGAATTGCATACCGGCTTCGTACAGAAGTCTGCCTTTCCGTGAATTGGATCTGGAACCCCAAAAGGTGTGTTTTGCGTTGAAATCGCCACCTATAATGAAATTCGGTCCAAGTGAGTCAAGGAGACATACAAAGTCGTTACTTCTAAACGTGCATCGCGGAGGACAATAAATGGACGCGATGTTGAAATACGAGTGCCTATTCTTAACTCGAACTGAACTTGTTTGCATTGTATCGATTTCAATCGTCGTATTTATGGAGTGCTCAATGCAGTGTTTAATGAATAAGGAGGATCCGCCTCTAGCTCTTCCGGAAGGGTGGTATGCGTGATAAGCACGATACCCTCTTATTTTTACTCCGGATTCCTTTGTCAAATGAGTTTCAGAGATCAAGCAAATGTCAATGTTGTCATTCCGTAAGAATACTTCTAATTCGGCGTTTTTTTGTAGAAGGCCGTTTGCGTTCCATGTTAAAATTTTTAGTAACTGATTCATATTCATATGGGAGTTCTTTTTTGGCGAGGTTTTAACTCGAGCTTGCTCAATTTATCAAATATGACTTTGTTTACCTTCGTTTGCTCCTCAAGTTTCGCAAGAATTATAGAGAAGACTTGGGAGACTGGGTCTACCGTAACACCGCTTTGCTTGGTTTCTAGCGACGCAGCTTGAGCATATGTTAGCGTCTCTGGAGATTGTGGCTTTTCCTTTGATTTTGCCGAAGGAACTTTACTTTGCTCGACTCTCGTCTTAAGTTTGACGTGTTTATTGGCGGTCGTTTCCCTTGGCTTAGCGATTTCACGACTATTTTCAACCGGTTCTGCGTTCTGGCGTTGAATATTTTTAAATGTGTCTCGCCTTTTTTGAAGCTCTTTTGCCACTTCGCAACCTCGATAGTTCGCTGGGTGCTTTCCTTTGCAGTTAATGCAGGTAGCCGGGGCCTGCTTATTTAGGTCACACTTTTCTGAGAGACGGTTACCAGCACATTTTACGCATCTCGGCTCTTTTTGACAATACGACTGTGTGTGATTAAAGCCTTGACAGCGTTTACACTGAGGTATCGATCTCGTACTCGTACGCATAGGCTCAAAAACCGAGTTCTTTAGAAGCTTGTTTTCCTCTCTCAGCATGTCTACCTCTTTTTTGAGCTCTTGGTAGAGCCGATCCATTTCATCAAGCCTATTGCGAAGTTCGTTATTTTCCTTCTCAAAGCTTTTACATTTCTCTAAGTCCTGTTTCTTGTGCGCTTGCACTTCCGGCGGACTTTTTTTCCCGGAGACATTCGGTCTTGATGGTGGAGACCGAGGTACCCTTGAACTTTTTATAAAAGGATTTATCAATTGCAATAATTGGCTCTCCCCAGAATCCGTAGAGCCTACCTCCGAAGAGGGTGGATTTTCCAGTGAACCTGGACTGCCACCTGGGGTATTAAATCTTTTCGTTTTACTCATTGCATTTTTTTGTATACACTTTAAGCCCGGTATACGAAGGGTGGATTTTAGTCGCCTCTTACGACAGGCATGCCTACCTCGGGTATATTCTAACCCCTACCCGAAGGGGGTAAGCCCGACAAGATGACTTTGAGCCATGGAAGCACAATGGGGGGGGGGGGGGAATTTCCCACTTGCGATACAGCAACAGGGGAGGTACCAAGAAAGTGAGTATCCAATAAGATGTCAATGGATTCCTCAGTAGAGGAGGTCCAGTGACCATCCGGATGCAAAAGGTAGCTGGGTATAGAAGGGCTTTTAGAGAGAATTTTCCGCAACCTGGAAGGTTCCGAGGACTCTTCAATGCTGTCGCAGACGAGTCTCCAGGATCGTCGTTGCTCCTTCGTCAGTGAGATTTTGTATTTCCTGAGAGACAGTTTATAGGAGTCCCAATCGGCCGTCTCACGGGAGCTTTTAGCAGTATTAAAAAGGAGCCTACTGTCTTTCCTAAGAGTACTGAGATTTGCATTCTGCCAGGGTGCAAGAGTGCTCTTCAGAGACTCTCCAGTCCTTAACCAAGTTATATAAGTGGTCGGAGACAAGAGTAATGAAGGTCGGTTAGGCCCCCGGTTACAGATTACGAGATTAGTACTAAGGATAAAATCAAAAAGTTGCTCACCTCTTTCATTTATGTCGGAACTGCCCCAGATTGAGTGATGGGCATTCGCATCACAGCCAATGATGAGACTAGTGTTTCAGCTCTCCGCTTTAGCAATCAAGCTCCCCAAAATGTCCTGGATCAAGACTAAGTCTTCCCCGTATTTGTTGAGCCGGAGAATAAGGGAGACCGAAGCCGTGATGGAGTGATGCAGGTTAATCTGAAGGATCCGCAGCATTGGGGCTACTTTTCGCTACAGATACCATTACCACGGTATTGTTGGCTTCCTCTGAATCTGATGACAGAAGGTCATCCTCGAGAGAGAGGCCACTAAGGTCACTGTCCAGGAGTGATGGTGAGGGAGAGGGAGGACCAGAAAAGGCAAATTTTGGGAGGATCGGCGCAAGGGAGCGAGGGAAGGGGCTCGGAAGGAGCGGAAGGAGAGATGTTCTTAGCTGGTGCAGAAGGGACTGCATCCTGCTTGGAAGGTACTTTCTCGAGCTCCTTCTCGTCACATTTGTATACTGTCAGAGTAATGGAGCTGAATCCATAATTGACTACCCCTTTAGAAGATGCCAGGAGGGCCAGAGACTCTTCATTGATAACAATGATGACACTTCTGACGTCTCCTCTCGGCTCGTCCACTTTGGCAATCTTCCAATTATGGGTAGGAAGGGAGCTGTTATTTGCCTTTAGAATATCCATGATAATTTTAGGATTAGAGGGTTCAGCCGGAATGGTAGCACGAGTTCTTGGTCGGTTTGGAATCTGGTCCTTTTTCGCGACCTCCAACTGTGCACCTGGCCAAACCTGTCCTAATCTGGAGACAGCAAGTTTGTAGAGATCCTTCGATCTTTGGTCAGCGCAGGCAATAAGTTTGAAATGCCCTTGATGCCAGCAACCATCCCTGCAGGAAACATCAGGACCGGGATGGTCACGTAGGATTTGGAGACAATTGGTGGCGAGTTTAATCTCCACCTTCCTCCACTTATCCGCCGTAATGTTGTCATCCGGATCGCTATGGTCAACGACCGCGACCTCCAAGTGTACCTTAAGCACTTGGTTGACGGGCTTGGTAGTAGCGATGGAAGGTACTACCTTGGTCTTTTTGGCAAGGGTGGGAGAGTCATCCTGAGACCTCTGGCGCTTGGACGATAAGTCCTTGCTGGATGAGTCGGGGCGGAGCTCGACACGTTTGAGTGCCCAGCTTAAAGAAGTCTTATGCTTCTGGGTTCTGTCCTGCTCAGGAATTTCCTAGATGCGGCGAATTAGCTTATAATCTAGCCGGCGATCTTGGTAGGAGATTTTGGGGGGAGCGACATTCGGCGAGCTCGAAGCCGAGCCGCCAGTCACCCCTGAAAGGGATTTGAGAAGGGGATGTCGATCCTTCGAAGTGGAGGGCACAGCGTGCTGTAAGTTCGGGGCCGAACAGTTAGCTGTCCCTGAAGGTGCAGAGATATTTAGGGGTTTGCCCCCTCGCGTTTCATGATCTGGCTTTACTATGGGACCAGGTGTTGAAACCACTGTCCTATCCGCCAGCGTACCAGACGCGCGTTCAGCAATCCTGGGGCGTCCACCTGCTTACAACTGCTCTCATCGCTAGTGCTAGGCCTCAAGGCCAATGCGCTAGACGGGATTGCCACAGCAGAGTTTGCGGGTATGCTTGCCAGGAGGTTTTTAAGAGGACCGTCCTCTTTTTTTTACTTATTTTTATATTTTTTTGTTTTTTTTTTGTTTTTATTTTTTAACGTGTTTGGACCCACGAGTGGCGGAGAATGGGAGGTCGACCTGCACAGAGATCCGCATTGTACAGGCAAGGCAGGCTAATCCGGAAGTCGCCAGGTATCCGGATACTCCGTTAGCGACTGGACTATTATTTAAAGTGGGCCCCAGCCAGGCTGATCCTCGGCACGGGTCGTATTACACCTTGATCCGGCCCACCGGAGAGGAGAGAAAAAAGGATAGGATATGAAGGGGAGGGATAAAACGACCACATCTTGGCTTCGTGTCTCATCTGGGGAAATACCCGAGAATCCTTGATCACTACTAGGCCCCTACACCACGGCGAGGTGTGTAGTCATGTAGGAGTTGCACGTGCGTAATAAACGCGCAAATTTCCATCCAGTTTTCCTCAGATTGTACCATATGATCTATGAGGAATGGAGGACTGGGAAGGTCATTTCTCCAGTTTTCAAATCGCCTACAGTAGAAGACTGCATGCTCCGTATCTTCCTCCTGGTCTGGACAGTCTGGACACAACGGAGAGCTATCGTGTCCAAACCCGTAAAGATATTTGCGATAACCTCCATGGCCAGACAGGAACTGCGTGAGGTGGTAGATGCAGTTCCCATGTGCCCGGTTTATCCAAATGTCGATGGTGGGGATTAATTTATAGGTCCATCTGCCCTTAACCGCATTATCCCATCGATCTTGCCACACAGCTCTTGAAGCTGCTTTGTCTTCTTCTATAACCCTTCTTCTTTCGCCAGCCTCTTGATGGCTCGAGCCTCTCCGATTGTATGCAGAGAATGCATCTCGTTCGCGAGGATGTCGATCGGAAACATTCCTGCTATGACAAAGGCTGCCTCGTCAGAGATAGTTCTAAAACCACTGATGGTCCTTATAGTGCAGAGTCTATAGGCTGATGTCAGTGTCCTCCTTGTTTCTTTGGTCACGAGAGCCCCCGCCCAAACCGGAGACGCATAAAGAAGGACTGACCTGACAACTCTGGATAGTAAGATCCTCCTAGCCTATCCAGGTCCTCCAATGTTGGGCATTATCCTTGAGAGTGCTGCCTGAAGTCTTGACGCCTTTTGCTCCAATAATCAACATGTTGTTTAAACTGCAGTCTATTGTCGAGCATTACTCCTAACTTGTTTTATTATAAAATAATAACTTGTTTTATTCTAACTATACTCCGATTCGTACTCTTCTCCCAAATACGGGAAAGCACGGTACGTTATCGTAGCATTTGGTGGCAGCGGTGGGATCCCATACAAAGAGGGACCTAACTACCAGCCAATCGAAAAAGTGGGATAGTGAGATAAATGAAAGATTATCTCAACTACCAACTTTTTTAAGAATTAAAAAAAAAAACATCGTGGTATAAGTTACATAGGGCCAAGACTACCTCAACTGCCATTTTTTTAAATTTTAAAGCGTACCTGGGGCTAGAACACCAGAGCTAAAAGTGAAAAAAAAGAAAAATTAAATAAATAATACATAAATATACGAGTATATAAAATAATAATTTCTTTCAACAAAACGTACCTGGGGCTGAACACCAGAGGTAGTAGTGAAAAAAAAAAATAAATAAACAAATAAATAATGTGAAAAACCCGAAAAAGTGAAAAGTGAATAAAAAACAAATAATAAATATAAAAATCAAAATTTAAGAACGGTAAAAAAAAAAGTGAAGGGTAAAGTCTCAAAACCATAAGACCTGGCGAATTCCTTAAAGGTCGCCGGAGGCAGAACTTGAGCAGTGTTAAAAGACCAGGCCGTAATGACGATCTATAGGGCGCGAAGTCCGCCTGGCAAGTCAACAGCAGCAACAACAACAACAAACATCAGTAACATCAGCAGCAACAGTAGTAAAAGCAACAATAGTAACATCAGCAGTAAAAGCAACAATAGTATAACAAGTAACAACACAAAAACAAAACAAAAAACAGAATTTATTTTAAAGAAAATTATCCATTTTTAAGTAATATTAAATTTATGATAGTATGCAATAAAGGGTCAGGAACTAATTATTTTTCTAATATACAAAAACAAAAAAAAAGTATATCACCCCATGTTCCCGAAATACCTCAACTCTTTGACGTTCTTTAGGGTAGTTTTGATTTTAACTTCGATGGAATCATTGGAAATGATTTCCTGACGAAATATTCGGGTACAATTAATTACGAAGAGGAGACTCTGAAGATTTACCCCTTTTTCGATAATTCTTCTACCGGGATGCAGCTCAGGGGAAATGCGAAGCTTCCAAATCCTGAGAATAACGCTGGAAAGTCTAACTTAGCAGTTGGCATTCCCAAATCCGATACTGAGCATCTCAAAACTCTTAATCCGGGGGAAACAGGCCTAGCAACTATGCAATTTGACCCTCCAGTATGCACAACCATCGGTTTAGTGAAGGAATTAGAAAAGGAGACTACTGTTTCCGAACAGAATAGTCAAGGTAAATCAATATATAGCTCTGGGGAAGAAGTGCTTCCATATTTAGACAACACTGAGAAGGAGCTGTAACATATAAAAAATTAGCATTACAAAGACGTGAAAGAGATGCTGAAAACCAACGAAATAAATTTGTCAACCGGTTTCGAAATAATAAAGAAAATAAAAATACACTAAGGGACGATAATATAAATAAAAAAAAAAGACTCAACAGCAGGTAAGACTGAGCAAATAAAAAATAAAATGAATACTTCAAAATCAAAAAGACTCAGCAGCAGGTAAGACTGAGCAAATAAAAAATAAAATTAATACTTTAAAATCAAAAATACTCAGCAGCAGGTAAGACTGAGCAAATAAAAAACAAAATAAATACTTTAAAAAATCAAAAAGACTCAGCAATAGGTAAGACTGAGCAATAAAAAATAAAATAAATACTTTAAAATCCCGAAGTTAACAAATAATAGACATTTCATTGAAAAATGAACATTATGAAACCGAGTTGGACGAGTCGATCGAGTTGGATCAGTCGTGTTAAAATAAATAACAATATCAAAAATAAATTCCTAATCACAGCTAGAAATCAAAAGCGAATAGCAGACGAAAATACAAAGAGCAACGAAATAACAACCATCAATGCAAATTTACCAGACACTAAAACTACTCCTAGTTACACATTACCGAATAACACATTCCTAACACTTATCCCCAAAATCCTACCCAATTTGCAAAACTTTTATTGAAATCCTATATACCGGTTAAAAATGAAAATAATATATTTAAAAAACAAAAAAAAACCTTTTACCCGACCCAAGAGAAAAACTATTATTATCATATTAAAAAATAAGAAAAAAAACGTATATATATTACATATATATTATATATATATTACAAAAAATAAAAACTTTTTAAAACAAGTGAAGATAATTTCACACAAAACAAAAAACATTTATATATTGAAAAATGATGCAATAAAAATTAGAACAACTTTAATCAATTAAAAAAAAAAAAAATAGTATAATATCATAAACAAACAGACATATTACATATCTACAAAAAATATATTTTACTAGAATTATTGAATATTAGTTTGTAAAGCAAAATATTAAAAATCATTTTACAACAAAAAAGAAGAGATTTACATTATACAAAAAAAGGAAATCATTTTGACAACTTTTGAAAAAAAAACACTTCTTTCATTATATTACAAAATGTTCTTTACTTACTTACTTACGTGGCGCTACAGTTCGGGGTGAACCTGGGCCTCAACCAACAAGCCTCTCCATTTAGCTCGGTCTTTAGCTAATTGCCTCCAGTTGCGCACTCCAAGTTGGTCGAGGTCCCCTTGAACTTGTGCGCGCCACCTACGGCGATGATTCCCTCTACTGCGTCGTCCCTCGGGGTTAGATTCGAAGACTCTGCAGGCCGGAGCGTTGGTGTTCATTCGCTCTACATGTCCTAGCCATCCCAGACGTCCAATACTCAGTTTTTTGACTAGGTCGATGTCGCTGTACAGCTCGTATAGTTCGTGATTGAATCTTCTCCTCCAAAACCCGTCAACGCAAACGGGACCGAAAATCTTACGATGAATTTTTCTCTCGAAGCGACCAAGGATATCTTCATCCTCTTTTAATAAAGTCCATGTTTCAGCGCCGTAAAGCAGGACTGGGATGATCAGGGTCTTATATAGAGTCTCCTTGGTTGTTCGAATTGCCTTATAAGCCCCAAAAAAACAGCGATTGGCAAGAGTTATTCTTCGCTTGATTTCTGCACTGATTTCGTTAGTAGAATTTATAGCAGAGCCAAGGTAGACAAAGTCCCTTACTACCTCGAAGTTATAGTTGCCCACGGTGACGTTTTGTCCAATTCGTCGGTGTTGGTTTTCCCTTCTTGTTGACAGCATATACTTGGTTTTGCCCTCGTTTATCGCTAAACCCATTTTGGCCGCTTCCGCCTCAATGCTTGCAAACGCACCGGTGACAGCCCGCTGAGTTCTTCCGATAATGTCTATATCGTCGGCGTATGCAAGTAGTTGTACAGACTTGTAATAGATTGTGCCTCCGGTGTTGGCTTGTGAGTTCCGTACAATCCGTTCAAGTACAATATTGAAGAAGTCACATGACAGCGCGTCACCTTGTCTAAAGCCTTTTTTGACATCAAAGGTCTCGGTGAGGTCATTACCGACCTTGATGGAGCAGCGAGCGTTCTCCATCGTCAGCCTGCATAGATGGACAAGTTTGGCAGGGATGTCAAAACTGGACATGGCTCTAAAAAGCTCTTCTCTATTGATGCTGTCATAGGCGGCCTTGAAATCGATAAAGAGGTGGTGAGTATCGATTTGGAATTCTTGGGTTTTCTCCAGGATCTGCCGAAGTGTGAAGATTTGATCAATGGTGGACTTTCCTGGCCTGAAACCGCACTGATAGGGTCCAATCAGGCTGTTGATAAAAAGTTTCAGGCGTTCACACAATATCGCAGAAAAGATCTTGTATGCGATGTTGAGGAGACTGATGGCTCTATAATTGGCGCAATTGAGGGGGTCTCCTGTCTTGTGGATCGGGCAAACGATGCTGAGATTCCATTCATCAGGCATACACTCGTCTGACCAAATATTAGAAATGAGTTGGTGTATGCACTCTACCAATTCATCACCAGCTGCCTTGAAAAGTTCGGCCGGTAAGCCGTCAGGTCCAGCAGCCTTGTTCGATTTCAGCTTGGATATTGCTATCCTCAGGATAGCAGGTCAGGTGGACGGAAATTTTGGCTATCATCGTCTTTACTGAATGGTTCATTCTGCCTGACAGCGGGATGTTGGTCTTCGTCGCCGTTATACAGTCTGCAGAAGTAGTTTTCCATATTCTCAGCACCAACTGTGATTCTACTACGAGGTTTCAATTTTCATCTCTACGGGTTTCTGTACGGGTATTACTTCTCTGACACGTTCTTTTTACCTTTTGGTAAAACTTCCGTACATTATTCCTGGAGTATAAACTCTCGATATTCTCAAACGCGCGCTTCTCATGCTCTTTCTTCTTCTTTTGGAGAAGCCGATGTTCTTCCCGTCTCTTTTGCTCGTACAGCTCACGAGCAGCTCTCGTCTTCCGCTGCAGCGCCGCTTTGTATGCCTCTTGTTTTGCTGCATACACTCGGCGGCATTCTTCGTCAAACCAGGGGTTTCGCGGTGGTGGGCGAGCGAGACCCAGCACATCAGTCGCGGCGTTTCTGATGGCATGTTGGTAGCGTTGCCACTGGTCTTCTGTACTTGATGCTGGCGGCAAATGGGTGATTGAGAGATTTCGGGATACGCGTTCAGCAAAGAGTCTGGCGGTCTCTTGCTATTGTAGCTTTTCGACGTTAAATTTTCTCACAGTAATTCTTCTTTGTTGTTCAGATTGGGATATCCGCATTCGTACCTTGGCTACAACAAGGTAATGATCCGAGTCTATGTTGGCCACTAGGAAGGTCCGGACATCCAGAATACTGGAGGCATGCCTTGCGTCGATCGCAATATGTTCAATTTGGTTGATGGTTACATGATCATTGGACCGCCATGTCTGCTTATGAATATCGAGATGAGGAAACCATGTGCTTGCTATGGTGACATTTCGCTCCACAGTGAAATCAATTAGCCTTAGTCCGTTATCAGACGTGGTGTCGTGTAGGCTATGCTTACCGACTGCCCTACCAAAGACGTCCTCCTTTCCTATTTTGGCGTTAAAATCGCCCAATACGATTCTAACGTCGTCGAACAGCTCGTAGAAACACTCTTTGGTGGCAGGGTCCTTTTCTTCCGTGGGGGCATGAACACATATTAGGCTTATGTTAGCGAATTTAGCCTTGATCCGGATAGTCATAATATGCTCGCTTACGTGTCGGAAGCTTCTTGCCTAAGTCTGCCGCGTATGACAAATCCGCATCCGAATAAGCGTTGCCTGTTGCCTCTGTAGCAATCGCCGTAGTAGATGTCACAGTTTTTCATCCTCTTTTTGCCCGGCCCATCCCATCGCACTTCCTGGATGGCGGTAATATCTGCTTTATAGCAGTCTAGGGCCTCTGCTAGTTGTTCGGCTGCACGTGGTCTGTAAAGGGACAGAACATTCGACTTACAGATCCGAAGGTCGTTGTCCTTATTTCGTGTGCTGGGGTCGTCATTAGTTGAGTCATCCTTATCGGAGGCTTTTGGTTGTTTCGGAACCATGAGTTTTTTACCCCGACGTTACCCCGAAGGCACAACCCCCAACCTGGAGGGCCAGTTCCTTAATTATTTCCCTAGGACGAGAGGCCGGGTACACCGGTGCCAGTAGTCCACTACGGGAGTATGAGCGCTGCCATTGGCCCATTAAGGGCTCCTCCGCCACCATCTCTATTCCAATGTCCTGACCAACATTGGAAATTCCTTACCGACCTGTGATCCGAATACGTCGAAGCAGCTCGCGCAAGGTATTCACTAAGTTCAACCTAACTGGAACTATAGACGCCACCGTTGACTCCCCACCTATCTCATCTGCTGCCGCCAAGAATCCGCCAAACGGGGTTGGTTACCCATTTCTTGGATTAAGGTACTAGGCACCCGGCTGTCACCGCGTGGAGGTTGAGAGTAGGAGTTGGTAGGCCTCAGCTGAGTGAAAACGCTTGTGTTTTCATATGATCGCATGCACTACCGTTTGAACAGCCAAAAATGTTCTTTACAAAGAAGAAAAAGAAAACACTATTTGAATTATATTAGAAAAAAAAAATTGTTTCAGTATAACTATAGAACCCTAGAAATTATAAGAAAAATATCTATATTATTCACAAACAAAGAAATCATGTTATTTACAAAAAAAATGTTTACTAAAAGTGTAGAAGAGTAGTTTATAAATCAAAATATTAAAAACATAAGAAATTATTTTACCATCTTTTATAAAAAAAAATATATATATATGTTATGTATATATGTATATATGTTATTTACAAAATAAAAACATTTATACAAATATTATACAATACATAAAATGCTTAACTACAATAGAACATTAGTTCATAAATCAAAAATTTTAATTATTGTGACAACTTTTAATAAACACTTCTTTTCAGTTATATTACAAAATGTTTAATACAAATCAAATAATAATAATACACTATTTTACATAAAATCTATTTTACTATAACTATAGAACCTCAATATGTATTAGAAATTATTTTACATTACAAAAAAAAAAATCATGTTATTAGCAAAAATTACATTACATATCAAAAATATTAGTTTAGAAATTACTTTATCAAATTCTATAAAACACGTTATAAAAAATAAATATATATATATACAGAACATAAGTTTGAAAACATTAGCCGATAAGAAAATCAATGCAACAAGATTATGTTAAATTTACTTTGCCCTGCCTATTCTGCCTTCGCACTCAGAAAATTAACCTAGTAATTTTCTTCTTTCAAGCGGAGCGGGATGTAGTGACTCACTACAAAAAAAAAAAATACAAAATCAATCAATCATAATAACCATATACTTATATCGATTCCATCCGTAACTATCGCATAGCAACTCTTAAGCCTTATCACTTAAATTGCTTTATTACACATTATTTATTTTTATTTTTTTTTTTTTCCGAGGGTAGGTGAAAAATCTTCCATAGACACTATGAGAATAGCAAGCGCGTGCTCATAGTAGTGTCAGATACTTACTGACTAAAAAAACACCACCCTTCGATATAAATTTGTTAGATATCGCAACTAAGTATAAACTTATCAAGCAATTTTTCTATCACGAAATAAAAACGTTTGGCAGGTTACTTTCCACTGAAGGATCCTGTATATTCCGCAATCTAGACGCGGTTAATCATTATCTCGCCAAGTCGAAGGTTTCGTCCTTTGTAGTCGGCGCAATAAATTACTCTCATCCAAAATTTGTAGGACTGTATTGTTGACATGTCCGATTAGTCGGTTTTTATGCTTTCTCGCGAAGCTTCTAGTTTCAGTTTCGATTGTCGGAATTCCGAGATCCCTGTGGATATCGTCGTTTCTACTATACCACGGTGCTTGGACAATTTCTCTTAGTACTTTATTTTGAAAAGCTTGTAAAATATTGCCATTTGTTTTCTTGGTACAACCCCAAAGTTGTATACCGTAGGTCCACACCGGCTTTAGCACTTGCTTGTATAAAAGCGGTTTGTTCTCAGTACTGAGCTGGGAATGTTTTTCGAGTAACCAGTACATTTCTCTATATTTGATTTCGAGTTCTTTTCGTTTCATTTTCACGTGCGAATTCCATTTCAGTCTTGCGTCGAGTGTCATTCCCAGGTATTTGGCCTCGTTTGCAAAAGGTATTCGGGCCGAGTTTAGGAAAATTTATTTTTGTTTTCTACTTGACACCATGCACTCCAGAACCGCTTATGAATTACTTTGGAGTGGTGTCGTTTTCTTTCCCCTGTGGGGATCGGCTTTTTCTTTTCTTCGTACGGATGTTGCTATGATAACGTACCGTGCTTTCCCGTATTCGGGAGAAGAGTGGTGCCAAGACCGTCATAAACCATTTCCTGTAATCATGTACCGTCGGCGATCCGTTCGTATGTTTATTGCTTTAAGCAAAACCCGGATTAGTCGCATTTAATGTGCATTTAATATGGCATGTGGTAGGCATGCCTGTCGTAAAAGGCGACTAAAATCCACCCTCCGTATACCGAGCGTAGCGTATACACAAAATGCAATGAACAAAACAAAACGATTGATTACCCCAGGTGGCAGCCCAGGTACACTGGAAAATCCACCCTCTTCGGAGGTCGGCTCTACGGATTCTGGGGAGAGCCAGTTATTGCAATTAATAAATCCCTTCTTAAAAAGTGCAAGGGTATGTCGATCTCCTCCACCAAGATCGAATAACTCCGGGAAAAGAAGTCCACCGGAAGCGCCAGCGCGCGAAATTCAGGACTCAGCGAAATATAAAAGTCTTGAGGAAGAAAATAAAACACTCCGAATCAAGCTTAACGAAATGGATCTACTCTATCAAGATCTTAAGAAAGAGATAGACTTATTCAAAGAAGAAAATAAGGTCCTAAAGAACACGCATTTCGAGAGAGAACGCGAATGTACTCCAGCACGCTTAGCTAGTGTGGAATATCACACAGACGAAGAAGAGCTAGCACGCGAAACGTATCGGGTCCCCAAGAAAAGACCTAGTAAAAAACGGAGAGCCGGTTCATCGCCCGAAGACGAGCCCGTGAAAGAAGAAAATCACAAAGAACCGCAAGTAAAGCAACTTCGAGCGCAATTTCGTCCACCCCCGCCAATAAACATCGTCGAGATAACGGAATACAATAAGTTGCAAAGCCTCCTTAAAGGAATAATAACATCAAAGTATAAGGTTACGTCTTTGAGGGATAATGCGTGGAAAGTCAACGTCGATGACTACAATGACTACCGAGCTGTGTCCCAAAAGCTAAATACCGAAAAAATTCAGTGGTATACTTTCGAAATTAAGTCAGAAAGGCCACATCGTGTCGTTGCAAGGGGACTCCACCCCTCATGCACCAAAGAAGAGGTTATGACTGACCTTCAAGCCAAAGGCTTTAAAATTCTTGATGCCGTTAATATCATCAAGAAGGAGAAGCAACAAACGGAAATAGATAAAGACGTCTTGGTAAGGCGTGGACTTCCGCTTTTTATGCTTACCTTCGATAAATCGGATAATATCGACGATATCTACCGAATTAGAGCCATACTAAATATCATGGTCAAAATCGAGCCCATGCGTAGAAATTTAAGGATGATTCCGCAGTGCAAACGTTGCCAAGGATTTAACCATACGCAAATGTACTGCAAAAAAGAACCGCGATGTGTGAAATGCGCCGGAAATCACCTCTCCCAAGTCTGTAGAGTAAATAAACAAACCTCTGCAACATGTGCTAACTGTAAGGGAAAGCACCCAGCAAATTATAGAGGCTGTGAAGTAGCTAAGGAGTTGCAAAAACGAAGAGATATGCTCCTTAAGCCCCTTGCAAAATCTAAACTGCAAACTAAGCCAAAGCGTAAGAATGCACAGGAGAAAGTAAGCAAACTAAAACTGCCGGGCTCAGAGCGCAAAAAGGTGAGGGAAAGAGTGACAACACAAAAGTTCTCGACCTCTGTTCTTAAAAGAAATGGTACTGAAAAGTTAACGTCGAAAAAGTCACCGTGTAATGACCCTCGGACAGCAGGAGTGCAGACCTACGCTCAGGCCGCGGCATCCGAAAAACCAAAAAACATTGAAATTTCGACGGACCCTGTCTCTCATGTTTTGCCGGTTATTCCCGAGAAATTCGAAGAACAAAGCAAAATAAATAAAATTATTCTCGATAGGCTGGTTAAGCTTGAAAATAATTCTCAGAAAATGCGTACTTCAACTAAAATATGAATGACAAACGAATGTTAAAAATATGTACTTGGAACGCAAACGGACTTTTGCAAAAACTCGACGAATTGGAAATATTCGTGCGTGAAAAAGATATTGATATTTGCTTGATTTCTGAAACCCACGTAAAAAAGGAATCGCATTTAAAAATAAAAGGCTATAATGATTACCACGCTTGTCACCCTTCGGGAAAAGCGAGAGGCGGATCATCCTTGTTTATTAAAGACTGCATCGAACAATCCGAAGACCTAAAGATAGAACTTGAGACTTTGCAACTGTGCACGATTCGAGTTAAAAATAGTCAGCGTACTCTTAAAATCTCATCTATCTACTGTCCACCGCGTTCCGCGCTTGAAAAATCTGATTTTACTAACTTGTTTGAATCGCTGAAACCTAATTTTATCATCGGCGGCGACTTTAACGCGAAACATACGTTCTGGGGCTTAAGATACAGCTCGAAAAAAGGTAGAATGCTTTATGGGGCAGGTATGGAGTACAGTTGTGATTTCCATTCGACGGGTAAACCGACTTACTGGCCAACTGATACTTCAAAAATGCCTGACCTGATCGATTTTTTCGTTGTGAAAGGAACATCTACCAACCACATAAAAGTCGAAGACAGCTTTGATCTGTCGTCTGATCATTCCCCGGTTGTTTTAACAATCAGCGAAAAACTAATCTATAACCTAGAGCCAGCGAGATTAACTGGTCGAACAACTAACTGGGAAGGCTTTAGGAACGAAATTGTAGATAATGTTGAACTGAGCGTTCCACTTACGACACCCTATGAACTTGAGGTTGAAGTTGATCGCTTCGTTGAGATCGTACAGTTCGCCTCTTGGAATAATACGCCCAATCCAAGGAAAACGCCGGACAGATACGGTTTACGATATCCTCCGGAAATAAAAGAATTGGTCAAGGAAAAAAGAAAGGCGCGTAAAAAATGGCAACAGAGTCGTGCTCCGCAGCATAAAGCACACTTGAATCGTCTGTGTAATTTGTTGAAGAAGACTATTAAGGATTTTAAGAATCGTGCAATAGGCTCTTACCTTGAAAGTTTAACAGCGAAAAAAGATTCCAATTATTCACTTTGGAAAGCTGTAAAAGGCACCAAAAGGCCCAAAGTCCCCGCGCCGCCAATCAAATTAAATCAAAGTGAATGGGCGAGGGAAGATAAAGAAAAAGCGGACGTCTTTGCGGTGCACTTGGAAGAAACCTTTAAACCATACGATGGTCAAGTGGTTTACGACAACCGCAATAGGCTGCATTTACCATCTGACGATTTGACGCTTACAAGTGCAACGCTAAGGGAACTCAAACGTGAGATCGAGAATCTAAGACCTAAGAAATCTCCTGGTTATGATTTGATTACCGGAGAAATTCTCAAAGTTTTACCTAGAAAAGCATTGATTAAGCTTCTCCATATTGTAAATGCTGCGCTCAGATTAAAACACGTGCCGAGCCAATGGAAAGTTGCGGAAGTCATAATGGTTTTAAAACCAGGAAAACCGCCAAATGAGGTAAAATCTTATAGGCCAATTTCGCTTCTTCCAATCATATCGAACATTTTCGAGAGGATATTATTAAGGAGTCTCCAACCGGTTATAGAAGAAAATAATCTTATCCCTGACCATCAGTTTGGGTTCAGAAGCAAGCATTCGACGATTGACCAGGTGCATAGAATTACTGACGTAATGTCAGTAATGACACTATGAGCACGCGCTTGCTATTCTCATAGTGTCTATGGAAGATTTTTCACCTACCCTCGGAAAAAATAAATTGAATGTGTAATAAAGCAATTTAAGCGATAAGGCTTAAGAGTTGCTATGCGATAGTTACGGATGGAATCGATATAAGTATATGGTTATTATGATTTATTTGGGACGTATGTATTGAGTCACTACATCCCGCTCCCCTTGAAAGAAGAAAATTACTAGATTACAGATTCTTACTGACTAAAAAAACACCACCCTTCGATATAAATTTGTTAGATATCGCAACTAAGTATAAACTTATCAAGCAATTTTTCTATCACGAAATGAAAACGTTTGGCAGGTTACTTTCCACTGAAGGATCCTGCATATTCCGCAATCTAGACGCGGTTAATCATTATCTCGCCAAGTCGAAAGGTTTCGTCCTTTGTAGTCGGCGCAATAAATTGCTCTCATCCAAAATTTGTAGGATTGTATTGTTGACATGTCCGATCGGTTTTTATGCTTTCTCGCGAAGCTTCTAGTTTCAGTTTCGATTGTCGGAATTCCGAGATCCCTGTGGATATCGTCGTTTCTACTATACCACGGTGCTTGGACAATTTCTCTTAGCACTTTATTTTGAAAAGCTTGTAAAATATTGCCATTTGTTTTCTTGGTACAACCCCAAAGTTGTATACCGTAGGTCCACACCGGCTTTAGCACTTGTTTGTATAAAAGCAGTTTGTTCTCAGTACTGAGCTGGGAATGTTTTCCGAGTAACCAGTACATTTCTCTATATTTGATTTCGAGTTCTTTACGTTTCATTTTCACGTGCGAATTCCATTTCAGTCTTGCGTCGAGTGTCATTCCCAGGTATTTGGCCTCGTCTGCAAAAGGTATTCGGGCCGAGTTTAGGAAAATTGGCAAGTCATTAATTTTCTTGTAAGTGAAATTCACGTGAACAGATTTAGATTCGTTGAGGGCGATCCGCCAGTCCCTCGTCCATTCATTTACATTATTCAGTGCGCTTTGCAGTTTTGCAGCCGTTTCTTCGATTGTTTTACCTACTGCTAGGATAGCGGTGTCATCGGCAAACGTAGCAAGGATAGTGCCATCTTCGTTCGGTATATCACGAGTATATAGCAAATAGAGAAGCGGCCCAAGAACGCTTTCTTGCGGTACGCCGGCCGAAATTTCCTTGAGCTCGTAGTATTCGACTCCATGTCTAACACGAAAGAGTCTATTCCCGAGATATGATTCTAGAATATCGTATAAGCACACAGGGAGAACTTGTCGTAGTTTGGATTTCAAGCCATCATGCCACACCTTATCAAAGGCCTGCGAGACGTCAAGAAATACGCTTGAGCAAATCTTTTTTTCTTCAAGTGCTTTCTCGATTACGTCAGTAATTCTATGCACCTGGTCAATCGTCGAATGCTTGCTTCTGAACCCAAACTGATGGTCAGGGATAAGATTATTTTCTTCTATAACCGGTTGGAGACTCCTTAATAATATCCTCTCGAAAATGTTCGATATGATTGGAAGAAGCGAAATTGGCCTATAAGATTTTACCTCATTTGGCGGTTTTCCTGGTTTTAAAACCATTATGACTTCCGCAACTTTCCATTGGCTCGGCACGTGTTTTAATCTGAGCGCAGCATTTACAATATGGAGAAGCTTAATCAATGCTTTTCTAGGTAAAACTTTGAGAATTTCTCCGGTAATCAAATCATAACCAGGAGATTTCTTAGGTCTTAGATTCTCGATCTCACGTTTGAGTTCCCTTAGCGTTGCACTTGTAAGCGTCAAATCGTCAGATGGTAAATGCAGCCTATTGCGGTTGTCGTAAACCACTTGACCATCGTATGGTTTAAAGGTTTCTTCCAAGTGCACCGCAAAGACGTCCGCTTTTTCTTTATCTTCCCTCGCCCATTCACTTTGATTTAATTTGATTGGCGGCGCGGGGACTTTGGGCCTTTTGGTGCCTTTTACAGCTTTCCAAAGTGAATAATTGGAATCTTTTTTCGCTGTTAAACTTTCAAGGTAAGAGCCTATTGCACGATTCTTAAAATCCTTAATAGTCTTCTTCAACAAATTACACAGACGATTCAAGTGTGCTTTATGCTGCGGAGCACGACTCTGTTGCCATTTTTTACGCGCCTTTCTTTTTTCCTTGACCAATTCTTTTATTTCCGGAGGATATCGTAAACCGTATCTGTCCGGCGTTTTCCTTGGATTGGGCGTATTATTCCAAGAGGCGAACTGTACGATCTCAACGAAGCGATCAACTTCAACCTCAAGTTCATAGGGTGTCGTAAGTGGAACGCTCAGTTCAACATTATCTACAATTTCGTTCCTAAAGCCTTCCCAGTTAGTTGTTCGACCAGTTAATCTGATAGATAGATAGATAGATATTTTTATTTCTCAATTAATTAATTCAATACATAAAATGTTTACATTGTAATTACTTAAATTAGAATGAGTAGAGAAATAATAATGACATTTTATATTTAAAAGAAAAAATAGAATTAAATGCCACTTCAAAAGGCTTAACAAATATATATTATAATAATGGGTGGGGTAACCCTTAAGTGTAGCTAACACTAACGAAGAAAAGAAAATGCAATTAAAAAAATGAAATTTATATTAAAGCAGGACAGATTGAAGAAGAGTACAAATTAAAATGAAATTATCAAACCAGAAAAAAATTAAATCAAGAAAAAAACTATAAAAACAACGAAAAGAAAAATTGATTTCACCAGAATACCAGAAATGCCTATGCTTGAACACTAAGAAGCGATTCCATATGAACTAGATTTATACTTAACAGCCAGTGTTTAAGATGCCTTGCAAACACAGCTGGTAGCCTTAGTGTCCTGATTGAAAGCGGAAGCTTGTTAAATGAGCGACATGAAGCCACAGTGTAGAAATTTCGAAAAGCTGTGGTTCTAAAATTAGGCACAGTGACAAAATTCATGACATTACCACGCAAATTATGATTGTCAAGTATTCTAAAATTTAGATTGCCTGATCTGATGAAAAATATCTTTAGTACCTTAAAACAGATCTTCAAATCTCGAAATAATGGGAAACTATGATGCATACGATTTTTTCCGCAAAGTTTTCTTATAATATGTTTTTGCAAAATCAGTAAAGGCTCAATTTTGTTGAAATAAACTCCTCCCCAGCAACAAATTCCATACTGCAATTTGGAGTCGAAGATACAGTAATAAATTATATTTAAAAGGTTAGGAGAGCAAACATTACGCAAGTAAAAAAAATTTCTCAGAGTAGCACGAAAATATTGTCTCAAAGCATCAGTGTGGCTAGCAAAACACATCTTAGAGTCAATGATGAGCCCTAAATATTTAAAGTTATCAACTTTCTCGACTCGAAAACAATTTTCGTTACAATTTATACTGCTACAAAAAGTGTACGAGGGAAAACTAGAGTTACAAGAGCAGCTTGAAAGTTTAAACTTTTGACATTCAGGTGCGTGATAGAAAAAATCAGCCTCCAAATTACTATGTGCTGACAGGTTGAAAAACATAATTTTTGTTTTAGAACTTATCACCAACTTATGTTCTGCAAACCAGATTCTTAATAAATTCAAATCATAATTTATGTCCGAAATTAAATTTGATATACTGTCTGAGCCATAAACACAACCGACATCATCTGCAAAAGCTGTAAGTATGCCTCTGAAACGTAACTCAAAAAGAGAGTTGATGTAAACTAGAAACAGAATGGGCCCCAAGACAGAGCCTTGGGGTACCCTCAGATTTATAAACCTAGTTTCACTTCGGATCTCATCAATTTTCACTCTTTGAGGTCTATTAGACAGATAAGATTTGAACCAGTCCGACATGAAACCTCGAAAAGCAGCTTTATCAAGCTTTCCCAGCAAGATTTTATGGTCAACCATGTCAAAAGCTTTGGCAATATCTACAAAAAGCCCAGCTGTTAACTTTTTACTTATTAAGTATTTGCGAACAGAAATGTAAAAGAGCTTTTTCCGTAGATTTACCTTTTTGAAAACCATATTGGGCTGAACTGAAAAATTTAGTATTATTTAAAAAAAAACAACTCTATTTTTCACTGCCTTTTCAAAAATTTTGCTAAACGAAGGAAGCGAGATGGGTCTGTAATTGCTTATATCCTCAGCCGCCCCTTTTTTAAAAAGTGGCATGATATCTGCGCTTTTAAGTGTTTCAGGAAACTCCCCTGACAAAATACTTTTATTAAAGATATGTGCTAATACATCTACTATGAAACACGCAATATTTTTTATCAAACGATTTGATATGCCATCAAAACCTCTAGAGTTAGAATTTTTTAAGGTGCCAATAATTTTTAAGAGCTCAAAACCTGTTATAGAATCAAAAAAAAAGAACTTTCCTGAGAAGGTTCTCTTACATTATTCAAGCAACTACATAGTCTACAAATAAGCAAGGTTGGATGGGGCTTCAAGGATTCAGCAATAGTAGCAAAGTAGTTATTAAATTTATCGGCTATGACTTTCTTATCCGAAATTACTGAATTGTCAACATTGATATTAAAAGACCTTTTTGAAGAAGAGGATTTATTCAATATGCTATTAACTATCTGCCATTCACTAAGAAGGTTACCTTTGGCTAAATTAAATTTATTGCGGTAAAAACTGTCACGGCATAGTGGAATATCCCTTTTTAGCTCCGAACACAGTTTCTTATATTTTTTTTTAAATTACGATTCTGTGGATGTGCTGCACACTTTACTCTGAGCTTATTCTTATGAATAACTTTTCTTAATAAAGAGGTTGAAATCCAAGGCTTTAGCCTCTTTAATGGTTTTGTTAAAAATACCTTGTTGGTAGAAATCTCAATGTGTTTAGAAAGAGTTCCTATGAAAAGGTCGTACGAATTAGAAGCACTGTTTTCTGAGTAAACATCTTCCCAAAGCTCAAAACAGAGACATGTTTGGAGTTTAGCGAAGTTAATTTTAGTAACCGTGTTATGAGAACTAGAATCTACTCTTTTTTTAGCCATAGAGATGTCCACCAATTGACCGGTCATTGCGTGGTCAGTGATACTCAGGTCAAAAATGCACTTTTCACAAGAATTTAGGGAAATATGAGAAAACCGGACATATATATGGTCTAAGCATTTACCCGAAATCAATCTAGTTGGTTCGTTAATTAACGAGGCAAACCCATGAGAAGCCAGTAAAGATAAATAAGTAGAACAAAAATCGCTGTTTTCTAAAATATCTAAATTTAAATCACCCAAAATTATCAGATTTTTCGATTTCTCATTATCTAAAAGATTAGAAAATTCTTCCATAAAGACTGAAGCACTGTATCTATGAAGACGATAGACACATAATATTACATAGACTTCATTAATATTTTTAAAAGATAATTTCAAAATATCGGCACTTAAGAAATTTAAACATGAGCTAACACAATCATAATCAGACTTCACAAAACAACCAACACCGCCAGCTACGTAGTTTTCATTAGTTTTGGCAAACAAATTAAATCCCGGTAAGCTGTAATCATTTACTTCAAATTCGTAAATCCAAATCTCTGAAACAAAAACAAAATCGGGAACGCAAACAAAGGAGTTCAAGTGAGATACAAGAGATGCAAAATTCTCTCTCAAGCTTCTGATATTCTGGTGAATGAAGAAAATTTTGTTATTACAGTAAGAGCTGGATATAAATACATTCTCACAATTAATACAGTTGAGATCGGAGGTAGGAATAACATCATCAATTAGGCCAATTTCGCCATTAAAGAAGATGTAAAACAAAAATTAAACAAGAAGTTTGAGAATATTAAAAGACCTAATTGGGATGGCAATGCTACCTTCAACCTTTCTCATACAAATTTTGTTGTTTTTAAACCACACATATTTATACCCTTTCTCTTTTTTTATCGCCTTCGCCTGCAACAACAACGCCTGTGTGTATTTCGTAAGAGCGTCGTTGATGTAAACTTCTGTGCGTTTGCCACTACCGCTGCCGCTGCTGCTGCTGCTGCTCCCGCTCCCAAGTATGGAGGCGTTGAGACTTTTCTTTTTCTTCATTTTCTCCTTCATTATCCGTTGCTTAAGAGACAACTCCGAAAATTGTAGACAGATGATCCGTTTCAGCGTTGCCGTGGATGGCAAACGACTAACAAAGGCCTCGTAGGGGCAGCATCTTCCGATAGGTGTTGGTCCGCTAAGTAACGAGAAAGAGCCACTGCAGCCGAAAACCTAGCAGCTCTGTTAGTAAGCCCTACTCCCACCTCCTCGTTGTGCCATCTGGGGATTTCTTCAGAAATTGCTAACGGGAGAGGACGAATGGCGAGCTTCCTGCGCCAAAAAACAGGATAAGTGTCGGTTGGTCTGTGGCCCAGCGAGCCGCAACCGTAAAAACAAATCTTGCTCCGAAACGCAAACCAACGCCTCGGATACGGACGGATAATTTGATGACGACCTTTGGCTATCGGACACGGACAACGATCGGATTCTGGAACGTTAAGACCCTCCTGGACTCACTCAAGGAAGGGCCTTATAACGCCAGATTCCTCCAATTAGAACGCGAATTCGCAAGGTATAAAATCGACATCTTAGGGCTGAGCGAGATAAGATGGTTCGATGCTGGGGAATTCATCTCCCCAACCAAAAACACTGTCATGCTCTACTCTGGTAAACCAGCTGGAAGTGCACGGAGTTCCGGAGTAGGACTCATGCTAACTCCAGCAGCACGTAGTAGCCTCATATCCTGGAAACCCCATAGTGACCGGATATTGACGGCTAGGTTCCAGAGTAGAGTTAGAAAAATTACCATCATACAGTGTTATGCTCCGACTCTAGAAAAGGATGATTTTTATAGGCACTTAGGCGCTGCCTACAACCAAACGCCTAATGGGGACATCGTAATGGTGATGGGAGATTTCAATGCCAAGGTGGGTAGCGACAACACCATGCTTAAGCACGTGATGGGAGTTCACGGCATGGGAGACCGTAATGATAACGGTGAGCGGTTTGTGGACTTCTGCAATACCAACCGCCTAGTCATCGGAGGTACGCTGTTTAAGCGTAACACCTGCCACAAAATCAGTTGGGGCTCTACTGATAGGCAACGAACATCCAACCAGATCGACCACATTGCGATCAGTCGCCGCTTTAGAAATTGTTTCCTGGACGTCCGAAACAGACGTGGAGCTGACGTCGGACAAGAACGAGATCACCATCTTATGGTAGCTCATTTACGCCTTCGTACTGCATCCGTCAACAGCAACCGCTCAAACCTACTTAACATCACCAGGTTTAACATCGACAGGCTCAATGTTCCCCAAGTGCGCCAACAGTTCAGGGACCATCTTGCCTTAGAAGCAGAAGCAATCAGCAGCATAGAGAACATGGATGACCACTGGAGTGCTGTGAAAAATGCTTTTGCGACTGGGGCACGCACGTATGTCGGTAAAAAGCAGAAACACCACCGCACATGGCTTTCTACAGACACCTGGAGACGGATCGATGAGCGTACAGCAATCAAGGCTCGGATTGCAGCGGCCTGAGCAGTAGAGAGAACCGAGCTTGAAGCCCAATACCGTGCGAAGAAGAAAGAAGTGCAGCGTAGTGTGAGACGTGACAAACGTCAATATATCAACTCACTGGCCTCAAGGGCTGAAGAAGCAGCGAGTAGGTGCGACAGTAGGACTGTGTATAGCATCACTAAGGAGCTCATTGGTGGTCGAAACTCCAAACAACATCCAGTGAAGAGTCTAGACGGTAACCTTCTGATTTCGGATGAGGATCAGCTCACTAGATGGAGAGAACATTTTGCTACAGTGCTAAATTACACAGACGATGGCGGTATGATCTCGAATTCGAATGAGCAGTTCGAAGCAACAAGTTCCCGAATTCGCACTGCACCTCCCAGTAAAACCGAGATAATAACAGCAATCAAGTCCCTCAAGAAGAACAAGGCGGTGGGTATTGATGGCATCCCTGCCGAGCTATTTCAAGCGGCGCCAAATACATCGGCAGATTTGCTGCATCCCCTAATACGGAGAGCTTGGGATAGTGAACAATTTCCACAGGAGTGGAAAAGGGGGATGATCATTAAACTTCCAAAGAAGGGAAACTTGACGGATTGCGGTAACTGGAGAGGTATATGCGTTCTTCCAGCCGTGGCTAAAATAATAGCTAAAATAATTCTAGAACGAATTAAAGAACATTTAGATTCAACTCTCGATGTCGAACAGGCAGGCTTTCGCGCTGGATCCTCCTGCATTGACCACATAAACACCTTACGGATCATTATCGAGCAATGCGTTGAGTATAGGTCTCCGCTACATTTAATGTTTATCGACTTCGAGAAAGCTTTCGACAGATTGAATCAAGATGCTATCTGGTTGGCCTTGCGCAGGAGAGGCATCCCAGAAAAACTTATAGCTATTATCAAGGCTACATATGAGGGCGGTAAGTGTCACGTCGTGCACAATGGTAAGGTGTCGGAGGATTTTGAAGTCCAAAGTGGAGTACGTCAAGGGTGCATACTGTCACCACTATTGTTTTTGGTGGTTATCAGCGATGTACTCCGTGCAGCATTGACGGAAGGCAACTATGGAATTCGTTGGACTATGACATCTTACCTTAAACACCTAGATTACGCTGACGATGTTTGTCTACTTTCACATCGGATAATGGATCTTCATCTGATGGCCCAAAATCTAGAAGCTGAGGCGAACAAAGTGGGGCTAAAAATAAACACAGCCAAAACAAAAGCCCTGAGCACTTCTTCTAACAACCGCGCTCAACTTTACATTGCCGGACAGGAAGTCGAGAAAGTTGATAACTTTCTTTATTTAGGAAGTGTGGTCTCGGCTAATCGCGGTGGCACCGAACTGGATGTGTGCAGCAGAATCGGGAAGACTAAAGCTGCGTTCGGAATGCTATCTAAAATCTCGAGAAGCAATGTTATCAGCTTAAGAACCAAGCTGCGACTGTGCCGCTCCAACGTAGAATCAGTGCTGCTTTATGGGTGCAGTACTTGGAAGGTGGACACCATTAACACACGAAAGCTGCAAGTCTTTGTAAACAAATGCTTAAGAATCATCTTGAGGATTTTTTGGCCGAACCGCATCTCTAACGAACAACTTTATCTGAGAACGGGCCAAGAACCTATAAGCATTTCTATACGAAGAAGAAAGTGGCAATGGATTGGACACACCCTACGGCGCGAAGACAACTCGATTGCGAAATACGCCATGCAGTGGAATCCGCTCACCCAGGCAGGCAGAATAGCGGGACGCCCTGGGCAAACGTGGCGCAGAACAGTTGAGGAGGAATCGAGCTCTTTAGGAATGAGTTGGAGGCAGCTCAAACGCGTTGCAGAACTTCGAACACGATGGCGCACAGGCGTGGTTGACGCCCTATGCCCCCCGAGGGGTTAAAGGATCTAAGTAAGTAAGTAAGTTGCCGTTTATACTTCAATCGAAGTATTTTACTTCGTTTTCATAGACAATACTTCGACACTTCCTCTTTCGCAAAAACACTTCACTTTTTGTAGACTTTATATTTTCCCTTTATATTGCATTATATATTCATTAATGAGCTCTCCCATAAAGTAGCCAAAAATCATATACGCGAACACATACATTCGATAACGACATCGATAATTACACGTCTACAATTCTACCCAAAGAAGAATGTCTTTAAGTCTTTTGGCATCCTGTCTTCTGCTTCAAAAATGCTTTGGGGCAGATTATGTACCTTCATTTAAAAGAGTTTATAGGAGCCTGGTTGTGTATTTCTCATAGTAGTGCAACTACTGTTAGGGTGTTTTCCTAAACTAAAATGATTAAGAGTTTAGGCCGAGACAACTTAAAAGTTAACACTGTTAATTCACTGATGCTTGTGAAGGGAATTGTTTCTAAAAACAGTTTCAAGAGGTGGGTATCGCCAAAAGATGTATTATGATATCACAAAGTTTAGATTAAAGCGCCCTAATTTAAGAAAATTTTGTTTTTTTTTCCAATAAATAGTCGTTTAATATAAGAAACTCAACTTTTATAATGACACTTCACTTTTCAGCAAAACACTTCTATTTTTACCTGAAAACACTTCACTAAAAAATTGGCAAACGGCATCACTGATCCGTTTACTTGAAGAGAGAGCATTCTCATCGATATTTTTCTTTGTTTTGACTTCTTTCAAATAGCATTTTTTAATTTGACTCTCTTCAACAACCACTCACAATGCCTCTCGAAAATTTTGTTGAGCTACACTTTTAGAGTTGCTTTCATCAACATTTGGTACTCCAACAATCTCTATACTATTCTGCAGTCCACTTTGCTGTTGCCAGTTTAATCTACTTTCAAGACTATGGATTTTATCTTTCAGTTCAGCATTCTCTTCCCGCAAAGATGTCAAAGATTGTAGAAACTCTTTATTTAGTTTCTCCAAATTCGCCAATTTCTCGTAAATCATCTGCAGCGTGCAGTTGCCTATGCTTTCACCAGAGACCGACAAGGAAGTCACCGATGATTGAGAGGTTTTTCTATTTAACAAGTTTGAAACAGATCCACTATGCTTCTTCACTTCAGGCTGCTTGTTCTTGGTTAGTGACGATTCAGGCAAATGAAGAGATCGGCGCCTTAGAACATCACACTTGTCACAACGAAAAAGTTTCCCATTAGCCTTCATAAATTCAGCATCTTTTTCCAAGATATCGACGCAAGCAAGATGAAAGAGTCCGCCGCAGTCGCCACAAGAAATTTTCAAGGTGTAATTCCTTTCGATTTTTTCAGAACAAACTGAACACATTGAACTCATTTTAGCAGTAGAAATAATAGCTTTCAAAAGAGATGCGTACCCCACTACACTCAGTGAATAACTGACTCGCTGGCTCTAGGTTATAGATTAGTTTTTCGCTGATTGTTAAAATAACCGGGGAATGATCAGACGACAGATCAAAGCTGTCTTCGACTTTTATGTGGTTGGTAGATATTCCTTTCACAACGAAAAAATCGATCAGGTCAGGCATTTTTGAAGTATCAGTTCGCCAGTAAGTCGGTTTACCCGTCGAATGGAAATCACAACTGTACTCCATACCTGCCCCATAAAGCATTCTACCTTTTTTCGAGCTGTATCTTAAGCCCCAGAACGTATGTTTCGCGTTAAAGTCGCCGCCGATGATAAAATTAGGTTTCAGCGATTCAAACAAGTTAGTAAAATCAGATTTTTCAAACGCGGAACGCGGTGGACAGTAGATAGATGAGATTTTAAGAGTACGCTGACTATTTTTAACTCGAATCGTGCACAGTTGCAAAGTCTCAAGTTCTATCTTTAGGTCTTCGGATTGTTCGATGCAGTCTTTAATAAACAAGGATGATCCGCCTCTCGCTTTTCCCGAAGGGTGACAAGCGTGGTAATCATTATAGCCTTTTATTTTTAAATGCGATTCCTTTTTTACGTGGGTTTCAGAAATCAAGCAAATATCAATATCTTTTTCACGCACGAATATTTCCAATTCGTCGAGTTTTTGCAAAAGTCCGTTTGCATTCCAAGTACACATTTTTAACATTCGTTTGTCATTCATATTTTAGTTGAAGTACGCGTTTTCTGAGAATTATTTTCAAGCTTAACCAGCCTATCGAGAATAATTTTATTTATTTTGCTTTGTTCTTCGAATTTCTCGAGCATAACCGACAAAACATGAGAGACAGGGTCCGTCGAAATTTCAATGTTTTTTGGTTTTTCGGATGCCGCGGCCTGAGCGTAGGTCTGCACTCCTGCTGTCCGAGGGTCATTACACGGTGACTTTTTCGACGTTAACTTTTCAGTACCATTTCTTTTAAGAACAGAGGTCGAGGACTTTTCTGTTGTCACTCTTTCCCTCACCTTTTTGCGCTCTGAGCCCGGCAGTTTTAGTTTGCTTACTTTCTCCTGTGCATTCTTACGCTTTGGCTTAGTTTGCAGTTTAGATTTTGCAAGGGGCTTAAGGAGCATATCTCTTCGTTTTTGCAACTCCTTAGCTACTTCACAGCCTCTATAATTTGCCGGGTGCTTTCCCTTACAGTTAGCACATGTTGCAGAGGTTTGTTTATTTACTCTACAGACTTGGGAGAGGTGATTTCCGGCGCATTTCACACATCGCGGTTCTTTTTTGCAGTACATTTGCGTATGGTTAAATCCTTGGCAACGTTTGCACTGCGGAATCATCCTTAAATTTCTACGCATGGGCTCGATTTTGACCATGATATTTAGTATGGCTCTAATTCGGTAGATATCGTCGATATTATCCGATTTATCGAAGGTAAGCATAAAAAGCGGAAGTCCACGCCTTACCAAGACGTCTTTATCTATTTCCGTTTGTTGCTTCTCCTTCTTGATGATATTAACGGCATCAAGAATTTTAAAGCCTTTGGCTTGAAGGTCAGTCATAACCTCTTCTTTGGTGCATGAGGGGTGGAGTCCCCTTGCAACGACACGATGTGGCCTTTCTGACTTAATTTCGAAAGTATACCACTGAATTTTTTCGGTATTTAGCTTTTGGGACACAGCTCGGTAGTCATTGTAGTCATCGACGTTGACTTTCCACGCATTATCCCTCAAAGACGTAACCTTATACTTTGATGTTATTATTCCTTTAAGGAGGCTTTGCAACTTATTGTATTCCGTTATCCCGACGATGTTTATTGGCGGGGGTGGACGAAATTGCGCTCGAAGTTGCTTTACTTGCGGTTCTTTGTGATTTTCTTCTTTCACGGGCTCGTCTTCGGGCGATGAACCGGCTCTCCGTTTTTTACTAGGTCTTTTCTTGGGGACCCGATACGTTTCGCGTGCTAGCTCTTCTTCGTCTGTGTGATATTCCACACTAGCTAAGCGTGCTGGAGTACATTCGCGTTCTCTCTCGAAATGCGTGTTCTTTAGGACCTTATTTTCTTCTTTGAATAAGTCTATCTCTTTCTTAAGATCTTGATAGAGTAGATCCATTTCGTTAAGCTTGATTCGGAGTGTTTTATTTTCTTCCTCAAGACTTTTATATTTCGCTGAGTCCTGAATTTCGCGCGCTGGCGCTTCCGGTGGACTTCTTTTCCCGGAGTTATTCGATCTTGGTGGAGGAGATCGACATACCCTTGCACTTTTTAAGAAGGGATTTATTAATTGCAATAACTGGCTCTCCCCAGAATCCGTAGAGCCGACCTCCGAAGAGGGTGGATTTTCCAGTGTACCTGGGCTGCCACCTGGGGTAATCAATCGTTTTGTTTTGTTCATTGCATTTTGTGTATACGCTACGCTCGGTATACGGAGGGTGGATTTTAGTCGCCTTTTACGACAGGCATGCCTACCACATGCCATATTAAATGCACATTAAATGCGACTAATCCGGGTTTTGCTTAAAGCAATAAACATACGAACGGATCGCCGACGGTACATGATTACAGGAAATGGTTTATGACGGTCTTGGCACCACTCTTCTCCCGAATACGGGAAAGCACGGTACGTTATCATAGCAACATCCGTACGAAGAAAAGAAAAAACCGATCCCCACAGGGGAAAGAAAACGACACCACTCCAAAGTAATTCATAAGCGGTTCTGGAGTGCATGGTGTCAAGTAGAAAACAAAAAGGGTTAAAGGTGTTTTTTTTGTGAGAACCAAGTCCCACACTGCATAAAACAGAGCGGGACTGTTTGTGAGCAGTAGCGTTTTCCACCACCCCTTAGAAAAAATAAATAAAAATAAAAAATATTATGCATAAAGAATGTCATGTCAATGATAAATATTCAATTCAATTTCATCAATCAGAGTATACTGTAGTGTTCTCCGCCGACACTACATCACCCCCTTCCAGCTGAAGGCGATAATGATTGTAGATGATGAAACAAAGTAAAGGTAAGTACGATGCAAGTATATGTCACGAGTGCATTACTCATTTGTCCACGAACTTTTATAATCGGTCATAAAGGTCTCATTACTACTGTCGAAATTTGACACCTTTCTTAATACCTTCGATGGCTGGTCAAACGGTAGTGCATGCGATCATATGAAAACACAAGCGTTTTCACTCACCTGAGGCCTACCAACTCCTACTCTCAACCTCCACGCGGTGACAGCCGGGTGCCTAGTACCTTAATCCAAGAAATGGGTAACCAACCCCGTTTGGCGGATTCTTGGTGGCAGCAGATGAGAGAGGGGGGGAAGAGTGCTTTTCTCACTAGAGCACTTCTTCTTGTTCCAGGCGACAGCGGACGAATTCCCTAGACGGAGTCAACGGTGGCGTCTATAGTTCCAGTTAGGTTGAACTTAGTGAATACCTTGCGCGAGCTGATTCGACGTATTCGGATCACAGGTCGGTAAGGAATTTCCAACGTTGGTCAGGACATCGGAATAGAGATGGTGGCGGAGGAGCCCTTAATGGGCCAATGGCAGCGCTCATACTCCCGTAGTGGTCTACTGGCACCGGTGTACCCGACCCTCGTCCTAGGGGAATAATTAAGAAACTGGGCCTCCAGGTTGGGGGTTGTGCCTTCGGGGTAACGTCGGGGTAAAAAACTCATGGTTCCGAAACAACCAAAAGCCTCCGATAAGGATGACTCAACTAATGACGACCCCAGCACACGAAATAAGGACAACGACCTTCGGATCTGTAAGTCGAATGTTCTGTCCCTTTACAGACCACGTGCAGCCGAACAACTAGCGGAGGCCCTAGACTGCTATAAAGCAGATATTACCGCCATCCAGGAAGTGCGATGGGATGGGCCGGGCAAAAAGAGGATGAAAAACTGTGACATCTACTACGGTGATTGCTACAGAGGCAACAGGCAACGCTTATTCGGATGCGGATTTGTCATACGCGGCAGACTTAGGCAAGAAGCTTCCGACACGTAAGCGAGCATATTATGACTATCCGGATCAAGGCTAAATTCGCTAACATAAGCCTAATATGTGTTCATGCCCCCACGGAAGAAAAGGACCCTGCCACCAAAGAGTATTTCTACGAGCTCCTCGACGACGTTAAAATCGTATTGGGAGATTTTAACGCCGAAATAGGAAAGGATGACGTGTTTGGTAGGGCAGTCGGTAAGCATAGCCTACACGACACCACGTCTGATAACGGACTAAGGCTAATTGATTTCGCTGTGGAGCGAAATGTCACCATAGCAAGCACATCGTTTCCTCATCTCGACATTCATCAGCAGACATGGCGGTCCAATGATCATGTAACGAGCAACCAAATTGATCATATTGCGATCGACGCAAGGCATGCCTCCAGTATTCTGGATGCCGGGACCTTCCGAGCGGCCAACATAGACTCGGATCATCACCTTTTTGTAGCCAAGGTACGAATGCGGATATCCCAATCGGAGCAACAAAGAAGAATTACTGTGAGAAAATTTAACGTCGAAAAGCTACAATAGCAAGAGACCGCCAGACTCTTCGCTGAACGCTGAACGAAGACGAGAGCTGCTCGTGAACTCTACGAGGAAAAGAGACGGAAATAACATCGGCTTCTCCAAAAGAAGAAGAAAGAGCATGAGAAGCTCGCGTTTGAGAATATCGAGAGTTTATACTCCAGGAACAATGTACGGAAGTTTTACCAAAAGGTAAAAAGACCGTGTCAGAGAAGTAATACCCGTACAGAACGCTGTAGAGATGAAAATGGAAACCTCGTAGTAGAATCACAGTCGGTGCTGAGAATATGGAAAAACTACTTCTGCAGACTGTATAACGGCGACGAAGACCAACATTCCGCTGTCAGGCAGAATGAACCATTCAACATAGACGATGATAGTCAAAATCTCCGTCCACCTGACCAAAACGAAGTGAGGATAGCAATATCCAAGCTAAAATCGAACAAGGCTGCTGGACCTGACGGCTTACCGGCCGAACTTTTCAAGGTAGCTTTGGATGAATTGGTAGAGTGCATACACCAACTCATTTCTAATATTTGGTCGGACGAGTGTATGCCTGATGAATGGAATCTCAGCATCGTTTTCCCGATCCACAAGAAAGGAGACCCCCTCAACTGCGCCAATTATAGAGGCATCAGTCTTCTCAACATCGCATACAAGATCTTTTCTGCGATATTGTGTGAACGCCTGAAACCTTATATCAACAGCCTGATTGGACCCTATCAGTGCGGTTTCAGGCCAGGAAAGTCCACCATAGATCAAACCTTCACACTTCGGCAGATCCTGGAGAAAACCCAAGAATTCCAAATCGATACTCACCACCTCTTTATCGATTTCAAGGCCGCCTATGACAGCATCTATAGAGAAGAGCTTTATAAAGCCATGTCTAGTTTTGACATCCCTGCCAAACTTGTCCGTCTGTGCAGGCTGACGATGGAGAACGCTCGCTGCTCCATCAAGGTCGGTAATGACCTCACCGAGACCTTTGATGTCAAAAAAGGCTTTAGACAAGGTGACGCACTGTCATGTGACTTCTTCAATATTGTACTTGAACGGATTGTACGGAACTCACAAGCCAACACCGGAGGCACAATCTATTACAAGTCTGTACAACTACTTGCATACGCCGACGATATAGACATTATCGGAAGAACTCAGCGGGCTGTCACCGGTGCGTTTGCAAGCATTGAGGCGGAAGCGGCCAAAATGGGTTTAGCGATAAACGAGGGCAAAACCAAGTATATGCTGTCAACAAGAAGGGAAAACCAACACCGACGAATTGGACAAAACGTCACCGTGGGCAACTATAACTTCGAGGTAGTAAGGGACTTTGTCTACCTTGGCTCTGCTATAAATTCTACTAACGAAATCAGTGCAGAAATCAAGCGAAGAATAACTCTTGCCAATCGCTGTTTTTTTGGGGCTTATAAGGCAATTCGAACAACCAAGGAGACTCTATATAAGACCCTGATCATCCCAGTCCTGCTTTACGGCGCTGAAACATGGACTTTATTAAAAGAGGATGAAGATATCCTTGGTCGCTTCGAGAGAAAAATTCATCGTAAGATTTTCGGTCCCGTTTGCGTTGACGGGTTTTGGAGGAGAAGATTCAATCACGAACTATACGAGCTGTACAGCGACATCGACCTAGTCAAAAAACTGAGTATTGGACGTCTGGGATGGCTAGGACATGTAGAGCGAATGGACACCAACGCTCCGGCCTGCAGAGTCTTCGAATCTAACCCCGAGGGACGACGCAGTAGAGGGAATCATCGCCGTAGGTGGCGCGCACAAGTTCAAGGGGACCTCGACCAACTTGGAGTGCGCAACTGGAGGCAATTAGCTAAAGACCGAGCTAAATGGAGAGGCTTGTTGGTTGAGGCCCAGGTTCACCCCGAACTGTAGCGCCACGTAAGTAAGTAAGTAAAGAACATTTTGTAATATAATGAAAGAAGTGTTTTTTTTTTCAAAAGTTGTCAAAATGATTTCCTTTTTTTGTATAATGTAAATCTCTTCTTTTTTGTTGTAAAATGATTTTTAATATTTTGCTTTACAAACTAATATTCAATAATTCTAGTAAAATATATTTTTTGTAGATATGTAATATGTCTGTTTGTTTATGATATTATACTATTATTTTTTTTTTTAATTGATTTTTGATTGATTTTTATTGTTATTCACTACAGTTGTATGTAATTCAATTTTAGATGCTTAATTATGAGAACGAATTTCTTGAAGTGTCATGTTAATCTAAGTTTAAATAAATGAAATGAAAATGAAATGACATCCCTGCCAAACTTGTCCGTCTGTGCAGGCTGACGATGGAGAACGCTCGCTGCTCCATCAAGGTGACCTCACCGAGACCTTTGATGTCAAAAAAGGCTTTAGATAAGGTGACGCGCTGTCATGTGACTTCTTTAATATTGTACTTGAACGGATTGTGCGGAACTCACAAGCCAATACCGGAGGCAAAATCTATTGCAAGTCTGTACAACTGGTTGCATACGCCGACGATATAGACATTATCGGAAGAACTCAGCGGGCTGTCACCGGTGCGTTTGCAAGCATTGAGGCGGAAGCGGCCAAAATGGGTTTAGCGATAAACGAGGGCAAAACAAAGTATATGCTGTCAACAAGAAGGGAAAACCAACACCGACGAATTGGACAAAACGTCACCGTGGGCAGCTATAACTTCGAGGTAGTAAGGGACTTTGTCTACCTTGACCCTGCTATAAATTCAACAAACAAAATCAGTGCAGAAATCAAACGAAGAATAACTCTTGCCAATCGCTATTTTTTTGGGCTTATAAGGCAATTCAACAGTAAAGCCCTATCTCGAACAACTAAGGAGACTCTATATAAGACCTTGATCATCCCAATAATGCTTTACGGCGCTGAAACATGGACTTTATTAAAAGAGGATGAAGATATCCTTGGTCGCTTCGAGAGAAAAATTCTTCGTAAGATTTTCGGTCCCGTTTGCGTTGCGGGGTTTTGGAGGAGAAGATTCAATCACGAACTATACGAGCTGTACAGCGACATCGACCTAGTGAAAAAACTGCGTATTGGACGTTTGGGATGGCTAGGACATGTAGAGCGAATGGACACCAACGCTCCGGCCTGCAGAGTCTTCGAATCTAACTCCGAGGGACGACGCAGTAGAGGGAATCATCGCCGTAGGTGGCGCGCACAAGTTCAAGGGGACCTCGACCAACTTGGAGTGCGCAACTGGAGGCAACTAGCTAAAGACCGAGCTAAATGGAGAGGCTTGTTGGTTGAGGCCTAGGTTCACCCCGAACTGTAGCGCCACCTAAGTAAGTAAGTTAATACCTTCGATTCTATTACACGACTCTATTATATACGCGAGCTTAATGCGGTCCAACGACACGGAAACATTTCTTCCTTTTACTTCCACTATAAAATATTTTCTTAACCTTTTCAAAACTTTGAAAGGTCCTTGGTAAGGAGTCTTAACATCTGACTTGTTAGGGGGTGAGCGAACAAAAACTTGATCGCAGTCCTCCAGAGACTTTACAATATAAACCTGGGACTCGTTCTGACGTGTCTCTTTAGGGCGTAGTGCATTCATGTTATCCCTGAGTTTGGCTACAAACGAGGGCAGATTTTCATCACCAGACGTGGTATCAGAAGAGAAAAAGTCTGTTGGCAAGCGTAAAGGCTGTCCATACACCATTTCTGCTGGAGAACAGTTGATGTCCGTTTTAAAAGCCGAACGTATGCCAATAAGTATTAGAGGTAATTCCTCGCTCCAATGGGTAATGTTTCCACTGCACTTAATCGCTGCTTTTAAAACGCGGTGGAACCTTTCCACGAGCCCGTTCGCCTGCGGATGGTAGGCGGTAGTTCTTATTCTGTGGAGACCCAACAACTTAGTCAATTCCGAAAATAATTTCGATTGGAATTGCGTCCCCTGATCAGTTGTTATTCTCGAAGGGACACCAAAGCGACTTATAAACTCTGAAACGAATTTCTTTGCAATTGTCTCCGCACACATATCTTTCAGCGGGTATGCCTCTGGTCAGCGCGTAAATCTATCGACAATGGTTAGGATGTATGTGTATCCATTAGACACATCAAGAGGTCCTACCAAGTCCATGTGCACGTGCTCGAATCGATCACTGGGAGTATTAAAACTGCCTATGGGCGATTTGGTATGCCGGTGAACTTTCGAGAGTTGACACTGAATGCAAGACAGAACAAACTTCTTAATACTGGAGTTCATTCCAGGCCAAAAATATCGCTCCGTCACTATCTTCCTTGATGCGCGAACGCCTGGGTGAGAAGTGAGTGTAAACTGAGAAAAACAGCATATCTGAGACACTTTGGGACATACGGCCTGTTACGATTGGTGGATGTTTCGCACCATGTGGGTTGATTTACCATGGGAAGACTTATATTCTCTAGCTTGGCTGATGACTTTGTCCTGCGCGATAAAAGAGACTTCAATTCTTCATCTGATGTTTGCTTACTAGCAATATTTTCAGGCGAAAATATGATTGGATTGGATGAATCATTTCTAATAATCGCGTTCTCTTCGGGTCTGGATAGAAAGTCAGCCACGAAATTATTCCTTCCTTTTATGTGTCTTATATCTTTGGTGTACTGCGATATCCAATCCAGGTGCCTTGTCTGTCTTGGGCTTCGTACCGCTTTAGTAGCTAGCCGTAGTCAGAGGTTTGTGGTCGGTATATACAACAAACTCGCGCCCCTCGAGAAAATATTGAAAATGCCGAATAGATACATATATTGCCAAGAGCTCTCTGTCGAAAGCTGAGTATTTAACTTCAGCTGGACTTAACTTCTTGGAATAAAAAGCTATAGGTTTCCACCCATTTTCAATAAACTGCTCGAGTACGGAACCGATAGCTACATTGGATGCGTCCACGTTGGAGAGTCTTCGCTCGGATGAACAAGCATAGTAGCCTGTGAAAGAGCTGCTTTAGTCTTAGTGAACGCCTCTGAGCAATCTGGGGGCCATGAAAATGCTGTACTCTTATTGTTTTTCCTACATAGCAATTTCACCTGCGCGTGAATAGGTGTTAAGAGATTGGCGAGTTTTGGAACAAATCGATGGTAAAAGTTTACCATACCGACAAAACGTTGAATCTGCTTTAATGAAGAAGGCTCAGGGAAACGCTGAACCGCATTCACTCGTGCCTCGGATGGTGCAATGCCTGCTCCGTGATGCTGTGACCTAAGAATTCGAGTTGTGTTTTCCCAAACTCACATTTCGCTGGTTTAATAGTTAAACCATACTCGACTAAACGCTCGAACAGCATTCTTAGGTGCTTTAAGTGTTCCTGACGATTGGTACTTGCGATAAGTATATCATCAATATACACGAAAAAATACGAAAATACCTTGCAACCTCGTAAATTTTCGGAGAAGCTATGAAGGTGTGCTATAGGGTATCTATCCGGAACAGTTACAAAATTAATTGCGTGGTAGTCCGCGCAGGGACGCCAGTCATCCGGTTCCTTTTTTTGCTACCATATGTACAGGAGAGCAAGTAGGTGACGATGACGGTCGGCAGATACCTAACTATTGCATATGGGCAAACTCCATCTTAGCCATTTTAAATCTTGTACTTTCTAAACGTCTTGGTCGAGAAACTGGTAGATGCCCTGAAGTCACGATGTGATGTACAACCTTGTGTTTAACTGGAATGTTAAAATTTGGTATGCTTGTCAATGACGGGTACTGCTTGAGTAAGTTTCCGTACTCATCATCGACGATAGCCAAACGGGGAGAAATCATATCGATTTTACTAGAAGCAATGCTTGTAATAGAAAACAAATTCGTGAGTGAATCGATAAGAGCACGTCGTTTAATGTCAACCAATAAGTTGAAATAACCAAGAAAATTGGCTCCAATAATGGGCCTTGTGACTGCGTTCACACGGAAATGTGAACTTTCGCCGGAGACCCAAATCAAGGTTCAAGAGTTTAGATCCATATGTTTTAATGATAGATCCGTTTGCAGCCGTTAAATGCTGCTCTGAAGGTAGACATCGATTTGTTTGAAATAAATAATACGGCACCACAGATACATCAGCCCCTGTGTCTATGAGGAAATCTAATTTGTTAACCTGGCAGTGTACAAAGAGACGACGAAAATTTGAATGCCGAGTGTCCGCCGTAGATACACTCGGAGTATCTAGTTTTTTCATTCGAATTCTTATGGTTGAAGCTGCATGGAGGTTTGCAGTTTCTAGCGTTTACTCCATGTACTCGATGAAACCAACACATTCTTTGATTACTACTGCTCCGATTGAACCTTTTCCCGTTTTGAAAACTGACACCTCGGTGTGGTGACCGACCCCTTTCGCGAAAAGAGAGTTTCTTAAGCCAAGATTTGATTTGGTTTATTTGTCTTATTAGTCTTTCCTCAACGTCAGAAAGATTGTTTGAGGTATTTCGACTGCCAGAGGGTTGTTGAATCGCGTTAACGCTTAGCGTTTGTGTCGTTTCTCAAATCTTATCGGCTAAATCTAGTCTGGTTGACCTATAGTTACAGCTAGTGGAATGCTAATCTGTGTGGGGAGTTTCCTCTCCCAAAGGGACTTAATTAGGTCCTCGCACAACAATGAAATGTTTCCGGCTGTGGACATCATACGTCGATAAAGATCGGACGGCTTTCTATCGCCTAAATTTTCTGCAGATAAAAGCTGCTCTAACCGTCGTTGTTCTGAAAGAGAATGTCGCTTAATGAGAATTTCTTTCAAATTCCCGTATTTATTTGACACCGGAGGTCTATTTAACACATCAATAATGTTATTAATCGCGTCAATTGGAAGTGAAGCAAGTACGTACGAGTATTTTGTTTCATCTTTAGTAATTTTTCCTGTTGCAAACTGCGCCTCTGCTGCAATAAACCACACCGCCGGAGCTTTTTCCCAAAAATTTGGGAGTTTAACTGACGACATTTCATAAGGATTGGCGTACATTTGTTCAAAATGAATTGCTGACGGAGGCATGGGTTGTTGCGTAGCAGAAAGTGTTGGAAGTGAACTTTGATCCGAAGTATTTTCCGCCGATATGGATTCTTTCTCCTCCGCCATATTGCATTAAATTTTAAAAACCTTGGAATCAAATACCGGCTTTCAATTTAATGTACGTAATATGCTAAGTCATGCACTGCCTTAATATTCTCACTTGCACTAAAATAAAATCGCCCTTGCTATCGTGTTTGACTAACAATCGTTTTGATATACATAAATGTTGTTGTAGAATTAAAGAGAAAAAAGAATAAAAAATTAAATTTGTTGTATAAATTAATATTATCTTAAACAATTTCTATTGCTTTATATTACTCAACGATTTTTGTGTAAAAAATGATCTAATATAAATAATAAGCTCGTCTTTATTAAAAATATATGAGAAAACATCTGATGTCACTTCTTCATGTAGGTCCATACGTCTGAAGTGAAATCTAACTTGGTTTCGCACATGCACTGTGTTCCGAAAAGCTCCCGTTGATTACATACGCTTTTCGTTGTGGTGAAAATGTGACGTCGAAAACTAGTCGATGGTATCCTATGGTCCCTGGTACGTGATGACGATGATGATGATGACGTATGTTTTGCTTATGTCGTTGGTTGAAGAGTAGTGGTCTTGTGTACACATATATGCATACCGATAAGTTCCCGATGACTATTGCGCTCGCAGTCGTGGTGAATATGTGACCTAGCCGATGGTATCCTCTGGTCTCTGGTACGTGTTGATGATGATGACGTAGGTTTCGCTTACTCCGTTTGGTTACAAAGTAGCGGCTTACCAAGAGGTGATCTGCTAGTCTTGTATATGATACATACATATGTGTATGAATACGGCTATGCTCCTGCGTATGTACTTTGGCCACTGATGTAAATTTTGGCGGGTTATATATATTTTATACATATATATGTCGGCTGCTGATGACGATGCTGGGATTAACAAATATGCCTTTTGTGATCGTCTGAAAAGACTATATATTTGTTTCCGAGCTCCTCTACTAAGATTTTCTTTGTATGTCAATCGAAAATATGAGTTATTATTTTCAACTCGGGGTCACCAATGTAGAGGTTTAGGGATCGTGTGTGCGATGCGGGGGTAGTTATTTAAGAAAGAAAAACACTGTGTCCAAATAATTCAGATCATAAACTTTATTCGGTAAACTAAAAATCTTACTGCATTACAAATATAAAATAACTAAATAATTCGATAACCAGAGCCCTATACGCAACCGCACACGACAGCCTCAGTGACGAAGACCAACTAAACTCCTGCTAAGTGCAAATACATAGTGCTGTGAGATTGGAGAGTTAACTGTTACACTAAGGCAAGCATTTGACTTTTCTCTTATATGTACATTATTTTCTGTTATATGGGTCTGCCAGTGGCGTAGGACTATTTATCGCCAAGAGGGAATCTGGGCAACATCGGCGGAGAACACTACAATACATAGAATATATATATTTTTATAGACTACGAATTACTTACTTACTTACACCAACAAACCTATCCAGCTAGCACGGTTACGAGCCAGCTGCCTCCAGTTGCGCACGCCAAGGTATTTGAGGTCCCCCTCCACTTGTTTGCGCCACCTAATGCGAGATCGTCCTCTACTGCGTCGTCCATCCGGGGTGGATTCGAAGACTTTCTAAGCGGGAGCGTTGGGCTCCATCCGCTCTAAATGACCCAACCATCTTAGTCGCTGTATGTGAACTCTTCTGGCTAAGTCGATGTCCTTGTACAGGCCGTATAGTTCGGTATTGTACCTTCTCCTCCACTCACCGTTTGTGTATTTAATCACTTGGGGATGTTCTCATACGCATATAGCACTTATATCTCGAATGATAATTCGAGACATTTGCTTTCGTTCTTGGTTCTCGCTGTAGGTAAGTATAGTAAATCACTCAAATGATTTCAGACAATGTCTCGAGATAACTCGAGATAATAGAAGAATCGATTATATCATTTGAATGCGCACATCACTACTCGGAACCCACTGAACCGATTGAGCTCAAATTTTTAGGCATTTTTGGTATTGTCCCGAGAGTGTTCCTGTGAAGTTTGGTCAGAACCGGCCTTCTACGTTAGTAGTAACTTAGTAGTAAAGTACTTTAGTACTACACATGTTTGTTTTTTTTAGGTGCGCGTTGCTGCACGCCGCCCGGTAAAGTTTCTGTGAAGTGTAGTCAGAATCGGCCCACTACCTGAGTAGTAATTTAGTAGTAAATCACTTTACTACTACACTTTTTTTGTTGGTTGAATGCAGCAACGCACGCCGCCGGGTAAAGTTTCTGTGAAGTTTGGCCTGAATCGTCTCATTGTAAAGTACTTTAGTACTGCACATTTTTTTGTTAGGCGCAGCAACGGCCACCGCCGCTCCGGGTACGCTCCGTCCAGCGGTCTACCCACTACCTTAGTATTATAGTACTTAAGTAGTAAAAAAATTGTTGATATAGTTGAGTTTAGAAATATTGACAACTAGATGGCTTCTATAGTGCTTAAGGCTTAAGGGCACATACGCATTTTGGATTTATCACACCCCTGCCCCGTGAATCAGCCCGGTTCACAATCAGCAAGATCCAGAACTGCCAATTTTGACACAGTATTCCTGTGTTTGTTGAAATGTCAGCTTTCCTTACATCTCCGTCTGCACCTCGGTAGATTCGCAGAATCTTTCCTCTTCGGCATTGTCGTCTAGGAACACTCGCGTCACAAATGAAAACGAAATCGTTTTCCTTGGCTGGCTTCATCCTTCGGCACCACTTGACTCGTCGCGTCAGGGTCGGTAGATACTCCAACATCCACCTCTTCCAGAACCGGTCGCGCAGCTGGCGGGCGATTCTCCTCTGCTTGCATAGAGCACATAATTTTTCGTCTGGCTTGAGCAATCCTGGAGTCTGTGCAGTGTTGGCGGAACCCAGCAAAAAGTGATTAGAGGTGAGTGGCTCTTTCTGGTCGACGGTCACTGGCAGATGAGTGAGAGGACGGGAGTTGACGACATTTTTGGCCTCATTCACAAAGCACTGGAGTGTGTGTTCACGTGGGGAGACTTCCTTGAGTGTGAAGTATAGTACGCGCTTGACGCACTTCAACAATCGTTCCCGCACTCCTCCTTCAGACGGGTGATTCGGGCAGTTGAAAAGCCACTCGACTCGTTTCATCGACAGCTCATTTCGTATGTGTTCACAGTCAAAAACTTCGGCAAAACGCTTAGCTTCTTGATCCGCTCCAATAAAAATTTTCCCGTTGTCGCTGCGCATTCGCAATGGTGTTCCTAGGCGATTAATGAAATTGCGTATAACCAGAACGCATGCATTCGTCGATAAATCGGGAGCCACCTCCAAATGTACGGCCCTCGCCGTAAGGCAGGTGAGCAGTGCTATCCGTCGTTTTTCTATGCGACGACCGAGCAACACAGTGAGTTGGCCGAAGTAATCGAGACCAGTATATGTGAATGACCTCACGTACGGCATTATGCGATCCTCTCGCAAAGGTCCCATTATTGGCGTGGTTGGCGTAGCCTTGGCGATCCTGCAAATGTTGCAATTGGCGATGACACTACGCATGACTTGACGTAGGCGGGAACCCAATATTTTCGACGAACTTCGCAAATCGCAGCCTCGGTGTTCTGGTGCTTCGACTCTGGGTGATGGTGGGCCACCAAAAGTGTTGTAAAATAATGATTAGATGGCGGATGATCGGTCGTTTGGCAGCGTACGAGAGCCAGCTGGCGGCATCGATTCTTCCATACACTCGAAGAAGGTCGTCACTGTCAAGATACGGCGTAAGTCTGGACAGTTCGCTTCCCTCGGACACAGGCAAGTCACATCGAATTCGGCTTATGTCGGCGCTGAAAGCTTCTCGTTGGACGTGGCGACACACTACCTTTACTGCAGCATCCACCTCGCCTGCGCTAAATCCGTCATCTTCGTTGCTGCTAACTACTCGGCGACGTCGACTGAGGTATCGCAGCCATGGTTCTTACGAGCCTTTTAAATGAGGAAAAACGGTTAAAATTTATAACATTGCTACTTACCACCATTAAGGAGTATTTCGGGCGAAGCTCTTCCTCGTAGTCGAAATGTTCATAGATTGCGGTGTTTACTGGCCAACAATCTTGAGCCTCACGTAGGTATGTCGGCCCTTTCAACCAGCGTGATGACGGGGTAAAGTCCACGTAGGCCTTGGACCTGGTAGCGTCATCGGCTGGATTTTCACCGGATGGCACCCATTTCCAGCTTGACTGCTCAGTAGACGCCAATATCTCCGCTATCCTATGGGCGACGAATGGCTTGTGTCGTCGATGGTCGCTGTTGATCCATTTGATAACTGTGGCTGAATAACTCCACAGAACCTTCTGACTGACGTTGACGGAATGCCCCTCCAGCACAGTTTTGATAAGACGAGAGCCCAGGACGGCGGCCTGGAGCTCGATCCGTGGTATTGTCATCATCTTCAGCGGCGCACACCTTGTCTTGGCACATATAAAGGCGGTGTCGACCATACCATTTTCGTACACCACCCTCCAATACGCGACGGCGGCAAATGCTTCTTCACTACCATCAACAAAGACGTGAAGTTAGAGATCCGTTGGTGTTCCGGCAGGAAAATAAAAACGAGACACGACAAAGTTGACTACCTTCGGCAATTGCATGCGCCATGTGTTCCAAAGGGCAGAAATTTCTTCAGGAAGGGGTTCGTCCCATAGCATGTCATGGCGCCAGACCTCACGCATTATTATTTTGGCGGCAACTACGAAGGGGTTTAAAAACCCAAGTGGGTCAAACACCGACATAACAGCTCCCTCTTTGTTGGACGTCTTACACCTGCCATTACATCTTTGGACACACGGTGGAACTGGAGCTTATATTGAAAGTTGTCACTGGCTGGTTGCCAAATAAACCCAGAATCTTCTTGGCTTGTAGAAGACTCTCTTCACCAGATGGTAGGTCAGGCTTGACGCATTTTAATGCTTCGAAGACGGCTACTAAATTTGACGTGAAGCTCCTCAACTCAAGTCCTGCGGCTTTATGTAACTCCCGGACTTGTGTCGATATGTCTATTGCACGCTCTTGGGAATCAAAGCTATCCACGAAGTCGTCGACGTAGTGGAAATCCATGATGGCTTTGATGGCGCGTGCGTCGTAGAGGTTGCTATGTTCCAAAGCGTTTTTGATCTTGACGTGCTGAGCTGAGCAAGGTGAGCATGCATGCATGCTGAGCTCCGAACGTCATGACCCTCATTTCGAATAAGTCCGGCGGGTTGCCGTCCTCTCCATTACGCCAAAGAAACCTCTGGGCACATCTATCTTCCCAACGAACCTGGATCTGGTGGAACATATCTTTGATATCTCCACATACGGCGACGAGTCCTTCCCGAAAGTTGAAAAGAATCAACGGCAACGGCTGGTACTCCTGGGGTCCTTTCAATATATTTTTTTTTTTTTTTTTTTTTTTTTTCTTCGAGGGTAGGTGAAAATCTTCAATAAGACACTATGAGGATCGACAGCGCGTGCTCATAGTAGTGTGGGATTCTTACCCACTAAAAAACCTCCCTTCAAAACAGACTTGTTTTTTATTTTTACTACAACTAAGTATTCGACTTATCAAGTAGTTTTCGTTTCGCGAAATAATGACGTTTTGCAGGTACCTTCCCATTGGAAGTTCCTGCCAGCTCCGCAGTTTAGACGCGGTTACTTATCGCGCTAGGTCTAAAGGTTTGGTTCTTTGTAGACGGCGCAGTAAATTTCTTTCTTCCAAAAGTTGGAGGACTGTAATATTTATGTGACTTTCTAGTCGACTTCTATGCTTTCTCGCGTAGGTTTGAATTTCATCTTCGATTGCTTTAATGCCAAGGTCTCTGTGGATATCGCTATTTCTGATATACCATGGCGCATTTACAATACCTCTTAGCACTTTGTTTTCAAAAGTTTGTAAAATTTTAATATTACTTATTTTGGTACAACCCCAGAGTTGTATACCATATGTCCATACAGGCTTTAGCACTTGCTTATATAAAAGCAGTTTGTTTTCTATGTTAAGCTTGGAATATTTTCCAAGTAACCAATACATTTCTCGATATTTGTTATCTAGTTCTTTGCGTTTTTTCTTAACGTGCGTTTTCCATTTCAGCTTTGTATCAAGTGTCATTCCAAGATACTTAGCCTCGTTTGCAAACGGGATTTGAACCGAGTTTGAAAAGATCGGCAAATTATTTATTTTTTTATAAGTAAAATTTACATGAACAGATTTGGTCTCGTTGAGTGCGATTCGCCAAATCTTTGTCCATTCATTTACTCTATTCAAAGCTTCTTGCAGTTTTTCTGTAGTATCTTCGACCGTTTTACCTACTGCCAAGATAGCAGTGTCGTCGGCAAATGTAGCTAGCTTAGTGCCTTCTACTTGCGGTATATCACGAGTGTATAATAGATATAAGACTGGACCAAGAACGCTTCCTTGCGGCACCCCAGCCATTATTTCCTTAAAATCTGAATATTCGTTTCCACATTTGACGCGGAAAAGCCTATTCGTAAGGTAGTTCTTCAAAATATTATATAGGTGCTCTGGCAGAACTTGTCGTAATTTAAACTTTAAGCCTTCGTGCCAGACCTTGTCAAAGGCTTGAGAAACGTCAAGGAATACGCTAGAACAAATCTTTTTTTCTTCAAGTGATTTTTCGATTACATGTGTTATTCGATGTACTTGTTCAACTGTAGAATGCTTACTTCTAAATCCGAACTGATGATCAGGGATGAGATGCCCTTCTTCTATAACCGGCTGTATTCGCCTAACCAATATTCTCTCGAACACTTTGGATATAATTGGAAGAAGCGAAATCGGTCTATAAGAGGTTTTTTCATTCGGCGGTTTTCCAGGCTTAAGGACCATTATAACTTCGGCGACTTTCCATTGACTGGGAACATATTCTAGTCTAATCGCGGCGTTTATAATGAACAGAAGCTTAATTAGAGCTTTTCTTGGTAGTGCTTTAAGAACCTCTCCCGTAATTAGGTCGTATCCAGGAGCTTTCTTAGGTTTAAGTTTCTTTATTTCTTCCTTAAGTTCGGTAAGCGTTGCATTTCTTATTACGCTATTGTCTATATACGACGTATTTATATTTTCAATAAGAGCTTGTCCATCAAACGGTTTGAAAGTTTCTTCCAGGTGGGCGGCAAAAACTTGCGCTTTCTCTTTATCATGCCTCGCCCATTCGTCTTGATTTTTCCTAATTGGCGCGGCTTGAATTTGAGGTTTTTTAATACCTTTTATAGCCTTCCAAAGCGAATACTTAGAATCTTTTTCTGCCGTTAAGCTTTCTAGGTAAGTTTGTATTTCATTATTCTTAAACTCTTTAATAGATCGTTTTAGTGAGTTGCACAAACGGTTAAGATGTGCTTTATGTTGCGGAGCCCGAGTTTGTTGCCATCTTTTACGCGCTTTTCTCTTCTCCTTAATCATCTCTTTTATTTCCTGCGGGTAAATTTTAATGTAACTGGCCGGGGTTCTCTTTAGGTTGGGAGTATTCTTCCACGCGGCATCCTGTAAGATTTCGACGAAGCGATCTACTTCAACTTCAAGTTCATAGGGCGTTTTAAGTGATACGCTCAGCTCAATATTTGCTTCAATATCTTTTTTAAAGCCGTCCCAATTAGTTTTCGCGCCATTTAATCTGGCCGGTCCTACTTTTTCAATCAAAGCTTCGCTTATCGTCATAATGATTGGAGAATGATCAGAGGAGAGATCAAAGCTCTCTTCAACTTTTATACAGTTGCTAGATATTCCTTTAACAACAAAGAAATCAATCAGATCTGGTATCTTATTTCTATCAGTTGGCCAATATGTTGGTTTACCCGTCGAGTAAAAATCACAACTGAATTGCATAACCGCATTATAAAGCTTTCTACCTTTCTGAGAGGCGTACCTTGAGCCCCAGAAGGGGTGTTTCGCGTTGAAGTCACCACCAATAATAAAATTTGGTTTAAGGAAGTTGAAGATGTTTGTGAAATCACTTTCTTCAAGTTTACATCGCAGTGGACAATATATAGACGAAATGTTGAAAGCAAAATGTCTATTTCTAACGCGTACCGTGCTTACTTGCATTGCTTCTAATTCAATTTTTATTTCCGCTGAGTGTTCGATATTTTCTTTTATAAACAAAGATGATCCGCCTCTGGCTCTTTCCGATGGGTGAAAGGCGTGATATCCGCTATATCCCCTTATCTTAATATTCGATTGCTTTTTCAGATGAGTTTCACAGACCAAGCATATATCAATATCTTTCTCTCGCATAAATATTTCTAACTCGTCGAGTCTTTGTATGAGCCCGTTAGCGTTCCAAGTAAGAATTTTAAGCGTTTCTTTCATATTCTGGTTGAAGTGCGCGTGTTATGAATGTTGTTTTCTAGTGCAACTAGTCTCTCGAAAATTAGTTTATTTGTTTTGCATTGCTCTTCAAGTTTCGCAAGAATTAGGGAAAAAACATTGGATACATGATCTTCTGAACTACCTCTATCACTATTTTTCAATGTCGCAACTTGAGAAGGAGTTTTTACATTAAAGTTTGGACGGTTTCTTGCTTTGATCTCCCGTGAGTTGTCGGTCGTGTACGTACCCTTAACTGTCTTCGCCGCTTGAGCATAAGACTGCACGCCAATATTCGGAGATTTTGCTTCTGTTACCTTATCTCTATTACTTTCGGATTTTTTATCATTAACCGATCTTAAGTTAATATTGACGGACTTTCTATCTTTCGCTGCTTTTTTCGTAGCTATTTTGGGTCTGTTCTTGATTGGTTTCATATTCGGACGCATCGAATTTTTTAGCGTATCGCGGCGTTTTTGAAGCTCTTTCGCCACTTCGCAACCTCGATAGTTCGCAGGATGTTTTCCTTTGCAATTTATACAAGTTGCTGGGGTTTGCTTGTTTAGGTGACACTCTTCCGAGAGATGTTTACCTGCGCATTTGACGCATCGCGGCTCTTTCTGGCAGTAAGTCTGCGTGTGATTGAAGCCTTGACAGCGCTTACACTGCGGGATCGATCTGGAGGTCTTACGCATGGGTTCGATTTGGACCACGATGTTTAGAATAGTCTTGATACCATATATAATATCTTTCTTTTCGTCTTTATCAAAACTAAGCATGAATAGTGGAAGACCGCGCTTTACCAATTTTTCATGATCTCCCTCCGACTGTTGTTTCTCCTTCTTGATAATATTGACGGCATCAAGAATTTTAAAGCCTTTGTCTTGAAGGTCGTGCATTACATCTTCTTTAGTGCACGAGGGGTGGAGTCCCCTTGCTACAACACGCAGTGGTCTTTCTAACTTATTTTCATAAGTATACCACTGAATCTTTTCGGCATTCAATTTTTTAGATACTGATCGGTAACCGTCGGCATCATCAACATTGATTTTCCACGTATTGTTTCGCAGAGATGTCACCTTAAACTTCGAAGCCAGAGTTCCTTTAAGGAGGCAATGCAACTTATTATAGTCCGTAATTCCAACGACGTTTATCGGTGGCGGAGGACGTAATTTTGGTTGTTGTTGCTCTTCTTGCATCTTCTTGCGCTTTTCATCTTTTTGTGGCTCGACTTCCGGTGAGGAACCAGCTTTTCGTTTTTTGCTTGGTCGTTTCTTTTCGACCCAATTCGTTTCGCGTGTTAGCTCTTCTTCATCCGTCTGGTATTCGCGACTAGGTGAGCGATGTGAGCTAACTGTATTTTCTTTTTGTAGGTACGTGTTTTTTAGGGCATTATTTTCTTGCCTGAGTAAATCTACCTCTTTCTTGAGCTCACGATAGAGTAGCTCCATTTCGCTAAGCTTGGTACGGAGTACGTCGTTTTCCTCCTCAATGCTTTTAGATTTCGCTGAGTCCCGTTTTTCACGCGTTTGCGCTTCCGGCGGACTTCTTTTTCCGGAGACGTTCGATCTTGTTGGTGGAGATCGAGATACCCTTGTACTTTTTGAGAAGGGATTTATAAGGTGCAATAAATGGCTCTCCCCAGAATCCGTAGAGCCGACCTCCGAAGAGGGTGGATTTTCCAGTTTACCTGGACTGCCACCTGGGGTATTTAAATCTTTTGTTTTGTTCATTGCATGTTTTTTGTATACGCCATACTCGGTATACGGAGGGTGGATTTTAGTCGCCTCTTACGACAGGCATGCCTACCTCGGGTATATTCTAACCCCTACCCGAAGGGGGTAGGGAGTTAAGTGAGACTCCTCTCACTTCGGCGGCGGCGTTAAAAACGAGACGCAGTTTTTGTGGCTTGTTGGGGTTGACGACCCCAAAATGTGGCAAGTACCAGGTCCTTGGACCCGTGACGGCGGCTTCTAATGGCTGTAGCTTTCGAGCGTATCCATCCTCGACGTAACTTCGAATGATTGACTTGTAGGCGACATCGAAGTCTGCATTCTGCTTCATCTTCCGCTCAACTCTTATAAGGCGCTTGAGTGCCATCGAGAAGCTGTCAGGCAACTGAACATCATTGCTTTTCCAAAGCAGTTGAACTTCAAATCCCATGTCGATTCTTCTCGTCGTTGATTCGAGGATACTTTTGGCAAGACGATCTTCGTCGGCTTCAAGTGGAGGCGATGGTCTTACACCAAAACTCTACTTCCGGAAATAATCGCTGACCAGGTCATGGAGGGCTGCGTCGGCGGGCTTGGTACATGTTAGAAGACAAGATGGTGTGATGTGCATGGTTTTCGCCATTGAACCAAATACAACTCAACCAAGTTTTGTGCGAGTTGCATATGGTCCGTCCTTACGCAAATGATGAATCTTCTTCGACATTCCCAGGTAGCAGTGATCAAGGCCGATCAAAAATTTCGGTGCGGCGTTAACGTACGGCTGAATTGGCAATTCCTTTAGGTGGCTTGTGGAGGCACTTAAATCATCCTTGCTTGGACTTTGTACTGGCAGCCTTAGGTTACGGACTCCATATACGCTTCAAAGTGGATGCTTTTTGGCCATTCCTGTCCCACTAACATGCAAATCGACAACGTCTGTCGGCTCCTGTGCTTGTCTGCCTGCGGCCCATTGCAAGCTAAGTTGACGATGATTTCCAATGAGAACTAGTTCATCGATCAATGAGGCATCCAGCATGGATATAGACGATCCTTCATCAAAGAGGACGTACGTGTCAATGGCTTTATTCGGTCCATAAAGCGTAACGGGCAGGACACGGAACAAAAGATCTCCATCGGCGCTGATAGCTTCCTTGGTAGACAGAACTTTAGCGGGAGAATGGGTTGAAGCTTCTTGGTCGGCATTGTTTGTGTTGAGACTCCTTTGACTCGTTTGCGCTTCGTGGAGCAGCTTGTGATGTCTTCGATGGCAGCCATCGATGGAACAGAAACTCTTTACATAGCAATTGCGAGTGGCATGTCCTTTCTGTAAGCATGTGAAACACCGGCCATGTCGCTTTGCTCTGGACCAGCGATCTCGAAGCTCCAACGAAGTTCTTGCATTCACTGATCTTGTATGGATCTTTACATATGGGGCAAGCAGCAGTACCTTGTTGCAACGTACCGGCTGTATGCATAAGGTGACCATAATTTTTTCCTCTCAAAGCGGGACACCTGTACATTTCTTTTGGCAAAACACATATTATTTTTTTTAAATTATTTTATTTCTTAATATAAATTATTCAAAATATGGGAAGTAATGTTAATGTATATTTCACATGAATTAGATAAAAAATGAAAGTATTTTTTTTTTTGCGCTCAAAAGTTAAAGTTAAAGGGGACCGGCTTTTTCACATTTTTCTCCTGGTGCGGGTTTATAATATCTTGCCAGCAAGGCTTTCATCAATTTGGTAATATTTACTTCCTTCTCTCTCTTTTTTGATCTGAGTACCGTCTTAATGAATAAAGATATTTTATTCCACATGTCGATACTCGAGACCATCTTGTTTACGGCACGTATCTATAAAAAGAAAATACTGTTAGCCGACATCGCTCACCTAGTCGCGAATACCAAACGGATGAAGAAGAGCTAACAAGTGAAACGAATTGGATCGAAAAGAAACGCAAAAAACGCAAAGCTGGTTCCTCACCGGAAGTCGAGCCACAAAAAGATGGAAAGCGCAAGGAGTTGCAAGAAAAGCCACAACAAATAAAATTACGTCCTCCGCCACCGATAAACGTCGTTGGAATTACGGGCTATAATAAGTTGCATTGCCTCCTTAAAGGAACACTGGCATCGAAGTTTAAGGTGACGTCTCCCCGAATCAATGTCGATGATGCTGACGGTTACCGAGCAGTGTCTCAAAAATCGAATGCCGAGAAGATTTAGTGGTATACTTATAAAGATAAGTTAGAAAGACCACTATGTGTTGTAGCAAGGGGAATCCAATCCTCGTGCACTAAAGAAGATGTTATAAACCACTTCAAAGACAAATGCTTCAAAATTCTTGATGCCGTCAATATTATCAAGAAGGAGAAGCAACAGCCGGAGGGAGATCAGGAAAAATTGGTAAAGCGTGGACCACTATTCATACTAAGCTTTGATAACGACGAAAATAATGATCTAATATATGGTATTAAGACTATTCTTAACGTCGTGGTCAAAATCGAACTTATGCGTAAGAGCTCCAGATCGATTCCGCATTATAAGCGCTGTCAAGGCTTCAATCATACGCAGACTTACTGCCAGAAAAAACCGCGATGCGTGAAATGTACAGGTAAACATCTCTCGGAAGAGTATTACCTATGTATGTATGTCACCTGTATAAACTGCAAAGGAAAACATCCTGCGAACTATCGAGGTTGCGAAGTGGCGAAAGAGCTCAAAAAAGGCGCGAATCCGAAACCAATTAAAAATAGACTCAAAATAGCTACGAAAAAGCAGCGGAAGATAGAAAATCCGTCAGTATTAATTTGAGATTAACCCAAACCTAGTAGAGAAAAGGTGACAGAAGCAAAATCTTCGAATATTGGCGTGCAGTCTTATGCTCAAGCGGCGATGACAGTTAACGGCAAGTACTCGTACATGGCTGACAACTCACAGGAGATCAAACCAAGAAACCATCCAAACTTTACCGCAAAGACTCTTGCTCAACTTGCGACATTGGGAAACGGTGATAGAGGTAGATCACAAGATCCTGTATCCCATGGTTTTTCCCTAATTCTTGCGAAACTTGAAGAGTAATGCAAAACAAACAAACTAATTTTCGAGAGAATAGTTGCACTAGAAAACAACATTCGTAACACGAGCACTTCAACCAGAATATGAATGAAACGCTTAAAATTCTTACTTGAAACGCTAACGGGCTCATACAAAGACTCGACGAGCTAGAAATATTTATACGAGAAAAAGATATTAATATATGCGTGGTTTGTGAAACAAAACAATCGAATGTTAAGATAAGATGATATAGCGTGTATCACGCCTTCCACCCATCGGGAAGACCCAGAGGCGGATCATCTTTGTTTATTAAAGAATGTATCGAACACTCAGCGGAAGTAAAGATTGAATTAGAAGCAATGCAAATAAGCACGAAACGCGTTAGAAATAGACATGTTGCCTTCAACATTTCGTCTATATATTGTACACTGCGATGCAAACTTGAAGAAAGTCATTTCACAAACATCTTCAACTTCCTTAAACCAAATTTTATTATTGGCGGCGAGTTCAACGCGAAAGACACCTTCTGGGGTTCAAGGTACGCCTCTCAGAAAGGTAGAAAGCTTTATAATGCGGGTATGCAATTCAGTTATGATTTTCACTCGACGGGTAAACCAACATATTGGCCGACAGATAGAAATAAAATACCAGATCTGATCGATTTCTTTGTTGTTAAAGGAATATCTGGCAAATGTATAAAAGTTTAAGAAAGCTTTGATCTCTCCTCTGATCATTCTCCCATCATCATGAAGATAAGTGAAGCTCTGATTGAAAAAGTAGGTCCGGCCAGATTAACCAGCGCTAAAACTAATTGGGATGGCTTTAAAAAAAAATATTGAGCCAAGCGTAGCACTTAAAACGCCCTATGAACTCTCTCAAACCGAATCCAACCGATTTAGTTTTAAAACGATCAAAGTATGCTTCGTTCGTTCATCATTTTTCTTATTCTCAAACAAATAATACATTAAGATAGACAGATACAGATACAGATTTCCAATGAGAACTAGTTCATCGATCAATGAGGCATCCAGCATGGATATAGACGATCCTTCATCAAAGAGGACGTACGTGTCAATGGCTTTATTCGGTCCATAAAGCGTAACGGGCAGGACACGGAACAAAAGATCTCCATCGGCGCTGATAGCTTCCTTGGTAGACAGAACTTTAGCGGGAGAATGGGTTGAAGCTTCTTGGTCGGCATTGTTTGTGTTGAGACTCCTTTGACTCGTTTGCGCTTCGTGGAGCAGCTTGTGATGTCTTCGATGGCAGCCATCGATGGAACAGAAACTCTTTACATAGCAATTGCGAGTGGCATGTCCTTTCTGTAAGCATGTGAAACACCGGCCATGTCGCTTTGCTCTGGACCAGCGATCTCGAAGCTCCAACGAAGTTCTTGCATTCACTGACCTTGTATGGATCTTTACATATGGGGCAAGCAGCAGTACCTTGTTGCAACGTACCGGCTGTATGCATAAGGTGACCATAATTTTTTCCTCTCAAAGCGGGACACCTGTACATTTCTTTTGGCAAAACACATATTATTTTTTTTAAATTATTTTATTTCTTAATATAAATTATTCAAAATATGGGAAGTAATGTTAATGTATATTTCACATGAATTAGATAAAAAATGAAAGTATTTTTTTTTTTGCGCTCAAAAGTTAAATTTAAAGGGGACCGGCTTTTTCACATTTTTCTCCTGGTGCGGGTTTATAATATCTTGCCAGCAAGGCTTTCATCAATTTGGTAATATTTACTTCCTTCTCTCTCTTTTTTGATCTGAGTACCGTCTTAATGAATAAAGATATTTTATTCCACATGTCGATACTCGAGACCATCTTGTTTACGGCACGTATCTATAAAAAGAAAATACTGTTAGCCGACATCGCTCACCTAGTCGCGAATACCAAACGGATGAAGAAGAGCTAACAAGTGAAACGAATTGGATCGAAAAGAAACGCAAAAAACGCAAAGCTGGTTCCTCACCGGAAGTCGAGCCACAAAAAGATGGAAAGCGCAAGGAGTTGCAAGAAAAGCCACAACAAATAAAATTACGTCCTCCGCCACCGATAAACGTCGTTGGAATTACGGGCTATAATAAGTTGCATTGCCTCCTTAAAGGAACACTGGCATCGAAGTTTAAGGTGACGTCTCCCCGAATCAATGTCGATGATGCTGACGGTTACCGAGCAGTGTCTCAAAAATCGAATGCCGAGAAGATTTAGTGGTATACTTATAAAGATAAGTTAGAAAGACCACTATGTGTTGTAGCAAGGGGAATCCAATCCTCGTGCACTAAAGAAGATGTTATAAACCACTTCAAAGACAAATGCTTCAAAATTCTTGATGCCGTCAATATTATCAAGAAGGAGAAGCAACAGCCGGAGGGAGATCAGGAAAAATTGGTAAAGCGTGGACCACTATTCATACTAAGCTTTGATAACGACGAAAATAAAGATCTAATATATGGTATTAAGACTATTCTTAACGTCGTGGTCAAAATCGAACTTATGCGTAAGAGCTCCAGATCGATTCCGCATTATAAGCGCTGTCAAGGCTTCAATCATACGCAGACTTACTGCCAGAAAAAACCGCGATGCGTGAAATGTACAGGTAAACATCTCTCGGAAGAGTATTACCTATGTATGTATGTCACCTGTATAAACTGCAAAGGAAAACATCCTGCGAACTATCGAGGTTGCGAAGTGGCGAAAGAGCTCAAAAAAGGCGCGAATCCGAAACCAATTAAAAATAGACTCAAAATAGCTACGAAAAAGCAGCGAAAGATAGAAAATCCGTCAGTATTAATTTGAGATTAACCCAAACCTAGTAGAGAAAAGGTGACAGAAGCAAAATCTTCGAATATTGGCGTGCAGTCTTATGCTCAAGCGGCGATGACAGTTAACGGCAAGTACTCGTACATGGCTGACAACTCACAGGAGATCAAACCAAGAAACCATCCAAACTTTACCGCAAAGACTCTTGCTCAACTTGCGACATTGGGAAACGGTGATAGAGGTAGCTCACAAGATCCTGTATCCCATGGTTTTTCCCTAATTCTTGCGAAACTTGAAGAGTAATGCAAAACAAACAAACTAATTTTCGAGAGAATAGTTGCACTAGAAAACAACATTCGTAACACGAGCACTTCAACCAGAATATGAATGAAACGCTTAAAATTCTTACTTGAAACGCTAACGGGCTCATACAAAGACTCGACGAGCTAGAAATATTTATACGAGAAAAAGATATTAATATATGCTTGGTTTGTGAAACAAAACAATCGAATGTTAAGATAAGAGGATATAGCGTGTATCACGCCTTCCACCCATCGGGAAGACCCAGAGGCGGATCATCTTTGTTTATTAAAGAATGTATCGAACACTCAGCGGAAGTAAAGATTGAATTAGAAGCAATGCAAATAAGCACGAAACGCGTTAGAAATAGACATGTTGCCTTCAACATTTCGTCTATATATTGTACACTGCGATGCAAACTTGAAGAAAGTCATTTCACAAACATCTTCAACTTCCTTAAACCAAATTTTATTATTGGTGGCGAGTTCAACGCGAAACACACCTTCTGGGGTTCAAGGTACGCCTCTCAGAAAGGTAGAAAGCTTTATAATGCGGGTATGCAATTCAGTTGTGATTTTCACTCGACGGGTAAACCAACATATTGGCCGACAGATAGAAATAAAATACCAGATCTGATCGATTTCTTTGTTGTTAAAGGAATATCTGGCAACTGTATAAAAGTTTAAGAAAGCTTTGATCTCTCCTCTGATCATTCTCCCATCATCATGAAGATAAGTGAAGCTCTGATTGAAAAAGTAGGTCCGGCCAGATTAACCAGCGCGAAAACTAATTGGGATGGCTTTAAAAAAAAATATTGAGCCAAGCGTAGCACTTAAAACGCCCTATGAACTCTCTCAAACCGAATCCAACCGATTTAGTTTTAAAACGATCAAAGTATGCTTCGTTCGTTCATCATTTTTCTTATTCTCAAACAAATAATACATTAAGATAGACAGATACAGACACGGTACACGGAGCGACAGAGCACAAAGTACCTATTAACTACCCAGTTATGTATTTTAATTTCAAGTCTGTTTTTTTGTGTTTATGTTTTTAGTTTTTCTTTTTTTTCTTTTGATCTGTGAGCAAAATTATTTTTAATATATACATTTACTGAGAATGAGTTTAATGAACGAAACATGCATCCATATGGGGTGGCCTTTTTCCAAAGCGGGACATTTTGCGTTCTTCGGGGACAGCGGAACACAAAGCTCGAAAGCGGGACTGTCCCGCCGAAAGCGGGACGTATGGTCACCTTATGTATGCAGCACCGGCAAGTGTCGCTTCAGTTCCTTTTCCTCGTTGTCTTTAACCGAGCAAACTAGTTTTGCAACATCAGACAACCAGTTACTGAAATTCACCACAGTCGGATAAGGATGAATCTGAGATGCGTACCTTGCCCACTCCAATATTCGGCTCATCGGCAGCTTCGACACCAGCTCCTTGAGAAGCGTTGGATTAGCTATGTGTTGCTGCCCATGGACTGATTGTAGAAACACAGAAAAATTCCTTGTCTTCGTGGCAAACGGTATGAGGCGACCCATGTTATTTTCGCTTATCGACGCTATGTCACGCACTTGGCTCAGCTGGCTGTTTATAAGTTGTTCGGGGCGTCCAAAGCGGAAACGCAGTTCTTCAATTATGCTGCCAACGTTGTCTGGGTGGATGAGGAGGGATTTGACAACCTCTTTCGCTTCACCTTGTAGACATTTCTGTAACCTCTGGTTATTCTCGAGATTGGTGTAACCGTAGGCAGTGGCTGATTGCATAAATGTGCTATAAAACGTTGGCCAATCATCGGGATTCCCAGAAGACGTTGGTAGGTCGACACGTTGGTGGAATCGACGTGTACATACTAGTGACATGAAGATGACATTGTGGTACAAAGGTGGTGGCGGCGGCTGCGCATATAGATGTGGCGTCTGTGTGAATGTTTACGCTGGCAGTGCGCATGTGTGTGATGGCTGTGTGCACTAGTGTGGCAACTGTGCACACGTATACGATGGCATAGCGGCGGGGATCGATGAAACCGTTACCAACGGCTGTGTGACTGTATGGCTGTGACAGCTTTGCCATGACGGAGTTTCGAAACAGCTTTTCCGTAATGCAGGAATAACGGGAAACATTTGATGTTGAATTGGTACCGTATTTAGTGGCCTACCAACGGAAACAACTGGAACGTTAGGCGGAGGCTGAGGCGAGAGTTGTGTCACGGGTCACGGGCAATTTGAGTAGGTTGCACTCCAGATCACTATTTTTCAGCATCAACTGCATGTTCCTCAGCTGGCTTTCTATAGCGGCAACTTGATATTGCAGAGATTGAATGGCTGCTAGCTCAGAAGCATTTGTTGAGCCTGATTGGGACGAGGCGGCAGAGGCGTTGAATGGCGTAGCAGAGATTTCGATCGTAACTGTACCCAATGCGGCAGTGGTGGCGAAGCTGAACCCTGGCGAGGAATCGGTGGCGACGATCATGTTTGGTACAGAAACACTTTGTGCTGCGACGGCAGGGGCAGCGTGGGCAAATGTGGATGACGTTGTTGTCGAGACATCCATGTCTGGCAAGCATGGACTTCGTCTAGACGGCGGCGTGTGAATCATCTTATTTTTGGCGGCGTGCGCAATCCAAGTGCGCGAAATAAAGAATGTAAATTAAGGAAGTTGAAACGAATAACGCACAAATGATGATATGTATTTATTTGTGAAAGAAATATAAGGGTTTTACAAGAATTTACATATAAGTTAATTACCTACCTCCCGCGGTTTGCACTTCCTTCCTTGGCGGCTTCAAGTGGCAGAAAGAAAGAAATTCAATGGCCGAAGGTAGTGTAAACCGCAGTAAGGAGTTTACAAATATTGACTACTAGACGGGTTCTATAGTGATTAAGGCTTAAGGGCACATACGCATTTTGGAGCTATCACAGTTGTATTTCATTGATAATAATTGACATAAACCAGACTTTATTAATCAGTAAAGTTCTAAATTTATTTCATAACAAATGTGTATTGAATTTAATGAAAACTTCCACCCTAGCTCTTGGCTCAACCTTTATGAGCAGATGTGTTCTTTGTGGTGAAAATAACTATTCGAATGAGTGTATACACTCGTATGTATATTGCAATGAGATTGGTCATACAGCTTGTTATCAGAGCTGTCCAACACATCTTAAATATATAGAAAAAAGAAAACATATTCTGAAAGGGTTAGGTAAGCAGTAAGCAGATCATAAACTCTCGTTGAAGAAACAATTTTCAACTTCACAAATGCAAACGTTTCTTTCGCTGAAAAAGCAAAAACATCTGCCAAACAACCGAATGTGCATTCTTCTAAAACTAGAATCTAATATACATAATAAAGAACAGATACACAAAAAATTATCTCAAAAACTTTCTTAACGAAGCAAAACACCTGTTTAATATTTCCTTTGTAGAACTTTTGACAAAAATGAAACAATTCGGGCATAAGTACCTAGTTTTGAAAACCAAGGAGAAAAAAAAGTTTTCCTACCTTGAGTTTGTTGCCACTATTGTTATAAATATCAACTCAATAATTTCAGATGAAAAAAGACTTGCGCTATTAAATACATTAAGAATTAAAAGACCCCAGATATGTTTTCTTTCTAAAACTAAACTATCCGCAAGATAGAGGCCTTCATTTGAGGGATATAATATAAGAAGAAGCGATTCTGACAGAGGGACACCGACCTCACTTGAAAAAAAGTACAAGTTTACTCTAGTCTCTTTGAAATGTGATGTCTTCTCCGTGTGCCTTACTACTTACGTGAGGCTAAAGTACGGGGTGAACCTGGGCCTCAACCAACAAGCCTCTCCATTTAGCTCGGTCTTTAGCTAATTGCCTCCAGTTGCACACCCCAAGTTGGTCGAGGTCCCCTTGAACTTGTGTGCGCCACCTACGGCCATGATTCTCTCTACTGCGTCGTCCCTCGGGGTTAGATTCGAAGACTCTGCGGGCCGGAGCGTTGGTGTCCATTCGTTCTTCTAGCCATCTCAGACGTCCAATACTCAGTTTCTTGACCAGGTCGATGTCACTGTACAGCTCGTATAGTTCGTGATTGAATCTTCTCCTCCAAAACCCCGCAACGCAAACCGGACCGAATATCTTACGAAGAATTTTTCTCTCGAAACGACCAAAGATATCTTCATCCTCTTTTAATAAAGTCCATGTTTCAGCGCCGTAAAGCAGGACTGGGATGATCAGGGTCTTATAAAGAGTCTCCTTAGTTGTTCGAGGTAGGGCTTTACTGTTGAATTGCCTTATAAGCCCAAAAAACAGCGATTGGCAAGAGTTATTCTTCGCTTGTTTTCTGCGCTGATGTAAATGAGTTTATAGCAGAGCCAAGGTACTCGTAGACAAATTCCCTTACTACCTCGAATTTATAGCTGCCCACTGTGAAATTCTGTCCAATTCATCGGTGTTGATTGCCCCTTCCTGATGACAGCATATACTTTGTTTTGCCCTCGTTTATCGCTAAACCCATTTTGGCCGCTTCCGCCTCAATGCTTGCAAACGCACCGATGACTGGCCGCTGAGTTCTTCCAATAATGTCAATATCGTCGGCGTACGAAAGCAGTTGTACAGAATTGTGATAGATTGTGCCTTCGGTGTTGGCTTGTGAGTTCCGCACAATCCGTTCAAGTACAATATTAAAGAAGTCGCACGACAGCGCGTCACCTTGTCTAAAAGTTTCTTTGACATCAAGGGTCTCGGTGAGGTCATTATTGACCTTGATGGAGCAGCGAGCGTTTTCCATCGTCATCCTGCACAGACGGACAAGCTTGGCAGGGATGTCAAGACTAGACATGGCTCTATAAAGCTCGTCTCTATAGAAGCTGTCATATATGGCCTTGAAACCAATAAAGAGATGGTGAGTATCGATTTGGACTTCTTGGGTTTTCTCCAGGATCTGTCGAAGTGTGAATATTTGATCGATGATGGACTTTCCTGGCCTGAAACCGCACTGATAGGGTCCAATCAGGCTATTGACAACAGGTTTCAGGCGTTCACACAATATCGTAGAAAAGATCTTATATGCGATGTGGTGGAGACTAATGCCTCTATAATTGGCGCAGTTGAGGGGGTCTCCTTTCTTGTGGATCGGGAAAACGATGCCGAGATTCCATTCATCAGGCATACACTGGTCTGACCGAATTTAAGAGATGAGTTGGTGTATGCACTCTACCAATTCATCGCCAGCTGCCTTGAAAAGTTCGACCGGTAAGCCGTCAGGTCCAGCAACCTTGTTCGATTTTAGCTTGGATATTGCTATCCTCACTTCGGTTTGGTCAGGTGGACGGAAATTTTGACTATCATCGTCTATGTTGAATGGTTCATTCTGCCTGACAGCGGGATGTTGGTCTTCGTCGCCGTTATACAGTCTGCAGAAGTAGTTTTTCCATATTCTCAGCACCGACTGTGATTCTACTACGAGGTTTCAATTTTCATCTCTACAGGTTTCTGTACGGGTATTACTTCTCTGACACGGTCTTTTTACCTTTTGGTAAAACTTCCGTACATTGTTCCTGGAGTATAAACTCTCGATATTCTCAAACGCACGCTTCTCATGCTCTTTCTTCTTCTTTTGGAGAAGCCGATGTTCTTTCCGTCTCTTTTGCTCGTAGAGCTCACGAATAGCTCTCGTCTTCCTTTCCAGCGCCGCTTTGCATACCTCTTGCTTTGCTGCACGCACTCGGCGGCATTCTTCGTCAAACCAGTGGTTTCACTGTGGTGGGCGAGCGGGACCTAGCACATCAGTCGCGGCGTTTCTGATTGAATGTTGGCAGCGTTGTCACTGGTCTTCGGAACTTCATGCTGCTGGCATATGGGTGATTGAGAGATTTCGGGATACGCGTTCAGCGAAGAGTCTGGTGGTCTCTTACGATTGCTTTAAATTTTCTCAGCTCAGTTTGGGATATCCGCAATCGTACTTTGGCTACAACAAGGTAATGATCCGAGTCTATGTTGGCCGTTCAGAAGGTCCGGACATCCAGAATACTGTAGGAATGCCTTGCGTCGATCGCAATATGATCAATTTGGTTGATCATTATATGATCATTGGACCGCCATGTCTGCTTATGAATATCGAGATGAGGAAACCATGTGCTTGCTATGGTGACAATTCGCCCCACAGCGAAATCAATTTGCCTTAGTCCGTTATCAGACGTGGTGTCGTGTAGGCTATGCTTACCGATTGCCCTACCAAAGAAGTCCTCCTTTCCTTTTTTGCGCTAAAATCGATCAATACGATTTTAACGTCGTATTTAGGACATTGCTCGTATGTTTTGTCGAGGAGCTCGTGGAAACACTCTTTGGTGGCAGGGTTTATTTCGTCCGTGGGGCCATGAACACATATTAGACCTATGTTAGTGAATTTAGCCTTGATCTGGATAGTCATAATACGCTCACTAACGTGTCGGAAGCTTAAGACTTTTTGCCTTATTCAGCCACGTAAGTAGTAGGTTTAGGGGGCTTCTGGCTCAGGAGCTATTTGGTTCTATGTGTTAGAGTGAGAGCCCTTGATGAGCTGAGGAGCTATGGGAGGAGCTATTCGCTGCAATGGGTTAGAGTTAGAAGTGGGATAGGAGCTATTCGGTGCTATGTGTTAGAGTGAGAGCCCTTGAGGAGTTGAGGAGCTATGGGAGGAGTTAATCGCTGCAATGAGTTAGAGTGAGATGTAAGAATTGGGGCGAGTCTGTTTTTCATATTTCACATTCAGAGAAGATTTGAGTTTGTGGCGCGAGGTGTCATATTTCACATTTGTTTATTTTTTTGTCTTTGGCCTAAGATCTGAATTTGGGAGCGAGGTGTCATATTTCATAGTTGTTAGTGTTTAGCTGGGGGAATTATCATCGGAGCGAGGTGTCATATTTCAAGTTTGTTTATTTTAGCTTTTGGATTGAGATCTGAATTTGGGAACAAGATGTCATATTTCATATTTGTTAGCTTTGATTGGGGGATTCGTAAGATCAGAGTCAGGGAGTTTTTTTTTTTTTTTTTAGGTTGCGCCAGGGATGTGTAATCTTCATAGATACTAATAGCCCGAGTGCTACTAGCATGCACGATTCGCAAACCTGAGTAATCGATTTCAGGAATACGCCTACGTACTAAACACACACCCTACACACTTCGACCACTCTCCCCGCGGGACTGCCGTTAGGTATTACTTCGCGGGGCTGGTTAGCAATTTATGATGTACTTTCTGCTTCTCGACGTATTCTTTCTTGAATTCGAAGCTGCATTTGTACGTGCGTAATAAACGCGCAAATTTCCATCCATTTTTCCTCAGATTGTACCATATGATCTATGAGGAATGGGGGACTGCGAAGTTTGTTTCTCCAGTTTTCAAATCGCCTACAGTAGAAGACTGCATGCTCCGTGTCTTCCTCCTGGTCTGGACATTCTGGATACAACGGAGAGCTATCGTATCCAAACCGGTAAAGATATTTGCGATAACCTCCATGGCCAGACAGAAACTGCGTGAGGTGGTAGGTGCAGTTCCCATGTGCTCGGTTTATCCAAATGTCGATGGTGGGGATTAATTTATAGGTCCATCTGCCTTTAACCGCATTATCCCATCGATCTTGCCACACAGCTCTTGAAGCTGCTTTTTCTTCTTCCATAAACCTTCTTCTTTCGCTAGCCTCTTGATGGCTCGAGCCTCTCCGATTGTAGATTCGCTGCATCTCGTTCGCGAGGATGTCGATAGGAACCATTCCTGCTATGACAAAGGCTGCTTCGTCAGAGATAGTTCTAAAACCACTGATGGTCCTCATAGCGCAGAGTCTGTAGGCTGATGTAAGTTTCCTCCTTGTTTCTTTGGTCGCGAGAGCCCCCGCCCAAACCGGAGCCGCATAAAGAAGGACTGAGCTGACAACTCTGGGTAGTAGGATCCTCCTAGCGTATCCAGGTCCTCCAATGTTGGGCATTATCCTTGAGAGTGCTGCCTGAAGTCGTGACGCTTTTTTGCTCGAATAATCAACATGGTGTTTAAACCGCAGTCTGTTGTCGAGCATTACTCCTAGGTATTTGATTGCTTCTTTGAATCTGATGATTTGGGTTCCAACCTGTACATTCATATATTCCACAGATTTCCGACCGGTTATTAGAACAGCTTCAGTTTTGTGGTCAGCTAATTCTAAACCGGCGGATCCTAGCCAGCTTTTGATTTGACTGATTGCCACATTTGTAGCTGATTCTACTTCACTGATTTGTTTTGCTACTGTAACAACAGCGATGTCGTCAGCAAATCGAATTATATTCACTTTAGGTGGCAGTGGTAGTCGTAAAACTCCGTCGAACATTATGTTCCATAGTAATGGGCCCAGCACCGATCCTTGCGGGACCCCAGCTGTAACAGCGTAGTACTTCACTCCTTCGTCGGTATCATACCTCAGTTTCCTGTTGGTAAAGTAGCTCGCCATTATCTGCAGCAAGTAAGATGGTGTATCCATCCTAGCAAGAGATCTTCTTATAGTGGGCCAGTCTGCCGAATTAAATGCGTTTTTGACATCTAGCGTCACTACTGCGTAGCATTCCTTGGTGCCGTATCGCCATCTTTCACCTTCAATTGCTTCCGCTGCTATATTAACTACAACTTTAATGGCGACAATTGTTGAGCGAGACTTTCGGAATCCGAATTGCTGGTTGGACAAAGCCCCTTTCTCCTCCGCTATTGTGAGCAATCTGTTGTAAATGATTCGCTCCAGGATCTTTCCCATTGTGTCCAGTAGGCATATCGGGCGATACGACGATGGGTCTCCTGGGGGTTTGTTTCCTTTTGGCAATAAAACGAGGTGTTGCAGTTTCCATTGCTTAGGGAAAATTCCTTCTTCTAGGCACTTTTGCATTGTTGCAATAAAGATGTCTGACCTTTTTTGAACAGCGGCTTTCACTGCTTTGTTAGGGATGCCGTCAGGTCCGGGCGTCTTGTTGTCACCTATCTTTCTGGGTGCGATTGTCAATTCCTCTGTTGTAATCACTGGAATTACCTCTGTAAAGTTTTCTCTGGTGATTGCGCACATAGTAGATGCTCTCCTTGGAAAAAGATGTTCTACTATTGACTTCAGCATTATCGGGCATGTTATCTGCGGGGAGTTGCCGCCCTTAAGCTTTCTCATCACCATCCTATACGCCGTGCCCCAAGGGTCTACGTTAGCTTCATCGCAGAGCTGCCTGAAACATCTTGCTTTGCTCTCCTTGATAACTCTGCTTAACTGTTTTCGCGCCAGCTTAAAGGACGATAGGTACTCCTGAAAGTTGGGTGTGTTTCGCGATCTTTGTACTTTGCGTCTTGCCCGTAGACACTCTGCTCTAAGTACCCTGATCTCGTCGTTCCACCAGTAGCAAAGCAGGCGTCTTCTACTTGAGGCCCTCCTGGGCATTGATGCATCGCACACCATGTTGATGGACTGGGTGAGGTGGTGAGCTGAATTTTCTGCCGATCATTGGACTAGCGTGAAGGTGTCAACCACTTCCGCGAATGTATCTTTGTCGAAGAGCTTATCGTGCCATTTCGGACCAGTCGATCGCGGGCGGTGAGTGCTTCTGGCGTTACCGATGTCAATTATAACAGCTTGGTGGTCACTGTGGGTATAATCTTCACTGACTCTCCATTTAATTCCCCGCAGGATGGAGTTACTCGCTAACGTGATATCAATTATTGAGCCCATGCCTGCTCTGCGGAAGGTGTTAGCCCTACCTACGTTTGCGATGCCTACGTTGAGAGCTGCAAATGTTTCCAGGAGGGCATGACCCCTTGCGTTGGTAGATCTACTACCCCATTCCGTCGCCCATGCATTGAAATCTCCGCCAATAATCACTGGAGTTCTTTCCCGAGCATCAGCCACGAGGTTATCTAGCATCTCCTGGTATTCAATTATAGTCCAGCTGGGCCGAGCATAGCAACTATAGAAGTGTATACCATTGATTTTGGCCCGAACGAAACCCTCTGACTCTTCATTTGCTTCCTGGAACGCATGTCTCCCACATGACCATATTGCGGCCCGCTTCGATCGATCACTGAGCCAGATGCTGCTGTTGTCAGGGATTTTATATGGCTCGCTGATCAAGATTACATCTGCTTTTTCGTCCTTGATGGTTTGTGCCAGGATATCCTGAGCTGCCTCACAATGATTGAGGTTAATTTGGATAACCTTCATGGTTTCTTGCTGTAAATCTGTAAATTCTTGAGGACAGGGCATTTCTTGCCGCCGGCTATATGCTTTGCATTTTCCGGGTTGACTTTCCTGCAGAATATGCAGAATGGTTCCTCGCTGCAATCTCTCGCGATATGTCCCTCTTTACCGCATCTCCTACAGAGTTTGGAGCGGTCTTCTTCGCTCTTACAATGCTTGGCCAAATGTCCGAATTCGAGGCACTTGAAACATTTCTGTAGCAGCGTCCGCTCACGAATGAGGCAGACTACCCAGCCAATTTTGATGCGTCCTGCTTTCAATAGTTTCTTCGCACTTTCTGCAGGGAGATTCATTATTGCCGTTTGAGTCTCACCGTACGCCTTCCGCAAAGAAATGATGTCAGTAGTCATGACCCTGCCCAAATCGAATTGGGCTCTGATCACCGCGCATACGTCCTCCTTGGTAGTGACCTCGTCGATGTCTCTGATCTCGATCGTGGTACGATGAGTGAGCGTTCTGACTTCAGCTTGTTCTCCTAGAGCTTCACCAATGACGTTTTAGTAATCCGTCGTTTTGTCTCCTGCTTCCTTCAGTTGTATCAGAAGATCCCCTTTTTTCGTTCTCCTGATTCTGGATACCGCCTTGCCCACAGCTTCCAACTTAGGGTCTGCTTTTACGCTGCGGAGTATCTGGGCGTAGGAAGCCTCCCCTTTCGCTTCGATGACGATGGCATCAGGTTTTGGTTTTCTGCCCTGCTTCTTTTTGGTGGCCTTCTTGTTTTTAACAGCTGACCAACCATTGTCTTCTTCTCGCATCGTACTTTTTTTATTACCAGAGGTACTGGCTTGTTAGCCTTTGCCATAGCCGTTTCTATGACTTTTTTGGGCTCTTTCTTCTTATTTTCCGCATCTGAGGGGCGCTTCTGCTTGCGTTCACGTTTCGGCTTCTGTTCGGCGTGCTGTTCTCCGATGGCAGTCTCTTCTTTTTTGCGTCCTGGACAGGTTTGAGCCAGGGGGAGGTCTGAGAAGAGTTATTTCTTCTTTTCACTTCCTTGGCCTTTTCATCGCGCAACTAGATTGCCGAGAGTTCATACAACGCCCGAATGCTTTCTATGGCGTCTCTCATTGGTTGATGTATTGAGCGCCGCTTTCCGTCTTCGAGCATGTCGACTAGTTCCCTAATCTGCATGCCCAGCTTGTGGAAGTCAGGTCGATCAGGGGCTTTTCCAACCGTCGCCTCCAATGCCACCGGAAGTGCTCCATCTGATTGTCCCACAGGTGACCTCAGCATCACTGAGCTCCTCTGGAACGGGTCTCCTCTATACTCACCGTTGGTTTGACTGTTGCTTGTTTTGTTGTTGTTTGGGGTTTTTGTTTCTTTTGTATTCATTTCTTTTGGGTCCCCGCTCAAAGCCGCTATCAATGTTCGAATGTGTAGTCACCCAGTGATCTCATGGTTGTCTATGCAAGCAGTGAGGCCATGCGAGGGTTGGCATAAGCCCTTATGGGGTCTTATGTCAGAGCCAGATCGGTGTTAAACAGGAATGTTACATCTGTACCTACACCACCAACTTAATGGTGACGAAACATTGAACGTACTCTGAGGCCTGCCAAGGTTTTAACGGGACGGGTGCGCTTGTAGCATTAGCCTGAAAACCATTTCAACCGGATTTCACTCCAGCTTACTCAGGTAACAGAATACTACAGACGTCAGCCCTCATAGCTGTCATTCCAATTCGTTTTGCAGTACACCGTAATTAAGACCTTGCTGGGCTCAGTCTTAATATTTTAAGGTACTGATGACGAAGTCATCGTGTTGTAGTTTTCAATTACAGTGATGCGCACTATAATGTGTTGCACTGTATACACTCATATTTCGTAGTGTGCAGACATCTTTCGGGGACAAGAAGCTGCGTGTTTCGCGTTGTGGCGGGTACGTCCGGATCTCGCCATTTTCTCCTTACTGTATCCCTCGTAGCCACCTTGTGCGGTGGGGAGCACTTATATGGAAGACGGTGCTTATTCGTCTTGTCGCAGAAAGCTCATAGGGGTTCCTTTGACCTTTTCAGCCAAGCCCTCCTTCTCTGCCGCTCTTGGTCGGGGACTGCTTATTTGGGTATTCGCAGTTAACCTACAATTCTGCAGGCCGTTCACTATACGCCACCTGTGACCCCCACAGTTGCCTGAGCTTAGCCCCACCAGCCCGTCCGACTTGGTGGCTGTGTAGAGTCAGGGAGTGTGTGTGTGTGTATGTGTGTGTGGAGAGCGAGTTGTCATATTTGATTTGATTGGCGAATTGCAGATTCCATAGATGGGTTATGATTGCTTAGAGGGGAGTTTTTTATTGCTGCTGATCTGTGTGTGTGTGCCATATTTCACAGTTGTTTATTTTTTGTCTTTGGACTGAGATCAGAATTTGGCAACGAGGTGTCATATTTCATATTTGTTAGTTTAGGCTGTGGGGAAGTCGTACGATTCCAGGAATTTGGTTGAGATGTAAGATCGGAGTCAGGGGGTGAGGCATTAAGTGTGTGTGGAGAGCGAGGTATCATATTTGATTTGATTGGGGAATTGCGGATTCCATAGATGGGTTATGATTGTTTAGAGCAGAGTTTTCGTTGCTGTTGATCTGTGTGTATTTTCATATTTGATGTATGGGGAGCGAGGTAGTTGGCAAATTCTATAGATGGGTTATGATTGTTTATAGGGTCTATTTTTTTATTTCTATTGATCAGTGTGTGTCTTTTTTCGTTTAGGAAGAATGAGAGGGAGAGGGGAGAGGGGCTGATTCCAGGAATTGGGTTTTAGATTCCATAGAGGAATCCCCCATAGGCGAACCCCACAGGCGGATCAGTAGAAATGCGGTGAAGTGGGAGGGTTGTGATCCCTTGTTTTCGGATCATAGCCTCGCTGATAAAAGGAAGAAGAAGAAGAAGAGGAATTATGAACACGTATAAGAATTTGAGAAGAGTTCTGGGCTACGAGTCAGGCAGATTCATAGCTGTGTGTTTATTCTTGAATGCTGACCTTGAGTTAGTAAATGTTTATCCCATAGGAAATACTGTGCAGTATAAATGTTTATCTGTTGCTGTTCCGTAAAAAAAAGTATAATATGAGTAAAGAGGATGACATAAGGGAAAACAAAATCTGGACTATGTGAGTCAAATTGATTTGTTTGCTATTCGGTAGAAAAAAAAAATTAATTTTATTTCTATTGATCTGCGTGTGCGTGACGTCATAGGGGGTTGGAGCTTAGATTGGTTGGATTGACGAAATTGACCAATTCCAGGAAATGGATATCGGATTCCTCAGATGAGTTATGATTGCTTAGAGGAGATTTTTTATTTCAATAGATCTCTGTGTATGTGTACGATCATATTTCAGAGATTAATTTGATTTAATTGGCAGTAAATAGTTAGGCAATTGATCATTTGCTAGAGTGAGAAGGGCTACATGGATGGCACTACAAATGCTGTTGTTGTTGTTGTTCCATAAAGAAATAAAGTATGATATGAGTAAAGATGATGACATAAGAAAAAAAAAATAAAAAATCTGGACTACGTGAGTCAAATTGATTTGTTTGCTGTTCGGTAGAGAAAAAATAAAAGAAATAAATGTATGATATGATATACGGAAGGAATAAAAAATCAGGACTCTGTGAATCAAACTGATTGTTTATTCTTAAACACCAGACTTGAGTTAGTAATTTTAATGTAAGATATAGAATATTGAGGTAGGTTAGCTCTTTCAATGAGATAAATAAATAAAGAAGTGACGTACAATAGTTAATGTTTTATCAGAGCAGAGATAAAAATATTGAAACAAACAGGTGAAGTGGAGAGTGATTTAAGGGTTTTTAAGGAGTAAAATGTTATTAATACAAAGTCTCTATTTAAGCTCGTCGGATAGATTAAAATCTTACGAATAGAATTTTTCAATAAACCAACTAATGAGGAATGTTCTGAGAAAGATTATGCTCCTATGAGAATCTTTAATGTCAAGTTAAGCATCGTCTTTCATGATTTCCTTCAGTAAGGAGGTTTATGCAATGCAGTCACAAATAATCAAAGTCAAATAATGAATTTATTTCTTCATTTGTTCGGGGATATACCTACGCAATATACTGTGTATTTAAATACAAATACTCTGTACGCTTGGGCAATGTCTCAGTAACTTCTTCATAAAGCATTTGGGTGGGCAAATCCGGAAATATTTACAACTGTCTAAATAAAAGTGCTAGATGATAACGGAGAAAATACATAGGTATGTATTAGAAGTAGATTTAGATTATCCAGAATATCTTCATGACGCACTTACCTAAAGGCAGATAGTCAAGGAAGCAGTACTTAATGCTGAAATTACAATTGGGGAAATTGACTAATTCCAGGAAATTGGTATTGGATTCCATAGATGGGTTATGATTGCTTAGAGGAGATTTTTTATTTTTTATTTCAATTGATCTCTGTGTATATGTACGATTATATTTCAGAGATTAATTTGATTTAATTGGCAGTAAATAACTAGGCCATTGATCAGTTGCTAGAGTGAGAAGGGCTACATGGATGTTACAGTGGCTGGGGGTGATAAGAATTTGAGAAAAGTTCTGGACTGTTTATTCTTGAATGCTGACCCTGAGTTAGTAAATGTTTATCCCATAGCAAATGCTGACTACAAACCTGTTGTTGTTGCTGTTCCATAAAGAAAAAAAGTACGATATGAGTAAAGAGGATGACATAAGAAAAAAAAAAAAAATCTGGACTATGTGAGTCAAATTGATTTGTTTGCTGTTCGGTAGAGAAAAAATAAAGGAAATAAATGTATGATATGACTAAAGAGGATAATACCTATAAGGAAGGAATAAAAACTCAGGACCCTGTGAATCAAACTGATTGTTTATTCTTAAACGCCACACTTGAGTTAGTAATTTCAATGTGAGATATAGAATATTGAGGTAGGTTAGCTCTTTAAAGTAGATAAATAAATAAAAAGGTGAGGTACAATAGTTAATGCTTTATCAGAGCAGAGCTAAAAATATTGAAACAAACAGGTGAAGTGGAGGGTGATTTAGGGGTTGGTAAGGAGTAAAAGATGATTAATGCAAAGTCTCATTTTGTTTGCACTTATCAAAGCATAGACTTAATCAAAAGAAGGGATGTCTTTCCTCATGATTATTTAAGCTCGTGGGATAAATTAAATGAATTATCTCTTACGTATAGAATTTTTAAATAAACTAACTAATGAGAAATGTTCTAAGAAAGATTATGCTCCTAAGGGATTCTTTAATGGCAACTAAAGCATCATCTTTAGTGATTTCCTTCAGTAAGAAGGTTAACGCAATGCAGTCTCAAATATTCAAAGTCAAATAATGAATTAATTTCTTCATTTGATCGGTGATAAACCTACGCAATATACTGTATATTTAGATAATGTACGCTTGGGTAGTGTCTCAATAACTTCCTTATAAAACATTTGAGTGGACAAATCTGGAAAAATTAACAGCTGTCTACATAAAAGTGCTAGATGATAATGGAGAAAATATGTATGTATTAGAAGTAGATTTAGATTATCCAGAATCTCTTCATGACGCACTTACCTAAAAGCAGATAGTCAAGGAAGCAGTACTTAATGCTGAAATTACAAATTTTATCGAATAATCACCATTGTGAAAATAAAACGTACAAGCCCAGAGCAGAAAAACTGACCGATTTTAAATCTGAAAAAAATTATATGTTATAAAACACAAATTCATATTTTAAAAGAATTTTTTTATTTTATTTGTATCCATTTAAAAACTTTACCAATAGATAAACATAAATTCTTAACGCTTGTTCAGATAGAAAATGTAGCAGATTGCTCCAATAGCATATATTATGTAACTTACGCAAAGTCTCTTTCTAAATCGGAACACATTGAGCCATGCTTTTTCTTAGCTTAATCGGTCATCTTTTTTTATATTAAAGAGGGAAGCCATATTTTTTTGGTTTCGAGCCGTAAGCGGGCGAGCGATTCTTTCAGTCGCTTTTATTGGAACACTCGAAGTGAGCGGATGTGCTCTGAGCATTCCCGCCACACTAAGTCAATTTTCTTGTATTAAATTTATTAGCTTAGAGTGTACTTCTATTATTTTAACCAGTGTTTTTCTATTTTTATGAGCAAGAACCCCCTCATCTGGTCGCATCATTTGGTCCTTCGAGCCGGATTACCCCGCAAAATCCCTATATTTTGCCAATACGATCTCTAAAACGTGTGCCCGAGTTCATTCACGACCAGTGATCATCAAGCTTTGCAAATCTTGCTCCACGGAACACCAGCAAAGCTCCCAAGTTGCAATTTTCCAAACATCCATTCACCATTGCAAGCCATCCACCATCTCAAGCCATCGCAATTCATCCAACATTGCATGCAAACCACTATCGCAATCCATCCATCATTGCGAGCCATCCACCATCTCAAGCCATCCACCATCTCAAGCCATCTACCATCTCAAGCCATCCACCATCGCAATTCATCCAGCATTGCATGCAAACCACCATTGCAATTCATCCGTCATCTCAAGCCATCCGCCATCGCAATTCATCCAACATTGCATACCAACGACCATCGTAATCCATCCACCATTGCAAGCCATCCAGTAGCGCAAGCCATCCATTATCACAAGCCTTCCACCATTGCATGCGATTCACCACTGCATGCCAGTCAGATAGAACCTCTTCTTGGTTCGTCGTCAGCGTCGCCGTACAAAACGACACACGTTCCATCAGGATCTCATCGTCACATCTAACTTCAAACCACATCACACATCAGCATCAGAATCATCGTCATTCTGCTCGTCCACATTAGCAGCAGTTCCATCAGACACAGCCCAGTTATTATCATCATCACCATCCGTATCAGCATCAGACGCCAGCCCAGTCATCATCATCATCATCTTAGCAACATCATCATCTTATTACTATCATCACTCAAACTCATTGGAAATTGTAAAAGGTGCGTACCTAACTTTTAGATCAGTGCAGTAGAATCACAGTAATTTATATATAATTAAAATTGTTTGTTTACGACTCCATTTTGTTCGTATTATTTTTTTTATTATCAATAATTCCGTGATCTTGTTGAGTTGCGATTCAATTTAAATCAAGTGCTAAGTTCTTTCTCTCCGGGGGAGTGTTCTTTTCTTGTTGTTTGATTCTGGCCATTAAAATGAGTGCGTTAGATGAGTTTATCCTAGCATCTGATCAATTAGTCGATTTCTATACGAGCTTTCAAGAAATCCCTATCGTTGATCAGACCCCAAGTTCTTTAAAAGCTTTTAAAATTGAAGCGAAAGATTTGTGGTGTAACATTAAAAAATGTTATTCTATTTGTTTACGTGTGGGTGATGAACCATCTCAAGAGGATTTAGATTCAATAAAATCCAAGTATCGCTCGTCATCTAATACATATATTTATTGCTTAAGTGAAATCATCGAAAGTAGTAAAAAGTTAAATATTATCAAATCGGATGGTGTTCAAACTACCTCAATGGGCATTCCTAGTCCATCGCAAGCCCAGAATGATCAAAGATTGGACACCTCACAGACCAATTCGTTGAGCATTCCTTGTCCATCGCAAGCCCCGAATGAGCCAAGATCGGACTCCTCACAGACCATTTCGGTTGCCATAAAGGTTCCGCCATGTGACACTGAGACCTTCTACGGGGACTATGTGTCCTGGCCGTCTTTCCGAGACATGTTTACAGCGGTTTGTATAAACCACCCGAAATTATGGTCAGTGCAAAAGTTGTTCCACTTACGGGCAAAAACAAAAAGAGAAGCTAATAACATAGTTTCGAAATTTCCGCTCACAGCTGAAAATTTTGACTTGGCATAGAAAGCATTAGGAGACCAATATGAGAACAAACGAATTTTAGTGAACAATCAGTTAAAGAATTTCTTTAACTTGACATCCATTTCCTTCGAATCGGGTAAAAATCTTAAAGACCTCCAAAGAGATATTACTGATTGCTTATCAATTTTAAATGCTCATAACGTTTCTACGGATTCGTGGGATCCTATTCTTGTTTATTTGTGCTCCAATCGGCTGCCGGAGAGGAGGAGGAGCAGTCGATTAAAGCACCTCGAGATCTTCCGTCATGGGCAGAAATGGACTTATTTCTCACAAACCGTTATAGAATGTTAGAAACCGTGTCCGATATAAAATATTCGTCACGACCGAAAAGTCATTCATCCAAAAATCAAATGCAAGACACTAAAAGAGAATCTCAGCATAAGGTGTTCCATACAAACACTAACAATTTTAGCTGCAAGCTTTGCAAGGGTCACCACTCACTCCGACTTTGTCCGAAGTTTTTACAGCTGCCTGTTCGAGATAGAGTCTCAAAGGCTAGTTCCCTTAAATACTGCACTAATTGTCTTGCTTCGACGCATTTAGTGATATCGTTAGATCAACAAATCGCCAAGTTTTGGGAGATTGAAGAGATCTTCGACCCACAGCCTCTCTCTCAGGAGGACGAATTCTGTGAGCAGCTCTATACTGAGACAACGACAAGAGATGCCAATGGGCGTTATATTGTTCACCTTCCATTTAGAGACCCAAAGCCCTTATTAGGATATTCAAGGGATATCGCAGTTAAGCAATTTATTCGCTTAGAAAAATCATTACAGAGAAACCCTGAACTACATTCGATGTATAGTTAAGTACTGGAAGAATACTCTACGCTGGGCCATATGGTAATAGTATCCCCAGATGAGCTACTCTAGAATCAGGAACTCTGTTCTTACTATATGCCGCACCATGCAGTGCTAAAGCCCGATAGTACTACGACGAAGACTCGGGTGGTTTTCAATGCGTCCAATCCAACGAGCAATGGAATTAGCCTGAATGACATTCTCTATACTGGTCCGGTCTTACAAACCGACCTTACTTCTAAAATGGCGTTTTTATCGATACGTATTTAATGCCGATATCGAGAAAATGTACCGTCAAATATTAATTCACCCCGAACACGCAAAATATCAACGCATCGTATTTCGAAAAGCAAGGAGTACTGTTTTCCAAGATTTTGAATTAAAAACTGTCACGTTTGGCGTTAATTGTGCCCCATATTTGGCAATACGCACGTTGCTACAATTAGCCAATAACGTACAATACCTCTTTCCATTTGCCTCTAAGATTTTGAAGAACGACTTTTACGCCCTTAAGTCAGTTGAATTTTCCCTGAGAAAGTGGACATCCAATTCCTTTGATCTTATTAAAGGATTTCCCTCATCACAACTATATGATCAAGATCTTTTAAAATTGGAAGACAGAAGTTTTTCAAAGGCAGTCGGCATTCAGTGGAATGCCAAGACTGATTCCTTTCATTTTTTCTTTAATACCTCAGAATTAGGTTACGAGATTACCAAAAGAGCCGTCTTATCAATCATTGCTAAATTATTTGATGCTGCTGGTTGGCTAGCTCCTGTACTCACAGCTTACTTACTTACTTAGGTGGCGCTACAGTTCGGGGTGAACCTGGGCCTCAACCAACAAGCCTCTCCATTTAGCTCGGTCTTTAGCTAGTTGCCTCCAGTTGCGCACTCCAAGTTGATCGAGGTCCCCTTGAACTTGTGCGCGCCACCTACGGCGATGATTCCCTCTACTGCGTCGTCCCTCGGGGTTAGATTCGAAGACTCTGCGGGCCGGAGCGTTGGTGTCCATTCGCTCTACATGTCCTAGCCATCTCAGACGTCCAACACGCAGTTTGTACTCATAGCTGCAAAGATTATAATGCAGCAGATCTGGCGTGATGGCACGTCCTGGGACGGACAACTTGAGCCCCTAACGTGTCACCGCTGGAAATCCTTTTTTCTTGCTCTGCCCGACATTAAGAACATCCAAGTTCTTCGATGGGTTGAATATGCCCCGTCTGCGTCCATCCAAATTTATGGTTTTTGTGACGCTTCTGAGCGCGCATACGCAACGACGTTCTATTTGCGGGTTCAAAATAATTATAAGAATTGCTCATCACATCTTCTTTGTGCCAAAAGTAAAGTCACTCCAGTCAAGCAACTTCCTTTACCGCGACTAGAACTTTGCGGAGCGGTTTTGTTATCCAAATTATATAGTAAATTCATAACTCAGCTACCATGTCCGAATCATAAAATCTTTCTTTGGACTGATAGTTCTATAGTTTTGGATTGGTTAGATAAACCACCTTGCACTTGGAAAACCTATGTCGGGAATCGTATTTCTAAAATACAAACCTATGTACCCAATGTCAATTGGAGCCATGTCCGATCAGCCGATAACCCAGCCGACTTAGCCACAAGAGGCTTACTACCAGTAGAACTACAATCGAACAAGTTGTGGTGGAATGGTCCTACCTGGCTTTGTCAACCCCAATCGACATGGCCTAAATCGTTAGTACAACAAGCGAATGAAAGCGACCTAGAACGAAAACCCATTCAAGCTAATCTCACCACGCAGACCCCTAATATTGAAACAATAATAGCACGACTTTCATCATGGTCAAGGGCCTTACATGTACTTTGCTACGTACTACGACTTTTACATAGAACTAATTCACGTTTTAAATCCCACTTTTCCTATTTCTCAAAACTCCTCACTCAAGAGGAAGTTTCGAATACAAAGAATCGAATCATTCGTTTGACACAATTCTTGTATTTTCCCACTGAATATTTACTTCTTTCCAAAAATAAACCCATTCCAAAGAAAAGTTCTTTGGTGAATTTAAATCCATTCATGGATTCTGAAGAAATCATTCGATCCAATGGAAGATTGTCGTCTTCTACCCTTTCATATAATGAAAGATTTCCAATAATGTTGCCATATCAAGGTATTATATCTACTCTTCTAGTCAAGTACAAACACCCTATCTCAATTCATGGTGGCAATCAATTAGTAGTGCGATTGATCCGGTGTGAGTTCTGGATTCCCAGGATAAAAACCCTAGTAAAAAAGTGTATCCATTCGTGTAAGTCTTGCATTAAACACAAAAAGCAAATGCAAACGCAGATCATGGCAGCCTTGCCCTTAAAACGCAACTTTATCTCTTCACCGTTCACCAACACGGGATTAGACTTCGCTGGTCCGTTCGGTATAAAAAGCTTTTCAGGGCGAAATTGCCGAATCTCGAAGGGATACGTCTGCCTCTTTGTGTGTTTCGCGACTAGAGCAATTCACTTAGAAGCTACTAGCGACTTGACAACCCAATCATTCTTAGGTGCCTTTCACAGATTCATTGCACGTCGAGGTATGCCTAGAACTCTTTTTTCTGACAACGGTACGAATTTGGTAGGCGCAAGTAAGGTACTTTCAAAGAATTTCGAACAGTTTCTAAAAATTTTGTCGGTAGATGTATCTGAAAAATACAAGGATCAAAAATTAGAATGGCGATTCATTCCTCCTGGTGCGCCTCATATGGGCGGAATATGGGAAGTGGGAGTTAAGAGCTTCAAACTTCATTTCCGAAAGGTAGCTGGTGATACCAAATTTACATTCGAGGAATTCTCTACTCTCCTCTCCCAGATCGAAGCGTGTCTGAATTCCCGTCCGATTTCTCCCACTTCGAAAAACCCGAGTGATATTCCTCCATTGACTCCAGGTCATTTTTTTCGAGGCAGTCCTTTGTTGGCCCCACTAGAACCAATAGCGGAGGAAAAATCCTTAAGTTGTGTTAAACGATGGGAAAGGGTAAAGACTCTGTATCACCAGTTTTGTCGGCGATGGAAGGAAGAATACCTCAAGGAACTACTTAAGCGATATAAGTGGAAATATCCTCAACGAAATATAGCGCTCAAAGATTTGGTAGTAATAAGAGAGGAGAATCTTTCCCCGAATGAATGGCGCTTAGACCGCGTTATCCAACTCTACCCTGGTTCCGATAATAAGGTTCGACCAATTAACAAACTTTGTGTATTGCATAATACTTAAAATTAAATTTCGATAATCTACACTTATACTAATTTGTGAATATTATTTGAATTAAGATACCCTTATTGCACTGATCTCAAAGTAATGTACTTATCAACCTTTAGTTAAGTTATTTAATTTTAATTTTAACCTCGCATTGCGACTGAAGTGGTGTTTCCGTAGTTTCAGTATAAATTAAGTTTGTATATCAATGTTTCAATTGAAGTTTAATTAATTTAAATTTGAAATTGTAACTTATTACAGCCAATGCTGCAAGGCGGCCGGCAATCTACACTTATACTAATTTGTGAATATTATTTGAATTAAGATACCCTTATTGCACTGATCTCAAAGTAATGTACTTATCAACCTTTAGTTAAGTTATTTAATTTTAATTTTAACCTCGCATTGCGACTGAAGTGGTGTTTCCGTAGTTTCAGTATAAATTAAGTTTGTATATCAATGTTTCAATTGAAGTTTAATTAATTCAAATTTGAATTTGTAACTTATTACAGCCAATGCTGCAAGGCGGCCGGCAATGTAGTAGATTGCTCCAATAGCATATATTATGTAACTTCCGCATAGATGTCACTTTCTAAATTGGAATGTGGCGCAGGCATTCGAGGTACACACACTCTAGGAGCGAGTGGAAACCAAACTCCTCCGTAATCTCCGTTCCCTCAGTAAGCGGAACACTTGACTTGTCCTTAGCTAGCAAATGTTCTTCGACTCTCGTTTGTTCGACAGCAGACGAACTTCGATTTCTGTTCGTCTCAACCGAAACCTGTGAGATCATCTTTTATTTGCGACCCGAATATATTGTTTGGATTTCAGCATCTGCGACAACTACTCAACCGATCTTGCGTTTCCTCATCTTATATTTTTTATATTAAATAAAAGTTAAATTAAGTACTCTAAGTAGTAGTGGTGTCGTTTGTTTTTTCTAAAATTAAACCGCGACTTCAACCCCTACAGGAACACATTCAGCCATGTTTTTTCTTAGCTTAATCGGTCATCTTTTTTTATATTAAAGAGGGAAGCCATATTTTTTTGGTTTCGAGCCGTAAGCTGGCGAGCGACTCTTTCAGTCTCTTGGATTGTAACACACGAAGTGAGCGGACGTGCTCTAGATGGATCCTCCTCTTTAAATTTTAATATTCTTTAAAACAAGTGTCACTAAATATATACTAGAGTTTAATTTGAATTAAAATCAGTGTTTTTCTTCACTTTTTCCACGAGCAAGGACCTCCTCCCATCATCTGGTCGCATCAACGCTAATTTTGCTTTTGACGATGTGTTTGATAGGAACTGATGTTAATATATGATATCTGCTTCCCGTATCTCTTCCACAATTGAGTTTACCTCATTTTGATGATTATTATTGCCAGCATTTTGAGATCCAATTAAAAGTCTTAGTCTTTCAACGAGCTCATTGGGGTCATTCCAGTACACATATTTAACGGGATTATTAGAATAGCTCATATCTGATGAATTATTATTGCATGCTTTTCCAATTTTCTTTATAACTCTTTGCGTAAGGTGTTGTAATAAAGGCCGAATAACATGTTTATACTTATAACCTCCATTGGCTTTAACCTGTGAGTTGCCATCATCATTTTTTAAGTGTACCTTTGTTTTTTGTAGAATTTTAAGATATTCATCCAAGTCTTCATTGGTATATCGTTCTTTTCTAGGGTTTTTCCGAAAAATTAATTCATAGAGGCCCTCTGTTCCAGGGAAGATTTCGTCATCAATAACGAGATTCATTTGCTCGTTAATTACAAAACTTGATCTGCCCAACTTTGTTGAATTTGATTGCACATCGAAATGCGGACCATAGATCTTATCCAGATTCGATTCTGATGGCGATGATCTATTGACAGGTGTACTTTGATCAAGATTATCAGCTTCTGATGGCGATGGTCTGTTGGCAGGTGTACTTTGATCAATATTATCTATATCGAAATTTTCGGGTTTTCTAAATGAAAAATCATTATCATCCATCGTTGGTTGAATGTTTGACTCAGGATATGAAGAGTCAAAACTCTCCTGTAGAGCAAGTTTCTCTTTTGATGGACTTTGGAATTGTAATTTTCGTCGAGGCTTTGTTTTAGTCATTATATTGTACTCAACAGTATCTCGACTTTTGATATTTTTCTTAATTTCTTTTAAGGGATCAACTATTGGCTTAAAAGTATTTGCAAATTCCCTTTCCTTCATGATTTGCCCAGTTTTGAGAAGCTTATATTTTCTCCGCAAAGCTTTTCTCGTTTTTATAAGGTCCAATGAAGACTTGGATGAATATCTTAAAATTCTACAAAAAACAAAGGTACACTTAAAAAATGATGATGGCAACTCACAGGTTAAAGGCAATGGAGGTTATAAGTATAAACATGTTATTCGGCCTTTATTACAACACCTTACGCAAAGAATTATAAAGAAAATTGGAAAAGCATACAATAATAATTCATCAGATATGAGCTATTCTAATAATCCCGTCAAATATGTGTACTGGAATGACTCCAATGAGCTCGTTGAAAGACTAAGACTTTTAATTGGATCTCAAAATGCTGGCAATAATAATCATCAAAGTGAGGTAAACTCAATTGTGGAAGAGCTACGGGAAGCAGATATCATACATTAACATCAGTTCTTATCAAACACATTGTCAAAAGCAAAATTAGCGCTAAGAATTTATGTTTATCTGTTGGTAGAGTTTTTAAGTGGATACAAATAAAATAAAAAAAATCTTTTAAAATATCAACTTGTGTTTTATAACATATCATTTTTTTCAGATTTAAAATCGGTCAGTTTTTCTGCTCTGGGCTTGTACGTTTTATTTTCACAATGGTGATTATTCGATAAAATTTGTAATTTCAGCATTAAGTACTGCTTCCTTGACTATCTGCTTTTAGGTAAGTGAATGAGTGGATGGTGAGCACGGGATGCACATCCAATAAAAAAAGCAAACTTTAAAAAAAATACACTTTTATTAAAAGTACCAAAAACAACGTCGGGTATACCAGCCGCCACTCAGAAAGACACAAAACAGGAAGAGACAAAAGTTATGGCGGCGCCGGTTTTATAGAAAAAAATACAATGCTGCCAACTTGGACTAGTGTGAATGCCCTCTAGTGACATTTTACAACTTGAGGGTCGCATCACACTAGACCCGGTATTATTATTCTTTAATTTTACTTTGAACATTACCGGCAGCCTTGCCGCAATGCGGCTAAATGAAATACATACATAGATAACTATTAAAATTTATAAGGTCTTATAATTAGAAATAACCAAACAATAGTATAGTGCATTCAAAAAAAATTTATTGTATAGGAGTTTATAGATACTTCATCTAAAATATAAATAAAAAAAAGAAATTGTGGATAATTTTGCTGTGTAACGATTGTGCTAGCAATTTGGCAATACGCAAACTTTCACAATGGGTCTGGTAATATTTCCAAGCTGGGTTTTTATCGTTACCACTCTCACTCTGCCATCTGAACCGGGATGAGTTTGGATAATACGTCCAAGGCGCCTCTCCGTTGGAGGTAAGTTTTCATTTTTAATCGCGACAAGATCGTTTACTTTCACGTCAATTTGAGGATACTTCCATTTATGTCTTTTGTACAACTCCTTTGGGTATTCCTCAATCCAGCGTACGTACGTTGGTACCATGGTCAGTGAATACCTCTTTTGGTAAGCCACGACGAGCTACAAAGCGAGCAAAGGCGGCCAAGAAAACTTGGGATGATAAGTCACTGGCAGCTTCAAGATGGATTGCTTTAGTTGAGAAGTATACAAATACGCATGTATATCCTTTGGTAATCCGGCAGTTCCGCCCGCTAAAGCTTTTGATATCGAACGGACCTGCGAAGTCAATGCCGGTATAAGTAAAAGGGGGAGAATATGTGCAGCGCTGAGTAGGTAGAGCTGCCATTAGTTGCGTACTCATTTTTTGTTTATGAATAACACACGTTTTGCAACGATTTATATGAGTCTTTATGAGCGTTTTCAACCGTGGAATCCAAAATTCCTGCCTGACCATACGTAACACCAGCGCGTTACCGCCATGCAGCGATAATGTGTGAAGAAAGTTAATAAGAAGGGATGAGTACGGCGAGGCGTACGGCAGTATGATTGGATAACGCTCATTATAAGTGAGATCGGCATTGATTAATCTGCCATCGACACGAAGTGTCTTATAAGAATCCAGAAACGGATTGAGGGTGATCAAAGGACTTTTAGGACTGATGGGTTCTCCCTTGGATAGTAGATGAAATTCGGCAGAAAAGTACCTGCGTTGTGCCACATGAATAAGTTTAAGTTTGGCCCTCTCTACGTCCTTCTGAGTGAGCGATAGAGTACTAGGACGTGAGTTAGGACGAATATGGTTACGAGCATGATAATAAAAGCGAAAGATATAAGAAACTACTCGTAGTGCCCGACCAAATGAGGAAAATCTGGTCAAGACATCTTCATTGTTTTGAATGGAATAGGTTTTTATATTTCGTGCCTCCAAATGTTCTTCTGCTGCCGGAGTTGGCAGACTATTTGGCCAATCACACTCTGGCCTTTGGAGCCATGAAAGGCCATTCCACCAAAGAGAATTGTCCTTTAGATCAAGAGGGAGGATGCCACGAGTAGCGAGATCTGCGGGGTTATCGAGAGATCTAACGTGACGCCACTGAGTATTTCCCACATTGTCCAAAATGATTGTTATGCGATTGGCAATGAAAGTCTTCCAGGTGCGGGGAGGTTTATTCAGCCATGCAAGAACGATCGATGAATCAGTCAATAAAAACAGCTGGTAGGATTCCACCGGGAAATTGGGAAGATAAAACTTAACAAGCTTCGACAGAAGAACAGCACCACATAATTCTAAACGAAAACAAATAAATGATAGATGAAAATGAACCCAGCGATTAATTTTCAGAGTTTGAATGTCAGGTAGGGTTTTGATAAATGCGCTCCATCGTTCAGCTGACTCGTTTTTCAGAGGCTCGTCCCAATCAGTGCCCTCAGACCAGATCTGCTGCATAAGGATTTTAGCCACTACAATTACTGGTGCAAGCCAGCCGGCAGAATCAAAGAGACGAGCTATTTTTGAAAATACTTCACGCTTGGTAGGTACACTGGAAGCTGAATAAGGTTGAACGGTAAAGTAGAACTAATCGCCTTTGGTATTCCATCGGATGCCAAGCGTCTTAACCGTACTATCCTCGTCGAGGTTAAGAAAATTTTCATTGAGGATATGCTCAGGAGGCAAATCTTTCAACAAATCTACTGAATTTGAGATCCACTTCCGGATTGAAAATCCAGCGGATGAAAGAGCTTCAACCAATTCTAATTGAGAACTTCGAGCTGTCGGAAGATCATGAGCACCGGACATTAAGTCGTCGACATAAAATTCTTCCTCTATGATTTTTGAAGCAATAGGGAATTTGTGCTTAACATACTGGTAAAGGTCTTCGCAGTATTAATCTGCGTCAGAGAGAGAGGGAGTAATATTTGGTACCTTTTCCAGTTCCCAAAATTTCTTTATTTGGCTATCCAGTGTTGAAGCCGTGTAGTCCACAGTGGTAGCGAATGAATTGAAACGTTTAGGAAGAGGACCTGATATAATCCAACCGAAAATAGTCTTCTGCGCTACTAAGGAGTCTGATACATTTAGAACTCCAGGGCGAATGATCGCTGGATAAAGATCTGCTCCCACCAGAAAATCAACCTGGGATGACTTGTGAAATGTAGGATCAGCTCGCTTGAGTCCCGATAATTGACTTGTATCATTTAGCTGAAAGGAAGAAGCAGGAAGATGGCCAGTTAAAGTTTTTAGAACTATGGCTTGAGCAGGGATAGGCTCGTTTGGCTTTTCATCATTAACAAGTGAAAGCGAACACATTTTTGTTGACGTGGCAGCGTACGTTGAGTTAATACCCGAGATCTGAGCATTAATAGGTTAATCAATCGAAGACGTTTCTGAACTGCTTCGGACACAAACGAAGTTTCAGAGCCCGGATCAACCATAGCCCTTATAACGAAAGTGGATTGTTGATGAATTATTTTTATCAACGCGGTTGCGAGAAGAACAGCTCTACCGTTGGCCGTGAAAAATGTTTGAAGTGCTGGAGCGTTACTCCATTGATTAGAAGTGGACTGTAAGTTTATGAGGTGAGTAAGCGTTGGTGGGCTGATTAGCACCTGTGTTATTAGAAGTGAATATTTGAGGGGGAGAAGTGGAATGTAAAGCGACATGCAATAGCGAATGTTGTCGACCTTTGCATGTGCTACAACTGTACGAACTTGCACAGTCTTTGCTTAAATGCGTTACTGATAAACAGTTGGAACAAAGTTTATTACTTCGAGTGAAGTTAAGGCGAGATTGAACTGTCATTTCGAAAAATTTCGGACACTTGCGTATTGGATGACGTTCTTTACAAATCTTACACGAGCCTGCATGGGATTTTGAACAATAAGTTTGCACGTTCGTTTTTTTTTTTGACGAATTAGATTGACGTGTGTTTGTGGTTCCATGTGAGCGCGACATCACGTCAGAAATAGATTCTAGGATTCTATATCGAAAGTCCAAAAACCTATTTAATTGTTCCCAAGTTGGAACTTCCGTGGGCATTTGAATGGATTGTTCCCAAAGAGCAAGAGTGGTTTTCAGCAACCGGGTCGCGCACGCATAAATCAAGATTGGATCCCAGTTCTTCGTATCAATTTGATGGGTTTGTAAGACTGCAATTGAATCGTTGATAGAACTTTGAAGCAACTTCAAGCCGTGAGCGGATTCAGATTGAATAACCGGAAGATTGAAAATAACCTTTACTTGGTTGTTCACGAGGATGCGTTTATTTTCAAAATTATTTTTCAACGCTTCCCAGGCTAAGTCGAAGCTGTCGTTTGTAAGCGGGAACTTGCTTACAATATTAAACGCAGCGCCTTGGGTTTTTGCTCGTAAGTGGAAAAGTTTTTGAACTGGTCTAAGCTTGGGATGCTGCCTGTAAACAGAATCGAACATGTCCCGAAAGGACGGCCATGAGATATAATCGCCATGGAAAACCTCAGTGTCGCAAGGAGGAAGTTTAACGCACTGAAAGGAGGACGTACCGTAATCAGTTGCACAAGAGGATGTACCGTTACTAACTGTAGGGGAAGTCGCACCATTATTAACTGTAGAGCAAGACGCACCGTTGTTAACTGTAGCGGCAGACGAACCGTTAGTGCAGAGAGGAGATGCCTTTACAATTGGATGTGGCTCTTTAAATTGCGACATTATTTCGAGCATGATACCGAGACAGGAAATATAGGTTTCGTTTGAAAACGTGTATTTCGCTTTAAGAATGCCAATATCCAAATCATTTTTCTCTAATTCAGCAGCTTCGCGAGTGCATTCGGCATACGTTAATTTTACCGCGCTCCATAATTCTTTTAATTCAATTCGACGCGCTTCCAAGTCGAAGCTGTATGTTTAGATCTCTCGATCTCTTTGAAATACGCAAAAAATTCGACCAATTGGTCAGCGGCAAAAATAAAATTCAAAATTCCCGTACTCATTTTGAATCAAAAGAACTATCTGAGCACTGCACTAAACCGAACTTGAAAATGATACCAGTAAACGTACCCGAAAACGATAAAGAAAAAAGTAAAAAGTACTATTTTGGCACCGTGGCAACATAGTTTAATTAAACTATAAAATGAATGCACTACACTAACCTGCTGTTTGTTGGTGTGGCGGCTGTGTCTGCTCGGGGTGGCTACTGCGGCTTGTTGGTGTGGCGGGGGTGTCGGCTCGGGGAGGCGACTGCAGTGTGTTGTTGTGGGTTATGTCGGCTCGGGGAGGCGACGCTGGTGGAAACTGCAGCGTGACTGCAGGTTGCTGGTGTGGCATCTGTGTCGGCTCGGAGAGGCGACTGCAGCGTCTTGATGAGGTTATGTCGGCTCGGGGTGGCGACACTGGTGGAGACTGCAGGTTGCTGGTGTGGCATCTGTGTCGGCTCGGAGAGGCGACTGCAGCGTCTTGATGATGTTATGTCGGCTCGGGGTGGCGACACGGGTGTAGACTGCAGCGTGACTGCAGGATGCTGTGCTGCGTCTGTGTTGGATTTTGTCGGCTCGGGGAGGCGACACTGGTGGAGACTGCAGCACGACTGCAGGATGCTGTTACGTGGTGGCTGTGTCGACACTTGGTGGTGACACGTGTTGTGATAGTTGTGTCCTGGTGGCTGTGTCGGCTCGGAGAGACGACACGGGCTGCGAGTGCGGCGTGGTCGTTGATTTGGCGTCGAAGGACCAATGAATGAGTGGATGGTGAGCACGGGATGCACATCCAATAAAAAAAGCAAATTTAAAAAAAAATACACTTTTATTAAAATTACCAAAAAAAAAACGTGGGGTCTACCAGCCGCCACTCAGAAAGACATAAAACAGGAAGAGACAAAAGTTATGGCGGCGCCGGTTTTATAGAAAAAAAATACAATGCTGCCAACTTGGACTGGTGTGATTGCCCTCTAGTGACATTTTACAACTTGAGGGTCGCATCACACTAGACCCAGTATTATTATTCTTTAATTTTACTTTAAACAGTAAGTGCGTCATGAAGAGATTCTGGATAATCTAAATCTACTTCTAATACATACATATTTTCTCCATTATCATCTAGCACTTTTATAGAGACGGTTGTTAATTTTTCCGGATTTATATAATACATAATACGGATTTATATAATATATAATATACAGTATATTGCGTAGGCTTATCACCGATCAAATGAAGAAATTAATTCATTATTTGACTTTGAATATTTGAGACTGCATTGCGTTAACCTTCTTACTGAAGGAAATCACTAAAGATGATGCTTTAGTTGCCATTAAAGAATCCCTTGGGAGCATAATCTTTCTTAGAACATTCCTTATTAGTTAGTTTATTTAAAAGTTCTATATGTAAGAGATAATTCATTTAATTTATCCCACGAGCTTAAATAATCATAAGGAAAGACGTCCCTTCTTTTGATTAAGTCTATGCTTTGATAAGTGCAAACAAAACGAGACTTTGCATTAATCATCTTTTACTCCTTAACAACCCCTAAATCACCCTCCACTTCACCTGTTTGTTTCAATATTTTTAGCTCTGCTCTGATAAAACATTATCTATTGTACCTCACCTTTTTATTTATTTATCTCCTTTAAAGAGCTAACCTACCTCAAGATTCCATATCTCACATTGAAATTACTAACTCAAGTGTGGCGTTTAAGAATAAACAATCAGTTTGATTCACAGGGTCGATATTTTTTATTCCTTCCTTATAGGTATCATCCTCTTTAGTCATATCATACATTTATTTCTTTTATTTTTTCTCTACCGAACAGCAAACAAATCAATTTGACTCACATAGTCCAGATGTATTTTTTTTTTCTTATGTCATCCTCTTTACTCATATCGTACTTTTTTACTTTATGGAACAGCATCAACAACAGCATTTGTAGTGCAGCATTTGCTATGGGATAAACATTTACTAACTCAGGGTCAGCATTCAAGAATAAACAGTCCAGAACTTTTCTCAAATTCTTATCACCCCCAGCCACTGTAACATCCATGTAGCCCTTCTCACTCTAGCAAATGATCAATGGCCTAGCTATTTACTGCCAATTAAATCAAATTAATCTCTGAAATATAATCGTACATATACACAGAGATCAATTGAAATAAAAAAATAAAAAATCTCCTCTAAGCAATCATAACCCATCTATGGAATCCGATACCAATTTCCTGGAATTAGTCAATTTCCCCAATTGTAATTTGAGCATTAAGTACTGCTTCCTTGACTATCTGCTTTTAGGTAAGTGCGTCATGAAGATATTCTGGATAATCTAAATCTACTTCTAATACATACCTATGTATTTTCTCCGTTATCATCTAGCACTTTTATTTAGACAGTTGTAAATATTTCCGGATTTGCCCACCCACTTTATGAAGAAGTTACTGAGACATTGCCCAGGCGAACAGAGTATTTGTATTTAAGTATACAGTATATTGCGTAGGTATATCTCCGAACAAATGAAGAAAAAAATTCATTATTTGACTTCGAATATTTGTGACTGCATTGCATAAACCTCCTTACTGAAGGAAATCATTAAAAACAATGCTTAACTTGCCATTAAAGATTCTCATAGGAGCATAATCTTTCTCAGAACATTCCTCATTATTTGGTTTATTGACAAATTCTATCCGTAAGATTTTAACCTCTCCCACGAGCTTAACCCTTCTGTCAATGGATGTTTTAAAACCTTCCCATCAATGGAATAGGTCTGGCTGGACCTTCACACATTTTGTATGAAACTTGATGGAACTCAATGAAATAATTCAAGTTTTTTTGTTATTTTGGACATGTTATTATTTTTATTTTAAATCTAAAGTTTTTTTTTTTTACATAAAATTAATATTTCGAAGCATTTTCTTGGTTTACGCATTTATGGAATTTATGTAACTGAATACTGTTTTGTAAACAGACAGGCTCTTCGCAGGCAGTGCATGCAAATCTGGTTTTCCTTTGTATTTTATCGTTTATTCTGCAAATTCTACACGATTCTTTCTGGCCCGTTGATGTCTGTCTACCGCTGGGCTGTGGAATGGTATTCTGCAATGGTGCTCCGAACAAAGATTCGATGCCATTTCGAACGAAAAACACTCCTATTATCCTTGGATCGTTCATCCTTCCTTCGATCTGAGGGGTCAATAACTGCTCAATCAAAAAATGGTTGTCAAACGGTAGTGCATGCGATTATATGAAAAAGCAAGCGTTTTCACTCAGCTGAGGCCTACCAACTCCTACTCTCAACCTCCACGCGGTGACAGCCGGGTGCCTAGTACCTTAATTCAAGAAATGGGTAACCAACCCCGTTTGGCGGATTCTTGGTGGCAGCAGATGAGAGAGGGGGCGAAGAAGGCTTTTTCACTAGAGCACTTCTTCCTGTTCCAAGCAGCAGCGGACGAATTCCCTAGACGGAGTCAACGGTGGCGTTTATAGTTCCAGTTAGGTTGAACTCAGTGAATACCTTGCGCGAGCTGCTTCGACGTATTCGGATCACAGGTCGGTAAGGAATTTCCAACGTTGGTCAGGACATTGGAATAGAGATGGTGGCGGAGGAGCCCTTAATGGGCCAACGGCAGCGCTCATACTCCCGTAGTGGACTATTGGCACCGGTGTACCCGGCCCATCGTCCTAGGGGAATAATTAAGGAACTGGCCCTCCAGGTTGGGGGTTGTGCCATCGGGGTAACTTCCCTACCACGTAAAAAACTCATGGTTCCGAAACAACCAAACGCCTCCGATAAGGATGACTCAACTAATGACGACCCCAGCAAACGAAATAAGGACAACGACCTTCGGATCTGTAAGTCGAATGTTCGGTCCCTTTACAGACCACGTGCAGCCGAACAACTAGCAGAGGCCCTAGACTGCTATAAAGCAGATATTACCGGCATCCAGGAAGTGCGATGGGATGGGCCGAGCAAAAAGAGGATGAAAAACTGTGACATCTACTACGATGATTGCTACAGAGGCAACAGGCAACGCTTATTCGGATGCGGATTTGTCATACGCGGCAGACTTAGGCAAGAAGTCTTAAGCTTCCGACACGTTAGCGAGCGTATTATGACTATCCGGATCAAGGCTGAATTCGCTAACATAAGCCTAATATGTGTTCATGCCCCCACAGAAGAAAAGGACCCTGCCACCAAAGAGTGTTTCTACGAGCTCCTCGACAAAACATACGAGCAATGTCCTAAATACGACGTTAAAATCGTATTGGGCGATTTTAACACCAAAATAGGAAAGGAGGACGTCTTTGGTAGGGCAGTCGGTAAGCATAGCCTACACGACACCACGTCTGATAACGGACTAAGGCTAATTGATTTCGCTGTGGAGCGAAATCTCACCATAGCAAGCACATGGTTTCCTCATCTCGATATTCATAAGCAGACTTGGCGGTCTAATGATCATGTAACGATCAACCAAATTGATCATATTGCGATCGACGCAAGGCATGCCTCCAGTATTCTGGATGTCCGGACCTTCCGAGCGGCCAACATAGACTCGGATCATTACCTTGTTGTAGTCAAGGTACGAATGCGGATATCCCAATCGGAGCAACAAAGAAGAATTGCTGTGAGAAAATTTAACGTCGAAAAGCTACAATCGCAAGAGACCGCCAGACTCTTCGCTGAACGCGTATCCCGAAATCTCTCAATCACCCCTTTGCCGCCAGCATCAAGTACCGAAGACCAGTGGCAACGCTTCCAACATGCCATCAGAAACGCCGCGACTGATGTGCTAGGTCTCGCTCGCCCACCACCGCGAAGCCCCTGGTTTGACGAAGAATGCCGGCGAGTGCATGCAGCAAAACAAGAGGCATACAAAGCGGCGCTGCAGCGGAAGACGACAGCTGCTCGTGAGCTCAACGAGCAAAAGAGACGGGAAGAACATCGGCTTCTCCAAAAGAAGAAGAAAGAGCATGAGAAGCGTGCGTTTGAGAATATCGAGAGTTTATACTCCACGAACAATGTACGGAAGTTTTATCAAAAGGTAAAAAGAACGTGTCAGAGAAGTAATACCCGTACAGAAACCTGTAGAGATGAAAATGGAAACCTCGTAGTAGAATCACAGTCGGTGCTGAGAATATGGAAAAAACACTTCTGCAGACTGTATAACGGCGACGAAGACCAACATCCCGCTGTCAGGCAGAATGAACCATTCAACATAGACGATGATAGTCAAAATTTCCGTCCACCTGACCAAAACGAAGTGAGGATAGCAATATCCAAGCTGAAATCGAACAAGGTTGCTGGACCTGACGGCTTACCGGCCGAACTCTTCAAGGCAGCTGGGGATGAATTGGTAGAGTGCATACACCAACTCATTTCTAATATTTGGTCAGACGAGTGTATGCCTGATAAATGGAATCTCAGCATCCCTTGCCCGATCCACAAGAAAGGAGACCCCCTCAACTGCGCCAATTATAGAGGCATCAGTCTCCTCAACATCGCATACAAGATCTTTTCTGCGATATTGTGTGAACGCCTGAAACTTTTTATCAACAGCCTGATTGGACCCTATCAGTGCGGTTTCAGGCCAGGAAAGTCCACCATTGATCAAATCTTCACACTTCGGCAGATCCTGGAGAAAACCCAAGAATTCCAAATCGATACTCACCACCTCTTTATCGATTTCAAGGCCGCCTATGACAGCATCTATAGAGAAGAGCTTTATAGAGCCATGTCTAGTTTTGACATCCCTGCCAAACTTGTCCGTCTGTGCAGGCTGACGATGGAGAACGCTCGCTGTTCTATCAAGGTCGGTAATGACCTCACCGAGACCTTTGATGTCGAAAAAAGCTTTAGACAAGGTGACGCGCTGTCATGTGACTTCTTTAATACTATACTTGAATGGATTGTGCGGAACTCATAAGCCAACACCGGAGGCACAATCTATTACAAGTCTGTACAACTGCATGCATACGCCGACGATATAGACATTATCGGAAGAACTCAGCGGGCTGTCACCGGTGCGTTTGCAAGCATTGGGGCGGAAGCGGCCAAAATGGGTTTAGCGATAAACGAGGGCAAAACCAAGTATATGCTGTCAATAAGAAGGGAAAACCAACACCGACGAATTGGACAAAACGTCACCGTGGGCAGCTATAACTTCGAGGTAGTAAGGGACTTTGTCTACCTTGGCTCTGCTATAAATTCAACAAACAAAATCAGTGCAGGAATCAGGCGAAGAATAACTCTTGCCAATCGCTGTTTTTTTGGGCTTATAAGGCAATTCAACAGTAAAGCCCTATCTCGAACAACTAAGGAGACTCTATATAAGACCTTGATCATCCCAGTCCTGCTTTACGGCGCTGAAACATGGACTTTATTAAAAGAAAAAGCCAGTGGCCATCGCTTTGTCTGTCGTTCACATGTATATTCTCCCAACATTTGATCCATGTCGTCGACGCCAAATTTATGTTTGTTGTAAAACAGAACTGCTTCACTCATATATACCCACAAACTGAACAAAAGTAACTAACTGTAAAATTCACTAATGATCTAATTATCTGGAAGTTGTAGGCAATAAACGATTTACAATCAAATACGGAATGTTCAAGTGTCCCAATGCCTGTATACGTCATAAACATAAGTAATTAGTGGAAAACTAAAGGCAGTTGCATATTTTTGCAAAATACCGTAATAAACTATTTTGTTTATATATAATGCACTAAACAAAACTAATAATTACTTGACGGACTTAGGTAAACAGGGTTCTTTTTCGGATGAAATGTTAAATAAATACGTTTCTCCATACAATATCTAGCAAGGTCTGGCCAGACCTATTCCATTGATTCTAGGGGCTGTTGTAGAAAAACTTTTTTTTTTTTCTCACCCACTTAGATTTACAATTTATTGTCCACACTAAAGCATTAAAAATATGTACATTGACAAAGTCAGGAAATTTGGTAAACATAGCTACACAATCAATTAGAAAAAAATGGTTTCGAAAATGGAAAAGGTCTGGCCAGACCTACTCAGTGACAGAAGGGTTAAATAAAGACTTTGTATTAATAACCTTTTACTACTTAAAAACCCTTAAATCCTTATTGTACGTCACCTCTTTATTTATTTATCTCCTTTAAAGAGCTAACCTACCTCAATATTCTAAACCTTACATTAAAATTACTAACTCAAGTCTGGTGTTTAAGAATAAACAATCAGTTTGATTCGCAGGGTCCTGATTTTTTATTCCTTCCTTATATCATCCTCTTTAGTCATTGTTTTATAATTACTCAACATAATTAATTTTCTTTGCTTAATTTCTTATTGTTTACAATAGTTTTTTCTTATTTGTTTAATTATTGGAAAATTTTTTTTTTTGGGTCAATGCATTTTTTTTTTGTTGGTATAAAATTAACTCTGACGCACTGTACCCCATTTCATTCGAATCATTTTCGCAGTTGAATCCCACCAACAATTGCACGCATTTAAGATCACGCGATTTATCTATTTATTTAAACTTAATACATAGAATTAACACACAAATTTAAGACATTGCAGTCACATACACGCGCTGCTCTCTTCCATTGTGCTCTCACACACACGCACGCTCTCATGCATTGCGTAGGTGTAAGCGGATGCTAGTGTGAGTGACTGCAGATTCAATTTGAAACAAGCGATTCTTTTCCACTTGGATTTTGGTCGCAGCACGCAATAGTTGGTTGGTATTATTAAGATGAAATTTTATTTTAAATTCAATAAATTATATTATAAGTTCGATTGGAACATCTATCGTCTTTGAATTCTCTTCTCATCAATCTTCCTTGTTCGAGTTCTTTAACTTTTTTTCTTTAAATCTGCACCATAAAGCTGGTCCTTCTAAGCCGAATTAAAATTGAATCCACCTGTGTTTTTTGTGCATTTATAAAGACTTATCGGTGTTTGTTGAATCTAAAGACAGTGTGTGGGGTAAGCGCGTAGAACTTTTCGCTTGAGTTAATTCATTTTACAATCGAACTTTCGTCTTGAATCCAATCTTGTGTAAAATGAATGTACTTAAGATTAAACGTGGTAATGCAAAAGGTCGATTAACGCGCGCGGCAGCCTTTATAGAGACAATAAATAAGGACACACGTGTCGAGATGCTACAAATTCGCGTCAGCAAATTAGATGAGTCGTGGGCAGATTTTTCTTCGATTCATCATGAGCTTTTAAGTACTGCGAAAGATGATGAAGTTAAAGAGCTAGAAACAGAGTTCGGCGAGTACGAAGATACATATTTTAATGCGCATTCAAGTTTGATGAGAGCCATCCATGAAAGGCAGTCTGTTTCAAAAGACGCAGATAAATCAGTAGTGGAAGTCTTGGCGAACCAGCAATCGTCATTTTTGGATCGATTAAATTCTACTGCAACCAACTCTTCAGCAATTAACCTGCCAAAAATTACAGTTCCATCGTTTTCGGGTAACTATAAAGATTGGCCATCTTTCCGCGATTTGTTTACGGGTGCAGTAGATTGCAAATCAAATCTCTCAACCACACAAAAGTTCCACTACCTAAAAATGTTTTTAAGAGATGATCTAATAAAGCACATACCAATCTCCGACTCAAACTATGTTGAAGCGTGGGAACGTCTCGAAAATAGGTACGATCGCGTTCATCTGATAGTACAGTCGTACATACAAACCTTTTTGTCCTTGCCGTCGATTCATACGAGTAATGTACAGATGCTCCGAAAGTTATCTGACGGTGCGGATGAAGTCATTCGGGGACTCAATGCTATTTATCAAGCCGGTCGCGATCCGTGGATAATTTATCTATTGTTGAATAAAGTGGACTACGATACGAAACAAGCGTGGGCAGCGGAAGTGGGTGCTCGTAACGATTGCACTGTTGCGGAACTCTTAATTTTTTTGCAATCGAGGTGTGATGCTTTTGAATCATGCCAATCGCTTATTCGTCCGGTAATATCGCGGAATAAATTGCAAGGTCAGGTAAAATCCCATTTCGCTGCATCCCCTGAGAATAAATCGAAATGCCCCAAGTGTGAAAGTGATCATATTTTACCACAATGTTCGCAATTTGTGTCGCTAGATATCGATTCGCGTCGAAGCTTCGCAAAGAGAAAATCACTTTGCTTCAATTGTCTGCGCAGCGGCCATTCATCTGCCAATTGTCGATCCACATTTCGTTGTCGTCTATGTAAATCTCGCCATCATTCCTTAGTTCATTCATCAGCATCTGATACTGCATCTGTGCTATCTATATCGGACAACCGTTCATCTGAATCGCTAGCTTCATCAAGTGCACACCACTCTACACCGAAACCGGTCGTTAGCAATCATTCGCTTGAGCTTAGCCATCGCAAACAGACAATCCTTCCAACCTTACTAGCTAAAGCTCAAGATAACCAAGGGAAATTTGTGAATTGTAGGGTTTTGCTTGATTCGGGGTCACAAGTTTCTTTTATCGCGGAATCATTTGCCCAGGTGCTCGGTCTTCGTCGTAAGCATGCTTGCATATCAATCCTTGGCTTATCAACCACCGAAGCAGGGTACACAAAAGGATGCATTTCATTACAATTGCACTCACGTTGTAATTCGTCTTCTTTATCAGTTGATGCATTTGTTCTTCGGAAGCTAACTTCGAATCTGCCCTCTCAGCGTGTTGATATTTCTTCATGGCCACAAATCCCGAATTTGGAATTAGCTGATCCTAAATTTAATCAACCTAGTCCAATTGACGTTTTGTTAGGAGCGGATAAGTTGCGGGGAATTTTGAAGGGAGAGCAAATTCAAGGCCCTCTAGGTACTCCTGTTGCTCAAAATACTTCGTTTGGTTGGGTTATATCCGGTGAAGTTCTTCATCCAAGTCAACCCAATTCATTTCCATCGTTCCACTCCATCATTGATGTCGATCTTCTGTTGCAGAGGTTTTGGGAACTGGAGGATGTCACCCCCTCAAAAGATCAATGCTTCAATGAGGATCAGGCAGAAATTCATTTTCGAAAGACATTTTCCCGTTCGTCGGAAGGGAAGTACATCGTCCAATTGCCCTTTAAACATTCATCACCAAACTTCGGAAACTCGTTAAAATTACCGGTATCTCGGTTGAATTCGATGGAGCGTCGTTTTCGAATAAAACCGGAACTTCAACAGGCATATTCCAAGTTTATGCAGGAATATTTGACGCTAGGCCACATGCGGTTAATTTCTCCGGAGGAATTAGACACGGCGCCCGGAAAACATTTCTATTTACCGCACCATGCGGTGTTCAAACCGGATAACTCTTCAACGAAATTGCGTGTGGTCTTCGATGGTTCAGCCAAGGACTCCTTAGGAAAGTCGTTGAATAGTCAGTTGTTAATCGGTCCACCAATTCAACGCGATTTAGTAGGTGTCTGTTTGCGTTTTCGCCAACATCGCTACGTCTTCACCGCCGATATTGTAAAGATGTTTCGTCAGATATGGGTTCACGATCAGGATATTGACTTTCAACGCATCGTCTGGCGCGAAACTCCTACTGAACCAATAAAGCATTATCGTCTGTGTACCGTCACATACGGCACTGCCCCCGCTCCATTCCTGTCCGTTCGGGTGTTGAAACAACTTGCTGAGGATTACCAGGCTGAATATCCTATCGCTTCTCGGGTTCTTCTACGCGACGTGTATGTAGATGACGTGATGACTGGCAGCAGCTCCGTTGAAAGTCTTATTCATTTACAGCGGGAGTTGGTTGAGCTTTTATCTAAAGCCAAGTTAGAACTTCGGAAATGGGCTTCGAATTGTTGGCCTTTACTCTCCCACCTACCTCAAGATGCATGTGAATTCTCGTGGACTGATCCTGAGCAATCGAAGTCGTGGATAAAGGTTCTAGGAATGTTTTGGAATCCTGCCAGTGATGAATTCTCATTCTATATGGGAAAATCGCATCAGCATCTTTCACCGACAAGACGAACCTTATTGTCTAAAATATCCCGAATATTCGATCCATTAGGGTTTTTAGCTCCTTCGGTAGTATTATTTAAGATTCTGTTCCAAGAGCTCTGGTCATCTGAGCTAAAATTAGGATGGGACGATCCATTACCCCACCACCTTGGCCGCAAATGGATGAATTACCGTGAAGAACTTCACTTATTTGAAAAAATTCGGGTTCCAAGAAACATCTCTTCATTAGGATCTGAAGACATCCAGATTCACGGCTCTCGGATGCCTCTTCGGTGGCATACGCAGCCGTTATATTCGCTCGCTGCAAAACTAATTCAGGTGAAATCAAAACCACTATAATCGCAGCAAAGACAAAGGTTGCTCCTCTCAAACCAGTCACGATCCCTCGTCTTGAGTTATGTGCTGCTCTGTTATTAGCTCGATTATTCATCCTAGTAACATCCTCTATATCAATCAAAATCTCCAAGGTCTTTGCGTGGTGCGATTCAGAGATCGTGCTACATTGGCTCTCTTCGCCTCCTCGTCGATGGAACACATTTGTTGCCAACCGTACAGCTGCTATCCTCGAGTCGATTCCACGACACTCTTGGCATCACATTGCGTCGGAATCAAATCCAGCAGACTGTGCATCACGTGGTATCCTTCCATCAAATCTAGTCGATCATAATCTCTGGTGGAGAGGTCCCTCTTGGCTATCCGCAACAGAACAACACTGGCCTACTCGTATATCATCATTTACTCCTCAGGAATCTACGCATGAAGCTGCTATCGTGGAAGAAAGGCGACAGCAGAAGGTAACACTCGCCGCAACAATGGAAAACGACACCTTGCAAAACCTCATCGTCAAAATCTCCTCGTGGAATCGATTGCAAAGGATCGTCGCATATTGTTTTCGTTTTTTGTCGAATTGTCAATCACCTCAACCAAATCGACCGGTGTCCGGGCTCAATTTCAATGAAATTCATACGGCCAGACTATTTATCTTGAAACACATTCAAAAACAAGCATTCGCAGATGACATTCACCACCTTACCAACAACAAAAATCTCTCAACAAAATCTCTACTGATCAAATTGTCTCCATTTGTTGACCAGGACGGAGTTCTTCGTGTGGGGGGAAGAATAAAACAAGCATCTGTTTCCTATAATATTAAACACCCTATTATTCTCCCTAATAATAATAATGTTTCGTTTATTATAGTGAAAGATCTTCATGTTAAACATCTGCATACAGGTGTATCTGCGACCTTCGTTATTGTTAGACAGCAGTACTGGATATTGGCGAGTCGGAATCTTATCCGGAAGATAGTCCATAGCTGCAAACCATGCTTTATGCAAAGGAAGCACACTAGCACTCAGTTGATGGGTGATCTACCCGCGCAACGGATTCAACAAAGTCGACCGTTTTCCAATACCGGATGTGATTATGGTGGTCCACTCACCATTAAGCTTTCCCGTGGACGCAATCCGAAGCTTTCCAAAGCATACATTGCATTATTTGTTTGTATGTCGACGAAAGCCATTCATCTCGAAGTGGTCAGTGATCTCACCACAGACGCGTTTTTGGCTGCATTGCGGAGATTTGTTTCTCGCCGGGGAAAGTGCTCAAACATCTACACTGATAACGGAAGTAACTTTGTAGGTGCCCGTCGCTGCCTGGATGAGATGCACAAGGTCCTACTGTCTCAAGCCTACAATGATGATATCACTGCAGCTCTCGCAAAGGATGGTATTTCATGGCACTTCATACCTCCATCAGGCTCCTTGCTCATTTCGGATGAGGACCAGCTCAAGAGATGGAAAGAGCATTTTGCTACGGTTTTGAACCGTGTATTCGCTAGCGATATGCTCCCAAATCAGACTGAGATGCCCGAGGTGAGAAGTTCCCGAATACGCACCACGACTCCCAGTAAAGATGAGATCATTACCGCGATCAAGGCACTCAAAACCAACAAGGCGGTAGGACTTGACGGTATTCCAGCAGAGCTCTTACGAGCAACGCCAACAACATCGGCTGAGCTTCTGCTTCCACTTATAGATAGAGCTTGGGAAGCTGAGAGCTTTCCTAACGAGTGGAAAAAGGGAATGATCGTCAAGCTTCCTAAGAAAGGAAATTTAATGGAGTGCGGAAACTGGAGGGGTATCTGCGTGCTGCCTGCTGTAGCTAAGATAATAGCTAAAATCATCCTTGAGCGAATCAAACAACATCTCGAAGACACACTCGATGCCGAACAAGCAGGTTTCCGCTCTGGATCCTCCTGTGCCGACCACATCAACACCCTGCGGATTATCATCGAACAGTGTGTCGAATATCGATCGCCACTGCACATGCTGTTCATCGATTTTGAGAAGGCGTTCGATAGTGTCAACAGGGAGTTTATTTGGCGTGCCTTACGCAGGAGAGGCATTCCCGATAAACTAATTGCTATTATCAAAGCTACATATGAAGGCTCCAAATGTCACGTTCTGCACAGGGGAAGGTTGTCTGAGGAATTTGAGATCCAAAGTGGGGTAAGACAAGGCTGTATCCTTTCACCAATATTATTCCTATTGGTGATTAGCGATGTGCTTCATGCAGCTTTGTCGACGGGAAACGGAGGAATTCGATGGACTCTTACATCTCAACTGAAGCATCTTGACTACGCAGACGATGTATGCTTACTCTCCCACAGAATTATGGACCTCCACCAAATGACAGCAGATGTGGAGAGGGAGGCAGGTGTCGTCGGGCTGAAAATTAATACGACAAAAACTAAAATCATCAGCCTTGGAACTAACTCATCGGCTCAAATATGCATTGCTGGACAACCGGTAGAGAGAGTAGAGGATTTCCAGTATCTTGGGAGTATTGTCTCGACCGATGGTGGAACCGAACTGGATATAGCCAACAGGATCGCCAAAGCAAAGTCCGCGTTCGGGATGCTGTCCAAAATATGGCGAAGCAATGCAATCAGTTTGAGCACCAAAATAAGACTGTTCCGCTCCAACGTTGAATCCGTGCTGCTATGTGGTTGCAGCACGTGGAGAGTGACCACTACTATCACCAGAAAGCTGCAAACGTTCGTTAATAGGTGTCTGCGCAATATCTTAAGGATTTTCTGGCCCAATCGTATCTCTAACGAACACCTTTACGAGAGAACGGGTCAGGAACCAATAGGCACAACTATCCAACGGCGGAAGTGGCAGTGGATTGGTCACACGTTCCGAAAGGGTGACAGCTCCATAGCGAACCATGCTATGCAATGGAACCCTCTAACTCAGGATGGCAGAAGACCTGGCGGTCCGCGGAAAACATGGCGCAGAACAGTCGAGAAGGAGGCACGGCAGTTAGGGAAAAGTTGGGGAGAACTCAGACACATTGCCAGAAACCGTACACGATGGCGCGTAGGCGTAGTAGAGGCCCTAGGACCCACAAGGGGATACAGGACATAAGTAAGTAAGTATACCTCCATCAGCCCCACATTTCGGTGGGCTATGGGAAGCTGGGGTGCGATCAGTAAAGTTGCACTTACGGCGTGTTATTGGAAGTTCTATACTTACGTTTGAAGAGTTATACACGCTTCTAACCCAAATAGAAGCAATTTTGAATTCTCGTCCTTTGTGTTCTTTGTCAGATGATGATATAAATCCATTAACCCCAGGGCATTTCATTATAGCACACTGGAAATACATACAAAGCATGGTCCAAGGCTTTTGGAAACGATGGCAGATGGAGTACATCACAGCTCTACAAGAGCGTTCCAAATGGCAACACAAGAAAACCGATGTAAAACCAGGCGACTTAGTTGTTATAAAGGAGCCTAGTCTTCCACCCAGTAAATGGCTTCTGGGAAGAGTCCAAGGTGTTGCTCCAGGTCCGGACAAACGCATACGTGTCGCTACTGTAATCACCATGAGAGGCACCTGTGTACGTTCTATCATGAAGCTGGCCGTGCTCCCGACGTCCTGAAACTAGTTCCAGGGGGGCCGGGATGTTTTATAATTACTCAACATAATTAATTTTCTTTGCTTAATTTCTTATTGTTTACAATAGTTTTTTCTTATTTGTTTAATTATTGGAAAATCTTTTTTTTTTGGGTCAATGCATTTTTTTTTTGTTTGTATAAAATTAACTCTGACGCAAATGGGGTACCCATTTCATTCGAATCATTTTCGCAGTTGAATCCCACCAACAATTGCACGCATTTAAGATCACGCGATTTATCTATTTATTTAAACTTAATACATAAAATTAACACACAAATTTAAGACATTGCAGTCACATACACGCGCTGCTCTCTTCCATTGTGCTCTCACACACACGCACGCTCTCATGCATTGCGTAGGTGTAAGCGGATGCTAGTGTGAGTGACTGCAGATTCAATTTGAAACAAGCGATTCTCTTCCACTTGGATTTTGGTCGCAGCACGCAATAGTTGGTTGGTATTATTAAGAGGAAATTTTATTTTAAATTCAATAAATTATATTATAACTTCGATTGGAACATCTATCGTCTTTGAATTCTCTTCTCATCAATCTTCCTTGTTCGAGTTCTTTAACTTTTTTTCTTTAAATCTGCACCAGTCATATCATACATTTATTTCTTTTATTTTTTCTCTACCGAACAGCAAACAAATCAATTTGACTCACATAGTCCAGATTTTTTTTTTTCTTATGTCATCCTCTTTACTCATATCATACTTTATTTCTTTATGGAACAGCAACAACAACAGCATTTGTAGTGCCATCCATGTAGCCCTTCTCACTCTAGCAAATGTTCAATTGCCTAACTATTTACTGCCAATTAAATCAAATTAATCTCTGAAATATGATCGTACACATACACAGAGATCAATTGAAATAAAAAAAATAAAAATTTTCCTCTAAGCAATCATAACCCATCTGTGGAATCCGATATCCATTTCCTGGAATTAGTCAATTTCGTCAATCCAACCAATCTAAGATCCAACCCCCTATGACGTCACGCGCACGCAGATCAATAGAAATAAAATTCCATTTTTTTTTCTACCGAATAGCAAACAAATCAATTTGACTTACATAGTCCAGATTTTTGTTTTCCCTTATGTCATCCTCTTTACTCATATTATACTTTTTTTACGGAACAGCAACAGATAAACATTTATACTGCACAGTATTTCCTATGGGATAAACATTTACTAACTCAAGGTCAGCATTCAAGAATAAACACACAGCTATGAATCTGCCTGACTCGTAGCCCAGAACTCTTCTCAAATTCTTATACGTGTTCATAATTCCTCTATGGAATCCAAAACCCAATTCCTGGAATCAGCCCCTCTCCCCTCTCCCTCTCATTCTTCCTAAACGAAAAAAGACACACACTGATCAATAGAAATAAAAAATAGACCCTCTAAACAATCATAACCCATCTATAGAATTTGCCAACTACCTCGCTCCCCATACATCAAATATGTAAATACACACAGATCAACAGCAATGAAAACTCTGCTCTAAACAATCATAACCCATCTATCGAATTCGCAATTCCCCAATCAAATCAAATATGATACCTCGCTCTCCACACACACTTAATGCCTCACTCCCTGACTCTGATCTTACATCTCAACCAAATTCCTGGAATCGTACGACTTCCCCACAGCCTAAACTAACGAATATGAAATATGACACCTCGTTGCCAAATTCTGATCTCAGTCCAAAGACAAAAAATAAACAACTGTGAAATATGGCACACACACACAGATCAGCAGCAATAAAAAACTCCCCTCTAAGCAATCATAACCCATCTATGGAATCTGCAATTCGCCAATCAAATCAAATATGACAACTCGCTCTCCACAAACACACATACACACACACACACTCCCTGACTCTGATCTTACGAATCCCCCAGTCAAAGCTAACAAATATGAAATATGACACCTCGACCCCAAATTCAGATTTCAATCCAAAAGCTAAAATAAACAAACTTGAAATGTGACACCTCGCTCCGATGATAATTCCCCCAGCTAAACACTAACAACTATGAAATATGACACCTCGCTCCCAAATTCAGATCTTAGTCCAAAGACAAAAAAATAAACAAATGTGAAATATGACACCTCGCGCCACAAACTCAGATCTTCTGTGAATGTGAAATATGAAAAAAAGACTCTTCCCAAATCTTACATCTCAGTCTAACCCATTGCAGCGAATAACTCCTCCCATAGCTCCTCAACTCCTCAAGGGCTCTCACTCTAACACATAGCACCGAATAGCTCCTATCCTACTTCTCACTCTAACCCATTGCAGCGAATAGCTCCTCCCATAGCTCCTCAGCTCATCAAGGGCTCTCACTCTAACGCATAGAACCGAATAGCTCCTGAGCCAGAAGCCCCCTAAACCTACTACACGCGTATGACAAATCGGCATCCGAATAAGCGTTGCCTGTTGCCTCTGCAGCAATCACCATATAGTAGATGTCACAGTTTTTCATCCTCTTTCTGCCCGGCCCATCCCATCGCACTCCCTGGATGGTAATATCTGCTTTATAGCAGTCTAGGGCCTCTGCTAGTTGTTCGGCTTCACGTGATCTGTAAAGGGACCAAATATTCCACGTACAGATCCGAAGGTCGTTGTCCTTATTTCGTTTGCTTGGGTCGTTATCAGTTGAGTCGTCCTTATCCGAGGCTTTTGGTTGTTTTGGAACCATACGTTTTTTACGTGGTAGGATAGTTACTCCGACGGCACAACCCCCAACCTGGAGGGCCAGTTCCTTAATTATTCCGCTAGGACGAGGGGTCAGATACACCGGTGCCAATAGTCCACTACGGGAGCATGAGCGCTGCCGTTGGCCCATTAAATACTCCTCCACCACCATCTCTATTCGAAGGTTCTGACCAATGTTGGAAATTCCTTACCGACCCGAGATCCGAATACGTCGAAGCAGCTCGCGCAAGGTATTCACTAAGTTCAACCTAACTGGAACTATAGACGCCACCATTGGCTCCGTCTAGGGAATTCGTCCGCTGCCGCCTAGAATAGTAAGAAGTGCTCTAGTGAGAAAATACTCTTCCCCCCCTCTCTCATCTGCTGCCGCCAAGAATCCGCCAAACGGGGTTGGTTACCCATTTCTTGGATTAAAGTCCTAGGCAGCCAGCTGTCACCGCGTGGAGGTTGAAAGTAGGAGTTGGTAGGCCTCAGCTAAGTGGAAACGCTTGTGTTTTCATATAATTGCATGCACTACCATTTGACCAGCCCAATACTTTAAACGCCGCCGAGATTAGAATGCCCGTCACTTAGCATTGGGAAATAGCATACATAATAATATTGGAAACCATTTCAGCAATTGGTTCTACAATGGCAGATACCTAAGTCTAGATGTAATTCCATTTAACACCCCAACATATCCCAGATCCTCCTCTTTTTTCAACTTTTTTCTTGTATCTCCATCCCTCAACTCATCGCGAAATTCCAACAACCCCTCAAATGGTTTAACCTATAAAACTTTTTCAGTATTCTCTGATCATTTTAAAATCGTTTTAAATATTGAAGTCAAATTGGTGGAATTTGGTGCTCAACGAGGCCCTTCTAAAGATCGAAAAAACTGGATGCAATGTTATTGCCTATGCAGATGATGTCGCCATTCTAACAACAGGCAAATACCCGCAGACGCTGGCCGATGTCATGCAGTCTGCTCTCAATGAACTGCTCAGATGGACCGATAAATGCGGCCTCTCCGTTAACTCGACCAAGACCGAGCTAGTTCTATTCACAAGAAAACACAAGCTACCTGACTTCACACCGCCCAAGATAAGGGGATCCCCCCTTTAAGCTTTCAAATAGTGCTAGCTATTTAGGCCTAAAGCTTGACCGCAAGCTAATTTGGAAGGAGAATGTCGTCGAACGGGCCAGGAAATCGCTGGCCGCTCTATACATCTGCAAGAAAGCAGTAGGCTCCACCTGGGGCCTTAAACCAAGCATCATGCACTGGCTATACACGTCGGTCATTAAACCGATTCTCATGTATGGAGTATTGGTATGGTGGCCCGCCTTGAAGAAGAAATCCAACCTATCCATAATGGAAAAAACTCAGCGAGTTGCATGTCTCAGTATTACCGGTGCACTGAGAACTTCTCCCACAGCGGCGCTCCAAACTATGCTCCATCTGCTTCCGATTGAAATTGTCAGTAAGCAATTGGCCGTCAGCTCGGCAATAAGACTGAGAGGCTCCAGGCAGTGGAAGGAGCAACACACGGGACATGCCAATATACTTTCGATGCACCGTCATCTTCCCAATTCCACTGACCATCTGCCCACTGAATATGATTTTGACAAGGGCTACACGCACTCGATACCCGACAGAAGTGAGTGGACGCAACGCGATGTTCTTTACAACGAATCGCTGTCAATCTTCACGGACGGGTCCAAAACCAAGGACGGAGTCGGTGCCGGAATTTTCTCCGAAGATCTGGACATACACCTCTCCTTTAACCTTCCAGACTACTGCAGCGTTTTTCGAGGCGAAATCACCGCAGTTCGCAAAGCTGCTGACTGGCTGGCGGCTAGCACACTATCAACACCTGATATTGTTATTTATGTCGACAGTCAGGCAGCCATCAAATCCCTCGCATCCAGCACTACGAGATCTAAGGCAGTGAAAGACTGTTGCATATCTCTTAACGAGATAGCTGGTCAGTACAACCTCACCCTTTGCTGGGTACCAGGTCACTGTGACATACCGGGGAATTGTGCAGCCGACGAACTAGCACGACAAGGCTCCTCTGGTACAGATAGCATAAGCATCACCGATCATAAGCGCCAGCGTCTTTTGTTAAGTACCTTATTCAAATTGACGCCGAGAAAGTAGCCAATCATCGATGGCAACATCTAGACCAATGTCATACCGCCAGACAGCTCTGACCGATACTCAATAAATCCAGGTCCATCGGACTCTTGAAGCACAAGAGAGGAACCCTCTCAAAAATAACAAGTGTCCTCACCGGACACTGCGTCATAGGAAGACATGCCCAGAGATTAGGTATCCCTCACAACGACTTCTGCAGAAGCTGCAGAGATGAAGAGGAAGAAGAGACCATCCGTCATCTCCTGTGCGCCTGTCCTGCGCTCGCCAACATCAGGAAGGCCACTCTGGGTGAATACTTCTACAATGATCTTAATGATCTCGGCAACACCTGCACGGCTAAAATTCTCGACTTCATTCAACGAAGCAAATGGTTCCAAGAGTAAGAGGGTGATCCACCCGCCTTACATATCGGCAGCACAATGGACCTACTTTTTGGTCTAAGTACATCCTCATCTAGGGCCGATGCTAACCTAACCTAACCTAAATATTGAAGATTTTTCCCCTATGTTGATTCCAGCTGCTACATATAAAACTTCTAAAAATACGAATTGGGAAGTTTTTTGAATAAGTCTTCATAACTCTCTGCCTTCAATTAATGTCCCAACTGAAAGAAACGCATCAAATGCTGAAATTGAACGAACTAATTTTTTTTAAGATATAATCTTATTCTAATACTCAAAATGTCTCTGATCACAAGTGCCATTGCATTTCTCATTTGGCCAGGAAATTTATTGAATAAGGAAAAATTAGGCTCAAACAACTTAAAAGATTGTTCCATCGTCACCTTAATAGAGTTAATTTCGAATATCTTGAACTTCATTCTAGAATTCAGTGTATAAGTAAAATTATCACCCACTGCGGGTAAGGGTTAGAATATACCCGAGGTAGACATGCCTGTCGTAAGAGGCGACTAAAATCCACCCTCCGTATACCGAGCATAGTGTATACAAAAAAATGCAATGAACAAAACAAAATTATTGAATACGCCAGGTGGCAGCCCAGGTTCACTGGCATATCCACCCTCTTCGGAGAACGGCTCTACGGATTCTGGGCAGAGGCAGTTATTGCAACTAATAAATTCCTTCTCAAAAAGTACAAGGGTACTATCTCGATCTCCACCAACAGGATCGAACGTCTTCGGAAAAAGAAGTCCGCCGGAAGCGCAAGCGCGTAAAAACGGAGCTAAGCGAAATTTCAAAGCATTGAAGACGAAAACGACGTACTCCGTCCAAAGCTTACCGAAATGGAGCTACTCTATCTTGAACTTAAGAAAGAGGTGGATTTACTCACGAGAGAAAAAAATGCCCTAAAAAATACCTATCTACAAAAAGAAAATATAGAAAGCCCACATCGTAGTCATCGGCTGACCTTCCAATCGTACAGACCTAGCTAGCGAAGTAAAGAATAATAATCTTTTGCGATCCTCTTATTTCGATTCCCAATTTATTATTCTTATTACTCATTGAGTATTAATAGTAAATCAACAGTTATTAAATAAGTTTATCCAAACGAGTGATAAACTTCTTCTCGGGATGGTCCCGAGGGCTACTCGCCAATCGGGCAACCGATATGGCATTCTCGACGAATGTGCGCTTTCCGATCCCCTCCGCCCCCTCCTCAAAAAAGACTAAAAGCCTCTAATAGTGTTTTCAGTGAATTCCCAGACCTGCCAACAAAATCAATGTCTAAAAATCCACGTTTTGTGCATATAACCTCAAAAGACGAGTCCAAGCCTTTAACTTCAATCAGTGTTTTCATCTTGAAAAAAACCATTGACTCAATCAGCACCCAATATGAAAAAATTTCTCAATTAAGAGACGGCTCCATTTTAATTCTAACAAAAGATCAAAATATAGCCCATAGATTCATTATCATTATTATATATCATGATGACAAAAACTGTACCCGCACACTGTGCGCCAATTGTTCCGGTCCTCATCCCGCCTCCTCCAAAATCTGCCCAAAGTACGTCCAATGCAAAGAAACTCTCGAAATCAAAACTAAAAATAAATGTACCCTAGCCGAAGCTAGGCGAATCCATAGAGAACGAAACCCAATACGTACCACTTTCACCTCTGATCTCTATTCAGATAAGCTTAAGCAAATTTCTCACGAAACAATCGTTTCTAGACCATCCACCTCTTTTTCTTCCACCGAACAAAACGTTTTATATAAAGAGAAATTCGCCCACCAAACCTTTCGTACTCAAACCGCTTTAAATTTACAAAAAAACAAATCCTAATCTCACTCAAAATACAGAAAAAAACTCAGATACCACTAAAGTTACAAACACCTACAAAGAAACAAATACTGAAAGCTCCACCTTGACTCAGAGAGAAAATATTCCTAATGTCTCGAACCCAAACACTGATAACGAAAAAACTCAAATGTTCAACACCCACTCAAGAGCACACCTTGAAAAAAATTCAAACTATTCCAACTCTAACTTAATTAAAAACACCCAAACAGCAAACACTTCCAATTTAAATACCATAAACCAAATTAACTCTCTTCCAAATTCCTCTTCTTTACCACAAAAACAACACTCTATGAATATTAATGATGAATATGACAGCTCTTAATAAAAACAATAACCCACTCACATCCCGCGCCCCTACCGGTGATGGAAGCCCCCGCCATGATGGGGGGGACTCTCACCACCGATGGGGGCGCGGGAATATTATAACATCAGGTGGAAATCGACCCTCTGTCTTTACATTAAATTGTACAGGTAACAAGATCGACTCCACTGACTACAACGATCTTAAAATTTTGCAATGGAACATGAATGGTTACTTCAATAACTATCCTGCATTCCAATTGTTGATAAAACAATAATCTCTATTCAAGAAACGCATATTAAAAACAACCTACAACCTTTTCCACCCAAAAAATATTCATCTTTCTTCCACAATTTAGCCTGCAACACAACTTCAAAACAGGGTACATCTTCTTGTACACAAATCGATTCCTCATAGATTTATCAGCATAAATTCCAACATATCCGCAATCGCAGTGGAAATCGAATTGAAATTGAAATTTGCTATTATATCAATTTACATTCCACCAGACCAAAAATTTGTAACCTGTGATCTTGAAAATATTTTGAACAACATCCCGACTCCTATCGTGTTAACAGGCGATTTTAATTCTTGGAGTTCCTCTTGGGGATCTCCTACTATTAACAGCCGTGGAAAATTAGTCGAAAACTTCATAGCTAACACTGGGCTCGCAATTTTAAATGACGGTCGTCCCACTCATTTTTCCACCCACGGAACATTTTCTCATGTCGATCTTACTCTTATATCGCCACACCTCACCCCAAAATCAGTCTTGAAGGTCTCCGATGACTTATACGGTAGCGATCATTTCCCAATCCTTACCACAATATCTTTGGGTAACCGCCTTAAACTCCCAAAAACCCAACCCAAATTCTTGACAGACTTAGCCAATTGGGACTTGTTCCAGGCCGAAGTCTCGAAACAAGTATTACTTAGACCAACTTCCACCAACATCAACAGAGATGCCGCCTCTGTTCTTAAATCAATTCGCTCTGCAGCAAACGTGTCTATTCCCCAATCAACAAACAAAGTACACAATAAAACAGTTCCCTGGCGGAATCAAAATCTAAGCAACATTCGTCATAAAAAGCAGGATGCATGGAAAGCATTAAAAAAGTCACCAAATGACTCAAACCTAATATGTTACCGCAAGGCGAATGTCCAATTCCGTAAAGCTGCAAAGATGGAAAAAATTGCTTGTTTTAATAAATTCACTGCAGAAATCAACCACAACTCCACCATCAAAAAAATGTGGGCTGACATTAAATGCCTAACAGGCAATTATGTCCCCCACACAATTAAAGTTATTAAGACAGATTTAACAAATTTGACTTGCCCATTTGAAATAAACAAATATTTTGCAGAGTGTTGGGAAAAATCTCAAGACGATTCAAATTTCCATCCAAACTACATAAAAGAAAAATACGAATCTTTAAACAAGGACGAACCGCGCTACATCGTTTCACCTTCAGCGAAACTGATTGAATCCTCCATCAGTCTCTTAGAGCTTGAAAGTAGTATGAGTTCAGTCAAGGGTAAAGCTCCAGGCTACGATAGGATTTCTTACCATATGATTAGAAACAGTCCATCTTGTCTCAAAACACAGTTGTTGTCTTTATACAACAATATTTTTGACAGTGGTATAATCCCTCAAACATGGAAAGTTGCAACAATCGTGCCTATACCGAAACCAAATAAAGCCCATTCGACACTGTTAGGGTACCGTCCAATTTCTCTCCTTCCTTGCACTTCCAAGATTTTGGAAAAAATTATTTCTAAACGTCTTTTTTGGCTAGTAAAGAAAAATAATCTTGTAGATAAGAATCAGCTAGCTTTTAAAAAGGGCAGGAGCACAATAGATCCACTCCTACATCTGGATTCTTTCATATCCTCGGCTCTTTCGGAAAAAAATCACGCTTCGATTCTCGCAATCGACTTCGAACAAGCATTCGATAGAATTGGCCCACATGTCATCTTAAACCAACTTATGCAATGGAAAATTGGTCAGAAAATATTAAGCTACGTTAAAGCTTTGCTAACCAATCGAAAATTTCGCGTCAAAACTAACAATATATATTCCTGTATTCACAATATACAAAACGGCATCCCCCAAAGGATTGCCATTATCAGTTACTTTATTTATAATTGCTTTTAACGTAATCAGTAGTATTGTTCGAAGTCACTCACAAATAAGCCACGTTCTCTATGCAGATGACCTAATTTTGTTTTCTAAATGTAAGGACCTAGTAGTTCTAGCAACAATCTTCTCAAAAATAATTAAAAACTTCTCAAAATGGGGTGACACATCTGGCTCCAAAATATCGATCTCAAAATGTGAGCTTTTACATCTATGTAAAAAATATAAATGCCAAAAATGTATTCAAGGAGTTAGTCTTAACAATGAATGTATCAAAAATGTAAACCATTCAAAAATATTAGGCATTATATTTTCAAAATATAGTTTTAAGGATCACTGTAGATACATAAGAAATAGCTTTATTACCAGGGTCAATTTAGTTAAGTATCTTTCTTAAAAAAAGTAATTGTAATATAAATACAATTATTAATGTTGTTCGATCTATAATTCTTTCAAAAATTGACTACAGCCTACCAATTTATGGTAAATGTTCAAAATCATCCATGCAGCTTATTTCAACACCATACCATGCAGCAGTTAGGACCAGTCTGGGAGCTTTTCGTACTACGCCCATAAAAAATATCTTAACCGAAGCCGGAATCCCTCATTTAAATGATAGAATCGAATTTCTTAACTGGCAGATCATACAAAAAATTAACTCACCATTCGCAACACCTATACATGACGACACGAAGAAAATACTAAAACGCAAAAAAACGCCAAAGTATCCCTCAGCTCTACAAAAATCACTGAAATCAGCCGTAAATCTGAACATCCCAATCAATATAGATAAGAAATCAAAAATCAATCTTCCTCCATGGAATTTGCCCAACAATTCAATTGTTTCTCACCTCACACAATATCCAAAAGCATCCACCAGCAACGAAGTCTACAAAACGATGTTTCTAGAAATAAGGGAAAACTATGTAAGGCTAGGATGGCAACTTCTATTCACTGATGCCTCAAAAACAAACGATGGGCCTTCTTCATTTCACCTCATCTATCTTTACAGCAGAAGCGTTCGCCTTACTAAAGGCAGTTCAAGCAGCAAAAAACAAAAAAACGATAGTCTTTACTGATAGCCTATCCTCAATCAATGCTATTAAAAACACCAATAACTACTCCAATATCATTGCCAAAAATAATAACCTAAGACTAGCCTGGACACCTGGACACGCAGACATCATTTGTAATGAAAACGCCGACGCAGAAGCCGAACTGGCACTAAGAGAGCCCCTCATCTCATTTTACCAATTCAGTCAAAAAGACTTAAAAAAATACCTCAAAACATCTATGAACATTAAAATGAAGAACGCCTGGTCTGAATTTCAAACCTATACTCAATGCTCAATCCAGCCGCTGAAAAAGCCATATATCCTGTACATTTACCAACATCGATGATCAAACCCTACATAATGCTCAGAATGGGACATACCAACATAACCCACAAGCACTTAATCACCAAGGAACCTGCTCCACTTTGCTCCACATTCACTGTAACACACATGCTGCAATGCGTAAACATCAATTCAATCAGCAAGACTATATCTGGAAAGGACCTTCAACATCTTTTAACTTTTATCTCAGACAAAAATATTAGATCCGTATACGAAGTTATTTTAAAACTTAAGTTAGAATTATTTATTTGATACCACTTTTAACCTTAACTAGCCGAAAGCCCTGGTAGCTAGCGCTATACCACATTAATTATTGATTATGTAATTTATTTATGTATTGTATCAATAAAGTTATAATAATAATAAAAAAGCCCACATCGCTCACCTAGTCACGAATACCAGACGGATGAAGAAGAGCTAACACGAGAAATGAATTGAATCGAAAAGAAACGACCTAGCAAAAAACGCAAAACCGGCATCTCGGAAGTCGAGCACAAAAAAATGAAAAGCGCAAGGAGTTGCAAGGAAAGTCACAACAAATAAAATTACGTCGTCCGCCACCGATAACGACGTTGGAATTACGGACTATAATAAGTTGCATTGCCTCCTTAAAGGAACGCTGGCATCGAAGTTTAAGGTGACATTTCTCAGAAACAACAAGTGGAAAATCAATGTCGATGATGCTGACGGCTACCGAGCAGTTTTTTTTTTTTCCGAGGGTAGGTGAAAATCTTCAACAAGACCTTCCCATTAGAAGTTCCTGCCAGCTCCGCAGTTTAGACGCGGTTACTTAACGCGCTAAGTCTAAAGGTTTGTTTCTTTGTAGACGGCGCAGTAAATTTCTTTCTTCCAAAACTTGGAGGACTGTAATATTTACGTGACTTTCTAGTCGACTTCTATGATTTCTCGCGTAGGTTTCAATTTCGTTTTCTATAGTTTTAATGCCAAGATCTCTATGGATATCGCTATTTCTGATATACCATGGCGCATTAACAATACCTCTTAGCACTTTGTTTTCAAAAGTTTGTAGAATTTGAATATTACTTATTTTGGTACAACCCCAGAGTTGTATACCATATGTTCATACAGGCTTTAGCACTTGCTTATATAAAAGCAGTTTGTTCTCTATATTAAGCTTGGAATATTTTCCAAGTAACCAATACATTTCTCGATATTTGTTATCTAGTTCTTTGCGTTTTTTCTTAACGTGCGTTTTCCATTTCAGCTTTGCATCAAGTGTCATTCCAAGATACTTAGCCTCGTTTGCAATCGGAATTTGAACCGAGTTTGAAAAGATCGGCAGATTATTTACTCTCTTATAAGTAAAATTTACATGAACAGATTTGGTCTCGTTGAGTGCGATTCGCCAAACCTTTGTCCATTCATTTACTCTATCTACCGAGCAGTGTCCCAAAAATTTAATGCCGAAAAGATTCAGTGGTATAGGTACTTATGGAAATAAGTTAGAAAGACCACTGCGTGTTGTAGCAAGGGGACTCCACCCCTCGTGCACTAAAGAACATGTAATAAACGACCTTCAAGACAAAGGATTTAAAATTCTTGATGCCTTCAATATTATCAAGAAGGAGAAGTAACAGTCGGAGGAAGAACAGGAAAAATTGGTAAAGCGTGGACCACTATTTTTGCTAAGTTTTGGTAAAGACGAAAATAAAGATGTAATATATGGCATTTTTTTTTTTATTTCTAAGTTAAATTACATCTGTCCTAGGACACTAGTTAATTGTTTGATTAATGTTCTTCGTGATACAGAAATCAACGAGGTCTGGTTTTTTCTTAATGTCATTTGGCCAATAGGTAGGCTCTCCTGTGCTTATGAATTTGCAATTATTTTTTGTTATTGCCTCCATAAGATTTTTCCCTTTTTTATTGGTTAATCTTGAACCCCATTCTGTATTTTATGAGTTGTAGTCGCCCCCCGCAATAAAGCGCGAGCCCAATGTTTCGATGTACTCTGAATACTGTCTTGGGCTAATCGTAAATTTTGGTGGGCAATACAATGCAGATAGTATGAGTGGTCCGTATGTGTCCTCGATTTGAATTGTCGTAGCCTGTATGTGGTCCTTTGCATATTCTTGAAGTACGTTGTATTTAATATTTTGTCTTATTATTATTGCTGAGCCACCACGGGCTCGTCCACTAGGATGGTTAGTGTGGTGTAAGAGTATTTAGGGATTTTTATGAAGCTTTTATTTGAGAAATGAGTTTCTGAAATTAAAAGAATGTCAATAGATTGTTCGATTATAAATTGTTTTAGTTCCGAGGCATGTTGGTTAAGTCCATTTGCATTCCATACGACTATTTTCAATTTACTGTTATTGTCCATTTATTTTAGAGATTAATAAAGTTAAAATGTTCATCATATTAGATATTTGTGTTATAAGCTGCTTCATCATGCTTTTTAGTTCTGACAGATCGTCTATAGATTTGGTTTCATCTAGCGGTCTTTGTGCGTTATGGTTAGTGTTGTTTCTCAAGTCATCTGTGAATTGTGGTTTGGGATTATTTCTGTTTAGGACAGGATTCTGAGTAAGTGCTTCAGTTGATATTCCTGGTAGATCTACTTTTTCCTTACGGCTTCTGCGAATGATATCTGGGGATTAGTTTTACTTTTGACAGGATTTTGGTTTAGCAGGTCTGTAGATGTTGTCTGTTGTTCTGTAGTTTTTTTTTCGTAAGGCAGGGAATCTTTGCACTCTTAGAGCTTTGTATATTTCGCAGCCTTTATAGTTGACCGTGTGTGGTTCGCCGCAAAGAGCGCATTTTATGTTGCTGCTTTCAGTTTTTAAGGTGCATTCGATTGTTCTGTGTTTTCCTGCGCACTTTACACTAGTTGGTTCCAATGTACAAAAATTCTTGGTGTGTCCGTACTTCTGGCAGTTTGAGCATTGAGGTATACTTCTTTTTTGATGAGTTGGTTCGAATGATACTTTACAGTCTAGTGAGTGTGTTACGTTGTAATGGTCTTTTTGTTTCTCTTTGTGTTATGTTGTGGATGTTGATTACGTTATGATTAAGGTCAGCTAGTTCCTTTTTCATTTCATTTCGGTCCGTAGAATGGTGCATGTTCCGAAGCATGACTCGGAAGCCTCGTTGTTCTTTTGGCTTGAATGTGTAGTATTGAGTATTTCTAAGTTTGAGTACTTTTATAATTTTTGTGTAGGTAACCGAGTCTGTTGGTTGTATTTTGATTTCGTCGTTTGGTAGGACTTTTAGTATATATGTATCCTTCGTTGTTGTCGTGTTGAGAGCATCTGTTAAGACGTGTATGAATTTAACGCTTTGAACATATATTGGCGGGGGTTTGGGTATAGTTGTCCTTATTTTTTTATCATCTTTCTCTGGGAGTGTGTCTGTACATTCATCGGTTTCATCATCGGTTGATAATATTTCGAATCGGTTTTCAGATTTTCTAGGTGGTGGTTCAACCAATATTTTTTTAAAGTGCTTTGATTTCTTGGTTTTTTGGCATTACTTTGATTACTTTTCTCGGGTGATGTCCTAGTTCTTCTTGCTTGCAATGCCCCCCTGGCAGCTGACCTCCTCGTGGTGGGGGGCGGGCAACGTGACTGGGATGTGTGGATGGGGTAACTTAAATAGTTATTCCCATCCATACAATCCAGTCACAGCTAACAAAGCGCACACCCCATGATGACAAGAAGAAGACGACCGGCCTCGGATATTGCCAAGCCTGGTAAGCCAGGGCATCCTTTGGAGCCAGGCCTGAAGGGTGTCAGGATGCGAGCGTCTGGTGGTCGGCTTGTCCCGCTCGGCAGCTGGCCGGGTCAAACCCGAAATGGCTAAGAGCTTCCTGTTAATGGTCTCGCGAACCATTACGGGTGTCAAGGGGTGAACGCGCTGTGCACCGATAGGGGCACAGATGGACTCTCTGAGATTCGACAACGGCATCGACTTAGAATAGGCACACGGAACGTCTCATCGCTCACAGGGAAGGATCTTGAGCTTGTTGGGGAGGCTGCTAAAAGTCGACTAGATATAGTTGGCGTCTCTTCAACAAAGCAGAGAGGTTCTAAAACTGTGGACCTTTCGGGTGTGTGGAAGCTCTTCCTGTCAGGAGTCGCACCCTCAATGTCTGCTCAGGCGGGAGTGGGGATACTCACAAGTCCCAGGTTGACAGACAGAGTATTGCAGTGGATACCATTAGGAGGGAGAGTTGCGATCTTAAAGCTCAAGCTTGAAAGATCGACTCTGGCATTGGTGCAGGTGTATGCACCGAACCTTCAGTCAGAGTACGCAGCTTTCTTAGATGAAGTTGATGTTGCCCTTGAAAAGGTTGCAGATATGGATTCTTTTGTCCTGATGGGTGACTTCAATGCTCATGTGGGTGTAGATGTTATGACATGGGGGAGTGTGATTGGGAGGAACGGTGATCCTGATCAAAACGCGAACGGAGAGAGGTTGTTGGATTTTTGTTGTGAAAATGGCTTATGCATCATGAACACCATCTTTCCACACAAAGACATTCACAAATACACGTGGTACCGTCAGAGTCTTCAGCAGAAGTCGCTGATCGATTTCTTTGTGGTACCATCGTGTCTGAAGAGAATGGTTTGTGATGTTCGCGTATTGAGAGGGGCCGAACTGTCAAATGATCATCACTTAGTGCTGTGCAAATTGTATCTTATCGAGAGAGTGCCTCCCCTACCAAAGCGTAAACCAAGGATGGTTACACGCATACGATGGGAGAGGTTACAGGACGATGAAATACGGGAGACATTTGCGCGGCAAATATCTGAGATGTTCGAACGAATTCCAACTGTTCCATCAAATGTAGAGGAAGAATGGCAACTGTTTTCAACAGCGGTTATTGCCTCTGCGGGAGATGTTTGTGGAGTGAAGCGCCTTGGTGTGGCGGCTGGTGGTGAGAAAAGAAATGCTTGGTTTAAAACGCCCGGAGTTCAAGAAGCCATCAGAGAGAAGAAGAGAGCCTTTAAAGTGTGAATTCACTTGGGGAACTCCGATTCTCGAAATCGGTACACTGAGACGCGAAGAACTTGCAAATTAGCTGTGAAAACAGTGGAAGAACAGTCTTGGAAGGAGTTTGGCGAGAAATTGGAACGTGACCACAGATCTGCAAATAAGATGTTCTGGCAGACCGTCCGCCGACTCAGAGGAAAAAAGTTGAATATCGTTGAAGGAGTCAAATTGAAAGACGGTAGACTTCTTTCCAATGAGGAGGACATCTTACGCAGATGGAGCGAGCACTTTTCAGAATTGCTCAATCCCGAACAGGGCACCGAAGATGACAGACCTATGGTCGAGAGTTGGGCGGAAAGTAGTCCTACGGTAGAGAAAGTAACTTTGGCGATCAAAGCGCTAAAAGTTGACAAATCTGCTGGTGTGGATGAAATTCGGCCAGAAATGCTCAAGGCTTTAGGCAAAGAGGGAGTTCAATGGCTCTCGCGTGTCATTAAAGTGGCCTGGGAATGCGGTGAAACACCTGTTGATTGGCAAATGGGGGTGATAGTTCCTCTTTTTAAAAAAGGGGACAAACGAGATTGCGCCAACTATAGGGGTATATATCTTTTAAGTCTCCCTGGAAAAGTCTTTGCCAAGGTGCTAGAAAAGCGTTCCAGAGCTGTGGTTGAGGACAGTTTGGGGGATGAGCAGTGCGGTTTTCGTCCCGGTAGAAGCACAACCGACCAGCTATTTACTCTCAGAATGGTTCTTGAGAAGGCCTGGGAATATGCCAAACCTGTCTACACTTGTTTTGTGGATTTGGAAAAAGCATATGATAGGGTTCCTCGAAGCAAACTCTGGAGTGTTCTGCAGGAATATGGGATTGCTGGTTCCCTATTAAGGGCGATTCAGTCTTTATATACAAACTGTAGAAGCTGTGTTCGAGTAAACGGTGTTAAATCAATACCTTTCACTGTGGGCGTTGGACTCCGCCAGGGGTGCGTTTTGTCACCTCTCCTCTTCATTGTATATATGGATTGGATGTTACAGCGCAGCCGTGGCGGGGAATGTTTCAAAGTGGGAGACCTAAGGATTAGTCATCTGCTCTTTGCGAATGATTTGGTCATCCTTGGGTCCTCTCAAACCGAACTTCAGCGCGCACTCGAAAGGTTTGTAGCCGTTTGTGATGATGCTGGAATGAAGATCAACGTGAACAAATCGGAAGTAATGGTCGTTTCCAAAAAACCCATTCAGTGCACTCTGCATGTTAGTAGAGTCCCACTGAAGCAGGTGGAGAAGTTTAAGTACCTCGGGGTTTTATTCACTAGTGATGGGAGGAGCAATGCCGAGTTATCCTGTAGAATTGGTCAGGCTGGATCAATTTTGAGAGAGCTTGGCCAATCTGTTATAAGGAAGGCCGAACTTAGTGTTCAAGCTAAGCTATCAGTTTTTAACTCTGTGTATGTTCCAACTCTCACCTATGGTCATGAAATTTGGGTAGTGACCGAAAGAATAAGATCGCGGATACAAGCTGCCGAAATGAGGTTCCTTCGCGGTGTTGTTGGAATAACTCGTAGGGATCGAGTGCGCAACACCAGAGTACGCGAGACGCTCAACGTTGAGCAGCTACTTCTCCGAACGGAACGATCTATGCTTCGATGGTTTGGTCACGTAGTGCGTATGCCCCCAGACCGGCTTCCAAGACGCGCCATGGTTGCCGTGCCATCAGGTAGACGACTTCGCGGTAGGCCTAGAAATAGATGGTTGGATCAAGTCCGACTTCTCTGCTGGAGCCGCTTAGGGATTCCCCCTGATGAATTGGAGTCAATGGCGGAGGATCGAGAAGGATGGAGAGTCCACCTGAGCATACTACCCCCGCGACCCTCATGAAGGATTAGCGGGCCATTGAAAATGAATGAATGAATGAAATGAATGAATGCATTTGTATTAGTAGTTTCATTTATTATGTTAGTTTTAGATGTAGTTATTGGTATGGTTACCATTTTGGTGTTACTTGCTGTTACAGTAGTCGTTGTGTTTAAGGTTGATGCAGTTGTTGTTATGATCGTTGTTGAAGTTGCTGTGATTGTAACTGGTGGTGTGGTAGTGTAAGTAGTGGTAAATGAGTTGTAGCTGTACTTATTTAGTTGGTTTGAGCTACCCCATGGGGGCGATCTTTGTATACTCATCCTACACGGAGGTTAGACAAGCATACTTTTGGGCAAAATGGATGGCTAATCGGGCGGTTGTTGTCTAAGATGGATATGTTGTTTAGAAAGCCTTGGTGATATAAAGCTTAAAGTAGCAACTTTAAAGCAAATCGGATGGATGTTGTCTACGATGAGCACGTTGCTTAAAAAGCTTAGGTGTTATAAAGCTTTTAGAGTGGGCTCCAATGTTATTCCAGGATCCACTGAATTGCTGTCAGCTGGTTGATTACCAGACAAAGGAGAGTATGGAAAATAAAATTCTACCGCCTTATCTCTCGATGCGGTGTTCTGGTGATAACTTCGGTTGACAGTGGTGGCTTGCATGAAGGGCAAGTGGCAGGAACTTATTCAGCGTTTATTACGCGCAGAATAATGTGTTTTTCTGTTTTAAAACTAGCACTGATATAAGTACGGTTGTGTAACTTGACAGCGTTGCCAGTCCTCATATGGCAATAAGACTATTCTAAACATCGTGGTCAAAATCGAAACTATGCGTAAAAGTTCCAGATCGATACAGCAATGTAAGAGCTGTCAAGGCTTCAATCATACGCACGCTTACTGCCAGAAAGAACCGCGATGCGTGAAATACGCAGGTAAACATCTCTCGGAAGAGTATCATTTAAATAAGAAAACTCCAGCTAATTGTATAAACTGCAAAGGAAAACATCCTATCGAGATGGCGAAGTAGCGAAAGAGCTCCAAAAAAAGGCGTGATACGCTTGAAAATTCCATGTGCCCGAATCCGAAACCAATTAAGAATACACCCAAAATATCTATGAAAAAAGCAGCGAAGATAGAAGATCCGTCAATATTAAATTAAGATCGGGTAATGAAGGAAGACCCAAACGTAGTAGAGAAAAGGTGACAGAAGCAAAATCTTCGAATATTGGCCTGCAGTCCTGTGCTCATGTGGTGATGACAGTTAATGGCACATACGTGACCGACAATTCATGGGAAATCAAAGACAGGTTTAAACTTAAACGTAAGGACTCCTGCTCAAGTTGCGACATTGGAAAATGGTGATAGAAGTAGTTCACAAGATCCTGTATCCCACGTTTTTTCCCTAATTCTTGCGAAACTTGAAGAGCAATGTAAAACAAACAAACTAATTTTCGAGAGAATAGTTCCACTAGAAAATAACATTCATAACAAGCGAACTTCAACCAGAATATGAAAGAAACGCTTAAAATCCTTGCTTACGCTTAAAATCCTTACAAAGACTCGACGAGTTAGAAATATGTATATGCTTGGTCAGTGAAACTCATCTGACAAAAAAATCGAATGTTAAGATAAGGGGATATAGCCTGTATCATGCCTTCGACCCATCGGAAAGAGCCAGAGGCGGATCATCTTTGCTTATAAAAGAATGTATCGAACACTCAGCAGAAATAAAGATTGAATTAGAAACAATGCAAGTAAGTACGTCTAGAAGTAGACATTTTGCCTTCAACATTTCGTCTATATATTGTCCACTTCGATATAAACTTGAAGAAAGTGATTTTACAAACATTTGTGGCGACTTCAACGCGAAACACCGCTATTGGGGTTCAAGGTACGCCTCTCAGAAAGGTAGAAAGCTTTATAATGCGGGTATGGAACATAATTGTGATTTTTCCTCGACGGGTAAACACACATATTGGCCGACTGATAGAAATAAGATACCAGATTTGATCGATTTCTTTGTTGTTAAAGGAATATCTAGTAACTGTATAAAAGTTGAAGAAAGCTTTAACCTCTCTCCTGATCATTCGCCAATCATTACGACGATAAGCGAAGCTCTGCTTAAAAAAGTAAGACCGGCCTGATTAACCAGCACGAAAACTAATTGGGATGGCTTCGAAAAAGATATTGAAGCAAATAGTGAGCTCAGCGTATCACTTAAAACGCCATATGAACTTAAAGTTGAAGTTGATCGCTCCGTCGAAATCTTACAGGATGCCCCGTGGAAGAATACTCCCACTCCAAAGAAAACGCTGGCCTGTTACATTCAAACTTATCCACAGAAAATAAAAGCGATGATTAAGGAGAAGAGAAAAAAATGGCAACAAACTCGTGCTCCACAACATAAAGCACACGTTAACCGTTTGTGCAACTCACTAAAAAGATCTATTAAAGACCTTAAGAATAATGAAATACAAACTTACCTAGAAAGCTTACTGGTAGAAAAAGATTCTAATTACTCGTTTTGGAAGGCTGTAAAAGGTATTAAAAGACCTCAAATCCACGCCACACAAATTAGGAAGAATAAAGATGAATGGGCCAGGTATGATAAAGAGAAAGCGCAGGTTTTTGCCAGGCATCTGGAAGAAAGTTTTAAACCGTTTGATGGCCAAATTCTTATTCAAAATATAAATACCTCGTATATAGACAATAGTGTAATAAGAAATGCATCACTAACCAAACTTAAGGAAGAAATAAAGAAACTTAAACCTAAGAAGGCTCCTGGATACGACCTAATCACGGGAGAGGTTCTGAAAGCACTACCAAGAAAAGCTCTAATTAAGGTTCTGTTCATTATGAACGCCGCGCTTAGACTAGAATATGTTCCCAGTCAGTGGAAAGTCGCCGAGGTCATAATGGTCCTTAAGCCCGGAAAACCACAAAATGAAAAAACGTCTTATAGACCGATTTCCCTCCTTCCAATTATATCCACAGTGTTCGAGAGAATATTGATTAGGCGAATACAGCCGATTATACGAGAAAGGAATCTCATTCCGGATCATCAATTTGGATTCAGAAGTAAGCATTCTACAGTTGAACAAGTCCATAGAAAAACACATGTAATCGAAAAATTTCTTGAAGAAGAAAATATTTGTTAAAGCGTATTCCTTGACGTCTCTCAAGCCTTTGACAAGGTCTGGCACGAAGGCTTAAAGTTTAAATTACGACAAGTTCTGCCAGAGCACCTACATACATAATATTTTGAAGAACTACCTGACGAATAGACTATTCCGCGTCAAATGTGGAAACGAATATTCTGATTTTAAGGAAATAATGGCTGGGGTGCCGCAAGGAAGCGTTCTTGGTCCATAGCTACATTTGCCGACGAAACTGCTATCTTGGCCGTTGGTAAAACGGTCGAAGATACAACCTTAAAACTGCAAGAAGCTTTGGATAGAGTAAATGAATGGGCAAAGCTTTGGCGAATCGCACTCAACGAGACCAAATCTGTTCATGTAAGTTTTACTTATAAGAAAATAAATAATTTGCCGATCTTTTCAAATTTTCGGTTCAAGTTAAGTTTGCGAACGAGGCTAAGTATCTTGGAATGACACTTGATGCAAAGCTCAAATGGAAAGCACATGTAAAGAAAAAACGCATAGAACTAGATAATAAATATAGAGAAATGTATTGGTTACTTGGAAAACATTCCAAGCTTAATATAGAGAGCAAGGTGCTTTTATATAAGCAAGTGCTAAAGCCTGTATGGACATATGGTATACAACTCTGGGGTTGTACCAAAATAAGTAATATTCAAATTTTACAAACTTTTGAAAACAAAATGCTAAGAGGTATTGTTAATGCGCCATGGTATATCAGAAACAGCGATATCCACAGAGATCTTGGCATTAAAACAATTGAAGACGAAATCAAAAACTACACGGGAAAGCATAAAAGTCGACTAGAACGTCACGTAAATATTACAGTCCTCCAAGTTTTGGATGAAAGAAATTTACTACACCGTCTACAAAGAAACAAATATTTAGACTTAGCGCGTTAAGTAACCGCATCTAAACTGCGGAGCTAGCAGGAACTTCTAATGAACCTGAAAAACGTCATCATTTTGCGAAATGAAAATACTTATACTGTCGAATACTTAGTTGTAGTAAAAATAAAAAACAAGTTTATTTTGAACTGACGTTTTTTTAGTGAGTAAGAATCCCACACTACTATGAGCACACGCTGTAAACCATTTAGGCTCGCGGATTCTGCCAGTGTGTTCATTCATTCATTCATTTTCATTGGCCTGCTAATCCTTCATGAGGGTCGCGGGGGTAGGATGCTCAGGTGGACTCTCCATCCTTCTCGATCCTCCGCCATTGACTCCAATTCATCAGGGAGAATCCCTAAGCGGCTCCAAGAGAGATGTCGGACTTGATCCAACCATCTATTTCTGGGCCTTCCGCGAAGTCGTCTACCTGATGGCACGGCAACTATGGCGCGTCTTGGAAGCCGGTCTGGGGGCATACGCACTACGTGACCAAACCATCGAAGCATAGATCGTTCCGTTCGGAGAAGTAGCTGCTCAACGTTGAGCGTCTCGCGTACTCTGGTGTTGCGCACTCGATCCCTACGAGTTATTCCAACAACACCGCGAAGGAACCTCATTTCGGCAGCTTGTATCCGCGATCTTATTCTTTCGGTCACTACCCAAATTTCATGACCATAGGTGAGAGTTGGAACATACACCAAGTTAAAAACCGATAGCTTAGCTTGAATACTGAGTTCGGCCTTCCTTATAACAGATTGGCCAAGCTCTCTCAAAATTGATCCAGCCTGACCAATTCTACAGGATAACTCGGCATTGCTCCTCCCATCACTAGTGAATAAAACCCCGAGGTACTTAAACTTCTCCACCTGCTTCAGTGGGACTCCACTAACATGCAGAGTGCACTGAATGGGTTTTTTGGAAACGACCATTACTTCCGATTTGTTCACGTTGATCTTCATTCCAGCATCATCACAAACGGCTACAAACCTTTCGAGTGCGCGCTGAAGTTCGGTTTGAGAGGACCCAAGGATGACCAAATCATCCGCAAAGAGCAGATGACTAATCCTTAGGTCTCCCACTTTGAAACATTCCCCGCCACGGCTGCGCTGCAACATCCAAGCCATATATACAATGAAGAGGAGAGGTGACAAAACGCACCCCTGGCGGAGTCCAACGCCCACAGTGAAAGGTATTGATTTAACACCGTTTATCCGAACACAGCTTTTACAGTTTGTATATAAAGACTGAATCGCCCTTAACAGGGAACCATCAATCCCATACTCCTGCAGAACACTCCATAGTTTGCCTCGAGGAACCCTATCATATGCTTTTTCCAAATCCACAAAACAAGTGTAGACAGGTTTGGCATATTCCCAGGCCTTCTCAAGAACCATTCTGAGAGTGAACAACTGGTCGGTTGTGCATCTACCGGGACGAAAACCGCACTGCTCATCCCCCAAACTGTCCTCAACCACAGCTCTGGAACGCTTTTCTAGCACCTTGGCAAAAACTTTTCCAGGGAGACTTAAAAGATATATACCCCTATAGTTGGCGCAATCTCGTTTGTCCCCTTTTTTAAAAAGAGGAACTATCACCCCCATTTGCCAATCAACAGGTGTTTCACCGCATTCCCAGGCCACTTTAATGACACGCGAGAGCCATTGAACTCCCTCTTTGCCTAAAGCCTTGAGCATTTCTGGCCGAATTTCATCCACACCAGCAGATTTGTCAACTTTTAGCGCTTTGATCGCCAAAGTTACTTTCTCTACAGTAGGACTACTTTCCGCCCAACTCTCGACCATAGGTCTGTCATCTTCGGTGCCCTGTTCGGGATTGAGCAATTCTGAAAAGTGCTCGCTCCATCTGCGTAAGATGTCCTCCTCATTGGAAAGAAGTCTACCGTCTTTCAATTTGACTCCTTCAACGATATTCAACTTTTTTCCTCTGAGTCGGCGGACGGTCTGCCAGAACATCTTATTTGCAGATCTGTGGTCACGTTCCAATTTCTCGCCAAACTCCTTCCAAGACTGTTCTTCCGCTGTTTTCACAGCTAATTTGCAAGTTTTTCGCGTCTCAGTGTACCGATTTCGAGAATCGGAGTTCCCCAAGTGAATCCACACTTTAAAGGCTCTCTTCTTCTCTCTGATGGCTTCTTGAACTCCGGGCGTTTTAAACCAAGCAGTTCTTTTCTCACCACCAGCCGCCACACCAAGCCGTTTCACTCCACAAACATCTCCCGCAGAGGCAATAACCGCTGTTGAAAACAGTTGCCATTCTTCCTCTACATTTGATGGAACAGTTGGAATTCGTTCAAACATCTCAGATATTTGCCGCGCAAATGTCTCCCGTATCTCATCGCCGTAACCTCTCCCATCGTATGCGTGTAACCATCCTTGGTTTACGCTTTGGTAGGGGAGGCACTCTCTCGCTAAGATACAATTTGCACAGCACTAAGTGATGATCAGTTGACAGTTCGGCCCCTCTCAATACGCGAACATCACAAACCATTCTCTTCAGACACGATGGTACCATAAAGAAATCGATCAGCGACTTCTGCTGAAGACTCTGACGGTACCACGTGTATTTGTGAATGTCTTTGTGTGGAAAGATGGTGTTCATGATGGATAAGCCATTTTCACAACAAAAATCCAACAACCTCTCCCCGTTCGCGTTTTGATCAGGATCACCGTTCCTCCCAATCACACTCCCCCATGTCATAACATTTACACCCACATGAGCATTGAAGTCACCCATCAGGACAAAAGAATCCATATCTGCAACCTTTTCAAGGGCAACATCAACTTCATCTAAGAAAGCTGCGTACTCTGACAGAAGGTTTGGTGCATACACCTGCACCAATGCCAGAGTTGATCTTTCAAGCTTGAGCTTTAAGATCGCAACTCTCCCTCCCAATGGTATCCACTCCAATACTCTGTCTGTCAACCTGGGACTTGTGAGTATCCCCACTCCCGCCCGAGCAGACATTGAGGGTGCGACTCCTGACAGGAAGAGCTTCCACCCACCCGAAAGGTCCACAGTTTTAGAACCTCTCTGCTTTGTTGAAGAGACGCCAACTATATCTAGTCGACTTTTAACAGCCTCCCCAACAAGCTCAAGATCCTTCCCTGTGAGCGATGAGACGTTCCATGTGCCTATCCTAAGTCGATGCCGTTGTCGAATCTCAGAAAGTCCATCTGTGCCCCTATCGGTGCACAGCGCGTTCACCCCTTGACCCCCGTAATGGTTCGCGAGACCATTGACAGGAAGCTCGTAGCCATTTCGGGTTTGACCCGGCCGGCTGCCGAGCGGGACAAGCCGACCACCAGACGCTCGCATCCTGCCAGTGTGTTCCATGCAGAATTACTCGCTGGTCCGGGAAGCTTGCTGTCAGATTAAAACACACACCAATATAACGCTGAGACAAATGATCGCTATTTTTATTGATAGCCAAGCAGCCGTCAAAGCCATTGAATCGGTTACTACATCCTCCAAGCTGGTGCTTGAATGCCAAAATGAGATAGCTTCGCTAGATAGCCAATTCAACGTTACCCTGATTTAGGTTCCAGGGCAGAGTAACGTTCATGGAAACGAACTTGCAGATGAATTGGGTAGGCACGGCCCAGCCTTCCACAGCTCTCTTGCGGAATCAGTTCAGATTCCGCTTGGAGCAGTCAAAGCAGAAATATCCTCTAAATTCTTTATCCAAGCTAACCTCAGATAGTCTAGGCTAACAAACTTTGTCATATCCAGAAAGATGTGGCCAAACTACAGCAAATCAAAAACAACCGACTTCTTAAGCAGAACGCGTGGACATCGCCAGGATAACAGCAACCACTACGTGTCACTGGCCTATAGGAGACCATGCGGTCAAACTTTGTATCCGCACAACACACATTGTCGCAGTTGCAGTGTCGCAACTGAAAAAGAAACCCTTATCCACTTTTTATGCGCCTGTCCGGCACTAGCTAGGGCCAGACAAGGAGCCTTTTTCGATTCCCTTGAGGAAGTCTGAGAGAGAAACAGTAAAGATTTAATAATTTTTTTAAACTGCATAGGCTGGATCTAGAGACTCCACACGAACACACCTTTTATATCCAGGTACACGAGTTTTGTAGTATCAAAACGGCACCTAGTACTAATTGCGTTCTTTTCTTAAGAAGAACCACCACACCTACCTACCTACCATGAGCACGCGCTGTCGATCCTCATAGTATCATGTTGAAGATTTTCACCTACCCACGGAAAAAAAAAATTAAATAAAATTATTGTACAAAAGAAAACGTTAACTTAGATCTCAATAATTCTTTTAAGTTAAGACTGAAAAACATAAAACCATCTCCGCATGCTTTCAAGATATAGATAAAATAACCGGTAGTAAATATTTTGGAACAAATATTTCGAAAGATGTGCTGATCTGTAATGGCCATGAGCTGACTGACATCCGAGCCAAATTGAATGCATTTCAAAACGTTTACACTACAGATTACTTTGAAAGAGCACCCACTGATGATCGAAACTTTGAAATCGAAGCTTTATCTGCAATAGCCCAATTTTAAAAAAGACATCTTGATAACACGCTTTCCACTTTTTCATCTTCTAACAGTACCTGTGATCCAGGTTTTCCCCCGTTCACTTGGCCTAATAGCGTTAACATTTTCAGAACGTCACTTAACATTAAAAAAATCCACTGGTGCTGACCAAATATCAAACTTCATTTTAAAGAAATGTTCATATTCCTTAGATATACTACTGTCATCAATACATATATAACCATTGTATTAATGCTTATTTTGTTGAGGTCAAATAGGCGAACCCCACATGCGGATCAGTAGAAATGCGGTGAAGTGGGAGGGTTGTGATCCCTTGTTTGGCCTCGCTGATAAAAGGAAGAAGAAGAAGAAGAAGTATTAATGCTTATTTTCTTGAAATTTGGAAAAACTTTTTCCTATAGCTAAGAAGAAAGCTGCGAAAGAAGTAAATATACGCCCTATCTCGCTTCTCTCCAATATTGGAAATTACTTGAGCGGGTACTAGCAGCGGACTTAATTAATTTCTGTGAGGATAAGGATATCAACCCAAGCAACCAATTTGAAATTAAGAAAGGAAGCTCTACAGAGCATGCCTTACTTATACTACAGAACAAAGTTGTTCAAAACGTTAGTAATAAAAGATCTACAGTCAGCCTGGACATTGACCTTGCAAATGCTTTCGATTCGCTTTGGCATCATGGCCTCTTATTCAAGTTTATAAGACTAGGGTTTCCGAATTGAATGAATAGGAATGGTACACAGTTTCTTATCAAACATCTATATACACAGGATCTGAGCACACGGATTTTTTTCCTTGTAAATTCAGGCGTATGTCAAGGATCGATACTCGGATCGTACAATAACTATCTTCAGGATTTTCTTCTCTTAGACCCCATAACGGAAATGCCTGGATCACTTCACTAAGCTGATGATACCACCATATTGGCTGGTGATTTACGACCGAGTTTAGCTCTTAACAAAATTAAAGCAAAACTTCCACTGTAAGAAAACTATTTTAAGAAATGGAGACTAAAAATGAATACGAGCAAATGTGGTCTCACATGTTTCAGAAATGCCAGTAAGAAGGGACATTATCGCGCGAGTTCCAGAAGTCTATTATAGTAATTTTCCATTCTTCAAATACAAAACTATAACTACATAATAACTCCTTATCAACGAACATTCCTCCCAAATCACAAAACGACATTGAAGGGGCTCATAGAGCAACACCTGCAATGTAATATAAAGAAAAAGAACTTTTCATCGATTCCAGTTATTAAAGAACTCATATGGGCCAAGAGAAAACTAAGGAAAAGATGGCAGATGACTAGAGCACCACGTGACAAAACCAAGCTAAACAAGATTACCAAAGACCTCAAACAGAAACTAAAGGAAGTTCAGGACAACAACCTCTCCAATTACTTAAAAAACCTAACGCCAACATCCGAGACAAACTAAACGAACTACCGCGATTAGCCTTCATCTTCCTACGCAATCTCTTCAACGGCATAATTAGACAAAAGCACTTTCCAAAACTCTGGAAAGTCGCAGAGGTAATAGCTATTCCGAAGCCAGGAAAGGACGCTACAAAGCCAAACTCGTATAGACCTATCAGTTTGCTTCCCCTCATATCCAAGATCTTTGAAAAACTTCTGATGAAAAGACTTCAGCCAATACTGACACAATCCAACGCTGTTCCTAATCACCAGTTCGGGTTCAGGAGACAATACTCAACTATTGAGCAAATACACAGAGTGGCAAACAAGATATCAACCACCATGGACGTAAAGCAATTCTGTGTCATAGTGTACCTGGATGTTGCGAAAGCTTTCGACTCAGTTTGGCACAAGGGACTCCTAAACAAACTTAGCAACGTCGTTCCGAACGACTACTTCTTACTCCTAAAAAGTTACTTAAAAAACCGATGCTTTTATGTACGATTCAAAGACAGATGCTCTCAAATTCATCCAATCAATGCTGGAGTACCCCAAGGCAGCATCCTAGGGCCCCTCCTCTATCTACTCTTCACAGCAGACATCCCCTCCCATACCAAAGAAATGGCCATGATTGCAACATTTGCTGACGATACAGTTCTACTCAACTCCGGTAACCATCTTCAAACTGTAACTTGCCAACTACCAAAAATACTGGACAAAGCTATTGAATGGTTCTCAAAGTGGCACATAAAGATCAACAAAGACAAAACGATACAAGTTATCTACACTACCAAAACAAAATTCACACCCTTACCATTAACAATAAAAACAAACAGGTATCCATCCAACCAGTAGCCAAATCCAGCCTGGAGTAAGAGGCAAGTTGAAAACTGTCCACCTGGATCGTCTTCATCGTTATCATGGTAGTAACCCAGATGATCTTGTTCGGGACGAACAAGTTTAAGAGGGGGGCAGTGTAGTATCAAGTACATCATCAGGTACTGCGTGCAACGACATCTATTGCCAAAACCTGCTAGCAGTAAATATTCCAACCTGATGTGCTTACGTTCCACAATTGTTCCACACAATATCCCAATTATTCCAGGATCATCAATTCATCCCGAGGGACATCTAGCATTTTCTAGAAGGACTTGTATTTTATACAAATACCCATACTACAACCACCGTGGACACAGTTTGTTTATAAGTGCATACAGCGATTACAAGAGGGAGATTAGGCCAGCGGTGAAAATAAGCGACATTGTGGAAAGTAAATCTGTAGCGACAGTTTAATTTGAAATAAATAAAGAATAAAGTGATTGAATATTGTGTTGAAGTAACGTTGGTGTTTGATAATAAATAAACGATTAAAATACACAAAGAACGGTTTTATTTAAACGAACCCCAGCAAGAATTTTACAATATTAAGGAATCAGAAGTCAGTCAAGGGTTTTTATGTATATTTCCCGGATAAAGCAGCAACAGACGATAAGAGAACTAGTTTTAAAAATGACTTGAGCCAATGCACTTGCCGTAAATTTTGCAAAAAATCAGGTTGTTTCACAAAATTTAGGTGATGCACACACCAACATCCTCGTGAGCAACACCATTCAAGCTTTTATGGCAGAAGAAACAAACCATTCTTCTTCAATCATTTTTGTTACCGAAGAAGACATCGAGTTCATATTAAGAAACCTGCGTCCTCGGAAAACAGGTGGTCTTGATATGTTAAAAAACATTTACCTTAAGCAACTGCCTAAAGCAGGTATAAAATTGAAACGCGTATCTAAAAATGCAATATTTTCCTGATACATATATGGACACTTGCAAAAGTGGTACCAATATTAAAGCTGGTAAGCCTCAAGAAAGCCCGGACAGTTATAGACCTATGAGTCTACTAAGCAGCCTTAGTAAAGTATATAAAAAAGTACTAAAAGAACAAATCGTAAAGTTCATAGAACTTTATAAAATTTACCCCAACGAACAGTTTGGCTTTAGGCCTCATTACAGTACAGCCCATCAGGCACTGAGAATATGCAACTGTGTTAAAACAATCGGTTACAAGGGAAATTTACATCTATGGGCTTATTAGACATTGAAAAGGCATTTGACTCTGTTTGGTATGAAGTCCATGTTAATAGTAGTGTTTCTGACTTGGTATATTTTCAATCGGGTGTTCCACAAGGCTCAGTTCTTGCCCCAAACCTGTATAACATTTATACACCTGATATTCCAAAGTTACCCCACTGTGATAAAGCCATTTTTGCAGATGACACCGCAATATTTTCATCTCATGAACTCGCTCTCAATACTGAGAGGAAACAAAATGGAATAGAGATATTAGCAAAATACTATCTCAAATGGAAAATCAAGCTGAACGAAGGGAAAATACAAGCAATTTTTTTCACCCGATAAAGAAAATCTTGCTGTCTTCCCAGCAGCCAGCTTCAATTATCAAAACTCTGTAAAATGTGCAATAACACAAATTCTGTAACTAAGTTTATATACGAAATAAAAAAAGTAGCCAAATACTTGGGAATTCATCTAGATAGCAAATTGACATGGAAGTACCACATTCAACAAAAACGTACCCAAATAAAACAAAAATTTAGACAACCTTATTGGCTATTACAAACAACAAGTTACTCATCTATAAGAGTATAATAAAACCAATATGGATGTACGGCATTCAAATTTGGGGGACCGCAAAGAAATCGAACCTCAACATAATGCAAAGGCAACAATTTAAAGTTTTACGAACGATCATCAACGCTGAGAATTTTTTGTACTCCTTCCTTGGTCCGTCCATGTATAAATATGTCGTCCATTGCTACCTCAACGTTGTCTATTCCTTCCAGAGTGCGGTTCATTACTTCGGAAAAAATTTCAGGAGCCGATGATATTCCAAATGGCATTCGTAAGTATCGATATCGACCCCAAGGTGTTGAAAACGTTAAATATTTAGATGGTAACTTTCAATTGCCAGAACCCTTTCTCACAGTCTAGTTTTGTGAAATATTTAGTGCCGTAATGTGGGTAATGTCTTCGTCGGATATTTTTATTTAACTCCGTAGGATCCATGCAAACTCTGAGTTTTCCTTTGTTAACGATTAGCATTGGGCTGACCGATGGTGTTGGTTCACTTATTGGTGCTATGACACCCATTTTTACCATCCGCTTTAGTTCTGCTTAGACTTGGTCACGTATTGCATAGGGCACCCGACGCGCTGGAATTATTTTGAATTGCGGGTTATCTATTAAGTCTATATCGTATTCGAATTCTTTGCAACATCCCAATTTTCTTTATCACCAATTTGATTGACCCGAGCTATAAATCCCATTTTTTCACAACTGTTTCTCCCCAGTATCGGCTGCAGATTCTCACTTACTATCTTAAATATGACTTTTTCCTTGGATTGTTTGATACTTTGGTTGTTGTATGCTGTTAAACGTTTGGTTGTCGACTTTGAAACGATTGCGCCTAGTGTATTTGCTATTTTTTCGGACAACACATTGCAATGGGCACCGGTGTCAAGTTTAAGTGTAATAAAGTATGGAAAGTTTTTCTTCTGTACTGCTTTCCGTCGTTCCTTTCCACTATGACTGATCGCGGATATTCTATTATTTCGACCACCGTAGCACCCTTCCTTTCGCGATGTGCCGTCTTCGGGTGCACCTGGTCTCCTACTGTCAATGGTGGCATAATTGCTGCTGCTCAGTCTACGTATTGCTTTTGGCTCAGCGGAGTTCTGTTAATCCTTCAGTAACTCCCTTCACTAACTCTGTCTTGAGCGCCGTAACGCTAATAGGTGCTGTGTTCTCGTCCTTCTGCTGAATAGCCGTCTGCTTGGCGATTTTAAAACGCCATTCCGTGGGGTGTTGCGTAGCATCAACATAGCCGAGTACGGATCTGTATTGTCGAGATAGCATTGTTTAAGAATGCCATTTGCCGTTTGCACGTTCCTTTCAGCAAAGCCATTGGACCTCGGGTAATGTGGTGATGATGTTCGATGTACGAATCCCCAATCCTTAGCAAATTTGTGGAATTTTGAACTTGTATATTGTGTACTTCCATCTGATTCCAATGTTTCGGGTATGCCATGGACCGAAAACCATTGGCGTAACAAAAAGATCACCTCCGACTATGTTGATGATTTAAGCTTTCGGAAATCAATAAATCCTGAATAGTGGTCTGCTATAAGTAAGAAATCGTCTTCATGGAATTTAAAAATATCAGTAGACACTAATTATAAGTGATATTCTGCTACTTGACGCATAATCATCGGTGACCGCTGGTTCGCGTTTTGCGTTTGCTGACACACTACGTAATGTTCCTTATAAATTTTTACATCTTTAGCTTGACCATACCAATACAATGTTTGGCGAGTGCGTTGAATTGATTTAGTTATTCCCGCATGGCCCAAATGCGTTTCCTGGATCATATTTTGTTTTTCCCCTTTTGAAACGATGATCTTACGACTTTTCAGTAATAGTCCATTTTCGAAAGTTATTCGGTGTTTGAACGGGGCATATTTTTATATGGATGCTGGCAGATTTTTGTCATCGTCTGGCCATCCGCGCATAATGACTGCTTTCAAAAGCTGGAGTTCAACATCGTTATTCGTTGCCTCTGCCAACCGCTCTTTTAACTTGTCACTACATAATCGCCAAAATGGTGTTCACTGCACATTCTTCATCGGTGTCCTCTTCTTTAGTTTCGCAGTCTCTACTTAGCGCATTGGCGATTGGGACTTTTGTACCTTTTACATAGCACACTTTAGGTGAGTATACTAACGCATCAAACAAAGTACGCTGCAGTCGAAGCGGCGTATCCTGGATTGGATTTCTGAAGAAAGTCCCAAGGGGTTTACGGTCCATTTCTATAACTCCCCCTGTGGGTTAGGGGTCAGAATATACCCACGGTAGGCATGCCTGTCGTAAAAGGCGACTAAAATGCCAACCCGCCGTCTTTCTTTAGATTACGGTACTAAAATTTTATGCAATGAACACAACAAACGGTATTAATACCCCAGGCGGCAGCCCAGTTCAATTAGAGAATCCATTGTCGCAAGAAGCATGCTCTACGGATTCTGGGGAGAGCTATTTATTGCACCAAAATTTAATAAACCCATTTAGGAAAAGCTCAAGGCTACAAAGATCTCTGCCTCAAAAGACTTCTCCTAAAGCGCAAAATGAAAGTCTCGCAAACCCGGATGTGTTAATTCGGGAAACGCAAACTTTGGAAGAGAGTACTCTGAAAAAGGAAAACCCCGTGCTCCTTAAGAGGCTCGACGAAATGGAGCTGTTGTGTTGAGAAACTTGAATCAGAGAATAAAGTTTCTTTGCTTCAAAACGAGTCTTTAAAAACTCATACTGTTACTCATAGTGAGCCTTCTCCGGGTAGCCATCACTACAGTACGGACGAAGAAGAACTCGCTCGCGAAACGGATTGGATACTTAAACGAAGACCATCTAAAAAACGCAAGGCCGGCTCATCGCCCGAAATTGTTCCACAACACGAACCTAACCGGAAAGCGCAGCCAAAATCTGATAAGAAAATTGAAAGCAAACGCGCACCTACACCTATAAATATTACAGGCGTTGCGGACTACAATTCTTTGAGGAAAATTTTAAAAACAACGATCGCTACTGAATTTAAAATAACTTCCTTGCGTAACGATGCATGGAAAATCAAGGTTAATGACGCTAGGGTTATCGGGCTGTATCTCAAAAGCTTAACAACGAAAAAATTCAATGGCATACTTACGAAAACAAGTCTGAGAGACCCTTGAGGGTCGTAGCTAGAGGACTTCATCCATCATGCGCTAAAGAAGACGTCATAGGTGATTTACGCGATAGAGGTTATAACATTCTCGACGCCGTGAACCTTTTAAAAAAGGAGAGAAAACGACCCGAGCGTGGAGAAGAACCTATAGTGAAACGTGAACTTCCGCTTTTTGTGCTGTCATTCGATAAAACGGAAAGCCAGGAAAAGATATATAACATTCGTACAATCATGAGTATGGTCGTTAAAATCGAGCCACTACGTGTCAACACGAAGACCATCCCTCAATGTAAGCGTTGCCAAGAGTTTAACCATACAAAGGCGTACTGCCGGAAAGAGCCGCGCTGCGTAAAGTGCGCTGGAAAACACTCTTCGGAGAATTGCAGTTTGAGCAAAAATGAAAAAGCAACTTGCGTTAACTGCAAAGGAAGGCACCCAGCAAATTATCGCGGTTGGGAAGTCGCTAAGGAACTACAGATGCGACGGAAAAAATCTACAACGCCGATCGTACGGGGAACAACATCAGTCGATCGGGCTCCTAAGTCGATAGAACGTATTGCTAAGCAGACTGAGCGGGCTCGTAAACCAATTGTTCAAACTACTAAGCCGACTGAAAGGACGCTTGAATCAGCAGGGCAGACTCTTACAACAGTCAACCAGCCTTCTGAGCCGATTAAACGTGCGTCAAAGTCGTCCACTAAAAAGGCTGAACGAAAAATAACCTCGGATAAGCCATCGAACCCCGTACGTCTGACGTATTCTCAGGCTGCAGTCAAAGCAACCAAACGAAACGACAGCCCACCCTCTGATCCGTTGAATGAAATTCTGAACTGCATCTACGCTAAGTTCGAGGAACAATGTGAAGTTAACAAACGAATTCTCGAACGACTTAGTAACGTCGAAAGCTTTTGTATGGCTAACCCTATATCTAAATCTAAGTAAATATGGACGCTTTGCTTAAAATAGTAACATGGAATGCAAATGGACTCTTACAAAAATCTAACGAATTAGAAATGTTTGTAATAAGAGAAAATATCGACATATGTTTGATCTCCAAAACCCATCTAACAAGGGAGTCGCAAATAATGATAAGAGGCTACGCTGGTTATCACGCCTATCATCATTCTGATAGAGCGCGGGGCGGTTCGTCCTTATTCATTAAAACTAACATCGAACATTCGGCCGATATAAGCATAGAGCTGGAAAAACTTCAGTTGTGCGCGGTAAGGGTTAAAAATAAACACCTGAGCTACAATATAGCATCTGTTTACTGTCCGCCGCGATGCTTACTAGAAAAAGATGACTACTTTCGTGTCTTCAATGACCTTGGTTCAAATTTCCTTATTGGTGGAGATTTCAATGCGAAGCACACCTTCTGGGGTTCAAGATGTACATCTTCTAAAGGAAAAATTCTCTACGAAGTGGCATATGAATTCGGTTGTTGTTTTTATTCGACAGGAAAAACGACCTATTGGCCAACTGACTCACAAAGAATTCCCGATCTTATCGTTTTTTTTGTTAAAAAAGGCATTTACGAGAAGTTTGTTACAGTCAAAGAATGTTTTGAACTCTCTTCTGACCACTCGCCGGTAAATTTATTACTTGGAGAAGCGCTGATCAAGAAAAAAGGACCTCCAAGACTCACTAGCAATAGAACAAACGGGGAGGGCTTTAGAAATGATTGCGAAACATACATCGCCTTAAATGTATCACTTAGAACACCTTGTGAACTAGAGGACGAAATTGATCGTTTCGTGGAAGCAATTCAAAGAGCGGCATGGAGAAATACTCCTTCTAGAAGCTATAAGATCAACCGCAACGAAAAGTATCCCAGAGAAATCACTGATTTGGTGAGGGAGAAACGAAAAGCACGAAAGAAGTGGCAAATCACTCGTGCACCGCTGCATAAAACGGTCCTTAACCGACTATGCAATCGGCTTAGAGATAGTATTCGCGAATTTAAAAGCAAAAAGATAGCGACCTACCTTGAAAATCTCTCCGGTGAAAGAGAATCAAATTATTCGCTTTGGAAAGCGCTAAAAGGCATCCGGAAACCTCAAATGCAAGCACCACCAATTCGGAAAATCGATGGAAACTGGGCCAAAAGCGACAAAGAAAAGGCAGAACTTTTTGCTTTGCACTTAGAAGAAACGTTTAAGCCGTTCGACGGCCCTTCGTTAACGCCCGACTCCCCAGTCACGACATCTGACAACTTTAAAGTAAAAAAAGTTGCATTGATTGAACTGAGGGAAGTGATTAAAAATTTAAAGACAAAAAAAGCTCCGGGTTACGACTTGATAACGGCGCAGGTAGTCAAGGAATTGCCGAATAAAGCTATTATCAAACTGCTCTATTTGATCAACGCTTCGTTCAGATTGCTCTATGTTCCGAGGCAATGGAAAGTCGCCGAGATTATAATGGTCCCGAAACCAGGTAAACCGCTAAATAAGAAGAAATCATATCGGCCTATTTCCCTATTGCCGGTTATCTCAAAAATATTTGAAAAACTTCTTTCCAAACGTCTACAGCCTGTAATCGACGAAAGACGTCTCATTCCTGACCATCAGTTTGGATTTAGAATTAAACATTCTACAATTGACCAAGTCCACAAAATAACTGACGTGATTGAGAAAGCTCTGGAAGAAAAAAAGATTTTTTGTGGTGTATTTCTTGACGTCTCACAAGCTTTCGATAAGGTTTGGCACGAAGGCTTGGAGTATAGATTGCAACGACTACTGCCACGAATTCTTGGCGTATTGTGCTGAACGAAAGCAAATCTACTCACGTCAACTTTACCTATAAAAAAGTGGATAGATTACCTCTATATCTTAACTCGGCTCAAATACCGTACGCGAACGAAGCAAAATATCTAGGAATGACTCTAGATGTTAAGCTTAAATGGAAATCACACGTATAAAAGAAACGCGACGAGCTAGAAAACAAATACCGACAAATGTACTGGCTACTCGGAAAACATTCGAAGTTGAGCCTACATAACAAACTGCTTATCTATAAGCAAGTGCTAAAGCCTGTTTGGACGTATGGTATACAACTATGGGGTTGTACCAAGAGAAGCAATAGAAACATCATACAAACTTTTGAAAATAAAGTTCTTAGAACGATCGTCAACGCACCGTGGTATGTACGTAACGAAGATATTCATCGAGATCTGGGAATTCCCAGCGTCGTCGAAGAGATAACAAAATTTGCGCGTAAACACAAAGATCGTGTTCACGGCCATTGTAACCGTACCGTCATTCAACTACTTGACGCGAATAATTCAATTCGTCGTCTGCAAAGGATAAAACCTTTTGACCTCGCGTCATAGTATATGCCGGTCGCGAAAAAGGCAGGAACTACCATTGGAATTTAACCTGCCTAAAGTTCTACATTTCTTTTATAACTAGCTCTTTACCATAGACGTACTCGTGGTATTTAGTGCATCCAAATCTGATGGGTAACGCCTCCTTGACGATTTGTGGTTGGTTTTGTTGGGACCGGGTGAATGCTCGTGTGGCGTAGGCTACTGGTCTACCACTTGCATCAGGCAGGCACTCATCGATTTGCTGCTTGCGTCAACAGACAACTTTACGCTTTTGTTCACATGGTAATAGGCCAGCACTGTTGTTGTTGTTAAAGTACTCTTAATGCTGTGAAGTGCTTCTTGGTGTTCAGGATTCCGACACCACCCAATTTCCTTGCGCAGTAATCCTCGTAGCGAATCGGTAAGTTCTGACAAGTTGCTTATGAATTTTCCGAGGTATGTTATCATACCTTATATATGGTACGTTGAAGTTCCTTTATGTTTATTGGAGCTTTCAATCTGTTGATGGCATCTTTTTTTTCGTCATCGGGTTTGTAACCATCTTCTGCAAAGATATGACCCAGAAATTTAACTGTGGTTTGGTTGTACTTACATTTTTCCTTGTTTAAAGTGAATCCCATTTTTGTTAAGCGTTCGATTACTCTTTTAGTAATTTTTTGTACTCCTTCCTTGGTCCGTGCATGTATAAATATGTCGTCCATTGCTACCACAACGTTGTCTATTCCTTCCAGAGTGCAGTTCGCTCCTTCGGAAAAATTTTCAGGAGCCGATGATATTCCAAATGGCATTCGTAAGTATCGATATCGACCCCAAGGTGTTGAAAACGTTAAATATTTAGATGGTAACTTTCAATTGCCAGAACCCTTTCTCACAGTCTAGTTTTGTGAAATATTTAGTGCCGTAATGTGGGTAATGTCTTCGTCGGATATTTTTGTTTAACTCCGTAGGATCCATGCAAACTCTGAGTTTTCCTTTGTTAACGATTAGCATTGGGCTGACCGATGGTGTTGGTTCACTTATTGGTGCTATGACACCCATTTTTACCATCCGCTTTAGTTCTGCTTAGACTTGGTCACGTATTGCATAGGGCACCCGACGCGCTGGAATTATTTTGAATTGCGGGTTATCTATTAAGTCTATATCGTATTCGAATTCTTTGCAACATCCCAATTTTGCTTCTTTATCACCAATTTGATTGACCCGAGCTATAAATCCCATTTTTTCACAACTGTTTCTCCCCAGTATCGGCTGCAGATTCTCACTTACTATCTTAAATATGACTTTTTCCTTGGATTGTTTATGCTTGCATCGAATTTTCGCCTCTCCTATAACTTTGATACTTTGGTTGTTGTATGCTGTTAAACGTTTGGTTGTCGACTTTGAAACGATTGCGCCTAGTGTATTTGCTATTTTTTCGGACAACACATTGCAATGGACACCGGTGTCAAGTTTAAGTGTAAGTTTATGCTGGCCGATACTCACTGTTGCACTCCACTTGTCGTCATCTATTGTGTTCACCTGTTTAGTTGAAATTGACCCGACAAATCTGTACTCTTCCGAACTGTCACTTTCACTTTCATTTGTCTCCCTATGACCTGACAATGCATATATTTTCCAGATTTTGACTTTTTATAGTTATAATTGTTCTTATTTCTCCTTTGAGCCAATGGTTTTGTTTTTTGTTTTTATCGACACAAAGACTGAAAGTGACCCTTACGTCCACATGCATGCCACTTTTTATTGTACGCCGGACAGCTTCTACAGCCGTGCTCGTTACCGCAGCGGGTGCAATCGAATTGGTCTTCCTTGTCTAATCTATTTACGTTCGTTGTACTTGCTCTGGTTTCATTGTTTAATTCGCAAATTTGTTTGCTAGCTCTCTCAGCTGCCCTGCAAATTTTCTTCGCTCTTTCTAATGTAAGGTTATCTTCAAGCCATAGTTTCTGTCTTGTTTCTTCACAGTGTATTCCCAATACTATTTGATCTGTGACAAATTCCTAAGCGTATGACCATTTTTTTACTTGTTCTTGGAGTTCTTGGAAAAAATCTTCAAACGGTTCATTGCTATGTTGTTTAATATAGTTGTTGAAATTGGCACCGCTCGTAGGTTTTGTTTTTTGCTAGTGAAAATAAGTATTTGCTTTAATGCCTTTAAGACTTTTTTGTTCTTCTACTGTTAGTCCGAGATTATTGAGCACTTTTAACGCGTCACGGCCGATTACTGTTTTAAAACTAGCCACTTGGGTTCTTTCTTTTTCCACATCGATTTTCGATGCTGCATAATTATTTTCATACGCATCTAGCCACTCAGTCCTTTCCTGGCCCATATCAATCTCATTGTTGACCAGCAATGATTTCGGTGGTTTTAACGACATTTAAAATTTTGCGATATAGTTAGCGAATTCTTTAATTTATAAAGTAGATATAGTTACGTTTAAATTTTTCTTCAATTGTTTCGCGTTCCCGGGTTTTGGCACCATGTAACGAACAAGGGGTTTAAATGATAGATGTCTGTTTCTATTGGAACTCAGCTAATGACTGACTGTTTATTAATATAACTATATATAAAAATGTGTAGGCGTGTATGAACGCTTATGTAATACTTAGTGTATATGTATACGTGACAGGGCAATGTGTCTACAAGCCCGACGCAGAGTCTAACGATCGAGGGGAAGAGTTGATTTTCAGGAGTGTCTGGACACATTCAAACTGGCGAGTCGCGACTTGAAAAAGGCGGTCTGTTTCCGATACCACTGGGTTCGTTAAAGGGTAGGGTTATCACTGTAATCTTTACTGAAAAAAGAGTGCTTTAAAAATCACTGGAACTTTACTGGAAAATAAAGTCTTTTAAAAACGTTATAAGAACTGTTTTGTTTTATTTCGATTTTCAGTTGTGGACTGTAATAATTATTTACGTTATACAATTTATATAGTGTTTTTAATATACGTAATTGACATTTAGTATAAAGTGTTGATTGTTGGGGGTGTTTATTTACCCCACCTTTGCATGGGACAGTGACCTCAGTGACATCTCGGAGGTATTTCTTGAACATTCTCCCCGCCTGTGAACGGAGTTCTCAAATAATTTCGTGTACCGCATGCCAGCCCCGGCGCTCTGTGTTATCGACCGTAATATCATATGCCAGCCCTGGTGCTCTGGGTTATCGGCCATAATATCTGCTTTCATTGGAGGTGTCAACATGTAAAGGCAAGCGTAATTAATAAAATGAAAGAGAACACAATGGACAACACAATCTAATGTAACACAAAGAAGTGAACGGTGAGACAATAGTTCCATGCGATGAGCTTATAGAGTGTATGCACTCCGTGGACGACCCTGTTGCCTTTCTCCCTTGCGCTGTAATGATTGAAGTCTTCTTTTCGGATGAATAATCATTCTCTCTCGCTCGGGTTGGATAACCTCCAATTGTTGTTATTATGACAGATTGCATCTTAGTATGCCAATTTGTTCGAGGATTTTTAATTTTATTTGTTCATGTTTAGAATGCATTTGTGCGTTGTTTTAGAATACTATTAAATTAATTAATGTGTTGTGAGTGTTTGTTAATAGATTAAGGCAAGGCAGTTAGATTATTGGTTTCGTGTGATCTGCTTGCTTATAACTAAGATGATGGTTTATAGTGTAGTATTCGATGTATGTTTTTGTTTCAAATTTGTCTACTGTTGTATCATAAGATGATGATGGTGATGATGGTAAGGTTCGCCTGTGACTGCCAAAATAAAAGGCTGCTGCTGGTGTTAGCTGGTTAAGCTATGGTTTCGTCTTCGTTGGATGTATTTGAAGGTAAGTAACAAATCTTTGCAATAGGGGGCTTTATTTGACCATTTTTGGTTTTTAATGTTACGACGCGGACTAAGTTATCCTTTCCAGGATGTGTTGCCTGAATTCTCGCGAGTATCCATTGAGTTGATGGCAGTCTTTCATCTTCTACGATGACTAAGTCCCCAATGTTCCGTGCCTTTTCAATTTTAGCACATTTTGGGCGTTGCTGTATACGGGAAAGGTACTCACTGCTGCATTTATGCCAGAATGTGTCGGCTAGCATCTGGACTCGTCTCCATCTGTCGATGTAGCTTATGGTTCCGAGTGATGTATCACCTTGTGGTATGGCACGCAGCGGTTCACCGATTAAGAAGTGTCCTGGCGTGATGACGTCTAACTCTTCTGGGTTGTCGGAAAGAGGACACAGAGGTCTCGAATTCAAACACGCTTCTACTTGCGTCAGAAACGTGGAGAGTTCCTCAAATGTGAGCTTCTCGTTTCCCACGACTCTTTTTAGGTGGTGTTTGACTGATTTCACACCCGCTTCCCAAAGTCCACCAAAGTGAGGAGAAGCAGGGGGAATGAATTTCCATTTTGTTTGTTGATTTGCCAAGGTTTCAATCACTTCCGACCAATCGTGTTTGGCTGCCTTCATCATCCGGTCAAGCTCTGCATTCGCTCCAATAAAATTGGTTCCGCAGTCGCTGTTAATCTGTGCACATGCTCATCGCCGTGCCGTAAAACGTCGAAAGGCTGCAAGGAAGGCGTGTGTGGTCAGATCCGAGACTGCCTCCAAGTGAATGGCTTTTGTTGCTAAACAGATGAAAATCGCGAAGTACCCCTTCAATATTTTAGCACCACGTCCCTTCCATGTCTTCACATCTATAGGCCCAGCGTAATCAACACCAGTTATGCTGAATGGGCTTGACATACGTACTCGGGGTGATGGTAAACTTCCCATCAACTGCTGCATTGTTGAAGCTTTGTGTCGGAAACACACGACGCACTTGTGAATGCAACGTTTCACGCTCCTTTTAATTTGGATCACCCAGTATGCGGTGCGTATGTATGCTACCATTTGGTGTATCCCTCCATGATGAGTTTTTTCGTTTGCATCCGATATTACTAGTTCAGTAAAGTGGTGGTTTGGTTTCAAAATCACCGGGTGTTGTTGGTTATAGGGTAGACTCGAGTTTTGAAGTCGCCCACCTACGCGTAGAATGCCATGTCCATCGATAAATGCGTTTAGTGATTTAAATCGCTTAAGTGGAGATGATTTCTTGTCTAACTCTCGCACATCGTCTTGAAACATGTCCATTTGAGCCGATTTAATGGTTAATCGTGTTGCTATCTGCAGTTCTTCTGGTTCCAGGGGGCCCACTTCTCGACACTTCGCCGACGCTCTGCAGTTACGCCCAAAACGCAGACAGAAGGCTAAAATGCGGACTAACCTCGACAACCGCGAATATTTAAGGATGATTTTGCCAATATCATCTGAGTTGATGTCTTGCGTCAGAGCACAGTGGGTTTTGACCGAACGCTTCTCCTCCTCCGTGTCGATGTTCATTGGTTGGACTGGCATTTCGAAATCCCAGCAGTTCGTCATAAATGAGGGTCCTCTCCACCACAGTTGCTGTGCCTCTAATGCTGAAGGTGAAACTCCCCGTGATGCTAGGTCGGCTGGGTTGTGATCCGTTGGAATATGTCGCCAGGCATTGCAATCGGTAAGGCGTTGGATTTCTGAAACGCGGTTACCTACAAATGTTGTCCATTTGGCAGGAGGAGCTCGGATCCAGGCAAGAGTTATGCTGGAGTCGGACCACGCATATACCTTAGCGTTCGGAAGATCGAAAATTTGTGCTGTGTAATGTAGCAATGAAGCTAGCACAACAGCTCCACAAAGCTCTAGTCGCGGAAGGCTTATTGTTTTGAGCGGAGCCACCTTTGTCTTGGACATTAGAAGGTGCATGTGTATTACATTCTGATGGTCGAGAACCCGAATATACACGGCTGCTCCATAGGCCCTTGTTGATGCATCGCTGAAGCCGTGCAGCTCTATCGCCTAGCAGTTGTTTTTGGTATTGATCCATCTAGGAATTTGAATAAGCCCTATCGATGGAAGCTCTCGGCGAAACGCTTCCCATTGATGCTTGATCTCAGCAGGGACTGGCTGGTCCCAATCTGAACCTCTACCCCACAGTTGTTGCATCATGATTTTGGCCTTGATCACACATGGAGATATCCAGCCAAGCGGGTCGAGTTTGGCAATCGCCGAAAGCATTGATCTCTTTGTTACCTCATCGATATCTGGCTGTGTGATCTGAAAAGAAATGTAGTCTTCAGCTGGGAACCACTTGACTCCTAAAGTTTTGATGTGCAACGAAGACCCTAGAGGCAGCTCAAAATCGATCTCGCGATCTTGAGCAGAAATGTCGTCGACAAGGTCTTTAGCATTACTTGCCCATTTACGAAGGTAAAACCCTGCGGAGGATAGGATGTTACGTACTTCATTGCGTTTTTGACGAGCTTCGTAGATAGAGTCCGCTCCACTAATCAAATCATCCACGTACATTTCCTCTGGAACAGTTTGGGCCCCTATTGGATATCTCGACGCTTCATCTTCTGCAATCTTGTGTAACACGCGGATCGCTAAATAAGGTGCGCTGGCCGTACCAAACGTAACTGTTTTTAGTTGGAAGGTCTTAACTGGTTCCTCTTTGGTTGCCCTCCAGAAGATCATTTGGTAGTATCTATCTGAGTTTTTCACTAGCACCTGTCGATACATCTTCTCAATGTCTGCCATGAAAGTGAATCGATACTTTCTCCATCTTCAAATTATATCTACAATGTTTTTTTTGCAGTTTGGGGCCCACCATTAAGTGTTCATTTAGTGAGGTTCCATCTGATGTCTTGGCAGCTGCGTCGAATACGACCCTTAATTTAGTCGTGGAGCTAGATTCCTTGAAAACAGCGTGATGTGGAAGGAAACAATGTTTTCTTGTGGTGATGGACATGTTATTTTTGTATGGACATATGGTGTACAACTCTGGGGTTGTACCAAAATAACTAATATTAAAATTTTACAAACTTTTGATAACAAAGTACTAAGAGGTATTATTAATGCGCCGTGGTATATCAGAAACAGCGATATCCACAGAGATCTTGGCATTAAAACTATAGAAGACGAAATCAAAAACTACACGAGAAAGAAAGTCACGTAAATATTACAGTCCTCCAAGTTTTGGATGAAAGAAATTTACTACGCCGGCTACAAAGAACCAAACCTTTAGACTTAGCGCTATAAGTAACCGCGTCCAAACTGCGGAACTAGCAGGAACTTCTAATGGGAAGGCACCTGCAAAACGTCATTATTTCGTGAAATGAAAACTACTTGATAAGACGAATACTTAGTTGTAGTAAAAAATAAAAAACAAGTCTGTTTTGAAGGGAGGTTTTTTAGTGTGTAAGAATCCCACACTACTATGAGCACGCGCTGTCGATCCTCATAGTGTCTTCTTGAAGATTTTCACCTACCCTCGGGAAAAAAAAAATTTTATTTTGCAGATCTATTTCCTCCGTGTGATTCAAGGTCTCATACTCCTTCATGCAATTTGAGTATCTTTCGTGTAGCTTCGGATCGTTTTGGAATCGCCGCTCAAGCTGAGTAAATCGACGAAGAGCACCGTCTCTGCTAGATCCTAATTCTGGATGTCTTCCTTCTTTGAAGGGGAGCGCTACTTCGTAACGTCCATCGGAGAGTCGTGTAGTGTTCGCTAAAAAGGATTCTTCGCATTGGATGTCTTCTTTTGACGCATGGACTTGAAAAGGCATTTCCTCGATCTCCCAAAATTTGCGCATCGGATCGTCAAGATCTAGAAGTTGGACGAAACTTCGTACAGCTCGTGGGACTTCATTCTAGACTTTTCCCAGGACGATCTATCCCAATTGGGTTTTTTTGGGCAATGGGCGTGTTTGGTTCCTCACTTCTGACGATATCAGGAAGGATAATTTCGGAATAAACATCACTTCCGAGGAGCAGATCTATTGGCGCTGGTACATGGAAAGCAGGATCTGCTAATTGTAGATACTTGATGTGGTTCCACTTGTTAAGTATTGTCTGTTGGGCTGGGAGAAGCCCAGTCAGTGACTTAAATATGAAGGCCTTGGTGGCACTTTCGAACGTCGAACAACGTGATGTAAAAACGATGTCGACATAATTTTTGCTTGTGCCACTGCTGACCTTCCCTAACCCAGATATTTTAACAAGTGTCCGGTGCTTCCTTAGCTTAAGCAGTTGTGCAGCTGTTTCGGAAATGAAAGTCGCTTCTGAGCCTGGGTCAATTAAGGCGCGCAGGTCGATGTATCTTCCATCAGCTGACATTGCCTTAACAACTGCTGTAGCTAATAGTACTTGCGTGCTTTGGTGCGGTGTGGTATAAAAGGCATTCCAAGAAGTACTAGTAATTGGTTGTTCACCTCTGGGAATGTATACAGGTGCATCTGGATTTACAGATACCTCGCTAGTTTGGGTGTTTTAAAAGTGCTGTTGCACCCGTGGTGTCGTTGGGAATGTGTTGGGTGTGGTTGTGTGTGTGAGTGTGGTTTGGTTGAATTGACCATTGGTAGTTGGATGCAGAAGGGAGTGATGTCGTTGTTGGCAAAAGTAACAGCATTTCAAGTTCGTACAATCGCATGTTGCGTGGCTGTAAGCGAGACAGTTCTCGCATACCTTTATTTGAAGCACTATTTGGTATTTGTGCGCAGTGTCCAAACTCAGAAAACGCCTACATTTCCTTAACGAATGCTGACTTTGATGGCACGCTTTGCACGGAAAGGGTTCCTTAGACTGCATCTCGGAGTGAAAGGCTTTGGTGGTTGGATTTGGTTTTGACCAAACCTTTGATGCCGGTCGTGTTGTTTCCTGCTGATCTACCGCCTCTAATGTTCTAAAACGGGTTTCCAGAAATTCTAAAAATTCTTTCATCGTTGGCAAATCCTTACTACTTCCTAACTTTTCCTCCCACAGCTGTTGGGTCGAGCTTGGAATTTTCTGCAAAAGCACGTAGATTAGCACTACGTCCCAATGGTCTATTGGCAACCCTAAATTCTTTAAAGCGTGAATTCATTCTTGCGAAGTATCTAGAATGGTTTTGAGTCCATTTGCAGATTCCTTGACTATAGGCGACTGAGACAAAAGAAGCTTGAGTTGGGTATTAACTAAGACCCGTTTGTGGTCGTATCTTCCCTTAAGAAGTTCCCATGCTTTAGCATAATTTCCCGCATCAAGACCTAAATGCTGCAAAAGGCGCTCCGCTTCACCAGTGAGACTCGCTTTGAGATGGTGCAATTTTTCTATCTCACCAAGAGAGGTATTGGTATGTACCAATGATACAAAAATGTCATGGAATGAACGCCATGACGCATGTGACCCTGCGAAGGTTGGTATATTGATTTTAGGAAGGCGAAGCTCTTTGCAATTAGAGACCGTAGGCGTTAGAGACGATATAGGCATTGCTAATGAATCTGACGCGCATTTTTCCATTGCATCTAACAACTCACTGCGATAGTCCAAATAATCTTCTTCAATTGTTTCATACACCTTAATTAACTCCCCTTTCGTTAACTCCATCTCCAACTTCCCTGCACTCACAATTTCTTCGTGATATCGTCGAGCCGTTGCCAATTTATCTCCCAAATGAGAAAGACGACTCGACAGATAATTTGGCTTTCGCCGTGATTCACCTGTCTTCTTAAAGTTGGCAAAATCACGCTTTAATTGCTCCGAAAGCATTTTCTGGAGTTCCCCAAAGGACATTATAGGACTTTGTTTTATGAATAACTAAAAAAAGAACAAAAAAGAAATGGAAAAGAAAGGACTTACTTTTTCTGCCTTGAGTTGTCTGTGTTGATTTGTGCGGCGCGGGATTCCCGATTTGCACAATACAATTAGTTCAAACCACTGTGGATTGCACTTGCACTTTATGTGTAAGGTATAGTGTTTGTGTAGTTTTATTGTTGCAATAATTGTTTTGCTTTTAATGGAGTTAGGGTTCAGAATAGTTCCACACACAATAAATATCCGGCTCGAAAAGGACCAAATGTTTCCGATACCACTGGGTTCGTTAAAGGGTAGGGTTATCACTGTAATCTTTACTGAAAAAAGAGTGCTGGAAAAAACACTGCAACTTTACTGGAAAATAAAGTCTTTTAAAAACGTTATAAAAACTGTGTTGTTTTATTTCGATTTTCAGTTGTGGACTGTAATAATTATTTACGTTATACAATTTTTACAGTGTTTTTAATATACGTAATTGACATTTAGTATATAGTGATGATTGTTGGGGATGTTTATTTACCCCACCTTTGCATGGGACAGTGACCTCAGTGACATCTCGGAGGTATTTCTTGAACACGATCAAAGAGAGTAAAACCATATGTTCTAAACGACTCTGTAACGAAGCAGATCCTTGGGGTATAGTGTACAGCATGGTGATGACAAAGCTGAAAGGCCGTATGTCCCAACAAATAACTTGCCAGCTATGTTAACATCCATAATACAGCACCTATTCCCCCATAGACCATCTATTTTGTGTGATATAATAAGAGAAACCAATACAGAGCACATCCCTGCTATCACACGGGAGGAGCTACTCAATGCATGCAAGAAGATAGGAAGCAAAAAACAAAGCACCTAGACCAGATGGCATCCCCAATAAGGCAGTAAAAGTGGCTGTTCAAAAGAGGCCGGACATTTTTATAGCCACGAAGCAAAAGTGTATAGAGGAATGAGTTCTTTCTGGGCCATGGAGGCTTCAACATATGCACGAAATAAAATAAGCAACAAATTACAAGTTACAAGTTAACTTTATTGAGGCAAAATAAATCATCTCATTCTTATTCTAAATGATATGTCTGGCTTGAGCAAAAGTAAAAGAATATTTTAGGAAGATATTATTTAACAATTCATTACACTATTATGGGTATAAATAATATCATTCATTTAAATAGGCTTGCGTCCGGCGTACAATGACTAGTTTGCTCATTGTTGCCAATCTTAACTTAATGACTAGAACTAAAATTTAAAATTAAAACTAAAACCTAACCTAAGCCATCTACAACTAAAGGTTCTTATTTATCTTATGAGATATCAACAATATATTGTGTGTAGAACCTGCATACATACTTGCATTGATTGCAGAAACTTTTCAAATCCCTAATGGGTTATATAAACTACTATACCACCACAAAGGAAACCAAAACTTTCTGCGTTGAAACAAAGGATTATGTTAGGAATCATTTTGATTATTTTTTAAATGTTATTTTCAATCAACATTACCACCTATAGTTATAAGGGGATGGTTTTTCATAGAACGGTGCTAACCGACGTCTATATGTGACTTGTCTTATAAGGAATATTGAATTCCCGTTTAATAGGTTAAGGGGTGACAAATAGTATTTGCCATTCAAACTGTCGTCGATATTAGCGTCCATTAAAGATCTTACCAGCGGGTTGGAGTCTGTACGTGTACGTTATATCTTTTTTAGAAGAAGTTCTATTTGGAAGTTCAAAATGGGTGTTACCTGAGTTGCTTCATATAAAGTTTTGTTAGAGAACCATTATTTATTTGGTTTTCTTAGCAGTCCGCCAGGGTAGGGGTTCTGCCGTCGGGTTAACTTCTCTACCACGTAAAAACACATTCGGTTACGAAGCAACCAATAGCCTCGGATACGGATGATTTAACTGTTGACGGCCCAAGCAAACGTAAAAAGGACAACGATCTTCGTGTCTGCACGTGGAATGTTAGGCCCCTCTACAAACAACGTGCAGCCGAACAACTTGCGGAGGCCCTAGAGTGCTTCAAAGTAGACATTACCGCCATCCAAGAAGTGCGATGGGATGCTCCGGGCAAAAGGAGGATGAAAAACTGCGACATCTACAACGGCGATTGCTACAGACAACAAGGATAGCGTCTTTTCGGGTGCGGATTTGTCATTGGAGGCAGACTTAGGCCAGAAGTCTTGAGTTTCCAGTATGTGAACGAGCGTCTCATGACTATCCGTATCAAGGCTAAATTTACCAACATTAGCCTAATATGCGTTCACGCGCCTCACGAGAAGATGGACGACGCGACCAAGGATGTCTTCTACCAGCTCTTGGACACGACGTATGAGCAATGCAATAGCCACGATGTTAAAATTATCCTAGGTCATTTTAACGCAAAACTAGGGAGAGAGGACGTCTTTAGTAGCGTGGTCGGAAAGCTTAGTCTGCACGACATCACATCCGACAACGGACTCAGGCTAGTCGACTTTGCGGCGGGACGAAACTTTGTCGTAGCTAGTATGCGGTTCCCACGTCTCGATATTCACAAGGCGACATGGCTCTCCTTTGATTGAAAAACTGTCAACCAATCGATCACATTGCGATCGACGCAAGGCACTCTTCTAGTATTCTGGGTGTCCGGACTTCCGAGGAGCCAACTTGGACTCGGATCACTACCTAGTTGTAGCCAAAGTATGTATGCGGATATCCAAAGCGAAGCGAAATCAACGAAATACTGTGAGGAAATTTGACGTCGGGCGGCTACAGTCCTTAGAGAACGCCAGAACCTTTGCCGATCGAGTTTCTTCTAATCTTAATCTAAGTCCTATGCCACCAGCAGCAAATGCGGAAGACCAGTGGCAGTGTTGCCAACAAACCATCAGAGATGCCGCCTTTGATGTACTGGGTTTCTCTCGGCCACCACAACGAAACCCCTGGTTTGATGAGGAATGCCGGCAGGCACATGCAGCTAAGCAAGAGGCATACAAAGCGGCGCTGCATAGAAGGACTAGAGCTGCTTACGAGCTCTACGTGCGCAGGAGAAAAGAGGAACATCGACTTCTCAGGAAGAAGAAAAAAGAGCATGAGAAGCCGTCGATCGAGGAGATTAAGAGACTTTATTGCAGGAATAATGTTCGAAAATTTTACCAAAAGGTAAAACGAACATGCCAGGGTTTCAAAGCCAGAACAGAAGCCTGCAGGGACGAGAATGGTAATATAGTAGTAGAATCGCAGTCGGTGCTGAGGATATGGAAGGAACATTTCTTCAGACTGTTAAACGGCGATGGTGACCAATATTCCGCTGTCAGGCAAAATGAGCCATTCAACAGTGACGATGACAGTCAATATACCCGTAAATGCGATGAGAATGAAGTGAGGATATCGATTTCAAAACTCAAATACAGCAAAGCTGCTGGAGCCGACGGCCTTGTCGCTTGCCGCATATAAGATCCTGTATGCCGTACTATGTGAACGCCTAAAACCGATCGTCAACAACCTAATAGGTCCTTATCAGTGCGGTTTCAGGCCGGGAAAGTCCACCATTGACCAAATATTCACACTACGGCAGATATTGGAAAGAAAAAAAACCTTCAATAGAAAAAAAAAAAGACTGAATTGATAAAGTAAGTAAAATTAGTAAATAAATAAAAACAAAAATAAATAAATAAATAATAAACAAATAAGCCATAAGCAAATACTTAAACAAGTATAATTAAATAAAATTAGTTATTAAAAGTATTTGCTTATGGCTTATTTGTTTATTATTTATTTATTTATTTTTGTTTTTATTTATTTACTAATTTTACTTACTTTATCAATTCAGTCTTTTTTTTTTTCTATTGAAGGTTTTTTTTCGTATTTTGCTTCAAGTTTTCCACGTTTTTCCTATATACGCTATTAATAAATATAAATAAAGTTTCAGTTGAAAGATAATATCCCAATTATCAAAACTGTGTAAAATGTGCAATAACACAAATGCTGTAACTAAATTTATATACGAAATAAAAATCTATCTATCTAAAAAAAAAAATAGCCAAATACTTGGGGATTCATCTAGATAGCAAATTGACATGGAAGTACCACATTCAACAAAAACGTACCCAAATAAAATAAAAATTTAGACAACCTTATTGGCTATTACGACCTCAATCCAAACTTTCGACAAACAACAAGTTACTCATCTATAAGAGTATAATAAAACCAATATGGATGTACGGCATTCAAATTTGGGGGACCGCAAAGAAATCGAACCTCAACATCATACAAAGACAACAATCTAAAATTTTACGAACGATCATCAACGCTGAGTGGTATATCTGCAATGAAGACATTCATCGCGATCTGAAAATCAACACAGTCGACCAAGAAATACAAAGAATCAGCTTAAAACACCTGGAAAAAATTCGAACACTGTAAAAGCGACGTCAACACTCTACTCGACCAAGAAACCTCAAGAAGAAGAAGACTTAAACGAAGAAGACTCACCGATCTAATTTCTCAGAACGAGAACAACAAATAAATTTACAATTTAACATAAACTTACAATTATTACGGAACAATAAATCGAAAAGTAAAGGTGTCAATCTCTTTTTCCTACAATTTTTCCTTTATTCTAAGATTCCATTGTTTTGAGAAATTTCAAACTTTTCAGATTTCTAATACAGTATATCATTTCACAAAAGTGTGTGTGAAATCCCAAAACAGCGCGGTTAAAGAAAGCAAGGATTTAACACTAGAAATAAATAATTTTCGGATCCCATTACGTTCTGAAACAAAGTATCTGGGAACACATTTTCAGAACCGATTTCTCTTTAACAAGCATGGAAGGGCTGTTCTTAAGAAAGTGAACATGGTTACAGAAATACTTAAACCACTACTTAACTCTAAACTCATGCTAGGAAAAACTAAGATTCTGATGTACAAGAACCTTGTAAGAGCAATACTGATTTACGGTTTTTATGCTTGGTTTACCATATCGCCCACCGTAGCCAAGAAATGGAGGTATTCGAAAGAAAAATATTGAGATTTTGCTGCGGTCTGCTTACTTACTTACTTAGATGGCGCTACAGTCCGGGGTGGACCTGGGCCTCAACCAACAAACCTCTTCAGCCAGCACGGTTACGAGTCAGCTGCTTCCAGTTGCACACGCCAAGTTTGTTGAGGTTCCCCTCCACTTGTTTGCGCCACCTACAGCGAGGTCGTCCTCTACTGCGTCATCCACCCGGGGTGGATTCGAAGACTTTCTTAGCGGGAACGTTGGGCTTCATCCGCTCTAGCTGACCCAGACATCTTAGTCGCTGTATGTGAACTCTTCTGGTTAAGTCGATGTTCTTGTATTGTTTGGCATTGTACCTTCTCCTTCACTCACCGTCTATGCAGACGGGACCAAAGATCGCTCGAAGAACTTTTCTCTCAAAATAACCAAGGGCATCCTCATCCGGTTTTGTCAAAGTCCATGCCTCTGCGCCATACAACAGGACTGTGATGAGTAGTGTCTTATAAAGAGTTACCTTAGTAGTTCGAGATGAGACTTTTCGTGTGATCTCCGTACTGATGTCATTTGCGGAGTTCACCATAGAGCCTAGGTAGACAAAATCCTTTACTACCTCAAAATTATATCTGTCCATTTTGGCCTTCTGTCCAAGACGCCGATGTTGAGTGCTTTTTGTAGACAGCATATTTTTGTTTTGCTTTCATTGACCGCTAGACCCATCTTTGCTGCCTCGATCTCAATACTCGTAAATGCCCGCTGAATTCTTCCGATTATGTCAATGTCATCGGCATAAGCGAGTAGTTGTACAGACTTATAAAAGATTGTACCTACGGTGTTGGCTTGTGAGTTTCGTACAATGCTCTCAAGTACTATGTTAAAGAGATCGCATGATAGCGCGTCGCCTTGTCTAAGAAGTTTCTTGACATCGAACGGTTCGGTGATGTTCTTACCGACTTTGATGGAGCAGCGAGAGTTCTCCATCGTCATTCTGCACAAACGGACGAGCTTGGCAGGGATGCCAAGACTAGACATGGCTCTGTATAACTCGTCTCTATACACGCTATCATAGGCCACTTTGAAATCGATGAAGAGGTGGTGCGTATCGATTTTATATTCATGAGTCTTTCCAATATCTGCCGTAGTGTGAATATTTGGTCAATGGTGGACTTTCCCGGCCTGAAACCGCACTGATAAGGACCTATTAGGTTGTTGACGATCGGTTTTAGGCGTTCACATAGTACGGCATACAGGATCTTATATGCGGCAAGCGACAAGGCCGTCGGCTCCAGCAGCTTTGCTGTATTTGAGTTTTGAAATCGATATCCTCACTTCATTCTCATCGTGTTTACGGGTATATTGACTGTCATCGTCACTGTTGAATGGCTCATTTTGCCTGACAGCGGAATATTGGTCATCATCGCCGTTTAACAGTCTGAAGAAATGTTCCTTCCATATCCTCAGCACCGACTGCGACTACTACTATATTACCATTCTCGTCCCTGCAGGCTTCTGTTCTGGCTTTGAAACCCTGGCATGTTCGTTTTACCTTTTGGTAATATTTTCGAACATTATTCCTGCAATAAAGTCTCTTAATCTCCTCGATCGACGGCTTCTCATGCTCTTTTTTCTTCTTCCTGAGAAGTCGATGTTCCTCTTTTCTCCTGCGCACGTAGAGCTCGTAAGCAGCTCTAGTCCTTCTATGCAGCGCCGCTTTGTATGCCTCTTGCTTAGCTGCATGTGCTTGCCGGCATTCCTCATCAAACCAGGGGTTTCGTTGTGGTGGCCGAGAGAAACCCAGTACATCAAAGGCGGCATCTCTGATGGTTTGTTGGCAACACTGCCACTGGTCTTCCGCATTTGCTGCTGGTGGCATAGGACTTAGATTAAGATTAGAAGAAACTCGATCGGCAAAGGTTCTGGCGTTCTCTAAGGACTGTAGCCGCCCGACGTCAAATTTCCTCACAGTATTTCGTTGATTTCGCTTCGCTTTGGATATCCGCATACATACTTTGGCTACAACTAGGTAGTGATCCGAGTCCAAGTTGGCTCCTCGGAAGTCCGGACACCCAGAATACTAGAAGAGTGCCTTGCGTCGATCGCAATGTGATCGATTGGTTGACAGTTTTTCAATCAAAGGAGAGCCATGTCGCCTTGTGAATATCGAGACGTGGGAACCGCATACTAGCTACGACAAAGTTTCGTCCCGCCGCAAAGTCGACTAGCCTGAGTCCGTTGTCGGATGTGATGTCGTGCAGACTAAGCTTTCCGACCACGCTACTAAAGACGTCCTCTCTCCCTAGTTTTGCGTTAAAATGACCTAGGATAATTTTAACATCGTGGCTATTGCATTGCTCATACGTCGTGTCCAAGAGCTGGTAGAAGACATCCTTGGTCGCGTCGTCCATCTTCTCGTGAGGCGCGTGAACGCATATTAGGCTAATGTTGGTAAATTTAGCCTTGATACGGATAGTCATGAGACGCTCGTTCACATACTGGAAACTCAAGACTTCTGGCCTAAGTCTGCCTCCAATGACAAATCCGCACCCGAAAAGACGCTATCCTTGTTGTCTGTAGCAATCGCCGTTGTAGATGTCGCAGTTTTTCATCCTCCTTTTGCCCGGAGCATCCCATCGCACTTCTTGGATGGCGGTAATGTCTACTTTGAAGCACTCTAGGGCCTCCGCAAGTTGTTCGGCTGCACGTTGTTTGTAGAGGGGCCTAACATTCCACGTGCAGACACGAAGATCGTTGTCCTTTTTACGTTTGCTTGGGCCGTCAACAGTTAAATCATCCGTATCCGAGGCTATTGGTTGCTTCGTAACCGAATGTGTTTTTACGTGGTAGAGAAGTTAACCCGACGGCAGAACCCCTACCCTGGCGGACTGCTAAGAAAACCAAATAAATAATGGTTCTCTAACAAAACTTTATATGAAGCAACTCAGGTAACACCCATTTTGAACTTCCAAATAGAACTTCTTCTAAAAAAGATATAACGTACACGTACAGACTCCAACCCGCTGGTAAGATCTTTAATGGACGCTAATATCGACGACAGTTTGAATGGCAAATACTATTTGTCACCCCTTAACCTATTAAACGGGAATTCAATATTCCTTATAAGACAAGTCACATATAGACGTCGGTTAGCACCGTTCTATGAAAAACCATCCCCTTATAACTATAGGTGGTGATGTTGATTGAAAATAACATTTAAAAAATAATCAAAATGATTCCTAACATAATCCTTTGTTTCAACGCAGAAAGTTTTGGTTTCCTTTGTGGTGGTATAGTAGTAAGTAAGTATAAGTAAGTATGTATGCAGGTTCTACACACAATATATTGTTGATATCTCATAAGATAAATAAGAACCTTTAGTTGTAGATGGCTTAGGTTAGGTTTTAGTTTTAATTTTAAATTTTAGTTCTAGTCATTAAGTTAAGATTGGCAACAATGAGCAAACTAGTCATTGTACGCCGGACGCAAGCCTATTTAAATGAATGATATTATTTATACCCATAATAGTGTAATGAATTGTTAAATAATATCTTCCTAAAATATTCTTTTACTTTTGCTCAAGCCAGACATATCATTTAGAATAAGAATGAGATGATTTATTTTGCCTCAATAAAGTTAACTTGTAACTTGTAATTTGTTGCTTATTTTATTTCGTGCATATGTTGAAGCCTCCATGGCCCAGAAAGAACTCATTCCTCTATACACTTTTGCTTCGTGGCTATAAAAATGTCCGGCCTCTTTTGAACAGCCACTTTTACTGCCTTATTGGGGATGCCATCTGGTCTAGGTGCTTTGTTTTTTGCTTCCTATCTTCTTGCATGCATTGAGTAGCTCCTCCCGTGTGATAGCAGGGATGTGCTCTGTATTGGTTTCTCTTATTATATCACACAAAATAGATGGTCTATGGGGGAATAGGTGCTGTATTATGGATGTTAACATAGCTGGCAAGTTATTTGTTGGGACATACGGCCTTTCAGCTTTGTCATCACCATGCTGTACACTATACCCCAAGGGTCTGCTTCGTTACAGAGTCGTTTAGAACATATGGTTTTACTCTCTTTGATCGTGTTCAAGAAATACCTCCGAGATGTCACTGAGCTCACTGTCCCATGCAAAGGTGGGGTAAATAAACACCCCCAACAATCAACACTATATACCAAATGTCAATTACGTATATTAAAAACACTGTAAAAATTGTATAACGTAAATAATTATTACAGTCCACAACTGAAAATCGAAATAAAACAACACAGTTTTTATAACGTTTTTAAAAGACTTTATTTTCCAGTAAAGTTACAGTGTTTTTTCCAGCACTCTTTTTTCAGTAAAGATTACAGTGATAACCCTACCCTTTAACGAACCCAGTGGTATCGGAAACAGACCGCCTTTTTTAAGTCGCGACTTGCCAGTTTGAATGTGTCCAGACACTCCTGAAAATCAACTCTTTCCTTCGATCGTTAGACTCTGCGTCGGGCTTGTAGACACATTGCCCTGTCACGTATACATATACACTAAGTATTATATAAGCGTTCATACACGCCTACACATTTTCATACATAATTATATTAATAAACAGTCAGTCATTAGCTGAGTTCCAATAGAGACAGACATCTATCAATTAAACCCCTTGTTCGTTACATGGTGCTAAAACCCGGGAACGCGAAACAATCGAAGAAAAATTTAAACGTACCTATATCTACTTTATAAATTAAAGAATTCGCTAACTATATCGCAAAATTTTAAATGTCGTTAAAACCACCGAAATCATTGCTGGTCAACAATGAGATTGATATGGGCCAGGAAAGGACTGAGTGGCTAGATGCGTATGAAAATTATTATGCAGCATCGAAAATCGATGTGGAAAAAGAAAGAACCCAAGTGGCTAGTTTTAAAACAGTAATCGGCCGTGACGCGTTAAAAGTGCTCAATAATCTCGGACTAACAGTAGAAGAACAAAAAAGTCTTGAAGGCATTAAAGCAAATACTTATTTTCACTAGCAAAAAACAAAACCTACGAGCGGTGCCAATTTCAACAACTATATTAAACAACATAGCAATGAACCGTTTGAAGATTTTTTCCAAGAACTCCAAGAACAAGTAAAAAAATGGTCATACGCTTAGGAATTTGTCACAGATCAAATAGTATTGGGAATACACTGTGAAGAAACAAGACAGAAACTATGGCTTGAAGATAACCTTACATTAGAAAGAGCGAAGAAAATTTGCAGGGCAGCTGAGAGAGCTAGCAAACAAATTTGCGAATTAAACAATGAAACCAGAGCAAGTACAACGAACGTAAATAGATTAGACAAGGAAGACCAATTCGATTGCACCCGCTGCGGTAACGAGCACGGCTGTAGAAGCTGTCCGGCGTACAATAAAAAGTGGCATGCATGTGGACGTAAGGGTCACTTTCAGTCTTTGTGTCGATAAAAACAAAAAACAAAACCATTGGCTCAAAGGAGAAATAAGAACAATTATAACTATAAAAAGTCAAAATCTGGAAAATATATGCATTGTCAGGTCATAGGGAGACAAATGAAAGTGAAAGTGACAGTTCGGGAGAGTACAGATTTGTCGGGTCAATTTCAACTAAACAGGTGAACACAATAGATGACGACAAGTGGAGTGCAACAGTGAGTATCGGCCAGCATAAACTTACACTTAAACTTGACACCGGTGTCCATTGCAATGTGTTGTCCGAAAAAATAGCAAATACACTAGGCGCAATCGTTTCAAAGTCGACAACCAAACGTTTAACAGCATACAACAACCAAAGTATCAAAGTTATAGGAGAGGCGAAAATTCGATGCAAGCATAAACAATCCAAGGAAAAAGTCATATTTAAGATAGTAAGTGAGAATCTGCAGCCGATACTGGGGAGAAACAGTTGTGAAAAAATGGGATTTATAGCTCGGGTCAATCAAATTGGTGATAAAGAAGCAAAATTGGGATGTTGCAAAGAATTCGAATACGATATAGACTTAATAGATAACCCGCAATTCAAAATAATTCCAGCGCGTCGGGTGCCCTATGCAATACGTGACCAAGTCTAAGCAGAACTAAAGCGGATGGTAAAAATGGGTGTCATAGCACCAATAAGTGAACCAACACCATCGGTCAGCCCAATGCTAATCGTTAACAAAGGAAAACTCAGAGTTTGCATGGATCCTACGGAGTTAAACAAAAATATCCGACGAAGACATTACCCACTAAAAACAGTCGAGGAAATCGCAGGTAAAACCAACGGCACTAAATATTTCACAAAACTAGACTGTGAGAAAGGGTTCTGGCAATTGAAAGTTACCATCTAAATATTTAACGTTTTCAACACCTTGGGGTCGATATCGATACTTACGAATGCCATTTGGAATATCATCGGCTCCTGAAAATTTTTCCGAAGGAGCGAACTGCACTCTGGAAGGAATAGACAACGTTGTGGTAGCAATGGACGACATATTTATACATGCACGGACCAAGGAAGGAGTACAAAAAATTACTAAAAGAGTAATCGAACGCTTAACAAAAATGGGATTCACTTTAAACAAGGAAAAATGTAAGTACAACCAAACCACAGTTAAATTTCTGGGTCATATCTTTGCAGAAGATGGTTACAAACCCGATGACGAAAAAAAAGATGCCATCAACAGATTGAAAGCTCCAATAAACATAAAGGAACTTCAACGTACCATATATAAGGTATGATAACATACCTCGGAAAATTCATAAGCAACTTGTCAGAACTTACCGATTCGCTACGAGGATTACTGCGCAAGGAAATTGGGTGGTGTCGGAATCCTGAACACCAAGAAGCACTTCACAGCATTAAGAGTACTTTAACAACAACAACAGTGCTGGCCTATTACCATGTGAACAAAAGCGTAAAGTTGTCTGTTGACGCAAGCAGCAAATCGATGAGTGCCTGCCTGATGCAAGTGGTAGACCAGTAGCCTACGCCACACGAGCATTCACCCGGTCCCAACAAAACCAACCACAAATCGTCAAGGAGGCGTTACCCATCAGATTTGGATGCACTAAATACCACGAGTACGTCTATGGTAAAGAGCTAGTTATAAAAGAAATGTAGAACTTTAGGCAGGTTAAATTCCAATGGTAGTTCCTGCCTTTTTCGCGACCGGCATATACTATGACGCGAGGTAAAAAGGTTTTATCCTTTGCAGACGACGAATTGAATTATTCGCGTCAAGTAGTTGAATGACGGTACGGTTACAATGGCCGTGAACACGATCTTTGTGTTTACGCGCAAATTTTGTTATCTCTTCGACGACGCTGGGAATTCCCAGATCTCGATGAATATCTTCGTTACGTACATACCACGGTGCGTTGACGATTGTTCTAAGAACTTTATTTTCAAAAGTTTGTATGATGTTTCTATTGCTTCTCTTGGTACAACCACATAGTTGTATACCATACGTCCAAACAGGCTTTAGCACTTGCTTATAGATAAGCAGTTTGTTATGTAGGCTCAACTTCGAATGTTTTCCGAGTAGCCAGTACATTTGTCGGTATTTGTTTTCTAGCTCGTCGCGTTTCTTTTATACGTGTGATTTCCATTTAAGCTTAACATCTAGAGTCATTCCTAGATATTTTGCTTCGTTCGCGTACGGTATTTGAGCCGAGTTAAGATATAGAGGTAATCTATCCACTTTTTTATAGGTAAAGTTGACGTGAGTAGATTTGCTTTCGTTCAGCACAATACGCCAAGAATTCGTCCAAGCGTGGACTTTGTTAATAGCATGTTGCAGCTTTCCAGTTGCTGCTTCAATAGTTTCGCCCGTGGTCAATACCGCCATATCGTCCGCAAATGTGGCGACGACGCAGTTTCTTTCCTGCGGGATATCACGCGTGTAGAGTACATAAAGAAGCGGACCAAGGACACTTCCTTGTGGAACTCCGGCCGCAATCTACTTGAAGTCAGAGTAATCATTTCCGTGCTTAACACGAAAGAGTCTCTCGGTGAGATACGATAGTAGGGTTAGAAAGAGTTGCCGTGGCAGTAGTCGTTGCAATTTATACTCCAAGCCTTCGTGCCAAACCTTATCGAAAGCTTGTGAGACGTCAAGAAATACACCACAACAAATCTTTTTTTCTTCCAGAGCTTTCTCAATCACGTCAGTTATTTTGTGGACTTGGTCAGTTGTAGAATGTTTAATTCTAAATCCAAACTGATGGTCAGGAATGAGACGTCTTTCGTCGATTACGGGCTGTAGATGTTTGGAAAGAAGTTTTTCAAATATTTTTGAGATAACCGGCAATAGGGAAATAGGCCGATATGATTTCTTCTTATTTAGCGGTTTACCTGGTTTCGGGACCATTATAATCTCGGCGACTTTCCATTGCCTCGGAACATAAAGCAATCTGAACGAAGCGTTGATCAAATAGAGCAGTTTGATAATAGCTTTATTCGGCAATTCCTTGACTACCTGCGCCGTTATCAAGTCGTAACCCGGAGCTTTTTTTGTCTTTAAATTTTTAATCACTTCCCTCAGTTCAATCAATGCAACTTTTTTTACTTTAAAGTTGTCAGATGTCGTGACTGGGGAGTCGGGCGTTAACGAAGGGCCGTCGAATGGCTTAAACGTTTCTTCTAAGTGCAAAGCAAAAAGTTCTGCCTTTTCTTTGTCGCTTTTGGCCCAGTTTCCAGCGATTTTCCGAATTGGTGGTGCTTGCATTTGAGGTTTCCGGATGCCTTTTAGCGCTTTCCAAAGCGAATAATTTGATTCTCTTTCACCGGAGAGATTTTCAAGGTAGGTCGCTATCTTTTTGCTTTTAAATTCGCGAATACTATCTCTAAGCCGATTGCATAGTCGGTTAAGGACCGTTTTATGCTGCGGTGCACGAGTGATTTGCCACTTCTTTCGTGCTTTTCGTTTCTCCCTCACCAAATCAGTGATTTCTCTGGGATACTTTTCGTTGCGGTTGATCTCTTTGAATTGCTTCCACGAAACGATCAATTTCGTCCTCTAGTTCACAAGGTGTTCTAAGTGATACATTTAAGGCGATGTATGTTTCGCAATCATTTCTAAAGCCCTCCCTGTTTGTTCTATTGCTAGTGAGTCTTGGAGGTCCTTTTTTCTTGATCAGCGCTTCTCCAAGTAATAAATTTACCGGCGAGTGGTCAGAAGAGAGTTCAAAACATTCTTTGACTGTAATAAACTTCTCGTAAATGCCTTTTTTAACAAAAAAAAACGATAAGATCGGGAATTCTTTGTGAGTCAGTTGGCCAATAGGTCGTTTTTCCTGTCGAATAAAAACAACAACCGAATTCATATGCCACTTCGTAGAAAATTTTTCCTTTAGAAGATGTACATCTTGAACCCCAGAAGGTGTGCTTCGCATTGAAATCTCCACCAATAAGGAAATTTGAACCAAGGTCATTGAAGACACGAAAGTAGTCATCTTTTTCTAGTAAGCATCTCGGCGGACAGTAAACAGATGCTATATTGTAGCTCAGGTGTTTATTTTTAACCCTTACCGCGCACAACTGAAGTTTTTCCAGCTCTATGCTTATATCGGCCGAATGTTCGATGTTAGTTTTAATGAATAAGGACGAACCGCCCCGCGCTCTATCAGAATGATGATAGGCGTGATAACCAGCGTAGCCTCTTATCTTTATTTGCGACTCCCTTGTTAGATGGGTTTCGGAGATCAAACATATGTCGATATTTTCTCTTATTACAAACATTTCTAATTCGTTAGATTTTTGTAAGAGTCCATTTGCATTCCATGTTACTATTTTAAGCAAAGCGTCCATATTTACTTAGATTTAGATATAGGGTTAGCCATACAAAAGCTTTCGACGTTACTAAGTCGTTCGAGAATTCGTTTGTTAACTTCACATTGTTCCTCGAACTTAGCGTAGATGCAGTTCAGAATTTCATTCAACGGATCAGAGGGTGGGCTGTCGTTTCGTTTGGTTGCTTTGACTGCAGCCTGAGAATACGTCAGACGTACGGGGTTCGATGGCTTATCCGAGGTTATTTTTCGTTCAGCCTTTTTAGTGGACGACTTTGACGCACGTTTAATCGGCTCAGAAGGCTGGTTGACTGTTGTAAGAGTCTGCCCTGCTGATTCAAGCGTCCTTTCAGTCGGCTTAGTAGTTTGAACAATTGGTTTACGAGCCCGCTCAGTCTGCTTAGCAATACGTTCTATCGACTTAGGAGCCCGATCGACTGATGTTGTTCCCCGTACGATCGGCGTTGTAGATTTTTTCCGTCGCATCTGTAGTTCCTTAGCGACTTCCCAACCGCGATAATTTGCTGGGTGCCTTCCTTTGCAGTTAACGCAAGTTGCTTTTTCATTTTTGCTCAAACTGCAATTCTCCGAAGAGTGTTTTCCAGCGCACTTTACGCAGCGCGGCTCTTTCCGGCATTACGCCTGTGTATGGTTAAACTCTTGGCAACGCTTACATTGAGGGATGGTCTTCGTATTGACACGTAGCGGCTCGATTTTAACGACCATACTCATGATTGTACGAATGTTATATATCTTTTCCTGGCTTTCCGTTTTATCGAATGACAGCACAAAAAGCGGAAGTTTACGTTTCACTATAGGTTCTTGTCCACGCTCGGGTCGTTTTCTCTCCTTTTTTAAAAGGTTCACGGCGTCGAGAATGTTATAACCTCTATCGCGTAAATCACCTAAGACGTCTTCTTTAGCGCATGATGGATGAAGTCCTCTAGCTACGACCCTCAAGGGTCTCTCAGACTTGTTTTCGTAAGTATGCCATTGAATTTTTTCGTTGTTAAGCTTTTGAGATACAGCCCGATAGCCCTCAGCGTCATTAACCTTGATTTTCCATGCATCGTTACGCAAGGAAGTTATTTTAAATTCAGTAGCGATCGTTGTTTTTAAAATTTTCCTCAAAGAATTGTAGTCCGCAACGCCTGTAATATTTATAGGTGGAGGTGCGCGTTTGCTTTCAATTTTCTTATCAGATTTTGGCTGCGCTTTCCGGTTAGGTTCGTGTTGTGGAACAATTTCGGGCGATGAGCCGGCCTTGCGTTTTTTAGATGGTCTTCGTTTAAGTATCCAATCCGTTTCGCGAGCGAGTTCTTCTTCGTCCGTACTGTAGTGATGGCTACCCGGAGAAGGCTCACTATGAGTAACCGTATGAGTTTTTAAAGACTCGTTTTGAAGCAAAGAAACTTTATTCTCTGATTCAAGTTTCTCAATTTTGCTTTTGAGCTCCCGACACAACAGCTCCATTTCGTCGAGCCTCTTAAGGAGCACGGGGTTTTCCTTTTTCAGAGTACTCTCTGCCAAAGTTTGCGTTTCCCGAATTAACACATCCGGGTTTGCGAGACTTTCATTTTGCGCTTTAGGAGAAGTCTTTTGAGGCAGAGATCTTTGTAGCCTTGAGCTTTTCCTAAATGGGTTTATTAAATTTTGGTGCAATAAATAGCTCTCCCCAGAATCCGTAGAGCATGCTTCTTGCGACAATGGATTTTCTAGTTGAACTGGGCTGCCATCTGGGGTATTAATACCGTTTGTTGTGTTCATTGCATAAAATTTTAGTACCGTAATCTAAAGAAAGACGGCGGGTTGGCATTTTAGTCGCCTTTTACGACAGGCATGCCTACTGTGGGTATATTCTGACCCCTAACCCACAGGGGGAGTTATAGACACGGACCGTAAACCCCTTGAGACTTTCTTCAGAAATCCAATCCAGGATACGCCGCTTCGACTGCAGCGTACTTTGTTTGATGCGTTAGTATACTCACCTAAAGTGTGCTATGTAAAAGGTACAAAAGTCCCAATCGCCAATGCGCTAAGTAGAGACTGCGAAACTAAAGAAGAGGATACCGATGAAGAATGTGCAGTGAACACCATTTTGGCGATTATGTAGTGACAAGTTAAAAGAGCGGTTGGCAGAGGCAACGAATAACGATGTTGAACTCCAGCTTTTGAAAGCAGTCATTATGCGCGGATGGCCAGACGATGATAAAAATCTGCCAGCATCCATATAAAAATATGCCCCGTTCAAACACCGAATAACTTTCGAAAATGGACTATTACTGAAAAGTCGTAAGATCATCGTTCCAAAAGGGGAAAAACAAAATATGATCCAGGAAACGCATTTGGGCCATGCGGGAATAACTAAATCAATTCAACGCACTCGCCAAACATTGTATTGGTATGTGTTCACGTGTAAATGTAAATTTGCTACTTTATCGACGTTTGATTGCTTTCAATGTTTGAAGTAAGAGGTCGCCCTCATAATTTGTACTTTATTATATCAAATCCACCTACTTCCCTTTTTCTACTAACCTAACCTACTTCCTTCTTGTAAAAACCTTAACGAGGTAAGATCAACTTGCTCTCAATAAAGGACTGAGACTTAACCCGTTTTTTTATTCCTCATTACTTTTCGTCCCAACTCCTCCACGAGGATTCCCAACCAGCAAAATAGGGTCTAATCCACATGCACCCTAACATTTTGGTCCAATCGAACCGGATATTTTTTTGATAAGCACCCAATTATCAATTAAATAATTCAATTAATCACGGTAAGATCCCTATATGTTACACGGATTTATGAAGTCTACGACCATCACTCTACAATAACCCATCGACGGTCATCCATCCTTACATCGTGCCCGCACCGAGATCATCCACCCAAAATCTAAAATCGACGATTTTATCATCAAAAGATTGTCGATCAACACGTGCAAGATGCCTACATCTTGCCCGCACCAAGATCATCCACCCAAGATAAAAAATCCACGATCTTATCGTCAAACGATCGTCAATCAGCACATGCAAGATCCCTATATCTTGCCCACACCGAAATCATCCATCAATGTATACATCTTTAATCAATTAATTAATTATTCGTCCATTCGATCAGCAGAAGACGACAACAACAACCACACATCAAGGCGCTGAATCCAGTTGCAGTCGAGATCAGTGTGTAACAGGTACGTGAACTATTTTTATTGATCAGCGCAATTGTAATATTTTATCGTGTATTCAATTTTGTGCATAAGCAAGGTGTTAATGATCATAAATATATACATATGATAAATAATAAAATTTTCAAAGTTCACCGTATAAAAGTTAAGTAATAATTTCTATCAGTCGGTGATTCGTGTCTCGTGCTATTTGGTCGGGGTGAGTTCCTCTCAGTTTTTTTTTATTTCGCATTTTACGAGTGCGTACAGTTCTCTTAGTGAATTCTCAAAATGATCGGGTTAGATGAATTTGTCATAGCCACCGACCACTTGACTGAATTTCACAATCAGTTTAAAGAAATCCCAATTGTGGATCAAACCCCTATAACCTTAGAAGCCACCAAAATAGAGCTAAAAGAATTGTGGTGTGAAGTTAAGAAATCGTTTTCCTTCTGCTTAAAAGCTAATGAATCGGCATCAGAACAAGATGTACAGGCCATTAAAGGTAAATATCGTTCCTCGTCAGCCACATACATTACAAATTTGAGTGAGATAATTGATTCAATTCGGAAACTTGAATTAATTCAATCAGAAACGAATGGTACATCCACCAAACTAAGTCAATCCAATTCTATCAGCGTCCAAAACACAGATTCTGCGTCCTGCATAAAAGTCCCTCCATTTGACACAGAAGTCTTTTATGGCGATTATCTCTCCTGGTCTTCTTTCAGGATTTATTTACGGCTATTTACATCAATCATCCAAAATTGTGTGCGGTACAAAAATTATTTCATCTCCGTTCTAAGACTAAAGGAGAAGCCCACAATATTGTCAGTAAATTCCCGCTTACGGCCGATAATTTTGAGATTGCTTGGCAGGCTCTGTCCGACCAATACGAAAACAAACGAGTCTTGGTCAATAGCCAATTAAAAACTCTTTTCAATTTACCTGCAATTATTACTGAATCGGGAAAATCCATTAAAAACCTTCAAAGTGATATTAACGATTGCCTCTCAATTCTAAAATCATACAACGTGGAAACCAAATCGTGGGATCCAATCCTAGTGTTTCTGTGTTCAATTCGTCTCCCGGAAAAAGTGCTTTCTTTGTGGGAACAATCACTTAAAAAACCGCGTGACCTACCCAAATGGTCAGAAATGGATTTGTTTTTAACAAACCAGTATCAGATACTAGAGTCAGTCTCAGATCTTAAGGAGTCGAATACGACTCGAGTGCAAAAGAATAAACCCGCTCAAGCTCCTGCACAACAACAACATAAGCGTACTTTCCACACTAAAGCTAATAACTTCCCTTGCCAACTGTGTCAAGGGTCTCATCCTATTCGTTTATGTTCAAGGTTCCTACAACTTTCTATCCCAGATCGAATCTCGAAGGTAAATTCCCTAAAGTATTGTCGCAATTGCCTTGCCTCGACCCATTTTGAAAAAGATTGTCAAAGTGTTCATACCTGCCTGCTCTGTAGACAAAAGCATCACACACTTTTACATCTTCCCTCTCAACCTCACGCTCATCGTGCTTCTTCTACAAGTTACAGTGAAGTCCCTACTCAAAGTGCACAAGCTCAAACACCTACTTCCAACATACAGTCCACTAACAAACCAAACCCTTCACAGATCCAGTCCTTTTTCGCTCAAAATAATAAAAGCATTCTTCTCGCTACTGCTTTAATCGACGTCCATCATCTTGGTAACAAGTTTACGTTACGAGCTCTTATTGATCCTGGTTCAGAAGCAAGTTTTATCTCTGAAGATATGCAAAGAAGATTACGTCTTCCTGTGAAGCCTATAACAGCTGATATTTCCGGGATGAGTGCGGTTGTTACGGCAACATCTCTTCCAAATTATGCTCTCTAGTTTTGGGATCAAAGTGTTTAAATTCATGGACTATGCTTGTTAACGCAATTGTTCTAAAACGTCTAACGGGTAGTTTACCGTCCTGTACTATTAACATTGAAGAACTAGCAGGTGAGTTCGACTATCAACTGGCTGATCCTTGTTTCTATGAAAGTTCTAAAATCGACTTCGTCATCGGTGCTGATTTATATCCTTCCATAATCTTAGAAGGTCTGAAACCAAATCTTTTCAAGTCTCTAATAGCTCAGAATACAGTACTTGGTTGGGTTCTTTCAGGACCTTTCCCACGAGAAAATGTTAATTCTTTTTCTACAACATTATCGTACTTAAATGAATCCTCTATCGATGAACAGATTGCAAAGTTTTGGGAGCTCGAAGAAGTGCCAGATTCTAAGCCCCTCTCTCACGAAGACGAGTTTTGTGAAAAACTCTATTCTGAATCCACATCGCGTGACCCCAATGGTCGCTACATTGTGCGACTCCCTTTCAAGGATCCCTTATCGGTACTGGGGACCTCTAGAGACATAGCTTTCAAGCTACTTTCGCGCATGGAGAGAACTGTATCCAAGAATGCAGACTTACATCTCAAATATAACGCAGTGCTCGGGGAATACCTTACTCTCGGGCATATGGAAGCCGTACCGTCAAATGAAATTATTCGAAATCACCAAATTGCCTCGTATTACTTACCTCATCATGCAGTAATAAAACCTGAAAGCATTATCACTAAAATAAGAGTTGTATTTAATGCTTCAAATCCATCCAGTAATGGAGTAAGTTTGAATGACATGCTTTATGCAGGTCCAGTTCTGCAAACCGATCTCACGAGTCTTATTTTAAGATGGCGTTTTTATCGATATGCTTTTAGCGCGGATGTCGAAAAAATGTATCGACAAATTTTAGTTCATCCCGATCACACCTCGTACCAACGAATTCTTTTCCGAAACACCACATTGGATGAGTGTCAGGACTATCAGATAAAAACTGTCACATTTGGGGTAAATTGTGCACCATATCTCGCTATACGAACGTTAAAACAATTAGCACATGACATACAAGAAACGTTTCCTGTGGCATCTGATATTTTGAAAAATGAATTTTATGTTGATGATGTTCTTTCGGGTTCTTACGACCTCTCCTCAGCCGTACGGAAACAAAAAGAACTCTCGTTGGCCTTAAATTCAGCAGGATTTTCCCTAAGAAAATGGACGTCAAATAGCATCGATTTTCTGGAACATATTCCACCATCCTTTCGTTATGATAAAGATTTCCTTAAATTTGATCACAAAAGCATTACTAAAACCTTGGGCATCCAATGGAATGCCAAGCTCGACTCTTTTTAATTCTTTACAAGCTTCGAAAATCGAGATCACCAAGTTACCAAACGAGCGGTATTATCAGTCATAGCTAGACTGTTTGATCCTGCAGGTTGGCTCGCGCCTATCATAATTACTGCTAAGATCATTATGCAGCAAATCTGGCGGGATGGGACGTCTTGGGACATGCCGCTTCAGCCCCTTACGTGTCAACGCTGGAAATTGTTCTTTGCTGCGCTGCCCGATATTCAAACTTTTCAAGTTCCTCGGTGGATGCGTTATACTCCAAAAGATACAGTCCAAATTCACGGCTTCTGCGACGCATCCGAGAAAGCTTTCGCAGCTACTTTGTATTTGCGCATTCAACATAACACGGGTAGCTGGTCCTCTCACCTACTTTATGCTAAAAGTAAAGTAGCCCCAGTCAAACAGGTCCCACTACCTAGACTCGAACTGTGTGGAGCTGTTCTTCTATCCAAATTAATTACGTTTATTCTTCCACAGCTAAATTTACAAGATAACGAACTTATTCTTTGGACAGATAGTTCAATCGTTCTAGCATGGCTAGATAAACCTCCATGCACTTGGAAAACGTTTATAGGAAATTGCGTTTCTAAAATCCAAACTAATTTGCCTCATTCCAAGTGGCTACATGTCCGGTCAAAGGACAACCCTGCCGACTTGGCCACCCGAGGATTGTCACCTAAAGATCTCCAATGTAGCAGTTTATGGTGGAATGGGCCACCATGGCTTCGCGAGCCCCAGTCCTTTTGGCCTTTATCTTTTTCTCAAAAACCTGAAGATGAGGATATGGAGCGACGTCCCATTAAAGCCAATCTTACTTCATTATCCCCGACGAGACGAGATTTTGCAAAGATTTTCGTCTTGGTCTAAAACACTACATGTCATGTGTTACGTTTTGCGTTTCTCCTACAGAGCACGTTCTCGACATAAAGGCGAGTTCAATTTTAAATCGGTTGCTATTTCTCAGGACGAAATATGGCATGCAAAACGTTTCATTATTCAATTAACTCAAAAATCATACTTTTGAAAGGATTACTTATTTCTTACTAGGAGAGAACCTGTATCAAATAAAAGATGTCTTTTAAATCTCACACCAATGATTGACTCCAATGGAATCATTCGAGCTAATGGAAGGTTAGCTAATTCGTCGCTACCCTACAGTGAAAAATTTTCTATCATACTGCCATATCAAGCCCATATTTCCAAACTTCTTGTTCAGATTAACCACGATTTCTCCATGCATGGTGGAAGTCAGCTTGTAATCCGCTTAATTCGATGTGAGTTCTGGATACCTCGAATTAAGAATCTCGTTAAAAAATGCATTCGTTCATGCAAAACTTGTATCATACATAAAAAACAACTCCGTACTCAATTAATGGCTGCATTGCCCCCGGAAAGAACTACTATTTCTCGCCCGTTCACTCACACGGGTCTAGATTTCGCTGGTCCCTTCACAATAAAGAACTTCTCGGGTCGTAGTTGTCGGATATCCAAGGGATATGTGTGTGTTTTTGTTTGTTTTGCTACCAGAGCGATCCATTTGGAAGCAACCAGTGATCTGTCCACTCCATCATTTATAGCCGCTCTAAATCGCTTCATTTCCCGACGCGGTATGCCGAAAGTCCTCTATTCCGATAACGGAACCAACTTTGTGGGACCTACCAAAACCATTTCCAGAGATTTTACCTTATTTCTTCAAACCTTCGCCTCAGACGTGGCTGAGAGGTTTAAGGATCGAAGATTGGAGTGGAAATTTCTTCCCCCTGGTGCTCCACACATGGGTGGTCTTTGGGAAGCTGCCGTTAAAAGCTTTAAAACCCATTTTCGGAAAATCGCCGGTGACCATAAGTTTACTTTTGGGGAATTTTCTACCCTCCTAGCAAAAATAGAGGCCTGTCTCAACTCGAGACCAATATCTCCAATCTCAGAAAGTGCAAGCGACCTACCACCTTTAACTGCAGGTCATTTCCTGACGGGCGCTCCTCTTCTCGCTCTACCCGAACCAAATTTCGGCGATACATCCCTAAGTTGCATAAAGCGATGGGAACGGTTGAAGTTGCTTCACCAACAATTTTGCCAACGATGGAAGGAAGAATACCTCAAAGAATTACATAAGAGATATAAATGGAAACATCAGCAAAGAGATATTCTATCAACGACTTGGTCGTGGTTAAGGATGAGAGACTCCCGCCGAACGAATGGCGCTTAGGACGAGTGACAAAGGTTTATTTGGGACCTGACGGAAGAATTCGCGTTGCAGATATAAAAACTCAAAATGGGGTCGTGACACGACCTATTGTAAAGCTTTGCGTTCTAATAGATACTTAATTTAAAAATTTAAATATAAAAAGATGATTATACCTTGCATATACACAAACAAATTTATTACTATTTCGTAAAACTTCATTTGTCTTTATTTGACTTACGAGTAAGAGGTGCATTGATCCATAAGATAGTTCACGGATTTGGAAACACATAATTTATCTATTAAGTCTCTACCTTATATATATTTATCTTATGATACGTTTAAATTGTATAATTTTTACAAAGTTCAATCTTCCTCTACTAACATTCCTTCCCAAACGGAGTGAGTGGAGCCCCTCCGAAAAAAAGGATCCCCTCATTATTAATATTTGTATCGAAGCATGTACTTGAATTACTTGAATTCTAACTCAAAAATGTGAGTTTTATAATTTTTTGCAGCGATTGCTGCAAGGCGGCCGGCAATGTTCGCGTGTAAATGTAAATTTGCTACTTTATCGACGTTTGATTGCTTTCAATGTTTGAAGTAAGAGGTCGCCCCCATAATTTGTACTTTATTATATCAAATCCACCCACTTCCCTTTTTCTACTAACCTAATACTTCCTTCTTGTAATAACCCTCAACGAGGTAAGATCAACTTGCTCTCAATAAAGGACTGAGACTTAACCCGTTTTTTTTATTCCTCATTACTTTTCGTCCCAACTCCTCCACGAGGATTCCCAACCAGCTAAATAGGGTCTAATCCACATGCATCCTAACAGTATGGTCAAGCTAAAGATATAAAAAAATATGAAGAACATTACGTAGTGTGTCAGGAAACGCAAAGGGCGAACCAGCGGGCACCGATGATTATGCGTCAAGTAGCATTCGTTTCCATTCGTGTGAAAAATATAACGCACACAACACGAGTGGTTGCGAGAAAGCTAGGCCCTGGCACTTTAAAGAGCTGTTGCGCCAAATATTTGTATTTTTTTTTAGCAGAATATCACTTATAATTAGTGTCTACTGATATTTTTAAATTCCATGAAGACGATTTGTTACTTATAGCAGACCACTATTCAGGATTTATTGATTACCGAAACCTTAAATCACCAACATCGTCGGAGGTGATCTTTTTGTTACGCCAATGGTTTTCGGTCCATGGCATACCCGAAACATTGGAATCAGATGGAGGTACACAATATACAAGTTCAAAATTCCACAAATTTGCTAAGGATTGGGGATTCGTACATCGAACATCATCACCACATTACCCGAGGTCCAATGGCTTTGCTGAAAGGAACGTGCAAACGGCAAAGGGCATTCTTAAACGATGCTATCTCGACAATACAGATCCGTACTCGGCTATGTTGATGCTACGCAACACCCCACGGAATGGCGTTTTAAAATCGCCAAGCAGACGGCTATTCAGCAGAAGGATGAGAACACAGCACCTATTAGCGTTACGGCGCTCAAGCCAGTGTTAGTGAAGGGAGTTACTGAAGGATTAACAGAACTCCGCTGAGCCAAAAGCGTTACGTAGACTGAGAAGCAGCAATTATGCCACCATTGACAGTAGGAGACCAGGTGCACCCGAAGTCGGCACATCGCGAATGGAAGGGTGCTGCGGTGGTCGAAAAAATAGAATATCCGCGATCAGTCATAGTGGAAAGGAACGACGGAAGAAACACTTTCCATATTTTATTACACTTAAACTTAACACCGGTGCTCATTGCAATGTGTTGTCCGAAAAAATAGCAAATACACTAGGCGCAATCGTTTCAAAGTCGACAACCAAACGTTTAATAGCATACAACAACCAAAGTATCAAAGATATAGGAAAGGCGAAAATTCGATGCAAGTACAAACAATCAATGGAAAAAGTCATATTTAAGATAGTAAGTGAGAATCTGCAGCCGATACTGGGGAGAAACAGTTGTGAAAAAATGGGATTTATAGCTCGGGTCAATCAAATTGGTGATAAAGAAGCAAAATTGGGATGTTGCAAAGAATTCGAGTACGATATAGACTTAATAGATAACCCGCAATTCAAAATAATTCCAACGCGTCGGGTGCCCTATGCAATACGTGACCAAGTCTAAGCAGAACTAAAGCGGATGGTAAAAATGGGTGTCATAGCACCAATAAGTGAACCAACACCATCGGTCAGCCCAATGCTAATCGTTAACAAAGGAAAACTCAGAGTTTGCATGGATCCTACGGAGTTAAACAAAAATATCCGACGAAGACATTACCCACTAAAAACAGTCGAGGAAATCGCAGGTAAAACCAACGGCACTAAATATTTCACAAAACTAGACTGTGAGAAAGGGTTCTGGCAATTGAAAGTTACCATCTAAATATTTAACGTTTTCAACACCTTGGGGTCGATATCGATACTTACGAATGCCATTTGGAATATCATCGGCTCCTGAAAATTTTTCCGAAGGAGCGAACTGCACTCTGGAAGGAATAGACAACGTTGTGGTAGCAATGGACGACATATTTATACATGCACGGACCAAGGAAGGAGTACAAAAAATTACTAAAAGAGTAATCGAACGCTTAACAAAAATGGGATTCACTTTAAACAAGGAAAAATGTAAGTACAACCAAACCACAGTTAAATTTCTGGGTCATATCTTTGCAGAAGATGGTTACAAACCCGATGACGAAAAAAAAGATGCCATCAACAGATTGAAAGCTCCAATAAACATAAAGGAACTTCAACGTACCATATATAAGGTATGATAACATACCTCGGAAAATTCATAAGCAACTTGTCAGAACTTACCGATTCGCTACGAGGATTACTGCGCAAGGAAATTGGGTGGTGTCGGAATCCTGAACACCAAGAAGCACTTCACAGCATTAAGAGTACTTTAACAACAACAACAGTGCTGGCCTATTACCATGTGAACAAAAGCGTAAAGTTGTCTGTTGACGCAAGCAGCAAATCGATGAATGCCTGCCTGATGCAAGTGGTAGACCAGTAGCCTACGCCACACGAGCATTCACCCGGTCCCAACAAAACCAACCACAAATCGTCAAGGAGGCGTTACCCATCAGATTTGGATGCACTAAATACCACGAGTACGTCTATGGTAAAGAGCTAGTTACAGAAACGGACCGTAAACCCCTTGAGACTTTCTTCAGAAATCCAATCCAGGATACGCCGCTTCGACTGCAGCGTACTTTGTTTGATGCGTTAGTATACTCACCTAAAGTGTGCTATGTAAAAGATACAAAAGTCCCAATCGCCAATGCGCTAAGTAGAGACTGCGAAACTAAAGAAGAGGACACCGATGAAGAATGTGCAGTGAACACCATTTTGGCGATTATGTAGAGACAAGTTAAAAGAGCGGTTGACAGAGGCAACGAATAACGATGTTGAACTCCAGAAGACGATTTCTTACTTATAGCAGACCACTATTCAGGATTTATTGATTTCCGAAAGCTTAAATCATCAACATCGTCGGAGGTGATCTTTTTGTTACGTCAATGGTTTTCGGTCCATGGCATACCCGAAACATTGGAATCAGATGGAGGTACACAATATACAAGTTCAAAATTCCACAAATTTGCTAAGGATTGGGGATTCGTACATCGAACATCATCACCACATTACCCGAGGTCCAATGGTTTTGCTGAAAGGAACTTGCAAACGGCAAAATGCATTCTTAAACGGTGCTATCTCGACAATACAGATTCGTACTCGGCTATGTTGATGCTACGCAACACCCCACGGATTGGCGTTTTAAAATCGCCAAGCCGACGGCAATTCAGCAGAAGGACGTGAACACAGAACCTATTAGCGTTACGGCGCTCAAGCCAGAGTTAGTGAAGGGAGTTACTGAAGGATTAACAGAACTCCGCTGAGCCAAAAGCGATACGTAGACTGAGCAGCAGCAATTATGCCACCATTGACAGTAGGAGACCAGGTGCGCCCGAAGACGGCACATCGCGAATGGAAGGGTGCTACGGTGGTTGAAAAAATAGAACATCCGCGATCAGTCATAGTGGAAACGACCGACGGAAAGCAATACAGAAGAAACACTTTCCATATTTTTTTTTTTTTAGGTAAAAGGGGGAAGAAGGCAAAGAATGACCCCTGGAGCACTGCGACCTAAAAAGATCTTTTGTGCTATCCCCTGGTTAATGGTTTTGTATTTGTCAACTAGCTGAAATGAAGTTCATTAATGAAGCTAAGAATAGTTCGAGCTGAAGAAGAGGTGACGTCAGAAGGTGATGTTACGCCTTTATTAAAGTGCCTTAGCCTAAGGCTGGCTATGACCGGGCAATCACAGAGTATGTGATTGGCTGTTTCGGTGTCTTCAAGACAGAGGCGGCATGTTTCCGATTGAACACGGCCCATTTTGAGCCGGTAGATGAGATGGTAGTTGAGAGAGCAATGTCCAGTTAGGAAGTCAGTAAGAATCTTAGCATTCTGTTTGCACCCACATTAGTGTGATATTATTGTGTGCAGCAAGCTGCAAAAGCGTCTGGAGTCAATTCCAAACCAGCTTAGACTTATAGTCAAATGACGTGAGAGCCTTGAGTGCTGCTTGGCTATCTGAGATTATATTAGTATGTGATCTTCGGAGGTTTCGTCTAATGCATTCTCTGGCGCAGAGCTCGATGGCTAAACCTCTGCTTGGAATATAGTAGTGGATTGACCTAATGGTGTAAGGAGTTTGTAGCTGGGACCAAAGATACCAACTCCAACCCCATTTGACATTTTTGAACAATCAGTGTACCAATTGATTTGAGATCTTGATTGGGTGATTTGAGGATGGTCCCAGTAGCTGCGGTCAGGTGTGTTTACTGTGAAAGAGTAATTGAGGTGGATTCTTTTGCCCATGAAGTCTGAGATGCATACTGCTGGACAAGTAAGTAGCGGAACTTTTTCAAGGATCTTCATGTGGCCAATTAATTCAGAATTTGTGCTGTTGCATAAAATGTGAAGCTTTAGAGCACTGGCAGCCGCAGCCTTCATAATATTTATGTGCAGGTGTGGAAGGTTTAAGAGAACTTCCAGCGCAGCTGTTGGGCAGGTGCGCATTGCGCCCGTAATACCTACACATGCTAGTCTCTGCACCTTCTGGAGGGCGGAGCGGGTAACGGTTTGATTAACTTTATCCCACCATACTAGCGAAGCATAAGTTTTTATCGGAACGATGATTGTGGTATAGGTCCAATGGATAATTTTTCGATTTAATCCCCATTTTTTACCGAAAAACCTCGAACAGGCCCAGAAGGCTTTAGTCGCCTTCTCAGTGGTTCTGCTTATATGAGGTTTCCAGTTTAATTTGTGGTCTAGAGTAATCCCAAGATATTTTGTTTCTTTTGAGAACTCAATTTGAGTATTGTTTAGTGATAGTGCCTGAAGGTTTAAGTGTCTCCTCCTGGTGAAAGGAATAATTACGGTCCTTGCAGGGTTAACCGTTAGACCTTCTAACTGGCACCAGTTATTTACTTATTTTAGGGCCTGTTGCATTTGTTCAGAAATGCTGGATTCATCCTTGCCCTTAGCTATATTGACTACGTCAGCGTAGCCCTGGGTGAGAAATCCAGAACTATTGAGGTCATTTATGATACTGTCCACTACAATGGACCATAAAAGAGGAGATAGGACACCCCCTTCGGGACAACCCTTAGTGGTTCTCACCTAGATTGAGATTTGTCCAAGTTTGGCAGTGATAAGTCTGCTTCTGAGCATGGAGCATATCCATTTGGTAGTTTGCGGGCCAATGCCTTTGACATCAGCAGCAGACTTAATTGATTGAAACGATGTGTTATCGAAGGCGCCAGAGATGTCCAGGAAGGAGCACAAGGCTATTTCCTTCTTTGGCAAAGTTTCTGCAATAGTGCTGACTAGATGGTGAAGGGCTGTGACCGTAGATTTACCAGATTGATGTGCAAATTGAAGATTATTTAGGGGGTGATCTATAAGGGCGGAATTTTTTATGTGCAGATCAGAGATTTTTTCCATTACCTTAAGAAACACAGAGGTGAGACTGATTGGCCTAAAGGCCTTTGGGTCTGATTGTGATCTGGCGCCGGCTTTAGGAATGAACTCGACTATTCTCCATAATGATGGGATGTAGTTGAGTTCATAGCTGGATCGAAAGATGGGCACTAAGGATTCAATAAGGGTGTCGATTCCATGATGTAAGAGGCGGGGAAAATTCCACCTCCACCGGGAGCTTTGTAAGATTCTTGCGTGGAGATGGCCCATCTTATGGAATCGAGGGTGAAGATTTTCTTGGCCAGAGTCCTAGTGCGTCGACTAGGAGGGAGTGGTATGGCTTCATGCAGAAGAGATGTGTGAGGGTCAGTAATTAGTGAGTCAGGGAAGTGGGTCTGCAGAAGAAGACCTAATCTTTCGGCACTTCCCTGTGTAAAACTGCCGTCAGGTTTTTGTAGGAGAGCAATACTGTTTCTGTGGTTCTGGATAGGGTTTTCTGGGCCCTAACAGCTGAAGGGAGATCATTTATGCTTTCGCAGAAAGATCTCCATGTATGTCTTTTTGATCTCCTAATAGCAGATTTGTAAGTTGTGAGGGCTATCTTATATTCGCTCCATGAGTTGGTGGCTTTGGCTTTATTAAATAGCCTTCTAACCTTTTTTTTTGAGGGTGTCGAGCTCATTGTTCCACCATGGTACATCGCGGAAGGTAATTCTGCTTTTGGGATAGCAGCTGGCTTAATATGCGGAGGTGATCTGAGAGCTAAGTTTTGAGGCTTCTTCTTCAAGAGAATGAGAAGAGTCTATATTTGAACAGGAAGGAATAAATTCGCCCCTAAGGATTACTGCACAGAGATTCCAATTGGTGCGTTTGGGAGACCTGCTAGGGGTGATTGGGTCACGAAAATGTGTCAAACCTAATGTGCATATGGTCAGACAACGAGAGCTCCTTAGACACATGCCAATTGTTAATTAGATCGGACAGAGAGGAACTGGATAGGGTAAGATCTATAACCTCAGGCAAGAGGTTGAGAAAAATAGGTTCATTTCCTCTATTTAAAATATCAATATTTAAACCTATGAGGAAGTTAAGAAGGCACTCACCCCTTTTGTTGATATTGGAACTGCCCCAGACCGTGTGATGGGCGTTCGCGTCGCAGCCTAACACGATCTGCTGTCCCGTCTTCTTATCGTATCTAAACAGTTTGGCGACTTCGTCAGGTGGAGCTGGAGTTTGGTCGTCAGCAAAGTATCCTAAGGCGATGATGATGGATTGCCGTCCTCTGCTGATAGTTAAATCCATTGAAATGGCTACAAGGTCTTTGCTTATAAACTGTGGGATAGGAAGAAAGTTGATTCTGTTACTTATTAGAATGGTAGCCCTAGGAAGGGATTGCCTGTTGTCGTATATTAACTTGCATGAATTACTAGGGACGCCACATATTCTACCATCTCGGACCCATAGCTCCTGAATTAGGATAAGGTCCAGGTTGTTTTTTGTAAACCTGCGGCAAGCTTTTCACGGTGCAGGTTTATTTGCAAGAGTTTTGAGGTGCTGGTCTTTGGGACTTCGGGGAAAAGGTGAAGCCTGGGGAGCTCTTATGAGATTTTGCCGGGCTTTGCCTTTGACTCCTCGGTCCTTATGTTGTGTAACCCTAGGTGCTGCTACAGAGCCGCTGGAGGAGCTTGTGGAGATTGGACCAACAGTTGGTCGGGCCTTATTGGGTAGTCGAGCAGCCTCAGACGTTGAACGTGGAGTCCTAGAGAGAGAAGACTGGACAGGCCTTGGAACGTTGCTTTTGAGAAAAATGAGGGTTGTTTCTGTTGCGGCGGGGGGAAGGTTGGATGAGGAAGCGATTGCCTTGGAGTCGATTAAAGTCAACTCTGAATCGCATTCTTTGGGAGAAGGGATAGGGAGGGGAGGGGCAGAGTCTTTGCTGGTGAATTGCTTTGTTCGAAGAGTAACTTCTCTGAAACGAAAGTCTATTTTGAAATGTAGCTTTTTCAAGCAAGCCATGGATTTGTGGTCTATGGCGAGGGTCAGTATGGCAAAGTTGCCCTTGTCCTCACGTTTTAAGACCCGCCATTCAGAAGCGAGAAGATCAGAATTTTGGACAAAAACAGCCCTCAGGATCTTCTCGTTTCCGAATGAAGGCTTTGCTGGAAAGTTTCCCACTAAAATTTGTTCCCGACGAATGTTATCCTCATCAAGAGCTTTCAGTGAGGCACCCTCCCACGGGGTGAAACTAGGGACAATGCCTTTGACCCATTCTGTCGTAGACCCGTCTTTGCAATTTAGGACTAACCATCCTGGACGGAAAGATGTATCGCGGAATTTGGGTTTTACTTTCTTGTCCGTGAAGCTGATAATGCGCTAAAAGATGGAATCCTGGATGAATGTCATTTGCTCGTTGTTAAGCAGGGTTTCTGGAAAGTTAGAGTCGATGATCCCTATCTTGAAAACCTCCAGAGCTTACTTAAATGTGGTAAGTGGCACTATAGGAGCAGTCTTGGGAGCCACATCTGTTGCTCTTGCATGGGGTGCAGTTTTTGTCTTTTTTAGCTCCGAAGCCAGAGGAGAAGAATTAGAGCGGTCTCTTTTGCGGCCGCAGGGGATTTTGGCTTTCTCTCTGGCTTCCTCAAGAGATATGCCTTTGGAGATAAGCCATTTCAAACGTTTGCGACCCGCTCCGCTAAGTCGTTCTACTGCAGTTTTTGAGGTGGAGGGCTGAGGATCAGCCGACAAAAGTGGGGCGGATTCGGGTAGAAGGGCCGCTTCTTCAATTGGACCGATAGTTAGATCGTCCTCTTCCGCGCTAGCGATTGAGGAGAGGTTTTCTGGGAGACCAATGTCCATGGGTGTGGATGCGTTTAGAGCAGCATCTTGGTCTTGGGTTTTTTTTTTATTAAAGTTAGAGATTTTGTTCCCACGAGAAGCTAGGGAAAGAAATACACCGAAGGCAGAGCCCCGCATGCCAGCGGCGGAGACTTATATTGAGACCTACCGCAGTACTGCAAAGTCAAGTGTTCCTAAACGTCAATCGTTTGCGGTGATGCTATGTATACCGTTCCAAAACGCATCGCGAATGTATCTACTGTGCAAACAAAAGCAAACAGCGCATCATGAACAAATGTGGTGCAAATGACATTTGACATTTTGTTGTTTTTTATTTCGTAAGAAATTATTGTTCTACATTATTTATTACATAGGCTGAATTCCTAAACGTCAAAATAATGCGCATCGTGAATGCATCACTACCGTTGTGATGCGATGTTATAATGCCTTCGTTATGCGATGCTTTGACGATGCAATCTTTGACGTTTTGGAACGATATGAATTAAAACAACTACTATTATCAAAAAAAAAAATATATGTTCTGGTAGTTTTTAGTAAATTTTACAAAATTTAGTATGTAATAAATAATCTAAAACAATAATTTCTTACGAATCTGAAGAGGGCGCTTCCATTTGCGCAGTAGATACATTCACGCTGCGTTTTGGAACGGTATACATTGTATCACCGCAAACTACTGACGTTTAGGAACGCTTGACTTTGCAGTACTGCATTTAGGAATTCAGCCATACTAAATTTTGTAAAATTTAAAACTAAAAACTACCAGAACATTTTTTTTTGATAATGGTAGGTTGTTTTAATTTGTATCGTTCCAAAACGTCAAAGATTGCAACGCATCGTCAAAGCATCGCATAAGGAAAGCATCATAATATCGCATCACAACGGCAGTGATGCATTCACGATGCGCATTTTTTGACGTTTTGGAATTCAGCCAAAACCTGATATAAAGAAAAATTATTTTCTGGTAGTTTTTAGTAAATTTTACAAAATTTAGTATGTTATAAATAATTTAAAACAAAAGTTTCTTACGAATGACATTTGCATCACATCAGTTTGTTACGGTAAATTTTTACCGCAACAAGAAACGCCCTGTGCATCCTTTACTCCCTCTTTTTTTACCCTGTTCCTGCAACATTCTGGGAAAGTGGAGGGCAGCCATGGGTCCATCAGCCATAGGCCCATTTCCCCAGCATCTTGCAAGAACACCCATTTAGGTATCTCAAGATGACCCGAAGAAACGGACGGTTCTTCTAGCGGGAAGGAGGCGAGTGACCAACGTATGATCACCGGAAAGAGTGAGCGGACCGCCCGGACGAATTTCCCCCCCCACACACACACACACACGTAAAGAGACGAACCGGTACGAGATGCAACACAAATACAATCATCGACCTAGACGGAGGTCACAAGATAGTCACATTACGAGCACAACATACTAAACACGAGATACAAGACATCACAACCGCGATACACCTGCGAGAGGAGGGGACGTGGTGTCCCAGACTTATACCCAACAACAGCGTGTACGCATTACACATCACCAACATGACCAAAACGCACTGAACACCAACAACGGATGAATCAACAACACGTATCATCGGAGAGGCGAGGGGCCCAGATCATCAACGATTCTACACACATACAACACCAACACCATAACACCCAATGCGTACTGTAACACAACATCAACAACAACATCGACAACATGAACACATCAAACACATTAAAACAAGACAAGCGGCAGCCCACGAACAACGGATGGTTCGGATGGAACCCATCAATGGCCGAGAGCCCACCCTAACCGTCGACTTCTTGTGTGGAGTGGCACGTTAAGGGCTCGTCCCTAGTCCCCAAATCTGCGCGGAATTCTACCGGGTAGATTAGATTAATCGCGTATTTTAAATCGTACTCCTTGTTTTATTTTCTTCCAGTATGACAATTTTGTTGAGCGCAGAATGGCGTTTTAGGGCCCGTCCTGTAACTAGTCAGGTCACTTCTTTCCTTCTTTTAGTATTGGTGACCATCAAAGTTAGCAGAGGTTTTCTGAGAGAGGATTTTTCGGGAAAGCGAACAAAGAGTGGAACTCGATATAGTGCTAGTTGGTGAAGTGATTAAAGTGATTAAGAGAAAAGGAACATTTAAAAACAAGGAGTGAAGGGAGTGAAGGAAGTGACCAGGAGGAACGGACGAGGACAAGAGGAATTATTTTTTTTCTGGAAGAAGGTCGGTAGCCAGAGCGGGGCACCGATTAGGAAGAGCCTAGAACAAGGAGGGACGCAGGATAAACAGATAAGTTTGAGTTTAATTTTAGATTTTTTTTTTCTCCGTTAAAATTTGCGCGCGTTTCGGTTAGGAAACCTTTTGAATTTTGCGTAACCCGGTAGGATTCGGTCCCGTATAAATTTCCCGGTGAAAGCGGGACTCGCGACCCGTAACTTCTTTTCGGTTTGAGTTGTTCGGGACTTGCCGTAACGGGCCACTCCTACGGCGATAATTTTCTTTTTGCGTTGGGATCTTTTTTCCTCCCTGAGGTTTTTTTCTGATCCCAGTAATTTTATAATCCAATCCTTTGTTTCTTCCCTTTATTTTTTTCTTTCAATAAATCGCTCGCTCCGAAGGAGTGATTATAACGTAGTACGAAATTGCTTTTGTTTTTTTCTTTCATTTCTTGTAAACAAATATTTTCAGCACCCCCCCCATAGGTTTCGAAATCTCCCTCCGAAAAGATTTCGTGGCGCCCGTAGTACCGAAATCCTTTTCGGTACAACTATAACAATTTTTCTTTTACCTTTTTTTTACGCGCATCTCTAGATTTTTTAAATCGAACCACCCTAGCTGAGCAGCCGGTGAGCGACAGCATTGACGTGCTGTGTGTTGTTGCACTTTTTTTTGTTCGCCCTTTTTGCCATTTCGTTTTCCGATCGCAAAAGCGATCGGTCGTGTCCCTTTTTGCGCTCGTTTTTTTTTTTCTCTTCTTTAATTAAGTGTAGCAAGTCGGCTACTTTTGTTTCCATTAACCCGCGGTTTAATTCTCCCTCCCCCTGAAAAAAAAGTGCAACAAATTGGCACCCAACGTGTGGGGCGTTGGAAAAAGAAAATAAAAAAAAAAAGAATAAAAAGTGTCTATTGGTAGTGCGTGTAGTGTCAGGGAAGTTGTGTTTTTTTTTATTTTTGTTCTTTTACTTTTGTGTTTTTTTCATCCCTTAGCAGTGCATCGGATTTGTGCAGTGGACATTGGGGCCTCCCTAAAATCGGATTTGTGCAGTAGATATTGGGGCCTCCCTAAAATAAAAGGAATTTCAGCGCGGGATAATCTCGACGGTAAATACCAGTCCACGTACTCCACGTGGATTCACAAGTAGGTGTTCTTTTTTCTTTTTTCTTCTCTCTATTCCTTTGATTTGTGCATATTCGTATTATTACATATTGCACAATTCATTTTATTTATTGAATATTTCCTTCTTTTGGATATTTGATATTTTTATTTATCATTCATTTATACATATATAACACGTTATATACTTTTTGGGGTGCATATATACATATATCTACTTGTGGGTTTTACTATTGCGGTAGTTTTTGCCGGCACCTTGCGGTTCGGGTTTCTCTTTTGCCGCTGTTTTTTTTTTTTTTTTTTTTCTGCCATAGCAGTGGAAGTACATAGGTACAGTGTGTCACCAAAGATTTCGTGGACTTTTCGATTGTTTTTTTTCTTTTCTTTGGTTTATTTTTCGTGGTGGTTTTTTACTTGTTTTCGGTTACCGACCGCCGTGTTTGATTTTGACTCAAGTGTTTTTTTATTGGATTATATTTTTGCCGTTTGGGGGTTTGTTTTGGATAACTTTTCTCTACGCGGCCTTTTTTTGTATAGGGTGCTTTACTTTCGTTTTTCTTCTCGTGCAACTCGATCGGGGATTTTACTATTGAGTTTGGTCTTACTTGAAAATCAAGTGATTTAGTCTGCTTCTGCGAGACCGTATTTTGTGCGATTTATTTTTCTTTACTTTTGGTTTGCGTGTTTTGGATAAGTCAGGGTTTTGCTGTAATATTTTAATTTGCGTTAGTTGATTAGTCGGGTACAATGGAAGTCAACAGGTTGTGTCACGAGGAGCTCGCCTATGAGATGGCTGTGAGGGGCCTTCCTACAACCACAGTCGCTAAGGGCGGCGCGTGCGTTAGGGCGTGAGGGTTCAGTCCTGACAGGGGATAAGTATCCATTCTCATACGAAGAAGATAGTAAGGCAGTGAGGGCAAAGATAGGAGAAATTGAAGAGCTTCTGAAGGGTAAGCCGAAAGACCGTAAGTCTTCGGATTACCTGAAGATAGTCTCGAAAATCGATTGGGCAGTAGGCAGGATGGATAGGTCGCAGCCGGGCGGAAAAGAAGGAGAGGTTGAGAAAATGGAATTGAAAAATCAGTTACTGCTCTTGATGGCGGATTTAACTGAAATGGGAGGCGAGGAAGGCGAGGTTCCTGAGAGCTTGAAGGCGAGTACTTCTACGGCGGTGCCTCAACCGGCGTCCCCTATGCCCACTTTAAAGGAGAAGAGTGCGCCGGCGGAGCCCAGCCTAGAAGTACGAAGCGTGCAAATCGTTGAACGGACTACTGAGCGGATTGAAAAATGGGACGTGAAGTTCACTGGTGAGCGTTGCGGCTCATCAGTGAACGCTTTCTTAGAAAGGGTGGAAGAGCTCCGGCAAGCAAGAGGGGTGTCGGAGGCTCAACTTTTTAGATCAGCTGTCGATTTATTTACAGGGAAGGCTCTCATTTGGTTTAGGGCGGTTAGGGAAAGTGTTGGTAGTTGGACAGATTTGGTTAGGGAGTTAAAATTAGAATTTCTACCCCCAAACTACGACGATCTCTTATTGGACGAGATCAGGCGGCGTACACAGGGCAAAGATGAGTCCATAGGTGTGTACGTCGCTACGATGCGCAATCTGATTAAGAGATTGTCTGAACCTCTGACGGAACAGCGGAAGCTGTCTATCCTTCAGAGGAACCTTGCGCCTTTCTACCAGACGCAACTTGGTCTAGCCGATCCCAAATCGGTCGATGATCTGGTTGCGTTGGGTAGAAAGTTGGAAGCCGTTCGGTCGAATGTGGAATCGTTTACCCCTCCTCCTAGTAGTCGTACTAGGCACCTGTTAGAACCTGACCTGGCGTATGTTGCTGCTCAGGAGCATACGGCAGCAGTTCAGGAACAACCGGTTGCGGTCGTTAGAAGGAACGAGCAGCCAGCTAGGACCCTTCGGTGTTTCAATTGTGGGGAAGGCGGTCACTTTGCGAATTCCTGTTCCACTCGTAGGCGTTGTTTTGGTTGTGGGGCAGAAGGTGTTACTCGTAGAGAGTGCAGAAGATGTTCGGGAAACGCCCCACGCGCTCTTGGGTCAGCAGGACAGGAGCGTCGTCGGAATTAGGTAGGCCGCCTGCTGGCGACCAGTCGGTTTCAACTAAAATTCAGTTAGGTTTCACCTTGGAGGCAAACGGGGACGATAGGCGTCCTTACTTAGGAGTTAGCATTTATGGGATTAGGTTGTTAGGCTTATTAGATTCAGGTGCTTCACGCACAATTATATGTAAGGACGGATGGGAGATCCTTAAGGATTTAGGTTTAGAGTTAGCTAGGGGGAGTATTAAGTCAGTAGCATTAGCAGACGGTGCAGGGATAGAAGTTTTAGGGGTGGTGTCTCTACCGATAGTAGTGCAAGATAGGTCCGTGCTTTTGGAATATTTAGTCATTCCCTCGCTACCACACGTCATGATCTTGGGTGCGGATTTTTGGGCACTCGCGGGCGTAGTCCCGGATTTGAGATCAAACCAGTGGAGGTTTTCGAGCCAGGAGACAGTGGCTCCGATATCCACTCTCGCGGAGAAGTCAGATTTGGTCGGACCCGAACTTCGAGAGTTGGAGACATTGGTAGCGGATGTTTTTGAAAAGATGTCGGAGGGTTTAGGTTGCACGAACTTGGTAGAGCACAGGATTAGGACGTCAGCAGAACCTATAAAGCAAAGATATTATCCGGTATCACCGGCAATGCAGGAACATATTGACAAAGAACTAAAGGAGATGCTCGATGCGGGGGTAATAGAGAAGTCGAGTAGCCCGTGGGCTTCTCCGATAGTTCTTATCAAGAAAAAGGATGGCTCTTATAGGTTCTGTGTCGACTATAGGAAATTAAATAAAGTTACAGATAGGGATGCTTATCCACTACCCTACATTTCGACAACGTTAGACAAACTTCGAGACGCCAAGTATTTATCCTCTCTGGATATAAAGTCAGCATATTGGCAAATTCCAGTGGAAGAGGGATCGCGTCCTCTCACTGCCTTCACAGTTCCAAACAGGGGCCTCTTTCAGTTTAAGAGAATGCCGTTTGGCTTACACAATGCGCCAGCAACGTGGCAAAGGTTTATCGACAGCGTTCTTGGTGCCGATCTTGAGCCACACGTATTCGTGTACCTCGACGATATTATTATCGTCACCAATTCTTTTCGAAAACACCTCGAAATACTGGGAGAGGTTTTCAAACGTTTGTGTGAGGCGGGGTTGAAGGTTAGTCGAGAGAAGTGCAATTTTTGCAGATCATCGTTGAAGTTTTTTAGGATACGTTGTCGACAGGAATGGGTTACATGTAGACCCCGAAAAAGTGGAAAGTATGGTTAGGATCCCAGCACCGAAGAATGTGAAAGAGGTTAGGAGTTTTATAGGGACTGTTTCATGGTACAGGCGCTTCGTACCGAATTTCGCTCTTTTAGTTAGGCCTTTAACGGATTTGTTAAAGAAAAGTAGGAAGTTTGTTTGGTCAGAGGAATGTCAGGAGAGTTTTAGGAGGGCGAAAGAGTGCTTGGTGACGGCACCAATTTTGACTTGCCCGGATTTCAATCGGCCTTTTGTTGTTCAAACCGATGCCTCAGATTATGGAATCGGTGCCGTTCTTTCGCAGGAGTTTGATGATGGCGAGAAAGTAGTTTGCTACTTAAGTAGGTCGCTCAATAGGTGTGAGCGAAATTACTCCACTACAGAGAAGGAATGCTTGGCTGTGCTATGGGCGGTTGAGAAGTTGCGACCATATATCGAAGGTGTTCGGTTTACGGTCGTGACGGATCACTATTCCCTGGTATGGTTGAGTAATCTCAAAGATCCGCAAGGTAGATTAGCTCGTTGGGCAGTGAGGCTCCAACAATTTGATTTTGAAATCGTTCATCGCAAGGGGAAGGAGCATGTAGTTCCAGACATGCTGTCGCGAGGAGTTCCGGTAGTGGCCGAGATCTCGGATGCGGATTTGGACCCTTGGGTGGCGAAGATGATGAGAGCAGTAGAGTCGAGCCCACTGGCTTACCCTAGTTGGAGGGTGGAGCAGGGAAGGCTATATAAATATGTTAAGTCAAACCATGTGGTAGTCCATGAGAACAACAATGAGTGGAAGTTAGTTGTAGGGAAGTCAGATAGGTTAGGTATCTTAGGAGAGTGCCACGATAATCCTTTAGCGGGGCACATGGGGGTTAGGAAGACTTATGCTAGAGTAGGGGCCAAATACTATTGGCCAAAAATGAGGGCAGATATAACAAAATATGTTAGGAATTGCAAAGTTTGCCAACAAGTGAAGCCGGTGAATGAGAAGCCAGCTGGTCTCATGACGGAGAGGGTAGGAGTTTCAGATTCTTGGGATATGGTATGTGTGGATCTAGTGGGTCCACTTCCAAGGTCGAGTAGGGGTTTCGTTTATATTCTCACGGTCGTCGATTATTTTACAAAATTTCCCTTGTTGTTTCCCCTAAGGTCGGCCACCGCTAAGTCGGTGTGCAAGGAACTGGAGGATCAGGTGTTTTTGCTGTTTGGGGTTCCGAAGTACGTGGTCTGTGATAATGGACCACAGTTTAAGAGTAGGGAATTGAGGGCGTTGTGTGACGGGTATGGGTCGAGGTTAAAATACACTGCGTACTACCATCCACAGGCTAATCCGGCAGAGCGGATTAACCAAATAATTAAAACAACATTAAGAGCATACGTTTCGGAAAATCATCGTGACTGGGATTCGCAGCTGGCGAAGGTGGCGTGCGCGATACGCACGGCTCAGCACGAGGTGTTAGGGGTGTCACCGTATTACGCGAATTTCGGGAAAGAGATGATCACTCACGCGTCCGGGCGTTCGGTACCGCGAATCGAGGATCAACCCGCGGATAGGGACCAAGATTTAGTAGGATTAGGTGAAAAGTTTAGGGAGCTTAGGTTAGATATAGCTAGGAAATTACAAGCGGCAACCAAGAAGTCGGCACAAGCTTACAATCTCCGACGGAGAGACGTGAAATATCTCCTGAACGAGCTTGTATGGAGAAGGAATTTCGCATTATCTGATGCCGCTAATTTCTATGCAGCTAAACTTGCTCCTAAATTTGTGGGCCCATTCCGAATCGGAAAACGGGTGTCCCCTTGGACATATACGTTGATAGATACAGATGGTAGAGAGCGTGGAACATGGAACACCAAGGATCTGAAACCATACCGTGATGCATCTGAACAGGAATAGTCCTCAAGTCCCACAGTAGTAACGTAGTTTTCGCGTTTTTTTTTTAATATTTCTTTTATTTTTTTTCTTTTCGTTTTTTTTTAAAAATGGACGGGCATTTTGGCCCTGATGGAAACATTCCTTTGTCGTGTCGTAGACCTAGTGGCCTTAGGAAATGACTCACGGTTCTTTGAAACGTAAGTGCATTTCCTTGGAGGAAAGGGTGGGATTTGTTACGGTAAATTTTTACCGCAACAAGAAACGCCCTGTGCATCCTTTACTCCCTCTTTTTTTTACCCTGTTCCTGCAACATTCTGGGAAAGTGGAGGGCAGCCATGGGTCCATCAGCCATAGGCCCATTTCCCCAGCATCTTGCAAGAACACCCATTTAGGTATCTCAAGATGACCCGAAGAAACGGACGGTTCTTCTAGCGGGAAGGAGGCGAGTGACCAACGTATGATCACCGGAAAGAGTGAGCGGACCGCCCGGACGAATTTCCCCCCCCACACACACACACACACGTAAAGAGACGAACCGGTACGAGATGCAACACAAATACAATCATCGACCTAGACGGAGGTCACAAGATAGTCACATTACGAGCACAACATACTAAACACGAGATACAAGACATCACAACCGCCATACACCTGCGAGAGGAGGGGACGTGGGGTCCCAGACTTATACCCAACAACAGCGTGTACGCATTACACATCACCAACATGACCAAAACGCACTGAACACCAACAACGGATGAATCAACAACACGTATCATCGGAGAGGCGAGGGGCCCAGATCATCAACGATTCTACACACATACAACACCAACACCATAACACCCAATGCGTACTGTAACACAACATCAACAACAACATCGACAACATGAACACATCAAACACATTAAAACAAGACAAGCGGCAGCCCACGAACAACGGATGGTTCGGATGGAACCCATCAATGGCCGAGAGCCCACCCTAACCGTCGACTTCTTGTGTGGAGTGGCACGTTAAGGGCTCGTCCCTAGTCCCCAAATCTGCGCGGAATTCTACCGGGTAGATTAGATTAATCGCGTATTTTAAATCGTACTCCTTGTTTTATTTTCTTCCAGTATGATAATTTTGTTGAGCGCAGAATGGCGTTTTAGGGCCCGTCCTGTAACTAGTCAGGTCACTTCTTTCCTTCTTTTAGTATTGGTGGGAGGAAGCCCACGGTAGTAAATTTTAATTGCTAATCTTCTTTCACTATGTCGATTTTCACAAATTGTTTAAAGAAACAGAGCGGATGGGGAAGAAAAGCCAAAGTCGGGCGAATTCGAGCCAGCGGAATGTGGATGCGATTTGAGAGCGGAATAGCGGCGGTTCAAGAGCGGTTGCATACTTACGCAAATAAGCGGAGTAATGCACAACAAGCTGCTCTTGAGACCAATAGCTGAATGTGCGGGGATTCATGTATGTGTACGTGAAAGGCTCGAAGCTCGACTAGGCCTAGTATTCAGCGAGAGACGACTTCTTGGTTGACCATCAAAGTTAGCAGAGGTTTTCTGAGAGAGGATTTTTCGGGAAAGCGAACAAAGAGTGGAACTCGATATAGTGCTAGTTGGTGAAGTGATTAAAGTGATTAAGAGAAAAGGAACATTTAAAAACAAGGAGTGAAGGGAGTGAAGGAAGTGACCAGGAGGAACGGACGAGGACAAGAGGAATTATTTTTTTTTCTGGAAGAAGGTCGGTAGCCAGAGCGGGGCACCGATTAGGAAGAGCCTAGAACAAGGAGGGACGCAGGATAAACAGATAAGTTTGAGTTTAATTTTAGATTTTTTTTTTCTCCGTTAAAATTTGCGCGCGTTTCGGTTAGGAAACCTTTTGAATTTTGCGTAACCCGGTAGGATTCGGTCCCGTATAAATTTCCCGGTGAAAGCGGGACTCGCGACCCGTAACTTCTTTTCGGTTTGAGTTGTTCGGGACTTGCCGTAACGGGCCACTCCTACGGCGATAATTTTCTTTTTGCGTTGGGATCTTTTTTCCTCCCTGAGGTTTTTTTCTGATCCCAGTAATTTTATAATCCAATCCTTTGTTTCTTCCCTTTATTTTTTTCTTTCAATAAATCGCTCGCTCCGAAGGAGTGATTATAACGTAGTACGAAATTGCTTTTGTTTTTTTCTTTCATTTCTTGTAAACAAATATTTTCAGCACCCCCCCCCATAGGTTTCGAAATCTCCCTCCGAAAAGATTTCGTGGCGCCCGTAGTACCGAAATCCTTTTCGGTACAACTATAACAATTTTTCTTTTACCTTTTTTTTACGCGCATCTCTAGATTTTTTAAATCGAACCACCCTAGCTGAGCAGCCGGTGAGCGACAGCATTGACGTGCTGTGTGTTGTTGCACTTTTTTTTGTTCGCCCTTTTTGCCATTTCGTTTTCCGATCGCAAAAGCGATCGGTCGTGTCCCTTTTTGCGCTCGTTTTTTTTTTTCTCTTCTTTAATTAAGTGTAGCAAGTCGGCTACTTTTGTTTCCATTGACCCGCGGTTTAATTCTCCCTCCCCCTGAAAAAAAAGTGCAACAAGTTCATCATGCGGTGTTTGCTTTTGTTTGTGCAGTAGATACATTCACGATGCGTTTTGGAACGGCATACATTGCATCACCGCAACCTATTGACGTTTAGGAACGCTTGACTTTGTAGTACTGCGGCAGTACTGCATTAAGAAATTCAGCCACACAAAACAAAAGCCAACATACAGTCATCGGTGGTTGTAACAACTGTGTCAAATCCAAATGAAAAACCAACAACAACTGAACAAGTTGAACCGGCTCCGAGCACTCGTACCGAAGGCCCGATTCATAGGAACTCACCAGTTACAACGTCCTCGAAGCAGTCACCGATTCGAGAAGATGCGTTTACCCATGATGCTACTCTACCATCACTCATATCACCGAACAGGAGCAGATATGGGCGATTAATCAAGCCAGTCGTGCTATATGATGCAATATGAGGCACATGAAAATTTCTCCTAGTAACTTGAATTATCTGAACTATTGAATTTTAGTTTAATTATTCAACTTCACTTCATTTTATTTCATTTATTTAATTATTTTGATCTTAATTTAATGTTGTATACATGAACATCTCGCATTGGAATATAGTTTTTAAACAAAAGCATTTTTGAACTTTCTTAAATTTGGTTAATCCTTTTTTTTTAATTTTCATTTTTCTAAAGAAAAGAGGATGTCACGTATATACATATACTATTATATAAGCGTTCATACACGCCTACACATGTTCATACTTATATATTTATATTAATAAATAGTTGGTCATTAGCTGAGTTTCAATAGAGACAGACGTCTATCATTTAAACCCCTTATTCGTTACAGCCCTTAGTGTTTTTATCTCCTCAGTCCACCAGTCGTATGGTACACCTCTTCTTCGAGCTGTTTGTCTGGGCAACGATTGCTGCATCGCACCCTGTTGTGATAGTGCGGGTGAGTTGGAATAAGAGGATCTCCTCTGTTCCGCTGCGAGTTATGATAACGGTGCTCATCATTTCCTCGGAGGTGTGTTTGTCGAAAAGTTTGTCCTTCCATTTCGGACTTATTAATTTAGGGCGTTGGAAGATTGGATAAGTTTCCTTAATATAAATTAATATCGCCTGGTGGTCGATATGTGTATATTCCTGGCTGAGCCGCAATTTGGTGTTGCGCAGATTGTAGTTTTCATTCGTTTTTAAATTTAAAAAAATTAATCTTATTAAATTAACCTTTATTTTATTTTATTTCACACAATTTATTTTCTCACAAACAAATATTTTGATAACTTAACCTAGGCTCTAATTCCTTATGCGATGTTTACCGCTTCACGATTTTTTTACGACTCCTCGTTTTTTATCTGAGTCCGACTCTGGATGGCGTCCTTTTCCCTGTTGGCTGGCAAAAATTCTCTTCCAAACACTGCTAGTGGATGCCAGCTGCTAATAATCATCATCAGTTGTCTTGTGCGATGTCAAGACGGTGATTAGCTAAGGTAAGGGCGAATTGATGTGGCATTCCTTTACTACTCAACAGTTCAATACCCATTAAATGCGTCTTTACCATAGGATAGAAGTACCTAATTTCAGTGGTGGTGTGAGCGTACATAGTGCAAAACCCATGTCCAAGAATGAAAGACAAAGGGGTAAACTAGTCATAAACGAGCTCCTTTAGACACCCGGGCAAATTCTGTCGTACCCTTTTGCCTTATCCCGGTATATCGGCTCTGGCAGGACTGACCATATTCTTCCGTACTACTCGTGGGACCAAAATCTACAAAATGAACAAACAAACACAAAACCAAAAAGAAACAATAAAGAACAATAACAACAACGACAACGATAATATACAACAAACACAACCGGGCTTATTGCGACAGTCACAACTATAAACATCTACCGACGACGACCAAAAGACGACAACTCTCCCTCACTCCTTTTCCGATATGCTTTATATCGACAGCGCAGAGGAAGAACCTCTTCCTCCTCCCGAAACCGATTCAATGGATGTAGGCCCTAAGATGGAGAATGAATTTCTAAACGATTCAGAAAACGATGAGACACTGAAACAGCTTGAAACTTCACCTGCAATGAAAATTCGCGTCTACATCATGTCCTCTCTACGTTTTCTAATAGAATGAAAGACAAGGACAAAGCCTCCTATACTGAAAGAGACAGGGCGTTGATAGGGAAGCATAGGAAGTCGATTCAATCATACGAACGTGAGGTAGCACGAAACGTTCCTGAAACCGAAAAGAAAGGAAAAGACTCGAAAGAATCCGCTGTATCTATACCTAAGAAAAGAATAGCAACGACAAGTGACGGGCCTGTCACTCGGGATAAACTCATCAAATCTGGACCGCTCCCTAAAAAAATCAACCAAGAACTGGCAAATGGTCCCGCTAATAGACAGACGGCTGTGGAAGCTGGATCGAGCAAAAGAGCAATGGAGTCCAAACCTAGGATCTTTTTCTTTTTCCTTTTATCAGCGAAGGGGCGCCGTGGCGTAAGTGGTTAGTGTGTCGGATCACTACGCGTGAGGTTCCGAGTTCGAATCCTACAAAACACCAAAAAGTTTTTTCACGGTCCCACCTCTCGCGAGCGTCTGACAAACATCCGAGAGTATTGTTGTCTCGAAAAAGCTTCTCAAATCGCCGTCCGGATTCGGCATTAAACTGTAGGTCCCTTCCATTCGTGTGAAAAATATAACGCACACAACATGAGTGGTTGCGAGAAGCTAGGCCCTGGAGCTTAAAGAGCTGTTGCGCCAAATATTTATTTTTTTTTTTTTTATCAGGGAGGCTATGATCCGAAAATAAGGGATCATAACCCTCCCACTTCACTGCATTTCTACTGATCCGGCTGTGGGGTTCGCCTATTTGACCTCAGAAAATATCGGCATTCCTGCCGATTTTGGATCACTCGGTTACTGAGGCCAATGAAATGCCGATTTCGTCGCATTTGTCTGATCCAGGCGTTTATAGGCCTGCCTTTCCTACATCGCGATGTCTTTGGAACGTGCATTGATATTGCCTTTTTAACAGGGTTCAAATGATCTCTTCTTTGAACGTGGCAATACCAGCTGAGCCGGTCGCGCTCTATTTTTTGTACGATGGTTTCTTTGATGTGAAAGCTTCCACGGATCTTCGAACTTCTTATTCGATCAAGCTTTGTCACTCCTGTTGTCATGCGAAGCATCTTAATCTCAGCTGCCGTTAATTTACTCTCATACGTTTTGTACATCGTCCAACATTGTGAACCGTATGTGAGCGCTGGACGCACAACTGCGGCGTAGAGCCTTTCTTTCAACTTAGGTGGCATTTTTCTGTCACAGAAGATAGCGGAATTCTCTCGCCACTTCATCCACCCTACGCTTACACGATGATTGATGTCGTCATCACAAGTTGCTTTGCTATTGATCATAGATCCCAGATATTTGAACTTTTCGCACTTGGGAAGCACTGTTCCATTCAATTAAATGTCTGGAATAGGCCTGAGTGGATCAGAGAACGGGCAGCACAAGTACTCTGTCTTTTTTGAACTAATGCGATACCCATTTCCGTCCAGAGCGTCCACCCACACATCAAGTGCTCGTTGCAGGGATGTAGGATCCTCACTTATGATGGCTCCATCATCAGCAAAGAATAACTGATGTACCTTGAAGTCCATCACTTTACCTTCAAGCAGATAATCAAGGACTGTAATAAAGAGCAAAGGACTTAAAACGCTTCCCTGGTGCACCCCGACTTTGATTGGGAACCGTTCGGTTACTCCAGCGGTGCATCTTACTCTTGTCTTTGCTCCTTCGTACATGTCCATGATCATCTGTACATAGGTTTCTGGAACCTCTCGATGTCTTAGCGCCACCCATATCAGATCTCGTGGTTGTCTGTCGAATGCCTTTTCAAAGTCAACCAATACAATATGCAAATCCCTTAATGAATCACGATGTTTTTCCATTATGATCCTTATACTTTGGATTGCATCTGTGGTTGATTTACCCGAGACAAACCCGCACTGATCATCAGATAGCCGTATTATTTTTCGCAGTCGGCCACTTAATACCCGCTCAACGATCTTCATGGTGTGTGACATCAGCTTGATCGAACGATAGTTATCACAGTTTCGCGTGTCACCCTTCCCTTTGTACACAGGGAGAAGGTAACTTTCCCTCCATTGATTCGGCATTGGGTCACCTCTCACAAATTTGGAGATGAGAATTCTGAGCCATCTGAACCCGATGTCTTCCATCTTTTTCCAGAACTCAGAGGGTATCTCATCTGGCCCAACCGCTTTTCGTTTTTTGGAGTATTTGACTGCCTCACTAACTTCTTCGACTGTAATGTCGGGTATTTCTTCACAGTTAAGGGTGGCTCTTGGAAAGTATAGCCGGGGAAACTATTCATTTAAAAGTTCTTCACAGTACTGCCGCCACCTCTGCAGAATTTTGTCCTCATCCACAAGAAACTGGCCATGAGCATTGTTAATGAACTTTGGCGAACGAATCTCCTGAGCATTCCTCCTTCTTTGGGTGGCTATTTCGAAGATGGTTGCGCTCTTGTTCATATTGTGTCTTCGCAGCTCCTGGATAGCCTGGTTTGCATCAGCAACCGGGGAAGATATTTTCTCCAGCTCCCGATACAGGCCCTCCGTACTCTCTGCTTGAAGCTGGGCGCACTTTTTCTTCGCTTTTTTCTTGCAACATCTGTATTCCACTTAGAGGCGAGCTTTTTCGTCTCTATTATTAGAGGGGCACTTTAACCAAGCTTTGAAACCCGCTTTCTTCTCATTTATCACCTTCTTAGCTTCATCACTCCACCACCATGTTTCTTTGGCGTGTTGATGGTGGTCTTTTGAAGCTCCTAGCAGTGATTTGGCCTTCTTTAAGCAAGTTCGCTGTAGGGAATCCCACATATTTTGTATTTTGTGCTCTGCACTCTTCATCCTCAACTCCGTTGATGGTGTGAGAGAGGTAATTTTTCATTACGAAAACAAAAGCCTTGCCTTTTTCCTTGTCCAGATTGTACCACTTGATTTTCTCAGAGACCCTTGTTTGTTTGCTTTTCTTCGGTGTTTGCATAAAAACTTCTGTTAGCAGGAGACGGTGTTGCCGAGCAATTGCCTCTCCCAGGATCACTTTGCAATCTTTTACCCGAGGCTTCATGAAACTGGCTACCAAATGGTAGTCAATCTGAGTTTCATCTCCACCACTGTTGTAAGTGATCAGGTATCGGCTTTGTTTGATGAACATGATATTCAACACGATAAGACCGTGTGATTTGCACATGCTTAGGATGTCTTCACCAGGGGGGTTCCTGGTGCCATATCCTAGTTTTCTATGGCAGTCTTCATAGTCTTCGTTTGACTTCCCGACATGTCCATTCAAATCTCCTCCAACAAACAGAAACTCTTCCTTTGGGATGTTCTTAAGGAGATTGTGGAAATCTACCCAAAATGCATCTTTATCTCTCTGATTGCACCCATTTTGGGGAGCATATGCACTGACAATATTCCACACCTCTCCTTGTATTACTAGTTTGAGAGGCATCAAACGGTCGCTGGACTTCGAAGTGCTCAAGACGTTACCAAGTAGCTCTGCCGCAAGGATGATACCGATTCCGTTCTTAGCCTTTTCCATTCCGTAGTAGAACATCTTGTAATCTTTTGTCCTAACGTCCAAGAAACGCGCCCGATTTCCGGTGTTTTTCCACTTCGTCTCTTGGACACACAAGATATCCACCCGCCTTCTATTCCAATGTTCCAACTCGCGACCCTCAAATTTCTTCCAAACTGTTTCATTATTTTGCTAGCCCCCGGAATCCGTGTAGCTCTGACCCGAACATTTTTGCTCGGTCCAGGATCAGTACCATGCGCAGCAGTGCCTTTCCTTTTTGCAAGTATTACCATAATAACACAGTTTTGCAATATTACCATATTGCGATGGCGTTTGTTGTTTAACACGTGCATGCTCCTGTTTTAGTATTGTTTGATCTTTCTTCTATGACACCGGTGATCTCCAGTCGTGTCAACCCACGGACTCGCATGCACACTTGTGGGAAGGTTTTTAAGGTAGTATATGTGTCGCTAGGCTCACTTGGGTGTTATATTGCCTAGATCTGATTTGACCCCTTAATCGCGTTTTACGACAAGCGCTATTTGTTGGGAGGCGCTGCAGTGACATTCTTAACCCGTCCCTGCACGGGAAGTCCAAACATAGGATGATCCCAAAAAAGATTGTCAAAGAACAGACCATCGAAAGCTCTACGGTCTCGGCTACAAGCACTTTAGGCTAGTCGTCAAAACGACAAAGGTCCGCAGTAGACTCACATGAGAATCTGGCAAAGAAAACCAAGCCGGCGACCATACTCGAAACCACCCCAACAGAACTTAAGGTAGCCATTGTGGACCTCAAGGACCCCGATGACAAGATTTCCCTAGAGAACTGGTTATTGGTGCTTCCTAAACCGGGCTTCCTAAACCGAACGAAACAATGGCTAACTTTGGGGAACTGTGGGAAGGTGCTAGCCTGAAGATCTTACCAACAACCGCACTGCCCTTCGCCATAAACTTAAACTATGGATACCACCTCCTGCCCAACATGAGAACGAATCTATACTTATGCTTTTGCCGGTTCAGAATCGGGACTTGCCCATAGAAGATTGGAAAGTGATCCACGCCGAAACGTAACAACGAGGACAAAGAAGGTAAGGAGCTTTTGCTGGCAGTGGACAAAAGCTCAGTGGAACTGCTTAGGAGCAAATCAGGCATCGTTGTATTTGGTCTGGAGGACATATGGATCAAAATCCTTAATGAAGACTGCAAGAGCAAGCCAGAAGCTGTTAGAAATGCAGATTAATCTGCACCATTCTAAAGCAGCTCCTTATTACAAAAGAAAACGTGGACGTGGCCTTAATCCAAGAGCCGCATTTCTAAATAACAAGGTACAAAGTCTAAGTCTTAAACAATATAATTTGTTCCACTCCGCTAATGAAGGTAGAATTAGAGCCTGTATTTCAGCAAGAAAATCCATTAACATGTTCCTTTTACCTAGATACAGCAATGAAGATACAACGGCAGCCAACGTGGAAAACGGAGAAAATTTTTCTTCTAATTTCTGCATACATGCCGTATGAAGAAAAAAGTCCACAACCGAGAACGGTTCGCGAACTGGTCGATTTCGCTCAAACGAAGAACAAATCTCTGGTTATGGGCTGCGACGCAAATGCGCACCATATACAATGGGGCAGCAAGGACATCAACAAAAGGGGTGTGTGTTTTCGAATTCATCCTCTCTACTTATCTCGTACTATGTAACAGGGGTAATCATCCTACTTTTCATAAAATAAATAGAGAGGAGGTTCTGGACCTCACTTTAATGAGCAACAGCGAACAGGTTACGGTTGAAAATTGGAGAGTATCGTCTAAAAACTCTTTCTCAGATCACTTTAGAATTTTCTTTTCAATTGAAATCTACCCCAGCAAGCAAAAATCCTTTAGAAACCCCACAAAGACTAACTGGGTAGAATACACTAAATGGACGAGCCAGTGTATTCCTCACCACTTGGGTGAAACTCTCTCTAACGGCACTTCCATTCATTGCGCTGTCCAGTTAATAACCGGAAAAATGAATAAATCCTTTAATAAATTCTGTCCAATTTCTCGTAATCGAAAACCCACTAAGCCCACTTGGTGAACTAGCGAACTTAAAATACGCAGAACGGAAATCAGAAGATTAGATAACAAAGCTAGAACAAGTTAACTAGAATCAGACTGGACCACATATAGGTCCGAACTAAATCTTTACACAAGAGACATCAGAAGAGCAAAAACAGAGTCTTGGAAAAACTACTGTGAATCCATTGATAACACTAACGAGGCTGCCAGACTACGAACCATTTTATCCAAAGACCCATCAGTCGCGCGATATCTTAAGCGTAGTGATAACTCCTGGACGGAGTCAAGCCAAAAATCGCTGGAACTCTTGATGGAAACACACTTCCCAGGGTGTTGCAACCTCGATCCACGCGTCACTTACTTACTTACTTAGATGGCGCTACAGTCCGGGGTGGACCTGGGCCTCAACCAACAAACCTTTCCAGCCAGCGCGGTTACGAGCCAGCTGCCTCCAGTTGCGCACGCCAAGTTGGTTGAGGTCCCCCTCCACTTGTTTGCGCCACCTACCGCGAGATCGTCCTCTACCGCGTCATCCATCCGGGGTGGATTCGAAGACTTTCTTAGCTGGAACGTCCGCTTTAAATGACCCAGCCATCTTAGTCGCTGTATGTGAACTCTTCTGGCTAAGTCGATGTCCTTGTACAGGCCGTATAATTCGGCATTATACCTTCTCCGCCACTCACCGTCTATGCAGACAGGACGGTTTTGCTACTCAATTGCCGTTTTAGCCTTTAGAAACAACGATTGGCAAGAGTAATTCTTCGTATGATCTCCCTACTGATGTCATACGTCACTACCCTGCAGTCTAATCCAAACTCACAATCGGATGTTTATGAAGGAAATTATTTAAATGACATTATCATAGAGCAAAAGAAAGCATGGGCGATGAATTCGTTTAAACCTTACAAATCTCCAGAACCAGACAACATCATCCCAGCCATGATACAACACGTTCTAACAAGAATTTCGCCCTGGCTTAAAGTAATTTCCCGTAGCTGTTTAAAGCCGGGTTACGTACCGAAATGCTGGAAAGAAGTACGAGTGGTTTTCATCCCCAAGCCTGATAAAGCGACCCACTCCACTGCAAAATATTTCAGACCAATCTGTCTTTCTTAAGATTCTCAAAACCAAAGGATTAAAAACAGTTTCATATGCATACGACATAGTAATCATGACCAGTGGGAAATATCTTACCTTCTCTCACTAAAAGAATTATTCTCCGGGCAGAACAAAACGGCCTAGGCATTAATCCGACAAAGACCGTACTGGTTCTGTTTAGCAAACGAAGGAAAATAGATGAACTTAACCCCCCAAAACTGAATGGAACTCCTCTGAAACTCTCTCCAACAACAAAATATCTCAGGACAATCCTAGATTCGAAGCTTACCTGGAAAAAGAACACAGAAGAAAGAACAAAATAGGAACTATGCGCATTCTACGCTTGTAAGAAAACCTTTGGTAAACGATGGGGCCTGTGTCCGTCCATAATTAATTGGATGTATACAGCAATTGTCATACCTATACTTGCCTATGGTAGCATTGTATGGTGGAATGCAACGGACAAGACCAGCTATCTAGTAAACCTAACTAAGGTACAATGACTGGCATACATAAATGTAACAGGAGCACAGGGATCAGCACCACAAGCAAGTTTGAAAGTGATGTTAAACCTCCTCCCCCTGGATGAGTACATTCGAAGCACAGTTGCCAAAAGCGCAGTTCACCTCAAGCAATCGGGCGCGTGGAAGCATAGCTTCTATGGACATGGTTCTATACTACAAAGATACAGAACAGATCTCGATAGAACAACTGACTATGTCATTCCTTGTGCAGACTTCAATAAGAATTATTCCACGTTTATTCCCGAAAGACAAGAGTGGGACTCCAATACATTAACCAATGAACAGGACATTCAGCTCTATACATACGGATCCAAAATGGATACAGGAACTGGTCCTGCAGTCTTCTGTGAATCACTCAATATCAATGACTCATACAAGCTCCCAGACGACTGCAGTATCTTCCAAGCCGAAGTCTTCGCTATTGAAAGTGCAACACAAACCATTCACAGAAAGAAACTTAATCCTTCCAAGATTACCATCTTCGTAGATAGTCAAGCGGTAATCAAGGCACTAGATAACGTGGAAGTTAGATCAAAAGCAGTTTCCAGATGCCGAAATTCACTGAACAATATATGCAACAGCCATGAGGTAACTCTCTGCTGGGTTCCTGGACATAGTAATATAGAAGGGCATGAGATAGCAGATGAACTAGCCAGAAGGGGATCAGCATTGGAGATAGACATCAGACATCAGTAAAAGTTCCTATTGGTGTACCTACTAAAAACAAAAATCGACCACAAAACAAGAGAACTGATGAGCTCCACATGGCTGTCAGGACGCGGAATAAATAGAAAGTATCAAACACTTGCTGTGTGACTGCCCAAATCTACAAAATCTACAAAACCGCCGCCTATACCACTTCGGCAACAGGTTCTTTGAAGATCTAAATGATTTTGGGCAAGCTTCACTAAAGAACATGATGCGATTTATAAAGAGTTGAGGTTGGTTCGCCAATGGACTGGCCGATAAATAGAGACAAAGAAAGCCTAAGTTTTTACAGGTTCCACAAAATAAAGGGAAACACAATGAACCGTTTGGCCCCCGTGAGAAGCACCTAGGTGCACTTCCCTCTAACCTAACCTAACCTTTCCCCATCTGCTGACCATGTGTTCCCTTCGGTTATCTTTCTGGTAAACATGTGTGCGCCTGAGTACTTCTCATCTATTCAGGAAGTCTGTTGATAAACATTGGTGCATTTTGTGCTGCCAAAGTTTTTTGCTGGTGTCGTGTGCACATGTTCATCGTTTCTTCGGGTGTGGTTTCCTGTTGTCATGTGCACAAGATTATCGTTGCTTCGGGTGTGGTTTCATATAAAACTCGCAGGAGAAAGTTGCTCACAAAGGTTATGTCGATGATTGACCCCATACCTGCTTTGCGATATACGTTTGCGAGCACTATTTCTCGTGGCGCAGGGGTTTCCAGTAGATTACGCCCTCTGGCATTGCCACTGGAGCTCTACCGCGTGCATCGACCATAAGGTTATCTAACATTGTCTGCTATTCACTATTCATCCAGCTTGGTGGACCATTTATTTTTGTGCGTCCAAAGCCATCTTCCTGTTCATAAGTTTCTTCGAAGGCACGTCTTCCACATGTCCATATTGCAGCTTGTTTAGTTTTGCCATCAATCCAAATGTTGCTGTCGTGATTCTCGCAAGGTTCGCTCATCAACATGATGTCCACTCCTTGCTCTTAGCCGTTTGTGTCAGGAGGTCCTGAGCTATCTCACAGCGGTTCAGATTAATCTGTATTATCTTCATGATGTTTTGCGCGTGGTGGCTCTCCTAAAGACCGGGCTATTGCTACCGGCCACATGTTTTGCATCTTCTGAGCGATCCTTTCTACAGACCATGCATGATGGGAGCCATCTCACAATTCTTTGCAATGTGGCCTTCTGTTCCACATTTTCTACATAGCTTCGAGCAGTCCTCTCCGTTTTTACATTGCCCGGCTAAGTGACCAAACTCTAGACATTTAAAAAAAAATTTAAGCAGGATCCGTTCGCGGATGCGACAATTAACCCAACCGATTTTTATTCTTCCGGCTTCTAACAGCTTTCTTACGTCTTCCGCGGGAAGGCTGATCGTTGCTGTTTGAGTTCCTCCGTACGCCTTTCGCAGGGATAAAATGTCTGTTGGTGAAACTTTTACTCCAAACTGCTAGTTTATGGTATCGATTATGTCATCCATAGTAGTGACCTCATCGATGTCTTTGACCTCTAGTATAGTACGCTGCGTGAGTGTCCGTACACTCACTTGATCGGCTAAGGCTTCGCTGATAACTCCTTTAAACTCAGTGGTATTGGTTCCCGTCTCCTTGAGTTGTATTATGGGAGGTCTCCCTTCTGTGTCCTCCTGATCATAGAGACCGCGCTTCAAACAGCTTCCAGTTTGGGGTCTGCCTTTACCTTACGTAATATCTCCGCGTAAGAAAGAGTCCCCGTTGCTTTAATGACGACAGAGTCAGGTTTAGTTTTGTGGCCTCTTGCTGCTTCTATATGGCGACCTTCTTCCTGGTGGCATTTAACCATTCGTCTTCTCCTGTCGCCCGTTGCTTGCTTGTGGTTGCGTTTGTCCGCTTATCTGTGTCCACTGAGGTCTCAACGCCAGCTGCGGCATCCTTTTGCTTGTTATTTTCCAAAGATGGAAGTTTCTGTTTCCGCTTTGGTTCCGGGGGTTTGCTGTCGACCAAAGATGGAAGTTTCTGCTTTCGCTTTGGCTCCAGGGGTTGCTGCCTGCAACCTGCCTTCTCTTTTAAAGTTGACTTTAGCCAGTTTGTGAGGAGTTGTACTGACGTCACCCCTTTTGCTTTCTCGTCGTGCAGTTGCATCACCGATAGCTCTGATGCTTTTAATGGCATCTCGCGTCGCTCGGTGAATCGAGTGCCCCTTGCTGTCTTCCAGCATTTCTACCAGCCCTCTAATTTGCTGGCCTAGCTTGTGGAAATCAGATTGCTGGGCGAATGGTTCGACCGTCAGGTTTCTTACTGTGAGTAACTCGCGTCGTTCGGCGTTTCTTCGTGCTATTGCTACTTAGCCACCTGGTGACCTCAGCATCGTTGAGCCCCCTGAAAAAGTGTTTTCCTCGTCCTCCTCCGTAGCTGGGGTAATTTGTTACAACTGCCACATTTTGCCAAATACCAAATTTTTACATTTTCCTAGCAGAATTTTAAAAACGTTTCTTTTGGACTTTGTAGCTAAATATGATATCATTCTCTAAGTTAAGACTGGTTTGACTGACTAATTTAGAAAACATTAAGAGATGCATCACATTTAGTAAAAAATTTTACTTTTGACCTCGTCCTCCCCTAATCCGTGTAGCATTGACGGAAAGTAAGTAATGAAATTCGATGGACTACGCTAACGATATTTGCCTACTTTCTCATCGGACACTGGACCTTTATCTGATGACCTAAAATCTAGAAGGCGAACAAAGTGGGGCTCAAGATAAACACAGCAAAAAAAAAAAAGCCCTAAACACTTCTAACATCCGCGCTCAATACAACATTGTCGGACAGGTAGGTCGTGAAAGTAAACATCTTTCTATACTTAGGAAGTGTGGTCTCGGCTGACCGCGGTGACACCGAACTGAATGTGTGCAGCAGAATCGGAAAGACAAAGCTGCATTCAGAGTGCTATCGAAAGTTTGGAAGAGCAATGTTCTCAGCTTAAAAATCAAGCTGCGAAGGTTCCGCTCTAACGCAAAAACAGTACTGCTGTATGAGTGTAGTACTTGGAAGGTCGATACCACTATCACACGCAAGCTGCAAATCTTCGTAAACAGATGTTTAAAAATCATCCCCAAGATCTTTTGGCAAAATTGTATATCCAACGAACAACTTTATATGAGAACGGGCCAAGAACCTATAAACTTTACTGTGCGATGGAGAAAGTGGCAATGAATTGGGCACACCCTAATGCGCGACGACAACACCACTGCGAAATACGCTATGCAATGGAATTCGCTCACCCATATAGGCAGAAAAGCAGGACGTTCTAGGCAAACGTGGTGCAGGACAGTCGAGGATGAATCAAGCTGTTTGGGAATGAGTTGGAGGCAGCTAAAACGCGTTGTAGAACTCCGAACAAGATGACGCACTGGCGTTGTTACGCCGCATGCCCCTCGACGGGTGACAGGATTTACCTAAGGAAAAACACGTCCGACTTCCCCGAGCTAGACATGCTCAGCACGGTCTCCGAATGGATTCAGGAGTTGGCGCCGGTGTGTATGGACCCAACCATAAAATTTCGAAATCACTCGGAAAGAGTCCTAGTGTTTTCCAGGCCGAGCTTTACGCCATTGAAACTTGTGCTAACATTAACCTGCACTCAGAAATCAAAGGTGCCTCTATCCATATACTCACTGATAGCCAAGCGGCGCTCAAAGCACTGATCTCCCATTTGGTCAGTTCAAAATCAGTTCTAAGCTACTTCGATAGTTTACAAAATCTGACCCGACACAATAAAGTAAAATTGTGGCGGGTACCGGGTCATGTAGGCGTTGACGGCAATGAAACTGCAGACCAGCTAGCTAGAAAGGGCTCCTATGAGTTGTTCACTGGACCTGAACCCTTCTGCGGGATACCCGATTCCGCCTTCAAACTTACCCTAAACATTTGGGAACGCAACATGTGCATCTCCAACTGGAATAACTCCCAAGGTCTCAGGCAGGCTAAAAGAGCTGTCCAACCCTTCCAAAGACAGGCAGTTGATATCCTAAAATACGGCAGAAATGACGTAAAAAGGCTTGTGAGCTTCCTTACCGGTCACTGTCAACTTCTTTACCACCTTAACAAAATGAGAATTTCGGAGGATATCACCTGCCGCCTCTGCCTAGAAAAGGACGAAACCGCAGAACACATACTATATGAGTGTGTAGCTCTGTGTAGCACTAGGAGAAGCTTTTTCCGTAAAGAGATCATATCTCCAAAAGATCTAAGGAACTCCTCCACAGCCGTAATTATAGCTTTCATAAGGAGAGTAGAAGTACTGCTGCCCTAAAAGTGGCCTATGGCACAATAGATCTCCTTGGTCGCAGTGCCTACACGCCATTTGGGCGTAGCCACACATCTGTTTAGAAAAAAGAAAAAAAGGAAAAAACGCGTCCCCTAAAAGTAGTTGCCCAGAGACTATCGCGAGAAGGTAAAGTTAGTAATTGACCACGATTTTGGTTGTTGCACTACTAGTCTAATCCATGGTTTGAGCAGTCATTTGTTTCCAGACCAATAGCAATGCAGTGCGCTCCAACTTTTGAACCTCAGGTGTCACCAATAACACCGACAAAAATAGTTGAAATAACTAACAAAAGATTAAATCAAGAAAAAAGGCAAGGTAAGTTAATAGAAACTATAAAAACTAATCAGATCCAAAGCTTTTCGCAGAATGAGCAAAGGCTACAAAATGAATTATTACAAGTAAATAATGAGTTAATGAAAGTAAATAATGTAAATAGAAATCTAAATGAAACAATAAAAAACTTGCATATACATATAAGTAAACTAGAAAATAAATTAATAGTGTTAGAAAAAGAAATACAAAACAAACAGCCAGAGAATATTCTAGAAATTCGCAGCACTCCAAGGCGAAATGTGGAAAAACAAATATACACAACAGATGAAGAAGAATTGGCAAAAGAAACAGAGTGGATTAGAGATACCCAAAGAGTAAAAAAGAGGAAACTCAACAATTCAATTCCTCCGCCTAAAATTACAGAACCAACAGAAATAAACTCCCAAAAGCAATCGAAAAAGTTACCACCACAGCCTCCAATAATAATTGATGAGGTAATTAGCTACGATGATCTGTATGAAAAGATAAAGTTAATTACTCAAGCAGAAAATTTCGACCTAAAAATCATTAGTAAAAACAATATAAGACTAAATCTCGAAGACGGAGAATCCTATAGAAGTGTCACGACTTTGCTAAATGAAGAAAACTACGCTTGGCACTCTTACGTAAATAAGAAATCCAGACCCATAAGAGAAATGGCTAAAAATCTGCACCACTCATGCAAGCCTGAAAATATAACCGCAAATCTCAAATCTAAATGTTTCAAGATTATTGATGCTTCAATTAAGCTCAAGCGGGAAAACAAGGAACCTTTAAACATGTTTATATTAACATTCAGCGCAGAAGAAGAAATTGAAAAAAATGATCAACTCAAAAACATTTTGGGATGCAGAGTTGAAATAGAACCCCTTAAAAAATCAAAATTGGTACCCCAGTGTAAGAAATGCCAGGCATATGGCCATACGCAAAAATATTGCAACAGACAGGCAAGATGCGTGAAATGCGCTGGAAAACACCACACTACACAATGTGCAAAGCCCCAAAATGTGCAGCCCAAGTGCGTGCACTGCGAAGAACCCCACCCCGCAAGCTACCGAGGGTGTGTTGTTGCCATTGAACTCCAGAACATCATAAATAAAAAACTAAGTACTAAAAATACTAAAAACCAAGCTGCAGTTAAAAAACAAAAAGCATCAGAAAATATTAAAGCAGATGTGGATCAAACAAAATTAGATATTAAAAAACCCACTCCGAATGAGAACAAAAAACCGAACGGTAAAGAAATCAGCGCAGGTGTAGTCTCATATGCTCAAGTAATAGCCCATAAAAAACAGCATCCTATACAGAAAAAGGACCAACCTGAGGGAAAGCAAAATAAGACTCAACCAAGCAGTGATATAAATTGAACACTACAACTGATTCTAACCAAACTTAATACTCTAGAAATTCGACATAAAAAGTTAGAAAACATAAACGACAAAGTATTTAATCATGGATCAAATTCTTAAAGTTATATGCTGGAATGCAAATGGTCTCCTGCAACACGAACAGGAATTGCAGGTGATTCTTGAAACAAATAACATAGACATTTGTCTTATTTCAGAAACCCATTTTACAAAACACACGGAAATAAAATTTAAAAAACTACAACATCTACCACACCGCTCACCCTGAAAACTCAGCTAAGGGTGGAAGCGCAGTTATAGTCAAAAACAACATCCAACAATATGAGGAGTTGAAATACACTACAGAGAAAATACAAGCTACAGTAATAAGCATAAAGACTAAACATAAAAAAATTAATATCGCTGCTATTTACTGTCCTCCAAAATTTTCAATTAAAAAAGAAGAATATTCAGATTTTTTTGAAATACTAGGAAACAGATACATAATAGGTGGTGATTTTAATGCGAACAACTTAAACTGGGGTTCTAGATTAACATCAACTAGAGGAAGAGAACTTTATGCTGCAATTCAAGAACATCAGTGCGAAACTCACAGGAAGGCCCACGTACTGGCCTACAGACAAAAATAAGATACCAGATCTAATTGATTTTTACATAATCAAAAATTTGTCGAGCAGCTACATACACATAGATGAATTTGAGCATCTAAGCTCTGACCATTCACCTATAATTCTCCAAATAAGTGAATATGTAATTCAAAATGCAAGTACTAAAACCTTAACAAACAAAAGAATAGACACAACGACACCTCTTATATCCAAAAATGATATAGAAACAGAAGCACATAAGTTGGTGAGCGATATTCAGAAATCGGCCTGGGAAAGCACTCCTGGAGTAAAGAGAAAGAGCATGAAAAGAAACTACCCGAAAGAAATAAAGGATTTAGTAGCAGATAAAAGGCGAGCAAGAAGAACATGACAAAAAACAAGAGCTCCATAACATAAAACAAAGCTTAACAACCTTAGTCAGCAACTGAAAAGAGAAATTAGAAAATTTAAAGAAGACTCAATGAAAAGGTACCTCGGAGGATTAACAGCTGAATACGCTACCAATTACTCTCTATGGAAAGATACTAAAGGACTAAAACAACCTATTGTGCAAATACCTCCAATCAAAGTACCTGATGGAAACTGGGCAAGAAGCGATGAGGATAAAGCCATTCTTTTCGCAGACTACCTAGAAAACATATTTAAACCACCAGATGAAAATGGAAACAGACAACCTATGCTATTAGAACCATCTAAGAGGAAAGCGAAGAGATTCTACCCACAAATCCTAACGAAATAAGCAACCTAATAAAGCATGAGATAAATGCAAAGAAAAGTCCTGGGTATGACTTTATATCTGGTGACGTATTAAAGAACTTACCCATCAAGGCAATAATTAAAATAACGAATTTAATAAATGCCTCATTTAAGCTAAAATTTGTCCCTAGTTTGTGGAAGATTGCTGATGTTCTAATGATTCCCAAACCCAAACCAAATGAAGTATCATCTTACAGGCCTGTTGCCAAACCTGGCAGCATGTAGTCAGCATTCAAGAAACTTGGCAGCATTTATTTGCACCGCCAAAAAACAGAAAGTGACAGCTGGGGAGAAGTTTCCGGCGTGAGCAAATTGATCAACCATTATCCTTTTGGTTCTGATGGCGGCAACAGATTAAACATTTTTTTAGCGTAGCGCAATACGCATATATTAGTTAAGTTAAATAAAGTGTTAAAAACTAAAAGTTTTTTTTGTTTTTTTTAAACCGCCATCAGCAACATTCTTAAAAATTTTTTATCACTGAAAATTTATTTGGCAATTTTCACTCTGCTTGTAATTGCGCCGTGCTTAAGTACAGCATCGGCGAGTACAGCACACACGTAGGCACGCGGCGCCATCTCACCTCAGCAGCAGCGCATTGGCATCTACACACCGCAGTACAGCATCGGCGAGTACAGCACACACGTAGGCACGTGGCGTCATCTCACCTCAGCAGCAGCGCATCGGCATCTGCATACCGCAGTACAGCATCGGCGTCGACAGCACGTACGTAAGCACAGCAAGAGTCAGCACTCCAGCACGGCATCGTTGGATCGTCATAGCACGGCAGCACCAACTACAGCACAGCAAGCGTGCAGCACTCCAACACGGCATCGTTACGCATCGGCATCTGCACTGCAGCTCAGCATCAGCGCATCGGCATCTGCAGTAAGCAGTACAGCACGCACGTGGCCACGTGGCGTCAGCACACCTCATCATCAGCGCGTCGGCATATGCAGTAAGCAGTACAGCACACTGTAGCATACCCCAACACAGCTCATCGATAACTCGACGCGACGGTGTATTAAAGCCAGCATCCACTATTCACATATCGGGCGAGTACAAGGTAAGTCATTTAAGATGTTAATCATACATAAAGAGAATAGAGAGGGGACTACACATTCCCTTCCGCCAAAGAAATCTAATTGCGAAACATGCTCCAAAACTGACAGCGAGGACAATATGGTCCAGTGTGATGCTGCGACCTATGGCACCATTTCAGTTGTGTCGGAGTCGCGCTAGACATTCACTTTAGAGATTTTATATCCCCAAATTGCACCAGTATAGCGGGAATGGTGCCCTCTAATATCCCACAATCTCAAATGGAGATTAAAGATCCTCTTCACCACCCTGTCCTGCAACTACTAGCGCAGGTTCAAAAATCGCAACCCTTGCCAATGTTGTGCCTCCCGCTCACCCAGTCTTGTATTGCGCGGTATTTGCGAAATGCGGAATAAGCATTGTAAGTGTATTGCACTTCAGGTGATTGCTCGCGCTGAACCCAAATTGGAGTTTAAATTGCAATGCAAGCATTTTGATTAATTGCTTGGACTTTAATTGGGTTCAGGTTGTGCAGGTTGTGCAATACACTGGCGCAGCAGTTCCGCATGTTGCGAATAACATGCGTAATATGAGTAAGTGGGTCAATAGAATAAGAATAATTATAAGTAATTGTTAAGCATAGTAAGGAAAAGTATGAAATAAAGAGTTGAGTTGGTTCTCGACTGCGAAACGTTTCAGACGCGGTTTTATTTATCAAATCGTTTTTCCTCGTTATTCTCATGTATCCCCAACATATTTGGCGCAGCCGGTAAAACCGAATACAATACAACACCTTTTTGTAAACAAAAAAAAAAAACAAAAAATTGTTTTAAACTCGATCGGTAGGAAGTGAATAAGAAGGGAGGGAAAGTGAAAAAAAAAAAAATTAAAACCAAGATCAATAAGATCTTTTTTTCACAAAGTGAAAAAAAAAATATATATATATAAATATAAGATTAAACATTTGAAAACCACGATCAATCCACTAAACGATCGATAGAGTTAGACAAAAAAAAAAACAAATTAAGTACAGTTTAATGAACAGAAGTAAATTACTGAAAAACCAGAGGGTAAGAGCAGCAACGTTGGAAGAAAAAATAAATAGCCTATCGTTTGTGAACACTATTCCAAACGACATAATAAGCACCGACGAATCATCGGACGAAGTCTTCCTGCCCAAGGAAGATAACCACCGGATCTTAAGATCAGGAGCAACGTATGCGAAGACTTCAACGCCAACAACAGCACCGGGGATCCCCCAAAGAACAGTCCCAACTCCAGTTTCGAGAAGAATATCATCGGACCCCTCAACATTAAACACACAGGTAAAGAAAAAATATAGTATTGTAACTAATATAAGACCTATAGTTAAGAACGTAGGAAATAAAAAAATGGAAAACTTATCTAGAGTGGCAAAAAACTTATCACTAACAGCGCCCAATTTTTGTGCAAATGTAAACTCGAACCCCCAAAATTTAAATCTGGAAGCTCGGATTTTTCTCGACGCCTGCAAAACAGTGTACGGCAGCCTCACTGCCGAACAAAAAATCGTGTCCTTTAATGTAATAAAATCGAAAATTCCTGGAGATATCCACAATTTAGTTCAAGAAAAAACTTTTAAAGACTTTAAGGAATTTTCAAATTTTTTACTAGAATTGGTAGTTCCGAAAAAATTATATACGGACTATTATGAAGATCTCGACAGGTGCAAACAGTTGCCGGGCGAAACCATTCACATGTTTGGCGTTAGACTGAAGCAGGCCTTATCAGTTTGTAAACGCCACCCAGAACACAATGCAACGCTAATTGCAGATCTTGAGCAACGCGCTATTAAGGCATTTAAACTTGGGCTCTTAAGTAGACGTTTGCAAGACTCAATAGTCAACGAGTCGACGTCTAATTTAGAAGAACTCATCGAAAATTGTACCAATATAGAAAAATTGTTCCAACAAATGGACGATAACTACATTGGTACAATTTCGAATGACACATCTTATTACCCACACTTTCAGAACCCCTGATTTTTGAACCAGAATTCCCAGTTTAAACAGGAACCCCTCTATCCTACGGACCCAATTAATTCTCTAAAAGCGACGATACAAGATCAGTTTGCGTCATTTACAAAAACATTGAAGGATTTATCTGTATCAACTCGTCTTTATCAAGAGAATGATCAGAGCAGTAGTGCGAAGTATATAGGGGCGGATAGTTGCAATGTAAATGCGTACCGCACTGTACCAGGTGCATTTTGCTTATTCCGTAATAGAGCAAATCATACTATTGAACAGTGTGATCACAGAAAAAATACTCCATTTTGCGCAATATGTAAAATGTATGGCCATGACATGTCAAACTGTAGACCAAAGATTGGCTTGCAGAATGCCAGGCCAAGACAAGATAGCTTTTTTTAACTCCCAAAGGTATAGACCCAATATAATTAATCAGAACACAAGTTACAGACAACAATCTCATCCCAACACAAACAACCAAACCGCTCAAGGAAATAAATCCAAGTATGGTAGCAATCGTAATTCAAATTCTTTGCAATGTAACTATTGTCTTCGCCGTGGTCATTTAGAAAATAACTGTTTTTTTAAAGAGAGGCATACTAAGGAAAGGCAATCGGGAAACGAATAAGGGTCTTCTCACAACGTGCAGTGAGGGACCCAAAAATAACGACAACAACTATCACAATGTCCACAAATAATGATTTAAGTGAAATAATTAATTCAAACGAACACTACTACCACAGATAATAAACTTACCCAGATGTCGCATCCCCATACAAAAAAATGTTGATCTTTTTTGCGATGAGCAAACAACGATCTGTGCGAAAAGCTTTTTCTATTGCTACTTTGCTTTGTACCGTCTGCGACCTGCGACTGCGAGACACACTTTCATTTATACATGCATATGTATTTACATATATTCATATGTAGGTACGTATTTTCCCTTTTCATTTTGCTATATTGACCGAAGTTTCGATCTGTGTAGATCTGTGGTGTGGTAAAAAATATATAAATTGTATTTTTTCGAAGTGAAAAGTGATATTTTACTGTTGGACACACAAAATTTTAAGAGTTAATCTAGGAAAGGTAAAATATATTATTTAAGTTTATTTCAGGTTGATAAGATACCTTGGTACTTACAAATACAAAAAAGTTGCGAAAAAAATCGACTAAGAGGAAATTTCGTGGCGAATAAAGTGCGCTATTGTATGCTGCAAAGCAACAACTGCCCAATTTCCAGAAAGGAAAATGCTTACTTACTTACTTACTTAGATGGCGCTACAGTCCGGGATGGACCTGGGCCTCAACCAACAAACCTCTCCAGCCAGCACGGTTACGAGCCAGCTGCCTCCAGTTGCGCACGCCAAGTTGGTTGAGGTCCCTCTCCACTTGTTTGCGCCACCTACCGCGAGGTCGTCCTCTACTGCGCCGTCCGTCCGGGTTGGATTCGAAGACTTTCTTAGCGGGAAGGTTGGGCTCCATCCGCTCTAAATGACCCAGCCATCTTAGTCGCTGTATGTGAACTTTTCTGGCTAAGTCGATGTCCTTGTACAGGCCGTATAGTTCGGCATTGTACCTTCTCCTCCACTCACCGTCTATGCAGACGGGACCAAAGATCGCTCGAAGAACTTTTCTCTCGAAATAACCAAGGGCATCCTCATCCGGTTTTTTCAAAGCCCATGCCTCTGCGCCATACAGCAGGACTGGGATGATTAATGTCTTATGAAGAGTTACCTTAGTAGTTCGAGATAGGGCTTTGCTACTCAATTGCCGTTTTAGCCCATAGAAACAACGATTGGCAAGAGTAATTCTCCGTGTGATCTCTCCACTCATGTCATTTGCGGAGCTGACCGTAGAGCCTAGGTAGACAAAATCCTTTACTACCTCAAAATTGAATCTGTCTATTGTGGCGTTCTGCCCAAGACGCCGATGTTGGGTGTCCTTTTTTGTAGACAGCATATATTTTGTTTTGCTTTCATTGACCGCTAGACCCATCTTTGCTGCCTCGATCTCAATACTCGTAAATGCCCCATCGACTGCCCGCTGGGTTCTTCCGATTATGTCAATGTCATCGGCATAAGCGAGTAGTTGTACAGACTTGAAGAAGATTGTACCTCCGGGGTTGGCTTGTGAGTTTCGTACAATTCTCTCAAGTATGATGTTAAAGAGATCGCATGATAGCGCGTCGCCTTGTCTAAGACCTTTCCTGACATCGAACGGTTCGGTGATGTTCTTACCGACTTTGATGGAGCAGCGAGAGTTCTCCATCGTCATTCTGCACAAACGGACGAGCTTGGCAGGGATGCCAAGACTAGACATGGCTCTGTATAACTCGTCTCTATACACGCTATCATAGGCAACTTTGAAATCGATGAAAAGGTGGTGCGTATCGATTTTATATTCATGGGTTTTTTCCAAGATCTGCCGTAGTGTGAATATTTGGTCAATGGTGGACTTTCCAGGCCTGAAACCGCACTGATAAGGACCTAGTCAGGTTGTTGACGATCGGTTTTAGGCGTTCACATAGTACGGCAGACAGGATCTTATATGCGATATTTAGGAGACTTATACCTCTGTAGTTGGCGCAGTTCAGAGGGTATCCTTTCTTCAGGATCGGGCAAACGATGCTGAGGTTCCATTCATCGGGCATACTTTCGTCCGACCAGATTTTACAGATGAGCTGGTGCATGCTCCTTACCAACTCATCTCCTCCTGCCTTGAAAGAGTTCAGCGGCAAGGCCGTCCGCTCCAGCAGCTTTGTTGGATTTGAGTTTAGATATCGCTATCCTCACTTCATTATGATCGGGTTGACGCCTGACAGCGGAATATTGGTCATCATCGCCGTTTAACAGTCTGCAGAAGTGTTCCTTCCATATCCTCAGCACCGACTGCGATTCTACTACTATGTTGCCATTTTCGTCCCTGCAGGCTTCTGTTCTGGCTTTGAAACCCTGGCATGTTCTTTTTACCCTTTGGTAAAATTTTCGAACATTATTCCTGCAATAAAGTCTCTCAATCTCCTCGATCGAGCGATTCTCATGCTCTTTTTTCTTCTTTCTGAGAAGTCGATGTTCCTCTTTTCTCCTGCGCACGTAGAGCTCGTAAGCAGCTCTAGTCCTTCTATGCAGCGCCGCTTTGTACGCCTCTTGTTTTGCTGCATGTGCTTGCCGGCATTCCTCATCAAACCAGGGGGTTTCGTTGTGGTGGCCGAGAGAAACCCAGTACATCAGAGGCGGCATCTCTGATGGCTTTTGGCAACGCTGCCACTGGTCTTCCCGCATTTGCTGCTGGGCGGCATAGGACTAAGATTGAGATTAGAAGAAACACGATCGGCAAAGGTTCTGGCGGTCTCTTGCGATTGTAGCTTTTCGACGTCAAATTTCCTCACAGCATTTCGTTGATTTCGCTCCGTTGTGGATATCCGCATCCGTACCTTGGCTACAGCTAGGTAGTGATCCGAGTCCACGTTGGCTCCTCGGAAAGTCCGGACACCCAGAATACTGGAAGAGTGCCTTGCGTCGATCGCAATGTGATCAATTTGGTTGACGATTTTTCGATCAAAGGAGAGCCATGTTCCTTTGTGAATATCGAGACGTGGGAACCGCGTACTAGCTACAACAAAGTTTCGCCCCGCCGCAAAGTCGATTAGCCTGAGTCCGTTGCCGGAAGTGTTGTCGTGCAGGCTGTGCTTTCCGACCACGCTACTAAAGACTTCCTCTCTTCCTAGCTTTGCGTTAAAGTCGCCTAGGATAATTTTAACGTCGTGGCTAGGGCATTGCTCATACGTCTTGTCCAAGAGCTGGTAGAAGTCATCCTTTGTCGCGCCGTCCTTCTCCTCGTGAGGGGCGTGAACTCATATTAGGCTAATGTTGGCAAATTTAGCCTTGATACGGATAGTCATGAGACGCTCGTTCACATGCCGGAAACTCAAGACTTCTTGCCTAAGTCTGTCTCCAATGACAAATCCGCACCCGAATAGACGCTGTCCTTTTTGTCTGTAGCAATCGCCGTAGTAGATGTCGCAGTTTTTCATACTCCTTTTGCCCGGCCCATCCCATCGCACTTCTTGGATGGCGGTAATGTCTGCTTTGAGACACTCTAGGGCCTCCGCAAGTTGTTCGGCTGCACGTGGTTTGTAGAGGGACCTAACATTCCATGTGCAGACACGAAGATCGTTGTCCTTTTTACGTTTGCATGGGTCGTCAACAGTAAGATCATCCGTATCCGAGGCTGTTGGTTGCTTCGTAACCAAAGGTTTTTTACGTGGTAGGGAAGTTAACCCGACGGCACAACCCCCAACCTGGAGGGCCAGATCCTTTTTTTTTGTACCCCTAGGACAAGAGGCCGGATACACCGATGTCAGTAACCCACTTCGGGGATATGAGCGCTGCCGTTGGCCCATTAAGGGTTCATCCGCCACCATCTCTTTTTCAATATCCTGACGTAGTATTGAAAATCCTTACAGACCTCAGCTCCAAATATGTTGAAGTAGCTCCAGTAAGGTATCCGCTGGTCTGTAGACGTCACCGTTGATTCCATCGAGAGAATTCATCCGCCGCACGTCCTCTTTCTGAGGACCTCTTGCTAGACTTCTGAGACGCATATTTCAGCCGATCAGGTCAACAAGAGATGCCTCGTCCGGTTAGACATATGCGCGCTGAAGTTCACCCAGATGTGCTTATGCAGGTCTGAGTGTTCAGCTGCACATATATCGTCAGACTCAGCATACGCTCATCGTTAGTTCACTATCAAATAGCTATCCAGCGGGCACCGCGTGGAGGTGATGATGCGATTTTGCCCACCACAAGGAAAATGCTTAGATTTCCTAAAAAGGGAACTAAGAAATATAATGACTGGCTAGCACAGGCAGAAGAATCCCGTGATAATGTTGAAAATCATAAACGGCCATACATTTGTAGTAAACATTTCGATTTGAAATTTTTTGGGGAAAAAAAATTAAAGCACGACGCTGTTCCTACACTTTTTATGAAAAGGAGTGAAATGTTTTTGGAATCTTATGACAATGAACTTGCTTTTGATCCGAAGAAAGCCAAAATAAACTACTCTAATCACAAAAGATTAAAAGTGCAAACGAGTACCGATATATCCATTGATGAACTAAATGAAGTTTCAGCAGTTATAGACTGCAACAGATCTATAGATTCCATAGAATCTGTATGCAAGAAATGCGAAGCGAACACAAAAAAGCAATTTGTTTATATTCAAAAAATAACTAGACTGAAAAAGATTAAAAAATCCTCAAAGAGAGAGCTAAAAAAAGTCTAAAATTCAGAAATATCCTGGCAATTAAAGTTCGCAGGCTAAAAAAAGATAAAGCACAACTTAGAGAATATCGAAAGCAAACAATAGAAGAAAAAATAGATTTCTTACATGATATAAATATAAATTCGAAAACATTTTGCAAACTCATTTTATCACAAGGCAAACGACAATTTACCCAAGAAGAAAGGTGGATTTGCCAATGTATATTTTTCCGCTCGTCGTCTGGATATAATTTTCTTCGTGATCAGCTACAATTGCACTTGCCACACCCAGCTACATTGCATAGATGGATAAAACTTAAAAGTTTATCTCCTGGTCTAAACGAAAATGTTTTTGAGGAAATACATAAAAATGTTTTAACATTGGAACCAAAAGACAAAGAAGTCATTTTAATATTCGGTGAGATGAGTATCCAGGCGAATTTAGCATACAACAAATATAAAGACATAATCGAGGGCTTCGTTGATTATGGAGAAAATCAAAGATTAGATTTGTGTGCGAAATCAGTTTGCGTGTTCATGATTCGTGGTATATGTGGTAAATATAAACAAGTGATTTGTCATGTGACCTGTCCAAGCAATATACCAACGAAGCAGCTCGAAATTGAAGTATACAACTGTATTGACATATGTAGAAATCCGGGACTATACGTAAGAGACATTTGCTGTGACCAAGGCCCTATGAATCGAAGCCCTTACAATAAATTAAAGCTGGATGAGGACAACAGTTCCTTTCTTTATAAAGAAAACAATGTGTATGGAAACAAGAAACAATCTTTTAAGATCAGACTTACAAACTCTGGATGGAGTTGTAAGCTGGAAAATAATTGAGTATATCTATAATACAGAAAGAAATAATACCACAAAAATGTGACCAAAATTAAAATATGCTCATATATTGCATAGACAGATAGATCAATAGATCAATAGATCCCACAGAATTTCAAAAAATGAATGTGAAACTATCGGTACAATTACTTAGCAGATCCGTGGGTTGCGCAATTAATGCATTACAGCGCTTGAATAAATTTCCAGAGAAAATTGCACAGTTTGCGCAACCAACAGCAGAATTTATAAATAAAATCAATAAAATATTTGATTTATTGAATGGAAGACCTGCACTTATCCGAAATGACGCAAATATTGGATTTTTAAAAGAAATTCAGCCAATCAATGTAAAATGTAAACCCTTCTGCTTTAAGGGCCTGATTATGACAATTGAAAGTATTTTAATGATAAAAAAAGAATTATTCAATGATTACTGTGAGTTACATTATATATATGTTAACAAGTTCAATCAGGACCCACTTGAAAACCTTTTTGGAAAAATAAGAGCAAGTAATTTTAATAAAAATAATCCGAACGCGTCTGAATTTGGCTCAATACTGGCCAAAATTATGGCTCTAAAATTTTTGTTTAAGTCAAAATTTTCCAATTGTGAAGAAGAAGATTCTGAATATTTACAGTTAGATTGGAATGCTGTGTTGGATACTGAAAATAAAACAAAGATTGTCCGAACACAGGAGCAAGAGAAAAATGAAAATATATTCGATCTAGCCAAATATTGTGAATCCGAACTTCTAGCGATAGAATTACCAGATGAAGACACGATTTCAATAAAAATGACAGAAATGAATGACATAGCCACAAGGTATTTTGCAGGTTACTGTTTTTTTTTAAAACACTTAAAAAAATTAATGCAGTTTGTGAGAACTGAAATGACAAAGTACAAAAACAATTTCGATCTCACGGAAATATTGATCAAATTGAAAAAATATGAACACTCGAATGAAAATCGAATACTTGTCTGGCCATCAGACAAGTACTTCAAAATATGTCAACTTCATATACAAGTATTTACCACTTTCAGAAATGTCCATTTGCATCTAATCTTAGAGAAAATATAGTAAATCAATGTATCTCAAAAACAAATTTGCACTATCCAGATTGGTTTGAAACGACAAATACATGTTATTCGCACAAAATTGATACAGTCAATTTCCTTGTGGTAGTACTGCTTTGGAAAAATTGTAAGTGGTTTATTGAGAAGAGCATAAACAAGAAAAGGAACCCGAAACAAAAGACAAAAAAGTTGCAAAATTTAATGAATATGTAAACTAAAATAAATATTTACATATGTACATAATGTATGAATATTTGAAAAAAAACTAAGGCGGTGGTGAGGTAAGGGAGGTGGTGGGGGTCAAAATTCTGCCACGTCCTCGTCCCCTGGAAACCACTTTGGTTAAGGCACTGTGAATAGCTAAAAATCATACTTCTTATATGTATTATGTAAATGTCTAAAGACAAAAATATTTTTCAAATGCATTTTCACATAAATGCCTTTAACTAAAGTGGGCTAAGAGCAGAGTTGATTTTGTTTCCTATTGTTTAACGTATGTACATGAACAAAAAAATAATAAAAGAGTGGCTATGACTACTTATCAGACCTCTTCTTTTATGTAAAATGTAAGGACCAAACATCAAACATACTGTAAATGAGTGTAGGAGTACCACAAGGATTTGTAAAAGACAGATGTATTCAAACAATTAGGAAATAAATAAACATAATTATTTGTCTCAGCCTCAATCTTACACCTACATACGAACAAAGTAAAGTAAAATAAAGTTAGCCTACAATACCTGCAGTATCTACTATTTAAATTTTTTGTTCCGTACCTACAAATTCTTAACATGATCGCAGATCGCAATAATATTATTCCTGATCTTAACCTACCCTAATTTAATGTACATACAGTGTGTCAAGAATGAGTTTACACATCGAAAAAATATATAAATTTTTCAATTTAATAAGCAAAAAAATGTTTTTTTTTATTAAATACGAATAATTTTCTTTGTAGTTTTTATTAGGCTAGAGTATTTGCAAAGAATAAATAAAAGGAAAAAGCAAGTTCAAAAAAAGAATAATGAAAAACACAACAAAAAATAATTGCACTAAATTTTTTGAGTGTAAAACAACTCTTTACACAAGGGTTGTTTTTATTTCTTTTTGCATCAATTCACTGATAACGGATACGTTTACCGTTATCAATTTGCATCGCTGCTTAGTGTTGATGTTTTTCTTTAATTTTGTGGTCAAATTGTGAGAAATATTTGCTGTGTGTTCATCATAAAGGCTAAATACTGCTATTTAAAAATGCCAGGCAAAAGGTTAACGTTTGAGATTGCTCAGTTGATATACTACAATCGTCAATTGGGAAAAAGTGTACCGGACTTAGCAGAAATTTTTTCCGTGTCACGAAAGACAATCTACAACATCTTAAATCGTGCTGAAAATGAGGGCAGATTGGAACCAAAGTATGGAGGTGGTCCTAAGCCTAAACTTAATGAAAGAACAGAGCGCTTAATAATGACGAAACTGTACGTAAACCCACAAATTTCGACAAGGGCAATTGCTATGCAACTCAAGGAAGAGTGTGGTGTTGTTGTTTCGCACGAAACGGTTCGAAAGACGATAACGAAGAATAAATACTCATCAAGAGCTGCATGATTAAAGCCACTGCTTTCTAAGCAAAATATCGAAAAACGTTTCTCCTTCGCTACAAAGTTAATTTCTGAGCCTGTTGATTATTGGGACGACGTCATATTCTGTGGCGAAACAAAAATTATACTATATTACAACGATGGACCAACTAGAGTGTGGCGCAAGGCATTGACTTCGTTGGAAAAACGGAACATCATTCCGACCGTCCAATTTGGAAAACTGTCTGTAATGGTTTGGGGCTGTATCTCTAGCAGAGGAGTAGGAGACTTAGCATTTATAGAAACAACGATGAACGTATGTATGTATGTAGGTATACATACATATGTAGGTATATTTCTGCTCTGTCTGTTCCTCACCAAAGTGCCAAAGTCGCAGGTCAGGACAAAAAATACGAGAATACAAAACAAAACAAAAAATATATTTCGCTGTGGGTATGTCACAAATTCTACGCTGGTGGTGAAAGCTTTTCGCAAAGCAAAAGAAAAAGCTTTTCGCACAGAAAATTTATTTTCCGTTTTTTTTCTTTGCGAAGCAGAAAAGCTTTTTGTTTGCCCATCGTTGTTTGCTCATCGCAAAAAAGATCAACATTTTTTTGTATGGGGAAGCGACATCTGGGTAAGTTTATTATCTGTGCTACTACCCTAATATACTCTCCGGTTTTGCAGCCCAAAAATCGATTAAATCAAACAAACAAAATGTAGACATACCAAGGAGTGTGAAGAAACAGAAAAGAATAATTAATAATATAGATACCCAAGAGGATGTAGATTTAAGTATATTTTTTAATCTAGCAGAGGATATTAAAAAACAAAGTCATTGCCCAAATAGTATAGAGGATAGTAGTGCCTCCAAGCGACAAACGTTAGAAATGTTTAATAGTCAGGATAGCATAGCTTCCAAAAATGGTGAACGATTTTTCGATTCCAGTAAACCAATAAAGCCTAGCGAATGGCTAGAATCGGTCTACCACTGCTAGGTACAGAATGGAAACAAACTAGGACCTCCGCGCAGGTTTTAAACACTAGTATGCCATCTCTGGGAACAGAAAATCTGGAAGGCGGAAACATCGATACCTCAGCATTGACCCAGCTAGTAGAACCAATTCAAGGAAATATTTCGGTTACCAATGATACTAGCGGGAATGAGCAACGCTGTAGGAACGCAATTATAGAGATCCCTCTCGATATATCGAACAAGCAGTACGTACAACTTTTAGTAGATACTGGGGCAGACATAAGTGTAATAAAAGCTAATAGCATTAAGAATAATACATTCGTAAACACCTTTGAAAAGCGAACAATGAAGGGAATTTATGGTGGAAAAGGGACTACTATAGGTACTTGTATAGGAAACTTATTGGTTGAGAATAACTTATCCTGTAACTTCCACGTAGTAAGTGACAGCATCTTTCTTTCAGCTGATGGAATACTAGGCTGAGATTTCTTATGCCAGTACAATATAACTCATTGCATTCAAAATAAACTCATTTTTGTGGTAAAAGATAAGATTATGGAAATCCCTTTTCGTCAAACTGTAAGGGATACCCATAGTTTTTCATCTACGGCATACAATGTTCCAGCGCGAACAATGAAAAATATGTCATTACCAATAAAACCAACAAAGGAGAAATTTATTTTATGCACGCGAGAAGAAATTGAACCTGGTGTTTTCGTAGGTAATTTTTTAGTATCAACTAACAATAACAAAATAAATATTGGGGTAGTTAATGGATGAACTCGCGATATTAGTTTACAAAATTACAAACCGAATCTAGAAAATTTAGATGATTATTATTTATTACCACTTAATGCATCGGGAGTAGATGATAAAAATGCGTCTAAGAGCAGTGAAGATAGGTTGAAAGAAATAATTGATTTTAGTGAATACCACACTACAGAAGAAAAGGAAACCATTCTTCAAATATGTACAAACTTTAATGATATATTGCATTTAGAGGGAGACAAACTTACACATACGTATGCTGTTACACACAAAATCCCCACAAGAACTAACCAGCCTCCAATAAATAGCAAGATGTACCGCTTACCCGAAATTCATAAAAAAGAGGTAGAAGCCCAAGTTAAAAAAATGCTTGAAGACGAAGTAATAGTACCAAGCAGTAGCTATTGGAATTCACCAATACTGGTTGTACCCAAGAAACCAGGAAAGGATGGAAGTAAAAAATGGAGAATAGTGATCGATTACAGAAAGCTAAATAATGTAACTATTGGTGATGCTTTCCCACTCCCGAGAATGGAAGATATTCTGGACCAATTAGGAAATGCAAGGTATTATACTACCTTGGATTTAGTAAATGGATATCATCAAGTGCTGGTAAATAAAGATGATCGTGAAAAAACCGCCTTCAGCACGCCAAATGGACACTATGAGTACAATAGAATGCCGTTTGGACTGAAAGGCGCTCCAGCATGTTTCCAACGATTGATGAATTATGCCTTAACGGGGCTAAATAATACAGCATGTTTCGTATACTTAGATGATATCGTGATTCATGGAAAAAGTCCTCCTGATCACAATCAAAAATTAATCCAAGTATTTGAATGTCTCCGCAAATTTAACTTGAAGCTGAATCCCGAAAAATGTCAGTTCCTGCGAAAGGAAGTAATATACATCGGTCACATATGTAATAAAGACGGATGCCGACCAGATCCGGAAAAAATTGAGTGTGTTCAAAATTTCCCGCGTCCAAAACGCTTGAAAGACGTGCAATCATTTCTAGGTCTTGCAAACTATTATGGAAAATTTATAAAAGATTTTTCTAAAAATGCAGCCCCAATTAACAGATTATTAAGAAAGAATACACAGTTTGAATGGTCAGTTGAATGTGAAAAATCATTTTTACTTCTAAAGAGTATGGTTTCTTCAGAACTCCTACTCGCCTGCCCTAATTTTGAATTGCCATTTAACCTTACAACCGATGCGAGTAATGAAGCATTGGGAGCCATTCTCTCGCAAGGTACCATTTTTGAAGATAGGCCAATTGCGTACGCCAGCAGGGTGTTAGGAGCAGCGGAGAAAAGATACTCCACAATAGAGAGGGAATTGCTAGCAGTTGTATGGGGTGTAAAAAATGTCATACCATATTTATACGGTAGACAATTTACAGTGTACACTGATCATAAACCCTTGCAAGGTGTTATGAGTATGAAAGATACTACTTCGCGTTTAGCAAGATTCCATCAAAAGCTTATAGAATATAAGTTTAAAATTGTTTATAAACCCGGTAAGTATAATACTAACGCCGATGCTCTAAGTCGAATCCCATATGAAAAGGAGGAAAGTGATTGTTTAGTGATAACAAGAGCTCAATCGCGCAGGAGAAGAGAGGATGAGGTTAAAGATTCTGATAAAACTGAAATTGCAGATGATAATGAATGTACCAAAAATGATAAATGCAAGATTGATGCAATCTCAGATTCAGAAAACGCACTGGATTATACGATTTTAACCGATCCAGAAAAAATTAGAATTGTTTTAAGGGATTATCATGACTCTCCATTAGGTGGACATCAAGGATTCAAAAAGACCTTACATCGAATACAGACCAAATATAGATGGAAGAATATGAGCAAAGAAATAGAAAATTATGTCAAGAAATGCACTAAGTGTCAAAAAAATAAATACAATAGAAAAAACAAAGAGCCAGTGGTTATCACCGATTTAGCTCGGGAAACGTTTGACAAGATTTATTTGGACATATTTGGACTTTTACCAGTGACATCGAATGGAAATAAGTGGATTTTAACTTTCGAAGATGACCTGTCTAGATTTATGGATTGCTACGCTATGCCGGATGCAGGGGCAAAAACGGTAGCGAACGTTTTTTACGAAGAAATAATAAGTAAGTACAGGATACCAAGGATATTAGTAACTGATCAGGGTTTTAATTTCACTAGCAAACTATTTCATAAGCTCTGTAAACTGTTAAAAGTTAAACATATAAAAACCACAGCATATCACCCACAGTCTAACGGTGCGCTAGAAAGGTCTCATCGACCATTAGCAGAATACTTAAGAAGTTTTGTGAAGAAAGATAAAAATGACTGGGATAAATGGCTAAGACAGGCAACTCATGTACACAATAACACCATACACTCAGCAACTAAAATGACCCCACCTGACTGTCTGTTTGGATTTACAGCTGAAATTCCAACAAATTTAAAAAGAGAACCAGAACCAATTTACAATCATGATGATTACTGTTTGCAACTTAGATATAAAATTCAAACTGCCACGATATCGCGAAAAGGAATTTAGTTAGTAGCAAAGAAAAGTCAAAGATATATTACGATAGAAAAACAATTCCTTTAAAAGTAGATATTGGTGATAAGGTACTATTATTGGACCAGGCTAGACCTAATAAATTATTTCCTCTGTGGATTGGTCCTTATGAAGTTGTAAAAATTAATAGTGACGTAAACACTACAATCAAAATTAATAATAAAGAAAAGCGGATACACAATAACAGACTCAAATTTTTTAACGAATACTGAATCGCATAATTTACTATATATTATAACGATATATCAGTATAATTAATGAAAATCAGTCATAATTTAAGAATCTAAATCATAACCCACATAAACAAATTAAACTCACACAACACATACATATCGGCACAACAATTTTTCTGGTGGTAGTTTTGGTAATAATAGCAACGATCATGATTAAGAAAGTTTGTTTGAGGCATGTCGTCGTCGCACTGTACAGGCAGTCGGGAAGAAGATCCAAAGGGCGAGAGCGAGAGTCCAGAATTAATGAAAAGATCTAACAGTGTTTTAAACAGGAGCATGCACGTGTCAAATAACAAACACCATCGCAATATGGTGCAACAAATTGTATTGCAAAACTGTATCATTATGGAAATACTTGCAAAAAGGAAAGGCACTACCCCGCCAGGCACTACCACTGCTGTACATGGTACTGATCCTGGACCGAGCAGAAATGTTCGGGTCAGAGCTATACGGATTCCGGGGGCTAGCAAAATAATGAAACAGTTTGGACGCAATTTGAGGGTCGCGAGTTGGAACGTTGGAAGCATGACCCGTCGAAGTTACGAGCTGGAAGAGATGATGAATAGAAGGTGGGTGGACATCTTGTGTGTCCAAGAGACGAAATGGAAAAACACCGAGAATCAAGCGCGTTTCTTGGACGTTAGGACAAAAGATTACAAGATGTTCTACTACGGAACGAAAAAGGCTAAGAACGGAATCGGTATCATCCTTGCGGCAGAGCTACTTGGAAACGTCTTGAGCATTTCGTAGTCCAGCGACCGTTTGATGACTCTCAAACTAGTAATACAAGGAGAGGTGTGGAATATTGTCAGTGCATATGCTCCCCACAATGGGTGCAATCAGGAAGATAAAGATGCATTTTGGGTAGATTTCCACAATCTCCTTAAGAACATCCCAAAGGAAGAATTTCTGTTTGTTGGAGGAGATTTGAATGGACATGTCGGGAAATCAAACGAAGACTATGAAGACTGCCATGGAGGACTAGGATATGGCACCAGGAACCTTCCTGGTGGAGACATCCTAAGCATGTGCAAATCACACGGTCTTATCGTGTTAAATACCATGTTCATCAAACAAAGCCGACACCTGATCACTTACAGCAGTGGTGGAGATGAAACTCAGATTGACTACCATTTGGTAGCCAGTTTCATGAAGCCTCGGGTAAAAGATTGCAAAGTGATCCTGGGAGAGGCAATCGCTCGGCAACACCGTCTCCTGCTAACAGACATTTTTTTTTTTATGAAAACACCAAAGAAAAGCAAACAAACAAGGGTCTCTGAGAAAATCAAGTGGTGCAATCTGGACAAAGAAAAATGCGAGGCTTTTGTTTTCGTAATGAAAAATTACCGCTCTCACACCATCAACGGAGCTGAGGATGAAGAGTGCAGAGCACAAAATATGTGGGATTCCCTACAGCGAACTTGCTTAAAGAAGGCCAAATCACTGCTAGGAGCTTCAAAAGGCCACCATCAACACGCCAAAGAAACATGGTGGTGGAGTGATAAAGCTAAGAAAGTGATAAATGAGAAGAAAGCGGCTTTCAAAGCTTGGTCAAAGTGCCCCTCTAATAATAGTGACGAAAAAGCTCGCCTCTAAGTGGAATACAGATGCTGCAAGAAAAAAGCGAAGAAGAAGTGCGCCCAGCTTCAAGCAGAGAGTACGGAGGGCCTGTATCGGGAACTGGAGAAAATATTTTCCCCGGTTGCTGATGCAAACCAGGCTATCCAGGAGCTGCAAAGACACAATATGAACAAGAGCGCCACTATCTCCAAAATAGCCGCCCAAAGAAGAAGGAATGCTCAGGGGATTCGTTCGCCAAAGTTCATTAACAATACTCATGGCCAGCTTCTTGTGGATGACGACAAAATTCTGCAGAGGTGGCGGCAGTATTGTGAAGAGCTTTTAAATGAACAGTTTCCCCGGCTATACTTTCCAAGAGCCACCCTTAACTGTGAAGAAATACCCGACATTACAGTCGAAGAAGTTAGTGAGGCAGTCAAATACTCCAAAAAACGAAAAGCGGTTGGGCCAGACGAGATACCCTCTGACTTCTGGAAAAAGATGGGAGACATCGGGTTCAGATGGCTCAGAATTCTCATCTCCAAATTCGTGAGAGGTGATCCAATGCCGAATCAACGGAGGGAAAGTTACCTACTCCCTGTATACAAAGGGAAGGGTGATACGCGAAACTGCGATAACTACCGTTCGATCAAGCTGATGTCACACACCATGAAGATCGTTGAGCGGGTATTAAGTGGCTGACTGCGAAAAATAATACGGCTATCTGATGATCAGTGCGGGTTTGTCTCGGATAAATCAACCACAGATGCAATCCAAAGTATAAGGATCATGATGGAAACAAGTATGAGAGTAAATTAACGGCAGCTAAGATGAAGATGCTCCCCATGATAACAGGAGTGACAAAGCTTGATCGAATAAGAAGTTCGAAGATCCGTGGAAGATTTCACATCAAGGAAACCATCGTACAAAAATAGAGCGCGACCGGCTCAGTTGGTATTGCCACGATCAAAGAAGAGATCATTTGAACCCTGTTAAAAAGGCAATATCAATGCACGTTCCAAAAACATCGCAATGTAGGAAGGGCAGGCCTATAAACGCCTGGATCAGACAAATGCGACGACATCGGCATTTCATTGGCCTCAGTAACCGAGTGATCCAAAATCGGCAGGCCTGCCGATATTTTCTGAGGTCAAATAGGCGAACCCCACAGGCGGATCAGTAGAAATGCAGTGAAGTGGGAGGGTTATGATCTCTTGTTTTCGGATCATAGCCTCGCTGATAAAAGGAAGAAGAAGAGTGTTTTAAAGTCGTTTCGGAAAAAGAACTAACTGTGTTTTAAAGCGCTATTTTTGATATTTTTGACATTTAGAATAAACAAAATAAGTACATATGTAATAATTTGCTCACTGTTTTATTTTTTAAGTTGTATGACGACTAATACCAATATATACCCTGTACGAGAAGATTACTAATATTGATTTGTGTTAATATTATACATTAAATTGAAATATTGTAATAATACAAGTTATATGCATTATTCAAGAAAAACAAAAAAAAATTACAACAAACAAAAAAAAAATGTAGAAATAAATAAATTTGGAATTTATAAAATTACAATAAAAAAAAAAAGTGAAATAAAATATTAAAAAAAAAGATATCATAATACGTACATACATATGCAAATGTTTTATTTCATTTTTTTTTCCTTATGGGGCGGGAGGAAAGTTGTGCCTCCCGCTCACCCACTCTTGTATTGTGCGGTATTTGCGAAATGCGGGACTAGCATTGTAAGTGTATTGCACTTCAGGTGATTGCTCGCGCTGAACCCAAATTGGAGTTTAAATTGCAATGCAAGCATTTTGATTAATTGCTTGGACTTTAATTGGGTTCAGGTTGTGAAGGTTGTGCAATACACTGGCGCAGCAGTTCTGCATGTTGCGAATAACATGCGTAATATGAGTATGTGGATCAATAGAATAAGAATAATTATAAGTAATTGTTAAGCTTAGTAAGGAAAAGTATGAAATAAAGAGTTGAGTTGGTTCTCGACTGCGAAAGGTTTAAGACGCGGTTTTATTTATCAAATCGTTTTTCCTCGTTATTCTCATGTATCCCCAACACCAACAGTAATGTAATACAAAA